>JANAVB010027997.1:1478318-2078318 GCA_029216955.1 Iris pallida
AAACTGGATGGCTGGGCTATCATAGACTAGGATGGACTAACCTATATAAAAAAATTAAAATTAAAAATACATAAAAAGAGTATAAAAAAATTGGCGTGGACTGGAACCCAGCCCACCTAAAGTCTGAATCTGCCCCTGCATGGAAACGATAATAAACAATTAGTTCTTCCAATATATATAATTATTTGTTGACCCTTGCAAATAGGGGTGAGCAAATACCGATCGATACCGAAAAACCGACCGAATACCGATTAAAATATCCCGAAAAATCGAACCAAAATTATGTACCGATACTTGTTTGCAAGAACAAAAGTGTAGAACTTTATTGATGCAAACTGTGTAATAAGATTACAAGAATTCTGGGAAAGATACAACTTTAGGAATCCAATCTAGATGACGATTGCTTTATCCCTTGGACGATGTGAACTTTGAAGACGGAGCCTCTGAAGTTGAAGACAACTCTGGAATTGAAGGTAAAAACCTCGAAAGTTGAAGGCAAAAGCCTCGGAAGAATGCAGCAGAACTTGGGCAAGAACTCCTGGACTCTCTGATCTCTCTATGATCTCTGATTTCTGATCCTTGATCTCCTTGAATGAAGAATTAAAACTCTATTTATAGAGTTCTGGAAATAACTAACTTTTAGTTATTCTGGACTGCGCATGATGGATTGCGCAGCAATTGGATTATACAGCAGTGGACTGTGCAGGCAGTTATTGGATCATGGGCCAACTGTCTTGGACACATGGCATCATTTGATCGAAATGTGCATGATCGTGTATAGACAGTTGCCACATAATGAGCAATTGATGGCATGAGTGCCACGTGTACTTTGTCAGTTGTATTGATATAGCGTGCAATTTGAATTGTGCTGGCTTTAGATTGCACAGGCCTGGACTGCGCAGGCTTCGGATTGCGCAGGCTTAGACTGTGCAGGAAATGGATTGTGCTACCAGCTGTCAGCCGTCCTCGAGCGTTGTGCGGCACAATAAACGAACAGTCTTCTCGTTCTTCGTGCTGTCAGCTGTCAGAAAGATTTGATTTGTGTCAGGTAATGATGACTTTTGCCACATCAGCCTGCGCAGTTGGGAGTGTGCGCAAACCAGTGTGCGCAATCTGAAGAGTGCACAATCTGATGTCTGCGCAGTTTATCTGAAAGTTATATTTCTTGATTTTCTGACTTTGTTGAGGTGTGCAATCTGATTTTTTTGGACCTACAAGACCCCCTTCAAAGTTTTCAAAATGTGAACTTATTCAAAATTTTGAAATACTTTGAATTTTGAAATTTGAATCAATTTGCGCATGTAGTGAGTTGTCTGCGCAATCTGAGGGATTAGCCCCATTTTTAGGCACAATCTAAGGCGGCCGTTTCGTTTTCGAAAACTATAAATAGTCCTCTTCTTCTCATTTCATTCTTTACTTTGCCATCTTCGTGCATTTGAGAGAAAATTTCTGAGCTCTTTCTTCCTTTCTTTTCCGACGATCCCCATGGCTCCCCGACGATCCTCCGCCGCCGCTAAGGGCAAGGCCCCCGCAGAATCATCGACTAGGGCTGCGCGACGAGCTTCTCATCACGAATCCGCGCATCCTGCAATGTTAGGTAGAGGACTTTAATCAAAAACCCTTTTTAGGGTTTTGATCTCATTGTTCTTCAGAATCCATCTCTTTTTAGAGATGTGATCATACTGTGCCACCCTTTTTAGGGTTCTGGTTGCACAAATCAGTTCGTTCATCATTTTTATGAAGGACGACTTCTTGTGCAATCGGTTGAACTGTGCTGGCAAAAGTCAGCACAATTTGCTGATTTGCGCGGGACTGTCAGCGCAAACTAATGACTGTTTGTCTGCGTAGTCTGATGTTTGCGCAAACTGATGTTGCGCAGTCTGATGTTTGTGCAAACTGATAACAGAATCTTTGACTTGACTTGTACTAAAAAAATTTATTTTTTTCTGTCTGATGCAGTTAATACGAAAGAAGATCCGGAATACGAAACTTTTGTAGGAACTCTTTCAGAGTCAGAATACAAAGAGGATCTCTCTCATGTGCATTATCCTCAATATGATCTGCCAACCTCCCGTCAGGCTATTCTGATATCCCAAGATAATGAAACTCTAATATGTTTGATGAATGGACAACCTCTGGAGTCAGCCGACGATGTCATTCACAAGAATCCATTATTCCTGTTCGGTGAAGCTTTTGAGAAAAGCTCTCAACCAAGGCCATGGATGGAAGAAAGAATTGTCCATTAGGAGGATAAGACATTTTCAATACCAGATATTTCTCGCTATCTTCCCTTATCCCGGTATGCTCATGTGAGCTATCCGAGGAAGATGGAATGGAACCTCACACCTTTCCAAGACGCCCGTACAGGAAAGATTTTTGTGAAGAAGGGGCCGAATAAGAAGGATATGTTCTACAGCTCCTCAGACCGATACAGTGTCTTGTTAAAAGGCTTGAAACCTGGTTGTATTCTGCCAGAGACTTCTTTCTTGTTAATGCCTGTCAGAACACCAATATTCGCAAACGAGTTTGCGAAGGTCGAATGGAAGTACCCAGAGCAGGACCTTAGGTTAACTGGACTGGTGAATCCAGATTTTAAGAGATGGAACTGCATAGCAAACTGGATTCTAACCAAGTTTGAAAATAAACTTCAGCAAATCAATTTGTACCAATCAGTGCATGCCACTGTCTACGGTTTTGCCCCCAACTCACACCTGTTCTTGGCTTTAGCTGAAAGATACAATTATAGAACATGGACTTTCATGACCCCTGGCGGAGAGATTGGATTTGCACTTCATGAGATGCAGTTCATCTCTTACTTGCCGATGGGGGACGCTCCATATGAAGAATTTGTTCCAACTAATGATGAGTTGGACAAACTTAGAAAGGAGAATGCAGCTATGGTAGCAGTCTTTGAAGAACTACTATGTCATTACAAGATCTGCTCTTTATATTACAAAAGTGGCACATCCAATACTTGTTACTTGACGAACCTTATCTATTCCTTAATCATATCGAAGAGAAGAAGACTAAGGAACATGACAAATGCTATCCTGACTTCTTTAAGCCATTGAGCAACACAGAAGTGATGAAGTTGATGGAAGGAAGTGGCGATTTTGATAAAGAAATGAAGGATGATCATCAATGTCCTCCTTAAAAGAAAGGAGACACTCTTGAAAGTTACTTAAGAATGGGATATAAACCCATGTCAAAAGAAGCCCAACTGGCGGGGTTTCTGACATATTGGCTCCGTCGGTTTGTAGTCCCAGGATCCAGTGCAGTAGACCGCTTTCATCGCAGTTTTCTTTTCGCCGTCGTTAAATTAGTCTTCGGCTACAAAGTGGACCTTTTATCAACGATGACTTGCAGGTTGAATGCCAGTTTTCGTCTATATGTTGATCTAATGTTGAAAGCCAGAGGAGAAAAAGAATTTCCTCGTCTAGAGCTGCCGTATACATATCTATTCGGATGGTTGCTTCTTCACTATCCCACTTTAATGGACCCCAGCATGGGACCGGTCGACGGCAGCTTTTTGCGGAGATACTCTTATAGTAAGTGGAAGTAAACTTCTTTGAACGAATGTAGATATGCTCTGAATCTGAACAGAGGATGGAACTTTTGTTGCGCTCCTCTCCCCGCTGGGTATGAACAAATGTCGACAAATATGATTGACTCGAAGATGCAACCTTTGAGCCGTGCAGCTTTTGAGTGGTTGAAGACAATTCGATCGTCCCATTTGGTATACCGGTTCGAAGAAGAATGTTATTTAGAGCCATATCTCCCCAGTCGATTTGCTCGACAGTTCGGGTACGATCAATTCCATATAGGAAATGCCATCACATGCCTTCAAGGAAAGGGTTTTTTGATAGATGGGGCCCGAGCTTGGGCTTATTATAATGCTCGAGATACGAAAGTCACGTTCTCGATGCCAGCAAATAGCAATCATGGCCCTCAGATGCTATTTACATACTCAGTATTCTATACATCTTCGAACACCTTTGCTGAGAATTTTAATCTCGCAGATAGCTTCGCTTCTTCAACAAGATTGAGGAAGGGAAGAGTTGCCTTTTCGCTCCCCGAAAATGATGAGGTGCATGAGCCGGCAGATGCACCTTTAGAAGCTTCAAGGGACATTATGTTCCCTGAAGAGGTAAACGTAGCAATGCGTATTTCTTTGAAAGTGGGTAGATCTCCAGCCAAGAAGAGGAGAAGAGAGGAGCCTCCCGCTCCGGCGGCCAAGAAGAAACTGATATTAGATCATTCTTCGAAAAAGATCACCACTAGGTCTCAATCTCGGCAATTGGCCGAGACAAAACAAGATGCTACCACACCGACCTCTATACAAATACAAGTCGAGCCAATAAATATAGAGAGTCCTGAAAGACCTCTACATAGAAGAAAAAGGTTGGTCCACATAGGACATTTAACAGACTCTTCTTCCAGACAAATCATGTCTTCAGTAGTGGCAGACGCTGCAGCAGGAATTACAATGTCATCTCCCACTCCCATCCCTGATTCTGGTCATAGAACTCACAGTCCAGAACAAAGAGAGGAGTTTGAGCAAAGGGAAGAGATGAACCAGAAAAATGAGGTCGATGAGCCCAGAGACAAGATTATAGAAGAAGAACATGATGCGGCCCGATTTCCTCCGCCTGCTGTGGAGACGGCTCAACTTCCTCCTACTCCTAGAACTCTTCGCGAAGAGGAGGATCGCAAAATGATTGCGGCTCTAGAAGATTGCTTTTACAGCCCGCTGGAAGACTATATTGACCAAGCTGCAACTACCAGCGGGAATGCACCAGAAGAAGGTAAAGATGAGGAGAGCTCTTCATCTGAAAATGAAGATATACGAGATCCCGACAGGGATGATGAAGAACATATGTCTCCTGATGCTGCCGATGATACTTCTGATCCTAAAAAGGATATTGAAGTAGAGGCGTCCTCAGAAAAAGCAGCAGATAAAGAAGCTCCGGAAGAAACTACCGCCACTGATCCTCAAGGTATAGAATGGAATTAACAATCTTCTTTAAAATAGATTGATAGCTAATATCATTATTTGTATTTCCTGCAGATCTTGAGACTCTTCCAGCACCTCCGAGTGCCTAGCCATAGTACCCGTAACGACGGTGATTTTTAGTAGCAGTCATCATCTATCTTGTGGTTCTGAAGCGGGCAGTAGCCAAGCTGTTATGGCTGAAGCTACTTCTGCTCAACTGGAGTCCATTCCTGCAGGGGATAGGCTAATTGCTGGATCGAACCAAGGTAAGACTGTCTTCATTTGATCTTCTTGGTTATTAGCAAACGACTGGCAAAATGACAATTTTACTCTTGCAGAGGAACAACCAGGAGGGGCGACTAGCTCTACTTTGGTTCCTTTATTCAAAGAACCTGCTATTCAGACGCGAGATCCTCCTGCCTCGTCCTCAACAGGAGTAGTTGTGACTCCTGGTACTCTGGAAATTAATCAACAAGTCATCCAATCGTTTACCAGATGCTTCTTTGAATCCCTGGGACTTCTAGTTAATAAAATGATGAACAAAGAGGGTGTGATTTTATCATGGTTAGAAGTCCGACTTCTCTCTTGGTGAGGGCTATAAGGGAGCAAGGTGACGAAGCTCAGGCCACTCTCCTCGATCATATACTGAATGAGTTGGAAATCTCCATAAAGAATTATAAGGAGCTCATCAAAGAGGAAGTGGAGTCTCTAGTGCAGGCAGAGTTCGAACGAATGGCCCAGGCAGCTGATATTGAAAGGTTGAATCTTCAGAATCTCTTGGAAGCTTACTTCGTAAAATCTGCTGAATATAACTCCAAGCTGGAATCAGTAACCTTGATGGCTGAGAGAAAAGAGAAGAGAGTTGATGAGCTGAGGGCAGAGATTGCTCGTCTTCAGAAGGAGTTAGAAGATGAAATTACTGATCATCAAGTTGCAATCGAACAATTCAATGCTTTGACTCAGGAGAGGGATGAGTACGTGGCAACTCATGGTGCAGAGATTACTCGCCGGACAGTGACCATGCCCGTTTTTAATAAAGAAACCGGGATGGAAGAAGCCAGAAGGAGGGTGATGTCCACTCGTGAGGAACGGCTGCAGACTCTGAAGCAGCAGTTTGACAACCTGATAATACCTCCGTCTTAGTGGAAAATTTTGTATCTTTTGTAGTACATGAGTTTTTGTAATGCCTCAAATTTTAATTAATAAAATACATTTTGCTGTGGCTCCATTATTTGTTGCATATCTTGTTCAGATATAAATAATAGAGATAGAAAATATATTAAGAGGTACAAGACATGATATATTTCTTGATAATTTTGTAGAAAATAATTATATTCATTATATCTGCTCAGAGGTAATATGGACGTGGCAGAATATATTAAATATTATTATTTCAATTGACAACTTAATCGAAAATGACAAGTTGCTGATATGGATGATGAACGATGATAAATCGTCAATGTATGTAAGATGAACGAAAAAACCGTCAAATGATAGAATGAACGGACAAACCGTCAAAATGGATGATGATGAACGGATGAACCGTCAAGTGATGATGAATGAACGGGTGAACCGTCAGATAATGATGAATGAACGGGTGAACCGTCAGATAATGATTAATGAACAGGTGAACCGTTGAATGAATGGATGAACCATCGGATAAATGTAATGAACGGACGAACCGTCAAATGAATTAAATGAACGGATGAACCGTCAGGTAGTAATAAATAAATGGATGAACCGTCGAGTGAATGTGTCGCTTCGTTGTTTGAGGAACCTCTGCCTATAAATATAACAGAAATTTGACAGGAATGAGCACTTCCACTTTTCAACATAAAAATATCGTCTGGAGAAGCATCCAAGAAGGCTGAAATCGCCCCGTGGTTCAGAAGGGCATTGAGGAACGCCCTACCGATCCAGTTCAGCCAAAGGAGGCAGAAGCAGGCGAAGGTTCGTCTGCACCCAAGCCACCACGAGACATTCTGGACTTTCTGCTTGAACCAGGAAGGACTGAAGAAGAGGAAGCCATGAGGATGGCTGCTTGCAAGTTCCTCGTGGGTTCCAGCAAGGAAGTTCTCAGCTCCTTTGCTGACCGTGTTTTTGAGAAGGACGACAGTGGTCCGCGTCCAAATGTAGAGAAGGATGATAGTGACCTTTCTTAATATCATGTACTATTATTCATGATGAAATAAAATTTGAATTTTATTTATGAACTTGAACTTGTCTGATGATTTACAAGTATTTACATTCATACATAATACTTCTTAAGGAACTTGCCATTGATAGGCATCATTGCAATTCGACCGTCGAGCTCTGAGAGTTGATAGGCTCCATTTGAGAAGACTTTGCTTACAACATAGGGACCTTCCCACTTCACATCAAATTTGCCTTTGCTCATATGAGTCATAGTCATAGGACGTCTGACCGTTAGAACAAGTTCTCCTTGCAGAAAGGTTCTGACTTTAACCTTACGGTTGAAAGTCTTAGAGATACGAGCTTGGTATAACTCAATATGCTGTTGAGCCATTAATCGTTTCTCATCAAGTGCTTCTAATTCTTGAAGTCGAAGAAGATCGTTATTCTCTGTAGTGAGCTCGTTGTTTTCCATAAATAAATTCTCTTTATTTATTGTGTATCTGGGAAAATTACAACTGTAGGAATCCGATCTAGAAGACGATCGCTTTATCCCTTGGACTATGCGAAGAAGAAAAGCTCTCAAAATTTTGACAGTAGATATCAGTGTATCTGTACAATGAATGAGAAAAAGAACTCTATTTATAGAGTCAAAAACAATAACTGTAAAGATAACTGACTTCACAATCTGTGCTTAGTTAAAAATCACGCAGGATTTAACATACGCAAGGTTGTGAGCAGTTACTGGACGTGGCCTGTAACTGTTGGACACATGGCAATCATGCATGAGTCGTGTGCAAGTTACAGGACACACAGGCGAGAGATCAGTGGCATGGCTACCACGTACTCCAATTTGATGAAATTCACGCAGACTTGTTGAAGACGAAATCCATGCAAACTCGGTGTAGAAAGCTTCATAATCCACGCAAACTTGGGGCAGAAAGCTTCAGGATCCACGCAAACTCGAGGCAAAAAGCTTCAAAATCTACACAGACTTGAGGAAGAAAACTCCAGAATCTACGTAAACTTGAGATAAAGATCTCACAAATACACGCAAACTTGAGATAAGACTGCCAGCTGTCTTGATTTAGCGTGCCTCGACTGACACAAAATCTCTGACAGTGATAGCTTTGTCAGTCGCATTAAATGACAAGAAGCTCTTTTGGTACGCCACCTTGACGAAGGCTGAGTCTTGCTGAAGAAGATTTCGAAAGTCACGTAATAGGCGGCTGTGATCTCTCGAGTTCCGTGCATACGTGGCATATGAAGAGACATTCTTCGACTGTCGTGCTGTCAGTCATAATGACTCTCTGACAAATGATGAGCTGTCTTCAGCGTGACTTTTAAATATTTGTCTTGATCAACTGAGCGTGACTTTTGACTCTGTCCTGATCAACTCAGCGTGACTATTGGACTGGTTCTGATCAACTCAGCGTGACTGTCATTTTTAAAGGCCTACAAAACCCCCTTCAAAGTTTTTGAAAATTTAAAAAGACTTCAAAATTTTCGAAATACTTTGAAAATATAGATGTTAAAATGAATTTTGTCACGCTGAGATGACTTTAAAAATTTTCGGAAGTTGAAAAGACTTCGAAGTTCTTTGAAAACACCCAAATGAACTTATTAAATGTCATAATGACTCTTCGTTCTCCGAGACTGATTGCATCCAATTTATGGTAGAATATGAACCGCCGGCGAGCTCTGTTATATAAACAGAGAGAAGATTCATTTTTTATCTTCATCTCACGTCAACATGACACCAAAGGAGAAAGCAGAAGAAGAAGCACGCAAGTTGGGTTTTTGTGCCCATGGTGATCCCACTCTTGAGGGTAAGGAACTGGAGCCTCTTGTCTTCGAGCTCAAAGACGATCCCATGCAACTAGCCAAGAATTTCTTGAGCTATTTTGGTCTGGATGGCTCGTCCTCTTCCAACGAGCGTAGCCTTGTAGAGCAGCGTGAAATGTTGAAGGCTCTGTTAAACCGCATGGGAGTCAAGAGCGTAGAAGAACTGGGCACTAAACTCAGCCCCTCTGGGAAATAGAGCGTGTCTTTTATGCTCTTGTTGCACTCTTTTTTTTGTTTTGTCTTTTGTAAGGCCATCAGTGCCTGTCTTAAAGAATGAAGTGCAACTTTTGTGTTTGAACAGCGTGCATTAATGAAGAATATTAATTAGTACTCTTTGACTGTTTCCAATGTTGCGCTGTTTTCCAAAGCACACGTGACACCCCTTCCATGGTTTACGAGCGCTATTTACGCGGATCTTTTCCAAGAATAGGCTTGTACTTCGTCCTTTAAATAGATAGGTGAGTTTTCACAGATACTCACCTCCCATTTTTCTTCTTCTTCTCTGAGAATGAAATTTTTTGGGAGATTTCATTCTCAAACATGAAAGCAATGCTTTCTAATGTTCGATTTTTTGTGCACTGTATCAAACATGGGTTTGCCAATCCTTAGCACCAAACTTAAAGGTAAGTCCAGTATAGTACGCATACTATTTTGTTGCTGTTGAAGATAGGCTTTTTGTTTCTGATTTGAACAATACACGCTTGACCAGCCAGTGCGTGCCAAATGATATTTCTGTTGATTAATTCTCTTTTTTCCTGCTGTTTTCTGCAGAAGCTCGGCTAAAATTTTTCTTCAGAACTGGCATTGGTGATTTGGATGATGTGGAGAATATCCTGCTGACACCTACATCAGGGAGCTCATACGCTTTTGACGCGTAAATCAGACAACTCAGAACTCTTCGTAGGATAGAAGGGTCTTCCTCAGATGGTAGGAAGAGCCTTTATACACGAGAGTTGGATGGTGGAGACAACTCTACCCCGAGAAATCGGGTAGTAGAGTTTCTTTCAAGGCAGAACTAGGAATTGTATCCCAATATGGAATACATTCCTATCTTCCTTGAGATGTTACCCCCAATCCACCAATTGTATTGGCAGCACCACGACTTCGGGCTGCCATACTCTGTGGTTCTCCTCTCGTCTGAAAGAGAAGACCAGAGTTTGATTCCTGCTGATCTGGTCGTGACTGGGACCCAGACAGTCGGGAACTGCCACCAACAACGAACCTGACGGAGAAGGTCCGACGGAGAAGATCCAAAGAAGAAGATAGATCTCTATTAGGTTATTGTTGTGGTGTAGAATGAAAATCCAAGATTGTAATAGATTTCTATTATGATTTGTAAGAAAGTCTAAGAAAATGTAATAGACTTTTTGTGGTGAAATGAGAATGGAAATGATAATTCTTCTATGCTCAATAATTTGTATTTATGGATGAATTGTGGACATGATAGATAATAAAATCTTCTTTTCTGTTCTAGAGTATATGATATTATCAGAGGTATTATGGACATGATAATATGTAGGAACTCAAAAGAAAATAGATTGATTTCTATGCAGAGGTCAAAAATAACAAATGAGTAAGTAGATTCGGAATTGATTCAGAGGTTATGAAAACATGATAAATAACGAATCCCTACCAAAATAAATTGATAGAAGATTATGAATGGACAAACCATAAGGAAATAATGAACGGATGAACCATCGGATGAATGTAATAAATGAACGGACGAACCGTCAAGTATTAATGAACGAGCGAATCGTCGGACGAATGTGACGCTTCGTCATTCGAAGAACTTATGCCTATAAATATAGCAGAAACCTGACAAGAACGAACACTTATACTCCTCAACATAAAAATGTCATCTGGAGAAGCATCCAAGAAGATTGAGATTGCCTCAAAGGTTCAGAAGAGCATTGAAGAACGCCCTGCTGATCCAATTCAATCGAAGAAGGTGAAAACAGGCGAAGGTTCATCTGCACCCAAGCCACCAAGGGACATTCTGGACTTCCTGCTCGAACCAGGAAGGACTGAAGAAGAAGAAGAAGAAGAAGCCATGAGGCTGGCTGCTTGCAAGTTCCTCGTGGGTTCTAGCAATGAGGTTCTCGGCTCTTTTGCTGATCGCGTCTTTGAGAAGGATGGCAGTGGCCCACGTCCAAATGTAGAGAAGGATGATAGTGATCTTCCTTAATATCATGTATCATCATTCATGATTTAAAATAAAATAAAAATTTTATTTCTAAACATGAAATTGTTTGATGATTACAAGCATTTACATTTATACATAGTACTTTTTAAGGAATTTGCCATTAATAGGCATCAAAACTTTTCGACCATCCAATTCTGAGAGTTGATAAGCTCCATTTGAGAAAACTCTGCTCACGATATAGGGTCCTTCCCACTTTGCATCAAATTTGCCCTTGCTCATATGAGTCATAGTCATAGGACGTCTGACTGTTAGAACAAGTTCTCCTTTTTGATATGTTCGAACTCTGACTTTCTTATTAAAAGCTCTTAAAATTCTAACTTGATATAATTCAATATTCTGTTGAGCAGATAATCGTTTTCCAGAGCTTCCAACTCTTGAAGTCGAAGACGATCATTATTTTCAGCAGTGAGTTCATTAGCGATTGCTATCCTTAAAGAAGGAATTTGAATCTCTAATGGAGGAACATCTTCGCAACCATACACCAGAGAGAGAGGGTGTATATTTAGTAGCATTACGAACTGTACTACGATAAGCCCATAAACATTCACCGAGCTTCTCACTCCAATTACGTTTATTAGTGGAGACAAACTTCTTTAGGAGTTTGATGATAGTCTTGTTGAAAGCTTCTGCTAATCCGTTAGCTGCCGGATTATATGCGGTAGAAGCAACATTGTTGATCCGGTGATCGTCACAGAATCGAGTAAATTTCTGGCTGACGAATTGTGGTCCGTTATCATGAATAATACGTCGAGGAACACCAAATCTGTAGATGACGTGGTGCTTAATAAAGCTGATGACATTGGACGTCTTAACTTCAGATAAAGGAATGGCTTCAGCCTATTTGAAGAAGTAATCGGTTATGGCGAGAATAAACCGATGACCTTTGGATGACGGTGGGTTGATCGGGCCGATAATGTCCATGCCCCAAGCTTCGAAGGGCCATGATGCTGCCGTCGGATATAGAAATTCCGAGGGTTGATAAATAAAATTCGCATGGATTTGACAAGCTTTACACTTCTTTGCATATTCGATGGCATCAGATACCATAGTGGGCCAATAATAACCCATACGTCGAATACGGTCTTGAAGTTTTGGTCCTGGCTGATGAGCTCCACAAATTCTATCATGTGCTTCACGAATAATTTATTGAACCTCGTCACCGGCAACACATCAAAGAAGTAAACCATCATAAGCTCGACGATATAAGGTTTTTGTAGTATGATTGTAATAGAATCTGAGTGATCGTCGTCTGATAGATGCTGCCTCACTAGGATCATCTGGAAGAATATCATATAATACGAAATCTAAGAAAGGAAGTCTCCAATCTTTATCCGTATTCTGATTCTCAGTTGAGTTACTGAAGATGAATTCCATGCTGGAATCAGATGAAGATGACATCAATTTATGACTAAATCCAAATCCTCTTGTTGTGTTGACGTCATGAGATGTTGATTCTTCAATGTCAACTGGAAGTCCTAGGGTCAGGTTATTTTCCAGATGAAATAATTCTCGATTGCGAACAACAATCATTTGTTGTCGTCTAATCGGGATAGCCAACACCGTCGCAAGATTAGCTAGAGCATCAGCTTCTGTGTTACATGCTCGCCTAACATGTTCAATAAAGAATTCTTTAAACGAAGAAGCCATAGATATAGCTGATCTATGATAAGGAACCAGATCTTGATGGCAAACTTCATAAGTGCCCCTGATCTGATTGACAATGAGTTTAGAGTCTCCATACGCCTCCAAATGTTGAATATTCAGATGTTTAGCGAGTTGAAGACCAATGAGCAATGCATTGTACTCAGCTACGTTGTTTGAACACGGCTGATCAAGAGAATAAGCTCTTTGGATAGAAATACCCTCTGGCGATACAAGAACGATTCCAACTCTAGCAACAATATCACCATTAGGACCAATTCTTGAAGCTCCGTCAAAGAATAGACGCCAAGTAGGATTTTCTTCAGCAATTTGATTTGAATCTAGGACTTCATCTGGGATTTCATCATAGAGTTTTGAATTCTCTGGGATTGAGTGAGCAGCCAGAAAATCAGCTAAAGCTTGTCCTTTGACTGATTTCTGAGGAATATAATACATGTCATACTGAGCAAGTAGGATTCCCCAGTTAGCTAATCGAGAATTCAAAACACTGGGTTTCTTCATCATGATCCGTATAGGATTGATCCTGGAGATGACATGAATAGTCTGGCCAATGATATAATGACGTGTCTTTTGGACAGCGAACATCAAGGCTAAACATTCTTTTTCGACCGGTGAATATCGAGGTTCAGCTCCGGTCATAGTGCGACTAAGATAGTAGATGGCTTGTTCATGACCATTTTGATTCTTTTGAGCGAGTAATGCACCCAATGAATGATTCATTGCTCGGGTATATTGGAGGAATGGTATTCCTGAGACGGGAGGTACCAATACTGGTGGGCTCATCAGATATTGTTTTATATCATCGAATGCTTTCTGATATTCATCATTCCAGACAAAAGAGACACCTTTCTTCATAAGTTTGTTGAATGGTCTACAGCGTCCTGACAAATTAGAGATGAATCTCCTGATATAAGCGATCCTTCCTTGAAATCCTCGTAGCTCTTTTAAGGTACGTGGAGGACGCATCTCTTGGATGGCTTTGATCTTCTCGGGATCCACGTGTATACCTTTAGAGGTAATGACGAAGCCGAGAAATTTACCATTAGAGACGCCTAAGAAGGACTTAGTAGGGTTCATCTTTAATTGATGCTTACGCATTTGATCAAAAGTAGTCTTCAAATCTTGTATATGATCCTCCTTTTGTCGACTTTTGACTGCAATATCATCAACGTAGCATTCGACTGTTTTTCGTAAATGTTCACGGAATATAGTGCTCATGGCTCGTTCATAAGTTGCTCCTGCATTCTTGAGACCGAATGGCATGACTGTATAACAGTATGTACCAATCGGCGTTCTGAAAGAAGTGTGCTTCTCATCATCTGGAAACATTTTAATCTGATTGTACCCAGAATATCCGTCCATGAATGACATCCGTTCAAATCCACAGGTATTATCGATCATGACATCAGTGATTGGTAGAGGGAATTCATCTTTAGGACATGCCACATTGAGATCGCGGAAGTCTATACATACTCTGATCTTGCCAGTCTTTTTAAGGACAGGAACTATGTTAGCCATCCAATTGGGATGTTGTTCCTCTCTAATAAACCCGGAGGTCATGAGTTTATTGACTTCAGCTTCAATTGCATCCATAATGTCTAGACGAAATCGTCGCTGTTGTTGTTTGACCGGTTTAGCATTCGGCAAGATATTGAGCTTGTGAGTTGCGATTTGAGGATCAAGCCCTGGCATATCTTCATAACTCTAAGCAACGACATCGATGTAATCACGAATGAGCTTGATCATGTCTTGCTTATCAGCTTCTGAAAGACTTTCACTGATGAATATTGGTTTGGGGGATCCCTCTTCACCAACATCTATTTGAACAAGTTTATCTTCAGTCGGAGGTTCTTTTTGCTCAAATCGGAACTCCCATTGATTATCTAACCTTTGGGTCCATTGTTCTGATTCAGGTAAAATTTCAAATTCTTCTTCGTCTTCATCACTTTCTTCAGAACGGTTAATAGAAACCATGTTGCAAGACAGAATGTTGCAGTAGAAGTCTCCGATACTTGTATCGGAATCCCAAGAAGTGGTACTAGAAGAATCAGATCTCTTATCTTCGTCAGATTCAGGATCTTCATGGACAATATTGATAAAAGTAATAGGAGCAATGTAACCCAATCCGCACTTCGTTCTCCCATATTTCAGAGGAGGAATACGAACAGGCATTTTTCTTCCTTTTCCATTATTGAGGCCAGTCCTGAAGTCATAGCCCATATTTTTGATGATGTCTTTAGATTGCTGACTATAGCGACGTAGTTGTAATCTTCCAGTATCATCATTTTTGTCATCATCTTCTAAATCAGAAGGACTTTGGGGCCCTTTGTAAAAGAATATTGGAATGTCTTCTGGCTTTCTGCTGGGAATTAGAAAGTATGAAGATTGTACTGGTTCTAGGGATACATCTGTATGAATAGTCTGTACAACTCCTATGGTTATTGTGTTCAAGTCATCTAACAGATGTAAATAACTATGAACATAATTGCACACATCAACGTACTGCAAAGATGGAGACTTTTTATTGAATGTAAAAGCAGCAATATTTACATTGGGAGAAGGCTGAGCCTTAGAGATTTTAGCCAAATCAATGACTAAAGGGGAAGAAGAAGAAATAGAAGAAGTTTTGTTTCGATTAAGATCGATAACAAACGGCTCAGAAGAGGTGAGCTCCCTTGAAGCTTGAGATGGAAGAGTAGTCCGCCCTCCAACTGGAATTAGCAGAGTATCCTGTTTCATACGTGAAGATACAGGAACTGAAGTACGACCACTGACAGGAATGATCATTATATCTTGAGCAACTGACTGAGGTAATGGAGAGATCCGTCCACTCACCGGAATGATGAAAGAACTTTCTCCAGAGGGTTTGGAAGATTTTTGCTGTTTAGTTCGACCTTTAACAGGAATTATTAAGGTCTCACTTTGTGCATCCTATTTCTTCATAGCTTGTATGACCCTTGTATACTCTTCTTTGTACATTCGGGAATTATTGAAATAAGCTTCAACCCCATGGAAGGGATTTATATCAGCAACTTCTTTTTGCACTCTTCCATTGCTATCAATGTATTTAAAACACTGATGAAGAGTAGAAGGTACCAAATTATTTTCATGAAAAAAGGGCCTCCCCAGAAGAAGATTATATGATCCTACGATCTTGATCACATAGAAAGTGACTTTGGATCTGAAATCGCCTATCCGAAGCTTCAGATAAATCTTTCCCACAGGCTCACTTCGGCTTTGATTAAATCCCAGGATAGTAGTAACCGTCTTGGAGAGCTTGTGAAGAGGGATTTTTAGTTCATCCAACAGACTCTTTGGCATTATGCTTATAGCAGACCCTGGATCAATAAGGATACGATCTATCTTCATCGTATCGATATAACCAGTGTAGTAGAGAGGCCGATCATGTCGATTATCCTCCAATACCATGTCGTCTTGTCTAAAGGTGATATTTGGGATAATCTCCAATACACTGTTGCAATATAAGCAAGTGGCAGGTTCTGCATCTGGCTTCTTCAATTGTGCAAGACAAGAGTCAGCTTGTAGAAGTGCTTCACTTAACGTCTCCCGAGTTTCTTTAGAAAGACGTAGAAGTTCAAAGAGAGACATTCTAGCTGGAGTATTAGCAAGTTGAGCTAAAATGTCAAAATTGTAAGGATTCTGAAGCCCAAGAGGAGGGGACTTCTTGATTGGTTTATCAAACCGAGCCTGTTGCTTGCCTTTCTCAAGAGCTGTAGGCTTAGAAGAAGTAGGTTCAACTGGTGTAGTGGAAGGAACAGGTCAGTAGATGATTCTTCTTCAGGAGGAACATTAGGAGCACCTTCATCAGCTGGAGGGATATTAGGAGTATCCTCAGGATTCTTCGAATAATCCTTCAGATAAGGTTTTCCTGTTCGAGTAGCACCAACAAGTGCTTCTTCTTTTTCTTTTGGCTCTGTATCAGAGGTAGATCCAAGAGAAGTCATATGACATGACTTAATCTTTCCAGCCTTCTTGGACTTTCGAGAAGTAGTCTTTTGAGGAGAAGGAGATTCAAAATCTGCTACTAGATCAGGATGAATCCACATGATTTCTCCAGTCTTCAAAGTATTGGCACTAATCCTTCAGACTATGGAGGAGGAACATTCACTATTTCAAGAGTTGCCTTGGGAATAGGAACAATTTCACTTTCAAGAAATTGAGGAGGGAAGTCTCCAAATTGCATAGAGATGACATTAGAAGTGACAGTCTTCTCTTTTGGAGTAAGAGAGATAGCTCCAGACTTAATCATTTCTTGGATCTTTCCTTTCAGTACATAACATGTACGAATTGTGTGACCCAGTATTCTGTGGTATGGACAGTATTTGGGTTGATCTGTCTTACCAGCTTCATCAGGTTTCTTGATTTCAGGTAATTGTATTTTATTACCTTTCAGCAGACATTCAAAGATACCAAGGACATCATCGTCGTCAAAAGAATATTCTTCTTTGGGGCGAGTTGCTCTTAATTGTTGAGTTGTAGAGGCAGGAGTTTGAACATTTGATGCATCTTTGCTCTGAAGATTAACTTCAAGAGTTTCTTTTCCCTTGCGAGCATTATTTTTATTGTTAGTGCCTTGACCTGTTTCTTTGGGAGTCATATGCACTCCTAAACCTTTGAAGGTTTCAGCACTAATTTCTGCAGCTTTGGCACTGACTATGAAGGAAGGCCAGTCTTGAAACTGAGTGGATCCCGTCCACATGCTGATGATTGGCAACAAGTTTGATTTGTATGTGTCAATGGTGACAGCATCAGGAGTTCCAAGAGGCATCTTCAGAGCTTCTCTTCGAAATCGCTCAATGTAATCCTCTGTAATTTTATTATTTTTCTGCTTGATTCTAATAAGAGCAGACATAGTCATGTCATTGAGCCCTTCATAGAACCGTTCAAGAAACATCTGTTTAAAACCAGCAAATGAGGTAATGCACCCATCTGGGAGACTTCTATACCATTCATAAGCCGTTCCCTTGAGACATCTAATAAATACCCGAGTAATGAGGGCATCACTTGGTTGCAGTTGATCAGTCATCACTTCAAAGTGATTAATAAACTGACTTGGAGAAGTGGTTCCATCATAGAATGAGATAGTAGGAGGCTTGTATTTAGGAGGATATGATACTTGCTTTCATTCTATCGGATAAGGTTGCTTGATGCCTAATCTTTGTAAACCATCCTTCTGTTTGAATGCCTCGAATTGAGTTTTAAGATTCCTCAATTCTTCAGAGACAACTCCGGAAGATTGTGGAGTTGTAGCTTGTAGAGAATAATTAGGAGAAGAAACAGCATTGTAAGCACTACCCCCAGCTCCAGAGAGACTATGATTTGGTTGAGCTGGTCCAGGAGTATTGGATTGTACTGCTGGAGGAACTTGTACTGGACTTATATCAGTGTCAACTGGTATGGCATCTGGCACAGTCTGTCGATTTTGCAACTGAGTTGCCATGAGTTCATACATTGACTTCATAGTGTCAGCCATAGACTTCATTTGCCGTTCCAAAGAAGCAATTCTTTGGTCCTGAGGAGTCACCGAAGAGGAAGGCTCATTGTTCAATTCAGTGTTCCTATCCACCATATATGTCGTGATGGTACGAGGGATTATTGATGAATTAGTGGATATTGTATGCTCTGAATCACTGCTTCGTGCATCAAAGTCATTCAAAGGAGAACTACCCCCAGTAGGAAGAGGTGGGAAGTTAGATTCTCCAAGAAATTCAGAATCATCTTCAGAGATCAAATTTCTTTGACTAGAGGCCAGGGCTCTTGCTTTGGTGTTTCTATATACTCCATCTGGGCTATCAGTTCTACCCCCAGTATCTCGAGAGGTCATGTTGACAGAAGCAAACAAAGGCTCATCTTCATCAGGCATAGGTTCCCACTGAATCCGATTAAAGACAGTTTGTCATTTATTTTGACATCTGCATTGCATTGTGACTCTTGGCTGGAAATCACATTCATGATCAACATGGTCCTGAACCATTGATTGACATTTGTATTGAATTATGACTCTTGGCTGGAAGTCACATTCAGCATGATCCTTTGTCAAAGAATTACTCATTCTCTTCTGTTGAAGGTGTTCTCGTAAATCTGTTTGTGAAGATTGAGGAGTATATTTCCTGTTCTTGGGTCTTGATGGCTCTTGGTTATATAGAGAATGATTAATATGAGCCACATAGTTTCTAGCATACTCTGCATCTGGATCTGCTATTTTCATTTCCAATTGGTGTGATTTCTTAACAGCAGAAGTGCTAAGTTTTATTCTTAGATCAGTTGAAGGTAACACATTAATTTTGGAAATATGGAGTTTTCCTTCCATTGATCTGGATATTTGCAGAGAAGGAAGAGTTGAACCACCCTTTTGATTAGGAGTTGGTAACAAACCCTCTTTTATGGACAGATTCTGTGCCCAATTTGAAGAAGTCACAGAAGAAGACATTAAGGAATGTTTCTTCTTAGACTTATTCAAGTTTTGAGACATAGAATGTCCAGAAGGAAGAGTAGTCAAAAGACCATCTCCTTTCCTTTGACTAACAAGATTGTCAGTCAAAGTTGTTCCTGAAGTAAAAACTACAGGAGCAGAAGAAACAACTAAAGAGTTATTCCTTTTCGAAAGGACTTTGTGTGGAAGACTACCCCCAGTTCTAGTAGAGCTTGGTAAAGAAGAAGAGATAGCTAAAGAGCCATTCTTCTTAGATGAAATACACGTTGAAACAGACTTGGTTAAGGAACCAGTACTGTCAGCATGATTTTTGATTTCAGAATTACACGCTGGAACAGATTTGGCTAAAGAGCCAGTACTGTTAGCGTGATTTTTAGAGTTGAATTTGTACGCTGGAACAGATTTGGCTAAGGAGCCAGTACTGTCAGCGTGACTTTTGGAGTTGAATTTGCACGCTGGAACAGATTTGGCTAAGGAGCCAGTACTGTCAGCGTGACTTTTAGAGTTAAATTTGCACGCTGGAACAGATTTGGCTAAGGAGCCAGTACTGTCAGCATGACTTTTGGTTGCTGTCATCTTTGAACGCACAAGAGTGTGCGTGCTTGCAGTAGAGTTCTTGCCAGTGTTAGGAGTAGATACTGTGGCAGAGACTTCACCATTGACTGCCAACTGATTCTTAGGGACGTAAACAGAGTGTCCCTTCGACTTGGCAGTGGTGATGGAAGCTGGAATGGGCTTACCACCCTTAGCCCGCTGTATTTCTTCATAGGCGAGTTGATCGAATTTGATCGTCATCACCTTCTTCGTCGAGCCGACTGACGAAGTGTCGTATTGAGTTGTTGCCATCTCAGAAGAGGAGATAGTTTTCCCCAGCAGAGTCGCCAATTTGTTTTCCATAAATAAATTCTCTTTATTTATTGTGTATCTGGCAAAATTATAACTGTAGGAATCCGATCTAGAAAACGATCGCTTTATCCCTTGGACTATGCGAAGAAGAAAAGCTCTCAAAATTTTGACAGTAGATATCAGTGTATCTGTACAATGAATGAGAAAAAGAACTCTATTTATAGAGTCAAAAACAATAACTGTAAAGATAACTGACTTCACAATCTGTGCTTAGTTAAAAATCATGCAGGATTTAACATGCGCAAGGTTGTGAGCAGTTACTGGACGTGGCCTGTAACTGTTGGACACATGGCAATCATGCATAAGTCGTGTGCAAGTTACAAGACACGCAGGCGAGAGATCAGTAGCATGGCTGCCACGTACTCTAATTTGATAAAATTCATGCAGACTTGTTGAAGACGAAATCCACGCAAACTCGGTGTAGAAAGCTTCATAATCCACGCAAACGTGGGGCAGAAAGCTTCAGGATCCACGCAAACTCGAGGCAAAAAGCTTCAAAATCCATACAGACTTGAGGAAGAAAACTCCAGAATCCACGTAAACTTGAGATAAAGATCTCACAAATACACGCAAACTTGAGATAAGACTGCCAGCTGTCTTGATTTAGCGTGCCTCGACTGACACAAAATCTCTGACAGTGATTGCTTTGTCAGTCGCATTAAATGACAAGAAGCTCTTTTGGTACGCCACCTTGAGGAAGGCTGAGTCTTGCTGAAGAAGATTTCGAAAGTCACGCAATAGGCGGCTGTGATCTCTCGAGTTCCGTGTATACGTGGCATATGAAGAGACATTCTTAGACTGTCGTACTGTCAGTCATAATGACTCTCTGACAAATGATGAGCTGTCTTCAGCGTGACTTTTAAATATTTGTCTTGATCAACTAAGCGTGACTTTTGACTCTGTCCTGATCAACTCAGCGTGACTATTGGACTGGTTCTGATCAACTCAGCGTGACTGTCATTTTTAAAGGCCTACACTCGTTAGCAATGGCAATCCTTAAAGAAGGAATTTGAAGTTCCAGAGGAAGAACAGCTTCACAGCCATACACCAAAGAAAAGGGTGTAAAGCCCGTAGGATTGCGAACCGTAGTTCGGTAGGCCCATAGACATTCACCAAGCTTTTTGCTCCAGTTTTGTTTGTTAGTAGATTCAAATTTCTTGAGTAACTTGATAATAGTTTTGTTAAAGGCTTCATCCAAACCATTGGCAGCAGGATTGTAGGCTGTCGAAGCGACATTGTCAATTCGATGATCATCGCAGTATCTAGTGAATTTCTGGCTGATGAATTGAGGTCCATTGTCATGGATGATTCTTCGAGGTACACCAAATCTGTATATGACGTAGTGTTTAACGAAGCTGATAACGCTACTGGTCTTGACTTCAGGCAAAGGTATAGCTTCAACCCACTTGGAGAAGTAGTCTGTTATTGCTAGTATGAACCGATGTCCTCTAGAAGAAGGAAGATTGATAGGACCTATGAAATACATGCCCCAAGCTTCAAAAGGCCAGGAAGCAGCAGTTGGATGTAGGAATTCCGATAGTTGATGAATGAAATCTGCAAGAATTTGACAAGCACGACATTTTCTTGCATATTTAATGGCATATGATACCATAGAGGGCCAATAGTAACCCATGCGCCAGATGCGATCCTGCAGTTTAGGACCGGATTGATGTGCTCCACAAACACCATCGTGAGCTTCGTGCAACACTTGTTTTACTTCATCACCAGCGAGACAGCATAGGAGAAGACCGTCATAAGTTCGCCGATAAAGGGTCTTGGTAGTTTGATTGTAGTAGAATGGGAGAGATCGTCGACGGACGCTCGTAGCTTCTTTAGGATCTTCAGGGAGTATGTCATGAACTACGAAGTCGATAAAAGGAGTTCTCCAGTTTTCATCAATAACATTGACTTCAACAAAATTGTTGAACTCAATATTATGATTGTTTTCAATACAGAACAATTCTCGGTTGGAGATAACCACCACCTGCTATCTTTTGATAGGGATGGCTAAGACAGCTGCAAGATTGGCCAGGGCGTCAGCTTCGGTATTGCAAGCTCGTTGGACATAGTCGATAAAGAAAGCTTTGAATGATGTAGCTATGTTAATTGCTGCTTTATGATATGGCACCAAGTCTTGATGACGAACTTCATAGGTCCCTCTAACCTGGTTGACAACCAGCTTAAAATTACTGTAGACTTCGAGATATTCAACGTTCAGTTGTTTGGCTAACTGAAGGCCGATGAGTAGAGCATTGTACTCTGCTACATTGTTGGAGCAGGGTTCATCTAGAGAGTAAGCTCTTTGGATGGTTGATCCGTTTGGAGAAACGAGAACAACTCCAACTCCTGCTACAATGGCACCATTCGGTCCGATCCTTGATGCACCATCAAAGAACAGACGCCAGGTTGGAAATTATTCAGAGATCATGTTGACTTCTAATGTCTCGTCTAAAATTTTATCATATAGCTTGGATGTCTCTGGTACGGGATGAGCCGCCAATAAATCTGCCAGTGCTTGGCCTTTGGCAGACTTTTGTAGAACATATATCATGTCATATTGAGCTAGCAGGATTGCCCATGTGGCCAGCCGAGAATTGAGTGTGCTGGGCTTCTTCATCAATACCCGAAGAGGATTAACTCGGAATATGACATGAATAGTTTGTCCAATGATGTAATGCCTTGTCTTCTGCACAGCGAACATAAGAGCGAGGCATTCTTTCTCGACCGGACTATAACGGTGTTCAGCCCCAATCATAGTACGACTGAGATAATAGATAGCCTGTTTATGACCTTTTTTATTCTTTTGGGCAAGTAAAGCACCCAATGAGTGATCCATAGCACGGACATAGATTAAGAATGGAATGCCAGAGATTGGTGGCACCAAGACTGGTGGGTTCATGAGATACCGCTTGATGTCTTCGAATGCTTGTTGACATTCTTCAGTCCAAATGAAAGATATACCCTTCTTTATTAATTGAGTAAATGGTCTGCAGCGTCCAGACAAGTTTGAAATGAATCTTCTGATGTACGCAAGTCGACCTTGGAATCCTCGTAGCTTTTTTAGGTTGCGTGGAGGACGCATCTCTTGAATGGCTTTGATCTTCTCGGGATCCACGTGTATACCTTTAGAAGTAATGACGAAGCCGAGAAACTTGCCACTAGAGACACCCAAGAATGACTTGGTGGGATTCATTTTGAGTTGATGTTGGCGCATGAGATTGAAGATTGTTCTCAAATCTTGGATGTGATCTTCTTTTATACGACTTTTGACGACGATATCATCAACATAGCACTCAACAGTCTTGCGAAGATGATCTTTAAAGATAGTACTCATAGCCCGTTGGTAAGTTACGCTAGCATTCTTGAGACCAAATGGCGTCACTGTATAGCAGTAGACACCCCGAGGAGTACGGAAAGAGGTATGTTTTTCATCTTCGGGATTCATCTTGATCTGATTGTATCCAGAAAATCCATCCACGAAAGATATTCGCTCGAACCCATAGGTATTGTCGATCATGACGTCCGTGATAGGGAGAGGAAATTTATCTTTCGGACATGCTTCATTAAGATTTCGAAAGTCAATGCAGACTCGAACTTTGCCAGTTTTCTTTAGAACTGGAACAACATTGGCCACCCAGTCAGGATGTTGTTCTTCTCGAATAAAGCCACAAGCGATGAGTTTCTTGACTTCATCATCGATCGCGTCCATCATTTCTGGCTTGAAACGCCGTTGCTGTTGTTTAACTGGTTTTGCATTGGGCAAAATGTTCAGTTTGTGTGTAGCGATTTTGGGATCTAAACCTGGCATGTCTTCATAACTCCAGGCAAAGTCATCGATGTATTCTTTAATAAGAAGAATCAACTCTTGTTTGTCTGCTTCTGGAAGATTCTTGCTGATGAAGATTGGACGAGGTGATCCACTTTCCCCTACATCAACTTGAACTAATTGATCCTCAGTAGGAGGTTCTCGTTGTTCAAAGCGAAGTACCCATTGATTATCCATGTGTTGAGCCCAAGGATCTATTTCAGGATTTTCTTCAACATCCTCGTCATAGCTTTCTGGATGTTCGGCGGAGACCATGTTAGAGGATACAATCAGCCGATGGACTTCACCGATGCTGGTGTCAGAATCCCAAGATCTGGAATCAGAAGAATTAGAACGTTCTTCACTGTCGGAGTCAGAGACTGCTGGGGATAAAATCAGAGGAGAAGCATATCCGAGACCCTTTTTAGTCCTGCTGTAATACATCTCTGACTTTCCTTTCAGAACAGTCGTATGAATAGGAGTTTGTCTACCTTTAGCGTAATTGAGACCACTTTTGAAGTCATAGCCCATTTTTCGGATGATGTCTTTGGATTGTTGACTATAACGATGGAGTTGGAGACGTCCTGTATCAGTACTCTTGCTATCATCCTTATAGCTGAATTGTTGTTCTGGTCCTTTACTAAAAAGTATTGGACTTTCACCTTTCTTTTGAGAAGGGACAATACGGTAAGAATCATCTGGATCTTCAAATGATACTTCTGTTTGAAGAGATTGTACAACTCCCATTGTAATTGATTGGAAGCTATCTAAAATATCCAAATAGCATTTAGTATGATAAATAACATCAGTATACTGGAAAGTAGATGCTTTTTCATTGATCTGTACATTTGTATTTACAGCAGGACCTTTAGCCTTAGCAGGCTTGGTCAGATTAATTACAAGAGGTGGAGAAGAAGAACGTGGAGGTGGCTTGTTACGACGGAGGTCGATAACAAGTGGCTCAGAGAAGGTGAGCTCCCATTTTTCCTTGTTGTGAGTTAAATCAACAACAAGTGGCTCGGAAGGAGTGAGCTGATTTTTGTCCTTGTTACGACGTAAGTCGATAACAAGTGGCTCAGAAGAGGTGAGCTCCCTTTGATTTTGATCAGTATCAACTAGTTTCTTTTAGACTGACAAGTGAATAGCCAGTGGTTTAGAAGACTGAGGATGAGAAACTCGCCCTTTAACAGGTATGATAAGAGTGTCTTTGGACACTGCTTCTTGTTCTTCTTCGGTATCTAAGGCTAACACAACCTTCATGAATTCATCTTTGTACATACGAGCATCGTTGCAGTATGCTTCAACGCCTTTGAAAGGATAAAGATCTGCGACCTCCTTTTGTACCTCTCCATTGTCATCAACATATTTGAAACATTGACGAAGAGTTGATGGAACAATATTGTGCTCGTGTAGGAATAGCCTCCCCAATAGAGCATCATAAGAACAACCAAGATTGTCAATGATGTAGAAAGTAACCTTTGTGTGAAGATTGCCGATTTGGAGTTTTAAGCGAATCTTGCCCAAATGTTCACTTCCTCCCTGATTAAATCCAAGGATGGTGGTGATTATACTAGAGAGGCTATGCACAGGGATTTTCAAAGCATCGAGCATTATCTTCGGTATAATACTGAGAGCAGACCCTGGATCTATCAGGATATGATCAACTTTCATCGAATCGACATATCATGTATAGTAGAGACGACGATCATGTCTATTGTCTTCTAGCAACATATTATCTTGTGTGAAAGTAATGTTCGGAATCAACTCCAGAACACTATGAAAATGGAGACAAGAGACAGGCTCTGCTTCCGGCTTCTTGAGAAAGGCTAGACAAGTCTCAGCTTGCATGAGAGCTTCACTTAGAGTTTCTCGCATCTCTTTGGAAAGACGCAAGAGCTCAAACATAGACAGCCTTGCTGGTGTATTGGCTAGTTAAGCCAATATATCGAAGTTATAAGGCTTCTCAAGCCCAGTAGAAGATGATTCCTTCAAAGGTTTATCAAAGCGGACTTGTTGTTTGCCTTTATCAGCAGTCACTGGCTTGGAAGAAATGGGTACTACAACCGGTGAGGATGTAGAAGGGATTTCTTCAATAGAAGCAGGTTGTGCTGGAGTAGGTTTAGAAGAAGAGGCAAGATTCTCTTAAGTTTTAGGGTAGTCTTTCAAGTAGTCTTTTCCTGATCTGGTGTCCAATAGAATTTCTTCGCCAACTATGGGATCAAAAGACACCATGTTGCAAATCTTTGTCTTGCCTTTGGAACGATCTTTCTTCCTGAAGGAACAGGGAACCTCGAACTCTGGAGCAAGATCGGGATGGATCCACATAACCTCACCATTGTCAAGAGACAATGGAATGAGACCTTCATTTGGTGGAGGCGATAGATTTTCGATCTCGAGAGTAGCCTTTGGAATAGGAATGACACCATGCTGTATCATCTACGGAGAAAAGTTACCGAACTGGACCGAGACCATGTTGGCAGTAACAGTCTTCTCATCTTGCTGTAACATGCTCGAGTAGGATGTCCAATGAATCGGTAGTAGACACAATACTTAGGATGATCGGTCTTATCGACTTCATCAGGTTTCTTTGGGTCTGGGAGCTGGATTTTGTTGCTTTTGAGTAAACAATCGAAGATACTTGCAGTGTCATTCTCGTCGAAGGAATATTCTACTTTAGGACGAGGTTCCCTCGGTTGAGGTACAGAAGGAGTGGAAGTGGACGTAGGCGGAGCTACGTTGACAGCCAAGGACTCTTTGCTCTTCAGATTAATGTTCAGAGTCTCCTTATTTTTGCGGTTGTTCTGACGATTACCGCCGCCTGATGTTTGATGTTCGTCCCGATCTGGGTTAGACATTTGTACTTCCAGCTGTTCAAACTTCTCAGCACTTACTTCAGCTGCTTTGGCGTTGACGATAAAGGATGGCCAATCTTGGAATTGAGTTGACCCTGTCCACATGCTGATAATAGGCAAGAGATTTGCCTTACAAGTGTCTATGGTAACAGCAGCAGGAGTTCCTGGAGGCATCTTCAAGGCTTCTCGGCAAAACCGTTCGATGAAACTCTCAGCAGTTTTATTTTATCTCTATTTGATTTTATTGAGGGCAGACATAGTCATGTCATTGAATCCCTCATAGAATCATTCTAGAAAGATTTGTTTAAGACCTGAGAAGGAAGTGATACAACCATTGGGCAAACTTCTATACCAGTTATATGCTACGTCGGCTAAACAACCGACGAACACTCTGGTAAGAAGAGCGTCATTTGGTTGGAGTTGAACAGCCATTACCTCGAAGTGATTGATGAACTGGCTTGGTGAGGTGCTCCAATCGAAGAGAGAGATTGTTGGGATTTTGTATTTGGGAGGAAATGGGACTTCCTTCCATTCAACTGGGTATGGCTGCTTGATTCCCAACCATTGCAAGTTGTCCTTCTCTTTGAAGGCTTCAAACTGAGTTCGTAAGAGTTTGACAGCTTCATTGGCATCCTCTAATGATGAATAAGGAGCCGGTTGAGTCAGAGTGGTAGGAGAAGGAACAGCATTATAAGCACTACCCCCAGCCCCTGACTGACTGGGTGTAGTTTGAACTTGCACTTATACAGGAGGCATTTGAGGAGACACTACCCCCAGTCTTGCATTGACAGGTACCGAAGATGCTATGATTTCAGGACTTGCAGCAGGTATAGTCGGTGGTGTGGCATGTTGTGCCACAATGATAGAGTGCATACTAGCGACCATTTCAGCCATGGCCTTCAGCTTGTCTTCTAGAGCAGCAATTCATTGTTCTTGATTTACAGAAGTTGAAGCATCTGGATCTTCATTGACAACATAAGTTGTCACTTCTCTTGGTACAGTAGATGGCACTGTCTGTTCAGAACTTTCGCTGTATGCATCATAGTCAGAGAAAGAGTCGTCTTCCGACTGAGAAGTAGGAAGATAACCTGAAGGGTCTTGAAGAAGATTCCTTTGACCGATTGTATCTCGGCTTCGGGAACGGGTATGTTGAAATACTCCTTCAGAAGATTCTTGGAGTAGATCTAAATACTGCTGGCTTGGTTTGCAAGGTTTACCGTACTTAGAGCACTTTCTACCCCCAGTGTTTCGGGAAGTCATGTTAACAGAAGCGTACAACACTTCGTCTTCATCCTCTGACATCGGTTCAGATTTAGAAAAAGTTAAACGATCGAAGACAGATCGTTTTGTTGTTTGACAACAACATTGGATAATGAATTTATGATTGCAATGATGATCAGATGATTGAACTGAAGGTGTCGAGACATTATCCCATTTTTGCCTGAGATGTTCTCGGAGGTCAGAAACCATGCCGGGACGAGAAAAGGTTCTGGGAATATATTCTTTAACAATATTCGGAACATGGTTCCGGTTCTTCAAATGTTTAGTCCCCTGTGTGTACAAGGAAGTGCTCACTTCATTGGCATAGGTGTTTGGATCTTTGATCCTGGAAGTTTGTCTTTGAGCTTTGATCTTCGGCATTGGCTTTTTGCGTTTTGCCGAAGTTGGCCTGTTAAGATATGTTCTTAGGTCTGCAAATTTACCCCCAGGGGTTTCTGTTTGAGACACTAACAGTTTTCCCTATTTGGAACGGAATATCTTAAAAGTTGGAAGATCTTGAAACTCTGCTACCGGGGTAGGCAGAATACCTCTTTGGTCAGTACAAGTTTTTTTGTCATGAAGGAAAAAAGAATCCTTGTTTGAAGAAGTTCTTGCACTGACTGGTGCCGAAGCACGTTCAGATTGATCTTCTACGGTAAAGACCGAAGAAGATTGAAAAAAGACCAAAGGGCCTTTTCCTTTTTTTTGTGAAGAAGGGTTAGCTAAAGAGCGTTTCCCTCTGTTGTCTTCCAAGTCATGAGACAATGAAGTTTGAGAAAAGACCAACATGCCTTTTCCTTTGATCAGAGGAGGAAGAGGAATAGCAAAAGGACTGCCCCCAGTGAATTATGCTGGAACAGCAGAGTGCTTAAGAGGAGGAGCAGAAGTTCCCCCTTTGTTATGAGAAGAAGAGGATTTAGCCAAAAGGCTATTACTCTTGGATTGCACAAGAATAATTTGTGCATGGGTGGATGGCGCACTGGTTCCAGCCACAGAGGCTATGGTTTGCGCATCAGGAGTTCTTGCCATAGAGTGCCTAGGGTGCACTCTAGTTCTTGGAGTGTTGATTTGCACAGGAAAAATTGTTGCCAATTGCGGCAGAGGCATAGGTGTCTTGCATTTTGATAAGGCAGCATATGAAGTCTTCGGTGCACTGGTCACAGCAGACTGCGCAGCAGGAGTTGAGACAGACTGTGCAACAGTTGGCACAACAGATTGTGCACCAGTCTGGCTAGCAGACTGCACAACAGAGTGCGCAGCAGCTTTGGTAGCAGAACTGCCAGATTGTACAGCAGTCTTGGAGACCCATATTGGGCGCACTTTGCTCTTGGAAGAAGTGGTTGCAGTACGGGGAGTGGTCTTGGAGATGAGCATCGCCTCGTAGGCTGTCTGGTTGACTTTAACAACCAGCGTCTTCTGCGTCTTCCCGATAGACGCTACGTCACATTGAGTTGCTACTTCCTCGTCGGAGGAGAAAGTCGTCCCCAGCAGGGTCGTCATTTTGTTTGCAAGAACAAAAGTGTAGAACTTTATTGATACAAACTGTGTAATAAGATTACAAGAATTATGGGAAAGATACAACTTTAGGAATCCAATCTAGATGACGATTGCTTTATCCCTTGGACGATGTGAACTTTGAAGACGGAGCCTCTGAAGTGGAAGACAACTCTGGAATTGAAGGTAAAAACCTCGGAAGTTGAAGGCAAAAGCCTCGGAAGAATGCATCAGCACTTGGGCAAGAACTCCTGGACTCTCTGATCTCTCTATGATCTCTGATTTCTGATCCTTGATCTCCTTGAATGAAGACTTGAAACTCTATTTATAGAGTTCTGGAAATAACTAACTTTTAGTTATTCTGGACTGCGCATGATGGATTGCGCAGCAATTGGATTGCGCAACAGTGGACTGCGCAGGCAGTTATTGGATCATGGGCCAACTGTCTTGGACACATGGCATCATTTGATCGAAATGCGCATGATCGTGTATAGACAGTTGCCACATAATGAGCATTTGATGGCATGAGTGCCACGTGCACTTTGTCAGTTGTGTTGATAGAGCGCGAAATTTGAATTGTGCTGGCTTTAGATTGCGCAGGCTTGGACTGCGCAGGCTTCGGATTGCGCAGGCTTCGGATTGTGCAGGCTTAGACTGCGCAGGAAATGGATTGCGCTACCAGCTGTCAGCCGTCCTCGAGCGTTCTGCGGCACAATAAACGAACAGTCTCCTCGTTCTTCATGCTGTCAGCTGTCAGGAAGATTTGATTTGTGTCAGGTAATGATGGCTTTTGCCATATCAGCCTGCGCAGTTGGGAGTGTGCGCAAACCAGTGTGCACAATCTGAAGAGTGCGCAATCTGATGTCTGCGCAGTTCATCTGAAACTTGATTTTCTAACTTTGTTGAGGTGTACAACCTGATTTTTTAGGACCTACAAGACCCCCTTCAAAGTTTTCGAAATGTGAACTTATTCAAAATTTTGAAATACTTTGAATTTTGAAATTTGAATCAATTTGCGCATGTAGTGAGTTGTCTGCACAATCTGAGGAATTAGCCCCATTTTCAAGCGCAATCTAAGGCGGCCGTTTCGTTTTCGAAAACTATAAATAGTTTTCTTCTTCTCATTTCATTCTTTACTTTGCCTACTTCGTGCATTTGAGAGAAAATTTCTGAGCTCTTTCTTCCTTTCTTCTCCGACGATCCCCATGGCTCCCCGACGATCCTCTGCCGCCGCTAAGGACAAGGCCCCCGCCGAATCATCGACTAGGGCTGCGCAACGAGCTTCTTGTCATGAATCCGCGCATCCTACAATGTTAGGTAGAGGACTTTAATCAAAAACCCTTTTTAGGGTTTTGATCTCACTGTTCTTCAGAATCCATCTCTTTTTAGAGATGTGATCATACTGCGCCGCCCTTTTTAGGATTCTGGTTGCACAAATCAGTTCGTTCATCATTTTTATGAAGGACGACTTCCTGCGCAATCGGTTGAACTGCACTGGCAAAAGTCAGCATAATTTGCTGATTTGCGCGGGACTGTCAGCGCAAACTAATGACTGTTTGTCTGTGCAGTCTGATGTTTGCACAAACTGATGTTGCGTAGTCTGATGTTTGTGCAAACTGATGACAGAATCTTTGACTTAACTTGTACTAAAAAAATTTATTTTTCTGTCTGATGCAGTTAATATGAAAGAAGATCCGGAATACGAAACTTTTGTAGGAACTCTTTCAGAGTCAGAATACAAAGAGGATCTCTTTCATGTGCATTATCCTCAATATGATCTGCCAACCTTCCGTCAGGCTATTCTGATATCCCAAGATAATAAAACTCTACTATGTTTGATGAATGGACAACCTCTGGAGTCAGCAGACGCTGTCTTTCACAAGAAGCCATTATTCCTGTTCGGTGAAGCTTTTGAGAAAAGCTCTCAACCAAGGCCCAGGATGGAAGAAAGAATTGTCCATTAGGAGGATAAGATATTTTCAATACCAGATATTTCCTGCTGTCTCCCCTTATACCGGTATGCTCATGCGAGCTATCCGAGGAAGATGGAATGGAACCTCACACCTTTCCAAAACGCCCGTACAGGAAAGATTTTTGTGAAGAAGGGGCCGAATAAGAAGGACATGTTCTACAGCTCCTCAGACCGATACAGTGTCTTGTTAAGAGGCTTGAAACCTGGTTGTATTCTGCCAGAGACTTCTTTCTTGTTAATGTCTGTCAGAACACCAATATTCGCAAACGAGTTTGCGAAGGTCGAATGGAAGTACCCAGAGCAGGACCTTAGGTTAACTGGACTGGTGAATCCAAATTTTAAGAGATGGAACTGCATAGCAAACTGGATTCTAACCAAGTTTGAAAATAAACTTCAGTAAATTAATTTGTACCAAGCAGTGCATGCCACTGTCTATGGTTTTGCCCCCAACTCACACCTGTTCTTAGCTTTTGCTGAAAGATACAATTATAGAACAAGGACTTTCATGACCCCTGGCGGAGAGATTGGATTTGCACTTCATGAGATGCCGTTCATCTCTTACTTGCCGATGGGGGACGCTCCATATGAAGAATTTGTTCCAACTAATGATGAGTTGGACAAACTTAGAAAGGAGAATGCAGCTATGGTAGCAGTCTTTGAAGAACTGCTATGTCATTACAAGATCTGCTCTTTATATTACAAAAGTGGCACATCCAATACTTGTTACTCGACGAAATGGCTACCTTATCTGTTTCTTAATCATATCGAAGAGAAGAAGACAAAGGAACATGACAAATGCTATCCTAACTTCTTTAAGCTATTGAGCAACACAGAAGTGATGAAGTTGATGGAAGAAAGTGGCGATTTTGATAAAGAAATGAAGGATGATCATCAATGTCCTCCTTTAAAGAAAGGAGACACTCTTGAAAGTTACTAAAGAATGGGATATAGACCCATGTCAAAAGAAGCCCAACTGGCGGGGTTTCTGACATATTGGCTCCGTCGGTTTATAGTCCCGGGATCCAGTGCAGTATATCGCTTTCATCGCGGTGTTCTTTTTGCCGCCGTTAAATTAGTCTTCGGCTACAAAGTGGACCTTTTATCAGCGATGACTTGCAGGTTGAATGCCAGTCTTCGTCTATATGTTGATCTGATGTTGAAAGCCAGAGGAGAAAAAGAATTTCCTCGTCTAGAGCTGCCGTATACATATCTATTCGGATGGTTGCTGTCACGCCCCGATTCCGTCGAATCGATAGTCGTCCCCCGGGCGTGATGCCGTGCGAACCTAATTTGCGAACGCACAAGGCATAGTCATAAGGCAATCCGAGACACGAGATCTAAGAGAGTACGCAGACAAATTGAATCACACAATAAGTAAAGGAACTTGATTCTTTATTGATAATGAACATCATTTACAGACTCCGGTACAAGACTCATTGTCGTGCGGGCTACAACATGACTCGATTACAAAAGATTGCCGACGAGATAGTTGTTCCATACATTGTACACATCCCTTAATATACACAAGTACTCCAGTGACCTGGATGGGAGGGACGTTGAGTCATCTTCCTTTGGACTTTCGAGAGCCTTCAAAATAGAGTCGCTCAGAGATAGAGTCTTCGACGCACGGGCGAAGCTTCAAAAGTCACGAACGTCGCCGAGCTAGTTGGCACGTCCTTCCTGGTTCGCGGGACCTGCAAAGAGCGAGGATCAGCACGAAACACATGTACTGGCGAATGGCTAATTTAATCCAAGCTCTAGCATTTGATTCAAGAAGTTTCATAGCATGTTAGCTAGCTATTTCAATGATCTTTCAAACCATCCTACTCGATTTGCATGTTAACATGTTTTGAGGCAAGCATATAAAATTGTATAACATTGAGCAACTATCATATTCATCCCGTGCCACGTGCATTTGTTAAGCAGTAAGAAGGGTGTGAAGGCCACTAGCAATTTCAAGCAATAGCGGACATATAGCTGAGTTAGACGACGACCCTTTGGCATCGGGTAGCGAGCCCTGTGCGAAAGTTCCCGCATAACTCGCGCCGGTGAAGGCTGGCACTTGCTATACACTCGTTCCTCCCGGACCGAATCGGTCCCTTGGCCTAGGTAACCGTTCGAGGAAACTACACCTTGTCGACAAGTTGTCCAATGACCGTTTTCCTTTGAACTTAGTTGATTTGGGTCATTTGGCCGTATCGTTGCGATAAACATTAATCGATTCATTCATTGTTTTGCATAGACCAAGTATGATTGTATAAGAAAGCATATTTTCTATTTCCAAAATCGACAGTTTGTTAACAAGTGTTTCATGAAGTATCGTGCCACGATTTCATTGATTCTACACTATTATGACAAGCATTTATTTTACTTCATGTATTGAGTTTTGAAGTAGAGGTACGGGACGAAGGAGGTCAGCCACTCGCCTTAGGCTTGCTTCAAGCGAGCGACTGGTTGGCTGCGCTGTCGTCGCCTACGCGATCACCTGCAATCGCATAAGCAACTGATTAGAACACTGTGTATTTCAAGGAATTTCGATATGAATGCTAGCTCGAAAATGCGTCACGAAAACCCATCGAAAACATTCACGAAAAGCGCATTCACGAAAACGAAAGCCAAAGCCAATTCAAGTGCGGCATAAAAACCAGAGCAACGGGAGGTCTCTCCTGACTCAGCCGCAGAGCCAATCCTCGAGGCGCAACCCGCTGAATATGGGACTTGGTTCCGAAGAAGCCATTCCATAATATGGAATGGATCTTAATTCAACCGTTCCCGTTCGATCGACTCGGCCGATTCCGACCTATCGGTCCCGACCGAGTCGATAGCGACAGTGTTCCTTTCTCGCGCACCCCGTGGACGGAGACGGGGCACGAGGTAGGGACGGGGCACTACACCATAACCAACTAATAAAAGTTTCGTCCTTGAAACTTAAAGATGGAACCTACCTCTAAGAGAACAATGAAGGAAACTTTTCCTTCATCTCCAATTCAAGCTCCCACGTCGACTCTTCGATCGAATGGTTCTTCCAGAGGACGCGGACAAGAGGGATCGCTCGGTTGTGCAGCAGCTTATCCTTGCGTTCAATGATTTGAACTGGCTCTTCAACGTAGGATAAGTCGGACTTTAGCTCCAGCTGGCCAAAATTTACCACGTGGCTCGGGTCGTGCACGTACTTCCGCAGTTGAGACACATGGAAGATATTGTGAACACCTTCAAGCGCCGGTGGTAGGGCAATTTTGTAGGCCACTGGCGCGACCCGTTCAAGTATTTCGAACGGCCCAACGAATCTCGGACTCAACTTTCCTTTCGTGCCGAACCGAGTAACTCCATGCATGGGCGATACTTTGAGAAATACGTGATCGCCTACTAGAAACTCGAGAGGCCGGTGATGAACATCTGCATAGCTTTTCTGACGACTCTGTGCGGTCTTTAATCTTTCCCGTACGAGCTTGACCTTTTCCACAGTCTGTTCTACCAGCTCTGGGCCGAGTATCTGCCGTTCCCCGACTTTATCCCAGCAAATGGGCGATCTGCACTTCCGGCCGTATAAGGCTTCATACGGCGCCATTTGGATGCTGGATTGGTAGCTATTGTTGTATGCAAATTCTGCCAGCGACAGGTGGACGTCCCAGCTTGATTTGAAGTCAATTGCACAGAGCCGTAGCATGTCTTCGAGAATATGATTGACGCGCTCCGTTTGGCCGTCGGTCTGAGGATGGTAAGCTGAGCTGAACTGCAACTTGGTTTCCAGCGCCGACTGAAGGCTACTCCAGAATCGCAACATGAACCGTGAATCCCGATCAGAGACGATGGATACTGGAACTCCGTACAGCCGTACTATCTTGTCAAGATAAATCTGCGCCAGGCGATCAACGCTCCAAGTAACTTTGATGGCGATAAAGTGCGCTGACTTGGTTAATCGATCGACGATGACCCAGATGGCGTCGTTCCCCCGTGGTGTCTTCGGTAGGCCAACAATAAAATCCATAGTGACATGATCCCATTTCCACTCAGGAATAGCGAGGTTCTGCATCTTCCCACCCGTTCGCAGATGCTCAGCTTTCACCTGCTGACAGGCCATGCATTGCGACACGAAGAGCGCCACATCTCTCTTCATCCCGTGCCACCAGAAGGTCATACGGAGGTCCTTATACATCTTGGTACTACCTGGATGCAAAGTGTATTTCGCATAGTGCGTCTCCGATAGGATTTCCTTTCTGAGTTCTGAATCGTCCGGAACGCATAGCCTACCCTTCAATCGAAGCATGCCGGTTTTGTCTTCGGCAAAGTCGGTCGTCCTGCCTGTCGAAATTAGCTCTCGCACTTTCTTTCGGTACGGATCGTCCGTCTGAGAGGTCTTGATCTTTTCAAGCAAGCTCGGCTCTAACTGCAACTTGGCCAACTGCACATTCCGGAATCTGACTCGGAGCTCGATGCCCATCTCTTCAAGGTCGCGTAGCAGTCTGGGGTCGATGGATAATGAGACAATGTACTTTCGACTCAAAGCGTCCGCCACAATATTTCCATTTCCCGACGTATAGTCGATAGTCAAATCGTAATCCTTGATTAGTTCCAGCCAACGCCTTTGCCACAAGTTCAGCTCCTTCTGCGTGAATAGATACTTGAGGCTCTTGTGATCGGTATAGATCGTGCACGCCACACCATAGAGATAGTGGCGCCACAATTTCAACGCAAACACAATCGCCGCTAACTCGAGGTCGTGCGTGGGATAATTTTTCTCGTGCGACTTTAGCTGTCGGGAAGCAAAAGATATCACCTTGTTCCGCTGCATCAGCACATACCCCAAGCCCTGACCGGACGCATCGCTGAATATCTGGAAACCCTCAGTCTATTCTGGAAGTACGAGTATCGGGGCCGAGACGAGCCTCTGCTTCAACTCTTGGAATGCAGCTTCACAGTCGTCAGACCATTCGAATGCGACTCCTTTCTGGGTGAGGCGAGTCAGAGGCGATGTGATCTTCGCGAAGTCTTTCACGAAGCGTCGGTAGTATCCCGCTAAGCCAAGGAAACTTCGAATCTCGTCGACGGACGCTGGCCGTTTCCAATCGACAACGGCTTCAACTTTCTTTGGGTCGACCGCAATGCCTTCAGCAGAAATGATGTGTCCGAAGAATGCGACGCTGCTAAGCCAGAATTCACATTTGCTTTGCTTCGCATACAGTTGATTTTCTCGAAGGGTCTGAAGCACGGTCCGCAGATGCTCAGTGTGTTGCTGTCGATTCTTCGAGTAGACGAGTATATCGTCGATAAAGACTACTATGAACTTGTCGAGGAATGGTCGAAACACCCGATTCATTAAATCCATGAAAGCAGCAGAGGCATTCGTTAGGCCGAACGGCATTACCAGGAACTCGTAATGGCCGTAACGAGTGCGAAATACAGACTTTGGCACATCGTTCGGCTTGATCTTGAGTTGATGGTAACCTGAACGCAGATCAATTTTAGAGAACACCGTGGCTCATTGGAGCTGATCAAACAGATCATCTATGCGGGGCAGGGGGTATTTGTTCCGGACGGTGGCTTTATTCAGCTCGCGGTAGTCGATACAAAGACGCATAGAGCCATCCTTCTTCTTGACAAACAGTACGGGCACTCCCCACGGCGAGACGCTGGGTCGGATAAATCCCTTGTCGAGCAATTCCTGTAACTGCACCTTGAGTTCTTTAAGCTCTGCAGGGGCCATTCTGTACGGGGTCTTCGAGATCGGTCGAGTGTCAGGGAAGGTATCGATAGTGAACTCAATCTCTCGATCGGGCGGCATGCTGGGCAGTTCGTCCGGGAACACATCGGGGAATTCTGCCACAACGTCGGTTTGACCCGCGTTTGTACCATCCTGTCGCATGTCTCGAACGGAAGCTAGATAGCCTTCGCACCCGGAATGCAGCATCCGTCGAGCAGATATTGCAGAGATCACCATGCAGGTCGGCGACGCTTCACCACACGAGTAGCAGAATTCAGGTACTCCCGGTATACGGAAGGTGACCTTCTTTTCGGCACAGTCTATGGTTGCGTTGTACGGACCGAGCCAATCCATCCCCAGAATGATATCATAGTCCTTAATATTTAGAACTATTGCATCGAGACTGACCTTTTGACCACCTATACAGATGACTCCGTCTCTGCAGACTAAGTTCGCAGCTAGTGGCATGCCCGACGGGATGTTAACAGTAAGCTCAAGACCGAGCGGTGTCAGAGGAAATTTGTGCTCGGCGGCAAAGTCCGCCGATATGAAACTATGCATGGCACCTGAATCAAACAATACACAAACAGGTTTATTATTGAATTGCAGTATACCTGTCACGACTGTGTCAGATGCGAACGCTTCATCTCGGGTCATGGCGTAGACGCGGCCCTGAACATTAGGGCGACGGTCTTGGCCATTCTGTTGTGCGGTCGGTGGAGCCCGAGGTGCTTGGCCTCGGTTCTGATAGTGTTGTCGGGGGCGCTGGTTCGACTTCTCCGGGCAGTCGCGTACAATATGGTCGGCTCGGCCGCACCCGAGGCACGTGCCGTTCTTCAGTCGGCATTCGCTATTCAGGTGTCCCTCCTTGGCGCAGAAAGTGCAGACCACTCGATCCTTCGTCTGGTTGCCGCCTCCGTTGCCACGATTTTGACGCTTATGTGCGTTGTTGCCTCCCGCATTACTATGGCGTTTGTTATTAAATTGAACAGCACCGGTGGCAGTAGGAGGATACTCGGACTCCAGACGGATGGCATGGTTGAGTGCCTCGCCCATGGTTTTGTATTCGGCCACCGAAACATGCGCACGGATAGTTGAACGCAGGCCCACTTCGAATCGTCGAGCTCGACTGGCAGTGGTAGGTAGGAAGTCCCCAGCAAACTTGGCCAGTTTGTTGAATTTGGCCGCATATTGTCGTACAGTCATATTGCCTTGCTTTAACTGCATAAACTTATCTTCTTTCTCCTGTCGCACGATTGCAGAAAAATATTCAGTCTCGAACACCTTTTTGAATGTCGTCCATGAGATCGCCGCTGTCTCGTCTTCACGTCGAATTGCCCGCTTCTGCATAGCCCACCAATCGTGCGCGTTCATTCGAAGTAGAAGTTGAGCACACGCGACTTTCTTTGAGTCCTCGACACCCAGAAGCTCGAACTTATCTTCCAGCTCCTCCAGCCAGTCGATCGCCACCGTGGGATCTTCTGTGCCGTTGAAGGAAGTGCGGCAGCTTTTCGTGAATTTTGACACGTCGAAGTTAGAACTTCTCGGTGCTGCAGGTGAGAGCACGGGCGCCTCTGGTTCATCTTCGTTGGATCGAACCGCAGGCTGGGTCACGGCATGTGTCATCGTTGAGTTGTTGTTGCCGACGACCGACTGTGCGATCTGCTGGAGGGTATTCAGCTGCTGCTGCTGCAGCTTGAATTAAGCCTCGAACCGATTCTCAAATTGGGCTTGACGAGCCTCCGCTTGCTGACGATGGAGCTCGTTTTGACGTTGCTGCATTTCAAGCATCTGCAGCATACGTTGCATCGGGTCACCGGAAGGTCCGGATGCGACAGGCGTCATTCCCGTTGGGTTGACGGAATGCTCGGGTCTAGAAGCACTCGAGCTACTAGAAGCGCTTGTCTCATCTTCCGCCTGAGCCCCCGTAACTGTAGGGAAGAATGAAAGACAACTCTCGTTAGTTTCAGAAAATGTCCTGGGTTCAGCGTATGGAACAACTCTTCTCATCGACACGAGGTCAACGGTCGGAGACTAGAATTCGACACTAGAGGCCAAGGACGTAAAGCCGTGCTCTGATACCATTATGTCACGCCCCGATTCCGTCGAATCGATAGTCGTCCCCCGGGCGTGATGCCGTACGAACTTAATTTACGAACGCACAAGGCTTAGTCATAAGGCAATCCGAGACACGAAGAGAGTACGCAGACAAATTGAATCACACAATAAGTAAAGGAACTTGATTCTTTATTGATAATGAACATCATTTACAGACTCTGGTACAAGACTCATTGCCGCGCGGGCTACAACATGACTCGATTACAAAAGAATGCCGACGAGATAGTTGTTCCATACATTGTACACATCCCTCAATATACACAAGTACTCCAGTGACCTGGATGGGAGGGATGCTGAGTCATCTTCCTTTGGACTTTCGAGAGCCTTCAAAATGGAGTCGCTCAGAGAGAGAGTCTTCGACGCACGGCCGAAGCTTCAAAAGTCACGAACGTCGTCGAGCTAGTTGGCGCGTCCTTCCTGGTTCGCGGGACCTGCAAAGAGCGAGGATCAACACGAAACACATGTACTGGCGAATGGCTAATTTATTCCAAGCTCTAGCATTTGATTCAAGAAGTTTCATAGCATGTTAGCTAGCTATTTCAATGATCTTTCTAACCATCCTACTCGATTTGCATGTTAACATATTTTGAGGCAAGCATATGAAATTGTATAACATTGAGCAACTATCATATTCATCCCGTGCCACGTGCATTTGTTAAGCAGCAAGAAGGGTGTGAAGGCCACTGGCAATTTCAAGCCATAGCGGACATATAGCTGAGTTAGACGGCGACCCTTTCGCATCGGGTAGCGAGCCCTGTGCGAAAGTTCCCGCATAACTCACGCTGGTGAAGGCTGGCACTTGCTATACACTCGTTTATCCCGGGCCGAATCGGTCCCTTGGCCTAGGTAACCGTTCGAGGAAACTACACCTTGTCGACAAGTTGTCCAATGACCGTTTTCCTTTGAACTTAGTTGATTTGGGTCATTTGGCCGTATCGTTGCGATAAACATTAATCGATTCATTCATTGTTTTGCATAAACCAAGTATGATTGTATAAGAAAGCATGTTTTCCATTTCCAAAACCGACAGTTCGTTAACAAGTGTTTCATGAAGTATCGTGCCACGATTTCATTGATTCTACACTATTATGACAAGCATTTATTTTACTTCATGTATTGAGTTTTGAAGTAGAGGTACGGGATGAAGGAGGTCAGCCACTCGCCTTAGGCTTGCTTCAAGCAAGCGACTGGTTGGCTGCGCTGTCGTCACCTACGCGATCACCTGCAATCGCATAAGCAACTGATTAGAACACTATGTATTTCAAGGAATTTCGATATGAATGCGAGCTCGAAAACGTGTCACGAAAACCCATCGAAAACATTCACGAAAAGCGCATTCACGAAAACGAAAGCCAAAGCCAATTCAAGTGCGGCATGAAAACCAGAGCAACGGGAGGTCTGTCCCGACTCAGCCGCAGAGCCAATCCTCGAGGCGCAACCCGCTGAATATGGGACTTGGTTCCGAAGAAGCCATTCCATAACGTAGAATGGATCTTATTTCAACTGTTCCCGTTCGATCGACTCGGCCGATTCTGACCTATCGGTCCCGACCGAGTCGATAGCGACAGTGTTCCTTTCTCGCACACCCCGTGGACGGAGACGGGGCACGATATAGGTACGGGGCACTACAGTTGCTTCTTCACTATCCCACTTTAATGGACCCCGGCATGGGACCGGTCGACGGTAGCTTTTTGTGGAGATACTCTCATAGTAAGTGGAATTACACTTCTTTGAGCTAATGTAGATATGCTCTGAATCTGAACAGAGGATGGAACTTTTGTTGCGCTCCTCTGCCCACTGGGTATGAACAAATGTCGACAAATATGATTGACTCGAAGATGCAACCTTTGAGCCGTGCAGCTTTTGAGTGGTTGAAGACAATTCGACCGTCTCATTTGGTATACCGGTTCGAAGAAGAATATTATTTAGAGCCATATCTCCCTAGTCGTTTGCTCGACAGTTCGGGTACGATCAATTCCACATGGGAAATGCCATCACGTGCCTTCAAGGAAAGGGTTTTTTGATAGATGGGGCCCGAGCTTGGGCTTATTATAATGCTCGAGATACGAAAGTCACGTTCTCGATGCCAGCAAATAGCAATCATGGCCCTCGGATGCTATTTACATACTCAGTATTCTATACATCTGCGAACAACTTTGCTGAGAATTTTAATCTCGCAGATAGCTTCGCTTCTTCAATAAGATTGAGGAATGGAAGAGTTGCCTTGTCGCTCCCCGGAAATGATGAGATGCATGAGCCGGCAGATGCACCTTTAGATGCTTCAAGGGACATTATGTTCCCTGAAGAGGTAAACGTAGCACTGCGTATTTCTTTGAAAGTGGGTAGATCTCCAGCCAAGAAGAGGAGAAGAGAGGAGCCTCCTGCTCCGGCAGCCAAGAAGAAACTGATATTAGATCATTCTTCGAAAAAGATCACCACTAGGTCTCAATCTCGGCAATTGGCCGAGATAAAACAAGATGCTACCATACCGACCTCTATACAAAGACAAGTCGAGCCAATAAATGTAGAGAGTCCTGAAAGACCCCTACATAGAAGAAAAAGGTTGGTCCACATAGGACATTTAACAGACTCTTCTTCCAGACAAATCCTGTCTTCAGTAGTGGCAGACGCTGCAGCAGGAATTACAATGTCATCTCCCACTCCCATCCCTGATTCTGGTCATAGAACTCACAGTCCAGAACAAAGAGAGGAGTTTGAGCAAAGGGAAGAGATGAACCAGAAAAGTGAGGCCGATGAGCCCATAGACAAGATTATAGAAGAAGAACATGATGCGGCCCGATTTCCTCCGCCTGCTGTGGAGATGGCTCAACTTCCTCCTACTCCTAGAACTCTTCGCGAAGAGGAGGATCGCGAAATGATTGCGGCTCTAAAAGATTGCTTTTACAGCCCGATGGAAGACTATATTGACCAAGCTGCAACTACCAGTGGGAATGCACCAGAAGAAGGTGAAGATGAGGAGAGCTCTTCATCTGAAAATGAAGATATACGAGATCCCGACAGGGATGATGAAGAACATATGTCTCCAGATGCTGCCGATGATACTTCAGATCCTAAAAAGGATATTGAAGTAGAGGCGTCCTCAGAAAAAGCAGCAGATGAAGAAGCTCCGGAAGAAACTCCCGCCACTGATCCTCAAGGTATAGAATGGAAGTAGCAATCTTCTTTAAAATAGATTGATAGCTAATATCTTTATTTGTATTTCCTGCAGATCTTGAGACTCTTCCAGCACCTCCGACGTGCCTGGCCATAGTACCCGTAACGACGGTGATTTTTAGTAGCAGTCATCATCTATCTTGTGGTTCTGAAGCGGGCAGAAGCCAAGCTGTTGCGGCTGAAGCTACTTCTGCTCAACTGGAGTCCATTCCTGCAGGGGATAGGCTCATTGCTGAATCAAACCAAGGTAAGACTGTCTTTATTTGATCTTCTTGGTTATTAGCAAACGACTGGCAAAATGATAATTTTACTCTTGCAGAGGAACAACCAGGAGGGGCGACTAGCTCCACTTTGGTTCCTTTATTCAAAGAATCTGCTATTCAGATGCGAGATCCTGCTGCCTCGTCCTCAACAGGAGTAGTTACGACTCCTGGTACTCTGGCAATTAATCAGCAAGTCATCCAATCGTTTACCAGATGCTTCTTTGAATCCCTGAGACCTCTAGTTAATAAAATGATGAACAAAGAGGGTGCTGATTTTATCATGGTTAGAAGTCTGACTTCTCTCTTGGTGAGGGCTATAAGGGAGCAAGGTGACGAAGCTCAGGCCACTCTCCTCGATCATATACTGAATGAGTTGGAAATCTCCATAAAGAATTATAAGGAGCTCATCAAAGAGGAAGTGGAGTCTCTAGTGCAGGCAGAGTTCGAACAAATGGCCCAGGCAGCTGATATTGAAAGGGTGAATCTTCAGAATCTCTTGGAAGCTTACTCCACAAAATCTGCTGAATATAACTCCAAGCTGGAATCAGTAACCTTGATGGCTGAGAGAAAGGAGAAGATAGCTGATGAGCTGACGGCAGAGATTGCTCGTCTTCAGAAGGAGTTAGAAGATGAAATTACTGATCATCAAGTTGCAATCGAACAATTCAATGCTTTGACTCAGGAGAGGGATGAGTACGTGGCAACTCATGGTGCAGAGATTACTTGCCGGACAGTGACCATGCCCGTTTTCAATGAAGAAACCGGGATGGAAGAAGCCAGAAGGAGGGTGATGTCCACTCATGAGGAACGGCTGCAGACTCTGAAGCAGCAGATTGACAACCTGATAATACCTCCGTCTTAGTGAAAAATTTTGTATCTTTTGTAGTACATGAGTTTTAGTAATGCCTCAAATTTTAATTAATAAAAGACATTTTGTTGTGGCTCCATTATTTGTTGTATATCTTGTTCAGATATAAATAATAGAGATAGAAAATATATTACAAGACATGATATATTTCTTGATGATTTTGTAGAAAATAATTATATTCATTATATCTGCTTAGAGGTAATATGGACGTGGCAGAATATATTAAATATTATTATTTCAATTGACAACTTAATCGAAAACGACAAGTTGCTGATATGGATGATGAACGATGATAAATCGTCAATGTATGTGAGATGAACGGAAAAACCGTCAAATGATGGAATGAACGGACAAACCGTCAAAATGGATGATGATGAACGGATAAACCGTCAAGTGATGATGAATGAACAGGTGAACCGTCAGATAATGATCAATGAACGGGTGAACCGTCAAATAAAGATTAATGAACGGGTGAACCGTCGAATGAATGGATGAACCATCGGATAAATGTAATGAACGGACGAACCGTCAAATGAATTAAATGAACGGATGAACCGTCAGGTAGTAATAAATAAACGGATGAACCTTCGAGTGAATGTGTCACTTCGTTGTTTGAGGAACCTCTGCCTATAAATATAACAGAAATTTGACAGGAATGAGCACTTCCACTTTTCAACATAAAAATGTCGTCTGGAGAAGCATCCAAGAAGGCTGAAATCGCCCCGAAGGTTCAGAAGAGCATTGAGGAACGCCCTGCCGATCCAGTTCATCCAAAGGAGGCAGAAGCAGGCGAAGGTTCGTCTGCACCCAAGCCACCACGAGACATTCTGGACTTTCTGCTTGAACCAGGAAAGACTGAAGAAGAGGAAGCCATGAGGATGGCTGCTTGCAAGTTCTTCGTGGGTTCCAGCAAGGAAGTTCTCAGCTCCTTTGCTGACCGTGTTTTTGAGAAGGACGGCAGTGGTCCGCGTCCAAATGTAGAGAAGGATGATAGTGACCTTCCTTAATATCATGTACTATTATTCATGATAAAATAAAATTTGAATTTTATTTATGAACTTGAACTTGTCTGATGATTTACAAGTATTTACATTCATACATAATACTTCTTAAGGAACTTGCCATTGATAGGCATCATTACAATTCGACCGTCGAGCTCTGAGAGTTGATAGGCTCCATTTGAGAAGACTTTGCTTACAACGTAGGGACCTTCCCACTTCGCATCAAATTTGCCTTTGCTCATATGAGTCATAGTCATAGAACGTCTGACCGTTAGAACAAGTTCTCCTTGCTGAAAGGTTCTGACTTTAACTTTATGGTTGAAAGTCTTAGAGATACGAGCTTGGTATAACTCAATATGCTGTTGAGCCATTAATCGTTTCTCATCAAGTGCTTCTAATTCTTGAAGTCGAAGAAGATCGTTATTCTCTGTAGTGAGCTCGTTAGCAATGGCAATCCATACCGAAAATACCAAACCGATTCATGTATTATATATATATATATATATATATATATATATATATATATATATATATATATGAATCGGATAAAAAAAATATACACTTTTTTAAAAATGTTGTTCATGACTAATTTTGCACTACTCATTTTAATTTAATTTATCTTTGTTTTGGTCGATTTCTTAGAACTTGGAATGGATTTTAGTGGACTTGAAGTTATGTTAAGAATGCTACGAATTGAGTTTTTGATCTTTTGAGCTTATATTTTGTGTTCTCATAGAAGTTTGAATTGAATTTATGATACTTAAGCTTATACTAAAGATTAAACTTAGTGACCATGTTTGATCTTTTAAGCTCAATTTTAGGTGTTTGCGAATTGTTACATATTGTTCTAATAATCTTGATTAATTGTCTGGCTGGTAGAGACTTGGCTTTAAAATTTAATTATCATAGTCATATTTCACAATATAATATTTCAGATAATACATACTTTGAATTATTTATTTGTTTGTTTATTTATTTTTTAATAATTTTATTTTGCTAAAATGTTCATTTGGGCTTATTAGGAATTATTTTAAAAAGAAAAAAAAAGAAAAAAAAAAGGTTTTTATAGAGAAAGAGAGAGAGAGAGGCTGGCACCTTCACTCCACCGCCTCTCTCTCGGTTCTCTCTCTCACTCTCTCGAACTCTCTCTCTCTCTCTCCCTATCTATATATCTCTTCCTCTCTCACTCTCATCTCCCTATTTCTCTCCATCTCTCTCCCTCTCGACACTCTCTCTCTCTGTCTCTACTGCTGCTGCCGCTACTGCTACTGTGTTCCGCTGCTGCTACTGCGTTCTGTCGCTACTCTCATCTCCCTATTTCTCATCATCTCCTCCCCCTTCACCGCTAACCTCTATCACTACCCCCAACACCACTATCTCCATCTCCATCATTAACATCACCACCACCATTAAAATCCAAACCCCTTTTTTCTTCTAAGAAAAAGAAAGAAAGAAGGAATCGGAGAAGATGAAGAAGAATGGAAGAACCAAGCCCTAGCCCCAACTTCATCTTGGGTATAAATTTCCTTCTTCAATATTTTGTTCATCCTTGATAAATTTGGTTATAATTTTCTGTAATTATTTATTTGCTGAAATTATCAATATTAGGGGGTTAATTTAGAAAAAGTTTGGAGAAATCCTAGGTCCAACTCAAGAACCCAAGGCAAGTCCTCTCCTTCCTCCTCTTGAATTTGTTCATGTTGACCATTTAATTTCCTTGTAATATTATGAATTATGTTCTGAATTTCTTTGGAATTCATGATAAATCCAACTTCATGAGAAATGTAATACGATTTAGGCTTAAAATTTGGTAAAAATCTACTATGGACACAACCATGTATATATTGGACACAAGGTTTAGGACACAACAAGAATGGACACTTTGAATTCGGAAAAATTTTGTGAATAATATAGGCGTATAATTCCATGAGTAATATGTATGTGTATTTACACCTACAAGGATAGATATATACACTTACACCTTGACATATTGTATGGACTTAACTTATGAACATATATCACCGTAGACTCTTATAAGTTTGGGATCAATCTAGGAAACTAAACTTGCTCATTGTAAGGTGAATTTGTATGGATTTTATATTACCAGATGGGTTGGCAGTGAATGTGAAAATTTGAAAAGTAGACAAATTACTTTTAATTCAATTTTGCCAACTTTTTTTTTATTGTACTTAATTATCATATCTTAGCATGTTCAATTAGCTAAGTGGGTGTTTAAAGGTACTCGTGTTGTAAAACCCGCAACCTGATTTCCTGAAATTTTTCGATAAATTGGTATTATTGTATTTTTGGGATATTTGTTCGATTTTGTTTTGCCAGCATAGGCCTGGATTTCCAGTTGGAGTTTTATTATTATTATTATTACTAGCATATGTGCACGTGCCTTGCACGTATTTTAACATTTCTTAATTAGTTTATGAAGACTTTTTAGGAAGACCAAAGGTAGTTTTCCTAATTACTAAGTTGTCCTTATTAAAATTAATGAACTATTTTTAATTAGTATAAGTATGTAAGGGTATTTTTGGAATTCAAAAGTTTCACCATCTAAGTTTTCTTATTATATAGTAGAATAGATTATTATTATTATTATTATTATTATTATTATTATTATTATTATTATTATTATTAATAGTCGGTTAGGAAAATATTATTTTCTAAAAATTTATTATTGGATTTTGATTGTGCCATGTCCCGATCCCGTGTCCGGGGTCCGACCCCGAGCGTGAACCCAATCCCGTTCCCGAACCCAGCCTTATTCCTTCTTTTAAAATTCAGATTATTATATATATTAATATATATAAAAAAATAAAAATAAAATAAACAAACATTTTTTTCCACACTTGGACCCAGCACCCCCTACTCCTCACGAACAGCACCCCCCTATTTCTTCTCTCCACAACTCCATCTCCTCCACATCTCTCTCTCCCACTCCCCCTTATTAATCCTACCACTCATCCCTCTCCATCTCACTCCCTCCCCATCTCTTCTTCTCTCCAAACCCACGACCGACCTCAGCCCGCGCGGCCTCCGTCCGTGCTGACGACCCGCGCCCGCAGCGCCCCTCCGACCGACCCGTCGCAACCTTGCGTCCGTCCAGCGAGCCCCTCCGGCCACCCTCCGGCCTCTGTGCCACCCGCGCCCGCCGTTCCCCGGCCATCGCGCCCCTCCGTGCGTGCGCCCTAGCGCCAGCCCCGATCTCTCCGAGCGTCGCGCCCCGGCTCGTCTAGCCGCCCGCGGCCAACCACCTCCGGGTCGCTCCCCCTCCAGCCTCCGTCGGACCTTTCCGCGAGCCTCTCGTGCCCCGCTGATCCGGACAGCGTTGTCCATCGCTGTCCCGGGGTTTTCAAACCCGCTGTCCGTGTTTTCTTCGTACCCGATCTCCGGATCCCGCTGTCCTGCGCAGCCGTACCCCGACGAGGCGCTGTCCCGAGCCGGTCCACTTTTTGCGGATTTTTTTCTTCTTATTATCATCTGAGAGCTCTAGCCGAGCAACCCAAGGTATAATTCCTTTATCCCATTCTATTTTCGGTAGTCGATGATGAAATTGGTCCCCGATTCTGTTCCAGGAATTCGGATTCGGTACGTTTCGATTTCGGAATTTCCGGAATCATGTTCTGTGATGTTGTTTTCCTTTGATTTTCATATAATTTCTAAATTCGGAATTTTTGAATAGTTGTTGGATAGGTTCTGAGATTTTTTTTGGTATCTTTAGTTAGTAATGTTAGAGCTTCTGTTTTCCGAGGTTCATCTCGGGTTTTCCGATTTTCAATTCGGGTTTTTCGAATGTTCTTCATAATCATATTTTGTGGATTGGTTATTATATTAATATTGTGGTGGAATAGAATTTATGGATCTTTACCTGGTTTGGGATATTTGTTGGAATTGTTGGAGCATTTTTCCAGTTTTGGGTTGTCCCAAATACAGAGGAGATGCTGCCCAAATTTTTATAAAAAATTTATATAAATTTTAAATCGGTTTTTGGAAATAATTTATTAAATGGATTTTTGGGCGACAACCATACCGGTCCATGGGCCCTTAGCGAAATGCAAACGAAATCAATTTTTACCCGGACGTTGAGGCATTAGCTAACTGTGACGATTGGACCAAGTCTGAGACTCCTAAGATTTAATTTAATTTATTTTTAGTTTTGTTTTCGATATTTAAAATACGGGACATTAGTCAGAGCTAACTAATTTTCTCTTATTTCATTTATGTAAAGTTTGTAAGGGCATAAGTCCATATTTCTATTTTGTTAGCTGTGCCCCTGTATTGCGTAGTCTAGGTTTTTCATTTTCTTTTTTTGGTTGATTTTTCCTTTATTTTCTGGTTGGTTTTATTCTTCGTAATTAGGCGCTTAGTTACATTATGACTAATAAGTATTTTGTGTAAAGTTAATAAGGATTTTCATGATAAAATAACTTGAATAAAATATTGGTAGTTAACAAAACCCACAATTTATCATTGAAAGAAAATGTAGTTTTATACGTATAATATTAAAAATACAAAGTTTTGCGAATTAACCGGTAACGACAATTTTTCCAAGTAAACCAGAAACTGGCTATCCAACTAAATGAGAACCAACGTAGTACGCGTCGTAAACCGTTAGTAGTAGATTAAATAAACAAACTTAAAACTTGACTAGGACCTGCTACTAGAAATTGTAACTAGCACACCTAGCTCGGTTTCACAATGGTTCTAAGTCAAGTTCTCAACTGTAGGATCTCGAAGACGAACTTGACTTCCTCCTCGGTACCAACTTGCCCCTACTCCAGTCTTACAAATCGAGGCAAGTTACGGTTATATTATTCTGTATTTTAATTAGTAATTGTTATCTTGCATATTTAAACCACATTGTTACACGGAACTCTCTCCTAGATGATTTATTGACTGCGGGATATTGGGGAAGTAGTGTAGTGTCTATGACCAATACCCCAAATAATTAATGAATGTATTAGCTTACCCCTCTTACACACGGGGATAAGCCATATCGTATCGCTGGGATACAAGTGTACAACCCAAGCCGGTTATAGTCATTATCTACTCAAATCATATTGTTTTCTACCGTGTAGAATTGTAGGAAAATATTGTATTTCAAATTGTTTAAAATTACAAATTTCTATTATTATTTGAAATATTGGATATATACTCGTACTTGCTCCCTCCTGACTGGAGACCCAATATTTTAGGTGTTACTGATGATTGCTGAGCTATAGCACAATAGCTACTATGACCCATTACCATATTCTGCTGTGTTACCGGAGACCCCTTGGAGGACGCGGATCCTGAGGCTGACGAGACATCCATTCTAGCTAGTTGTCATTTTAATTCGAGTTTCTTTTATTGGAATTTTTGTAGACTTGAATTTAGTGTTTCCTTTCAGCACTTTCAATTTCAGATGTATTCCATTTTGTTGATTAATAAAAGTTTTAAAGTTCCCGTATATAAATGTTGTGACGAATGTTTAGATGTTGTTGTGATTAACTGCAATAAAACAGCTTACTGCCGCCGTCTCACAACGGTGCAGGCTGGACATGATTCGGTTTGACCCAACAAGTTAGGATCGGGTCGTGACACGTGTATTAAGGTAACCCCATACTTATAAACTTTTTTATTTTATCTCATCCTGCATCTCCAAAAGTTAAATTATGGCACGAAGTAAATACGAGTTGGATTGTATAAATTGATTTACGTTGAGAATAATATTAAGCCATTACTATAAGTTTAAAATATTTAATGTGTGATTGTGATACTAATAATTTCATTTCCTTAAAAATTTGGATGAGTTTAGAGAGAGCTAAATTGCAATGCTTACTTGTCGCTTGCTTGCTAAGGTAAGAAAACAAATCTATTCTGCATAACTTTATAAATGTGTGGTCCGGTGTTGAGGGTTGCTCCACCGAAGGGGTCAGCGAACCCGAGATTCTTACTTTTATGTATATATTGTCTCTTGTGAATTTTCGGAGTCACCCTATACAAAGGAGACTCTGCCGAAATTTTTGGAAAATTCAAGAGATAGTCAAATTCACGACTTTCAGAAAAATTGGGTTATTCCCTAAGATCTAAAGTCATTTAGGAAAGATACTTAGAAACAGCTAGAAAGCATTGGACAGGAGGAGAACAACCTGAATATCCCTAAATAGTCCCATAGCATAATTATAATTAAAAAGCTGATCAGTAAATATTCTACTCGTTCGTAAGGCCATGCGAATCGAGTTTGTGAGGCTTAGCTCACGTATTTCCATTTGCTAAAGGGAGGCAAACTAAGCCCAAGGGAGGCTGTTATTTTGTTTGCTCAAAGGAGGCAAACTAAGCCCAAGGGAGGCTCCAGATTATTATATCTATTTCGGCAGTAACATCGAATAGGTGATTGTTAAGCCCAAGGAAGGCTCCAGGCCGGATACTAAGCACCGTGCCGCCAAATTCACAGCCTGATCCCAGGTTAACGGGATTGTTGATGGAAAACTATTTTATGAATATTCAGCGATTGTTCTCCAAATTGCATTGCATTTTAGGGTTAGTCCAAGGGATGCAAATTTTAATTTGTCCAAGGGAGGCAAAATTTGTGATAAGCTCAAGGGAAGCTCGAAAAATTTTTACATCTACATCGACAGTAACATCGGATAGATGAATTTTTAGTTCTTCAATTTCATCTCATTCTAGAAGAAATTATCCCATTTTAAATAAAGCCAAAAAGGATGTTTATACTACTTAAATGAATGAAAACTATAACAATGTAAAATTGCATATTCCTATTTCTCTTAATAGAAAATCTTTATGTTTCACTCCTTATTATAATTTTCTTAAGCATTTTTAGTCGAGGACTTGCTTGTCATTTCTAAACGACCTAGTATTGTTCACTAGGTTTTATAGTAGTGTACCAAGTGAAGCCGCTATCAGGTACTGAAGGACAACTGGAGATCAAGGACGTGTTGATACCATTGAAGACGTTCAAGTTGGAACAAGAATTCTTTTTCTCTACTTGTTTAAGGTATAATTGTATTATTTATAGTTGGGCTCAAAATTGTACCGGTTAGAAATAGTTATGCTCATGTTCAATTAGTTAGAATGTCTTAGTTTTAGATTGTTGCTGACTTAAATTTATGTAAGTTATGACCTGCTTTTACCTATGCACGAACCTTACGGGCGACAATCGCGAATATAGGTACTGGAGTATTCGTATGTCGCGTAGCCTGGGGATGATGTTACGTGCCCGGCTCGCCATAATTCTGGGAACGGGACGTGACATTAATGCTTTCAAAAAAGTAAAATTATATATCATAGGTTAAGAGGTTCTACAATATTAAGTGTGTTAATTGATCAAATATTAATTGGTAAAATACAGATAGCGAACAAAAACCGACCGAATATCGATTTAATCGAAACCGAAAAACCGATTCTAAATGGTACGATATTGGTATTGATTTTTTAAATACTGATTTAAAAAATACCAAAAAAATCGATCAAATACCGACCGACCGACCGACGCTCACCCTACTTGCAAACTAATTGCAATTAAGGTGTTACGTAACACAGGGCCTGTTTGGTTAGCATTTTTAACACAGTTTTGAGAGTTGAAATGAAAGGGCGTGGGAAAATAGCGTTTGGCAGTTCTCATTCCCAAAATGTTTTCAAAGATTTATTTCCTATAGTGTAAAACCCCTAAATTTCTACTATATTTTTTTTTATAAATTGAGTACTGATTATTATTTTATATTTGTACGCCGCGTAGTTGCATTGTACGTCGTGCGCGAAATTTCGTTTTCGTAATTGCTCGACGAGTGCGAATATGTGCGAGCGTACATATTTTTTTTGAAACTTTTTTTTCTATTTTATAATTACAAAATAATATATATAATAATTATTTTTAGCTATCGTACCAAAAAAATTTCCAAGTTTATGATTTTATTTATGAAAAGTCTTTCATTTAAACAGTTATAATAAAAATATTCTTATAAGATGGTATACTAGAAAAGTATATTTATGTAAAAATTATTTGTGCATACATATATCATAATTATTTATTAGCTTATTTTTAAATAAATAGTGTAATTTTTGAAATTATTATTATTAGTATTTTTGGAAAACATATTTTTGAAACTATTGTGGCAATTTAAATCTTGATTTGATTTTATGGATATATTTAAATAGTTAAATTAATATCTATAATTGAAATATGATTTATCTTATTTAATTTTAAACTAAAAGAAGGAATTTAATCAGATTTAAATTGAATTTGTATTTGGATTTGGATTTGATTGATTTTGAATTGATTAGTAGCAAATTATCTAATTGGGTTTAAATAAATCCAAATCCTTATCCAACTGGGAATTCCCACCTCCAATAAAAGGAGAGGTACTCATCCATAAATTCCAACTCTAAAATTTCCACAACCAAACGTGCATGCATCGTGTCCGTGTTTCCCGTCCAAATTCTTATTCCATCTTTTACAAATACATTATTAACTCTTTCGTGTCGGACACTTTCCCGACACAATAAAATTTCCAAAACCTAAACCTAACCCGGCCATCCCCCGACTGCCCACCTCTTCCTCGCCTCGACTATCATCACAGCCACCCATTCTCACCTCGCCCAGCCAAACCTAACCCTAACCCTAACCCTAAACCTAACCATAATTCTAATCTGGCCGAATAAGCCATTGACACGACGACCTCCACCGTAGCCGTGACCCGCAGCGACTCCTCCTCACCCGTACGAGCACCTGACACCACCCCCGCCTACGCCGAACACCCGACAACCTAGCCGCAGCCACACACCAACCCCGGCCGTCCCGACACAGCCTCCGACCATCTTCTCTTCCTTGCCCGACTCCCCAACCCAGCCATCGCCAATAGAACCTCCACCACCAGGCCACCTTCCCGACCACGCTACCCCGGCCTCCCCGCTGCCAGAATTCACCGCGACCGACGCCGCCCAAACCCATCACTAGCCATCGCCACCACCATGGCCCCGTACCACCACCGGCAACAACACCCAACCCGGTCCCCTCCTCGTCCCACTCCAGCAATCACACCACCAAATAAATTATCAAAATAGAAACCCTCACCTGTACTCCCGTCGTCGCACCCCCAATTTCTTTGCCTCAGATCTGTCGCCATACGGGTCTGCCGGAACTCCTCGCCTTCGTGCGAATCCTCCGCCCCGTCGAGAAGCTCCGCCGTAGTCTTCCACGCCATCCTCCACGGCGTTGTGCGCCATCGATGCCACCAGATCGTGCCCCCGTACAACACCTGACCCTCCGGTCGGCCACCGACCGTGCCTCCCTCACGTGGCAGCACCCGTCGCGTCGCTCCGGTGCTCCGCTGCATGCTCGAGCGCACATCGCCTCGAACTTCCGTGGTGCGTCCTCGCTCGGTCCCTCACCCTCTTCTCTGTAAGTCTCTTCCCTCTTCTTCTCCCTCTTGATTCCTCCACTCCCACCTCTCTTTTTCTCCCTCCATGAAATCACCTGTTGTTCCTTTACCAACTTTTAAAATCCCCATCCCTCTCTCGAAAATCGACAAGGAGAGAAACAAGAGTGTACTTTCTATAATTGTCACGACTTGTACCCGCTTTTTCGGATACGAGACGTGTCCAAGCCAGCCTACGCCGCCGAGTCGGCGGTAGAACGCTGTCAAGCCCGCAAGAAATAAATGCTCAAGAAATAACATTTGATGCTCATTCATAATTCTACATTATTACAACATTTATATTTAAAGAAAATACAAAATTTTACAATTAATGAAGTTGATACAATTGCTTTCTATTTCAAGGTTGACTTCAGCATACCCAAGCCTTCCCAATGCAAGGATGATCATGGCTACCTGAAAAAATGTTGGTTTGCAGTCAGGAATGGAACAAGTACACAAACCAACGACAATGCAAAAACACAATAGAATTAACAAGACATGAAAATAACATATGAGAGATAAAAACTGGAAGATAACTGATGACATAGCACGATAAAGAAGTAAACAAGAAAAAACTAATAAAAGACATCTATCTAGGTGGTGTGAAATATCCTTTTCGACATGTGAACGGCTAGGAGGTAAATCCGGCACCTGCACGTGTCGTGTACAGGTGCTATTGTTCACGAATAGACATCATGGGATAGTTCTGGGTAGTCCACATGTCTACTAAGATATTTCCCCTTCCGACTACTCCGTGTGACGAGCTTGTCAACAAGCAGCAAGATATATGTATAAACATGAAATGAAAAGACTACTATGAATCGGAAAGCAATCAGAAAGTGCACTTGCCTGAGGTCCTTAGCTGGAGAAACCAATAACACTATACCACTCAATGAGCCACAATCAGTCAACACATGTAGAAGTCTCCGGATGCTGAAATAAACATTACCAACGTTATCAGAATAGTCAAATTAGCTAGGATTGCTTGTCCTTAAGTCCAATTTTGGACACAGGGACAAAACAATAATTTTGGGCAAAAACGATATCCGCCATTGGATCCGCTTTGCACTGAAATACGTGCCAGAGTCAACGGTCTCTAAAGTTGTTAAACTACATGTCAACAGGTTCGATTTTTCGATACAAACCCAACCGTATGCCCAAAGTTGGATTCCGACGGGCCGTGCACAAAATCGTTCGTTGAGTCCAAAATAACCTGTTTATATAGGGTCGACATTCATGGATTCAGATTTGCAAGGAGATAGGAATACGACTAGTTGTGGTCAATGATAATGTAACGATCTAAGAGATTTTCTAACTTTAGAGAAAATATAATTATTTAATTTAAAAATATGTATATGCCTAGAAAATAATTATGACATATTAATATTAATTCCTTTTTAAGAAAAAATTTATTTTATGAATATAAGTCCTTATTAGCAATTTTAGAAAGCAAGTAAAAATCCAACAAATAAGCCCATTAAATAAATCACAATTTTACTACTAAATAATCTAAACTAGTTTAAGCCCGCGGAAAATCTACCATCCAGCCAAACAACCAAGGGTTAGACAATGATCGCAGCTCCATAATGTAATAGTCAAAATATCTTATTAGGGTTCATATATTGAAAATAATGTCTTATTATAGAATATAACTTGGAATCAATTTTATCATTTACAAAATCACTACAACAAAAAACCCTTTTAATGACGGCTAAAAAGCGTCATTAATGACGAACCATGACGCTTTTTTTCCACAGCAACCGTTATGAAAACGGGTGTTATAAATATTTTTTAAAAGCGTCATAAAATAACCGTCATGAATAGTTTCTATAAAACCGTTATGAATAGTTAATATATAGTGCACAATTCAGGACTTTTGTAAAATGTTATGAATAGATAATATGTATAGGCTCAATGCAGCACATTTATAACACTTTATACTATTCAAATTAGCTGCACATTATATATTACATTCCAAAAACTTAACATTATAAATCACCATCTTTATTATATTTTTCAAAATAGAGTACATATCAACATCTTCATTACATTCTCAAAATAGAATATCCAAATACATATATATATTTACAACTACAAAAATTGTCCACATCAAAACTTGGCCACATAACCAATAATCATGAAAGATCAACGACAGCCGGAACACCAGTGAAATCCTGAGAAAAAGAGAAGACAACCAAATCAGTCCACATAATTATCAGGCCTGAAAATTAAATCTAATCATGAAATATCAAGAGAAAGGAGTAAAACAAACTAGGTCATGATAGGGATCAGGTATTTGTCTCACATCTGGAGCAAGCTTGACAGAATAATCCCTTAGAAAAGAGTTTTCATGAAAATGGGAACAATCAGAATATTATATAGACATGAACCTGACATGTTTACATTCCTAACAACACATATCCCAATATAGGCAATCAATTCTCCATCTAGGTATTTATTCTCTTAGAATATCATATCCGAATATAAAGAAAAAACTGAAACTTTGGCACAAGATTGAACCAAGAAGATAAAACAACAAACACCTAGTATGAAGCAATAAGAGAGAAACAAGAACAACAGAATACCCACTGAATTTTAAATACCAGATGAAACTACAAGTACCATTGAGAAAAAGAGTGCATTCATGTTTTTAAATAGAATATACAAAAAAACACAAAATGTGAGCTCAAAATGCATGAGAAAAACTTTATAATTGAAAATTTGTAACTAGGCAGGTATTATATTTTTTTCTCTACTAAACTCATGTTTAGCATATAGTATACACATTAAATAGAAAAGTGTACTCATTGGCATAGTTCCAGTATCAATGGCGTATTACCACTAAGACTTAAAAGTCAATGGAAGAATAGACTCCAAAATTAATGTCCTTTCATGTCAACATGTATCAAATTGACATGAGAATCACTCCATGGCTATGACAGTGGGCAACTCCTTTACACAATTGATATAAGCAGCTATATGACAAAACAATAACAGAATAATAAACATTTAAAGCATAGTCACTTTGGGTACTGCCAAAATAGTTGTGAATCAAGAGTTCGGAATGTTCATATGTGATGCCAACATGGAAATTTTCTCCAATGACAACACATATAGGGGGATGAAATCCATGTATACCTCATAACTTCCAGGTTATTAGAGCAACCAGTATACATTCTATACCTCATAATGTAACTAAAGCAACCAGCATACACAGCTCGTCAAACTTGTCATCATGATTTGTAGGCGTACATTCTATACCTCATAATGTAACTAAAGCAACCAGCATACACAGCATACATTCTATACCTCATAATGTAACTAAAGCAATCCATGTGACTATCCTCTCATGTAGTTAGTTCGCCAGCCTTCGGTTGTGTAATCTATTATGTAGCCTTCATCGCGTAACCTACTCCATATTTTAGGAGTGGTGCTGTGATCAATTAGGTTAATCTGGAAGAGCACCCCTACATATATATTTTTAATTTGCTATATGATATCTACCTTCAACTTGTAATAGTATTTGATAGTAATAACAACTTTAAGCCAAGTTATCTCATAAATGTTATTTTTTGATTTTTTTTCTAATACAAGAAATCAGATATAACATTCAGCATTCAAAGTTGTATTGAATCTTAAATTTATTGTTGAAACTCAAAGTTAGTTGCATTCTACTGTTTGCTCTCCGAATGGAAAGTTTGGTAACAAGAAACTATTTTAAAGTGATGAACTTCTTTTGAGTTTCTAGACTAGATAAATTTACAAACTATAAGTGTTCCGTTTACTAGAATAAGAAAACTTATGGCAATGTCAATTTAAAATAAATATAATTAGTGATAAAAAATAATAACAAATGTGGTGCTCTCTAGTCTTTTTGAGTTTGTTTCTAATTTTGTTGAGGCATGCAAGTTTCAAAACTTTGTTTCCAGAAACATGAAAACTAGGAGAACTACTAGTTCCCCTTAGTAATTTCATGTCTTGAGTTAAAATTTCGTGTGATTTGCACGGATCTTGTGTTTGTAATCCAACATAACTTACTGTGTAGCCATCCAGAGTGTTAATCTCCAACGAAATTCCATTCTACAATAGCAGATCCACGAGTAATATATTATAATTATCCTTTTGTGCAGACACTAAGTGTAGAGCCGTAAATCCACTTTTGTCAAGTAAATTCCTATCGACCGACTGCATGTATAGATAAACCAACAATTCTCAGAAAGCCAACCAAACCAAAACCACCACAGAAAGGAAAAGAAAGAGAGAGTAGGGATGGATGTTTCATACCTCCATTAACCTCTTAGCTATAACATATATTTCGTAGCATCTGTTGCGGTGTTTCTTTTCCATGACCGTTTGGCAAACCGTGTTGATTATGGCCGCATTCACATCTGTCCCGTGCTTCAAGAAATTAACCAACAATTCTCAGTTAGTTAAATCACTACTAAATAGAGGAGAAAGTAGTGAAGGCCGTGTTCTTACCTCTAAACTAAGTAAGAAGCTAAATTGTGTTTCTTACCTTTACCAAGTAAGAAGCTAAATCAATGTGTCCTCCCAGTACAGCAAGGTGCAGAGCCGTGATGCCCAAGCCGTCCGTAGCATTTACATCTGCCCTGCACTTCAAGAAATTAAACAACAATCCTCAATACTCGATAGGAAAGTCCAATACAAACCGAACAAAAAGAAAGAGAGTGCGGAAGGTTGGTTCTTACCTCAACCAAGAAATAAGGTAATTTCATGTATTCTCCCAGGATTACCACAAGGTGCAGAATCGTCCTGCCATCTTCGTCCACTGCATTTACATCCACCCCATGCTTTAAGAAAATTAACACAACAATTAATTCGTATTCGAAAAGATAGAAAGCCAAAATAACAACAAAAGAAAGAGAAAGTTAAGTGCTAGGGAAGGTTGTCTCTTACCACTAGTAAGTAATCAAATAATTTGATTGTGTCAGAAACAACCACCTCCTGAAGCTTCAAGAAATTTTAAACAAGCAATTAATTCTCAATTAGAAAGAAGGTGCAAAGCCGTCATGCCATATTTATCCATTGCATTCACATCTGCCTCACGCTTCAAGAAAATTAACCAACAACTAATTCTCATTCATAAAGATAGAAAGCCAAAACAACCACAAAATAAAGAGAAGGTTAAGTGCTAGGGAACGTTGTCTCTTACCTCTAATAAGTAATCAAGTAATTTAATTATGTCGGACACATCCACCGCCTGAAGCTTCAAGAAATTTTAACCAAGTAATTCATTGTCAAATGAAAACAAGGGAAGTACTAGGTTGTTTCTTACCTTTGGTTTTTCATTCAGTATGACAAATTGCAAAGTCGTCCTGCCATCTTTGTTTGTCGCATTCACATCTGCCTCATGCTTCAAAAAAATTAACCAACATATAATTCTCAATCGGAAAGATAGAAAGCCAAAATAACAACAAAAGAAAGAGAAGTTTAAGTGCTAAAGAAGGTTGTCTCTTACCTCTAGTAAGTAATCAAGTAATTTGATCGTGTCAGACACATCCACCACTGGAAACTTCAAGAAATTTTAACCAAGTATTAATTCTCAATTGGAAAAAAGGAAAGCACTAGGTTGTTTCTTACCTCTGATTCTTCTTTCAGTACGAAAAAGTGCAGAATCACAAGGTACAAAGCCGTCATGCCATCTTTGTCCATCGCATTCACATCCTCTTCATGCTTCAAGAAAATTAACCAACAATTAATTCTCATTCGGAAATATAGAAAGCCAAACGACCACAAAAGAAAGAGAAGGTTAAGTGCTAGGGAAGGTTGTCTCTTACCTCTAGCACTTTTTCATTCGGAGACGGCGACGACGATCTTTGAGGCAGAGGAGCCGGGGGGAGGGGGGCGGGCGGAGGTGGGGCCGTCGGGAGGGGGAGGGGGGCTGAAGGAGCCGGACTGGACCGGGGAGTCCGGGAAGAAGGGGGCGAGCGGGCCGGACGGGGCCGCCGGAAAGGGGTCGGCGGGTTGAGACAGCGGAGGTGGTAGAGGTGGGACCCAGTCGATGGGGAAGAGGGGCTCGTGGAGAAGTCTCCGGTGAACGTCGGCGGCGGAGGAGGAGGAGATGACAAGGAGAGAGAAAGTGGAGAGGAGAGAAAGAAAGGGGTGTTTGGCCATGGTTGATGTTTGCTTTCTATCTCCTCTCTCTCTCTCTCTCTATAGAGTAAAGGAAGGAAGTAGAGAAAGAGAGGGGGTGGGGAAATTCCCCGAAAGTAGAGAGAGAGGAAGGAAGTAGAGAAAGAGAGGGGGTAGGGGAACTTAGCTTCTTTTGGAAGAAATGAAGATTCTCCAACATGGATGGGAATGACAGAGCCGCCATTTCCATCGGTGGTAAGGTGTTGGAGAAAACGTGGCACCATGGAGGTGATGGTGCCGCGCCCCCTGGCGGTGTTGTGCTCGAGGGGGTCGACGGAGAAGAGGGCGCCAGAGGTCCCGCCGGAGTCTATGGCGGAGGGGATCGGACGGAAGAAGAGGGCGCCGAACCCTAATTCTGACCATGGGAGCGGAGGAAGAGGAAGAGGAGGAGGAGAGGGAAAATAGAAGCAGAAGAAGGTATTTCGAAAGCTTAATATTAATAAGTTTACAAAATATTACAAGTTTGCCACCGCTCTAAACTATTAATAACGCTTTGTTTTATAAACGTTATAAAAAGCCCAGAATTAGCCCAAACCGTCATAGAAAAAAGGTATTTTTCAACTTAATAATGCTTATGTATCAGCCGTCATTAAAACTCCTTGTCGCGCGTCATTAATAGGTCTTTTTGTTGTAGTAAATATGCATATATGTCTAACCCTAAAAATAAAAAAATAATAGCCCAATACATTACAGCCCCATCTTAGATATTGGACTGTGTCCAACAAATAATTTTGTTATAGAAATATTTTTCAGAAATATATTTGAAAATAATTATAAATAATTGATTAGAATAATACTAATATTTATTATACAAAATAATACTTGTACTGCTATGATACTTCATATACATTATCGTTCATAAAATATCTACTACTCTTTTGTTATAAAGAAATTAATGGTTTGATTGGTACTGTTATTAATGTGAGTACCAAATGCTGTGTCACCAACATCTATGTACTAGCAGGATTTCAGATATATTAAGAATGTAAAATAATTCGTACATAATAGAAAAAGCTTAACATGCAGCACCATGTGCAGGCAACCACACATTCATAGTCCCTAGGACCTAATTAATATCTGGTGGGAGCACCCACCACTCTCAAAACTCAAAGAAAGGAATAGAGAGAGAGTGAAAGGGGAAAGTGGTTCGAGAAACTCACGAGGGGGAAGGAGAGGCGGAGAGAGCTCGATTTCGCGGAGCCCCGGCGAGCGCTGCTTGCGGTGGATGGCCGTGGGCTCGGTGCGGTGCTCCTTGTTCTGTGCGGCGTGAGAAAACACGGACCCGACGTTGATGGCTCACGTCGACGTCACGAGTCCTGGGTCAGGGAGATCACCGGCTGGTGACCGAGAGAAAGAGCGGTCGGGGAGTGCAGATCTAGGGCTGGCGTTCGACGACAGCACGGCGGCGGCGGCTATCGTCGAGCTCGTGGCGGCTGACGAGGACTCGGCGTGGCTGACGAGGACGGCGTAGGCCGCCGGGTTCGAGCACGGGTGAAGACTCGACGGTCGACTGAGATCTCCTGGCCGGGAAATCAGAGTTGGCGATGACTGTCGGTCGCAGCAACGCGACGGTGCACAAGGAGATTGAGGTGACCGCTGGCGTACGCACCTGTCCCGGCCCCTTCGTGGTCGACGCCGGAAGTGGCGTGGAGAAGACTCGGGATCCGTTGCGCGGCGTCGGGGAGGAAGAGGGCTCGGCTGCCCATGGATCTCGGTGCAGGGCGCCGCTCGCATGGACGCGGAGGCGAGTACGGCAGTCGGTCGACCCACAGAGGAGAAGGTAAGTGGAGATGGTGGCGGTGATGTTTGGATATGGTGGTACTGTTCGTGTCGGGTGTGCCCGACACGAACCGTGTTTGTAATGTTTAATGGAATAAGACGGGATAGATACGGACACACGGGTCCGGACACGGTATTGATTAACGGTGTTGGGTTTTCTGTGGTGTGGCGTGTGACGGTGGTTCGGCGGTGAGGAGGGGAAGACGCCTGCGGTGTTGGTGATGATGATGTTTGTTGTCATGGTTCTGGCGATCGAAGACGATGAGGGCGGCGGGTTGTGGTGGCACGAAGGTGGTGGTGGTGTTCCCTATATTCTGCAGGGGTCCTACCAAGGCCCAGTCAGACCAAGGCTTCGGCCTCCTCCTACTTCAGGAGCTTCCGGGAGAGTCACCGTCTGTTCCGCATGAAGTACGCGACGGGTCTCCTTCAGTCCAAGGGATCGGGATCGTCTAAGGAAATGGTGAGCAAGCTCTTGACCGGGGTGACGGCGTACATAGACCGGCCCGTCCTTTTCCAGACGGACGCCATCATGGAGGCTACGATGAATCTCCACGAGAGGTTTCGTCTCGGCGGCAGCATCTGAGTGGAGATCGGGTTCGTCTTCCTTATTCTTGGAGGAGATGGGAATTAGAAGAGGGCGTTTGAAGAAGAAAGTGGTAAGGGATTGCTGAAGAAATCGAGAGGGAGTCCATGGTGTGGAGGGAAGGTTTGATGGTGATGATATGCTTATATAAGAGAGAGGGGGTATATGGTGATATCCATAGTTGTTTGATAGAATCATATGTAGATACTAATATACTCTAAATGTTATACACCTTTAGCCAACCAATTTTACTCTAATCCTAATCCTTGATTTATCGCGAATAACAATTTAAAGTAATACTTAATATTTATCGGATAAAACTTCACGTATCCTATCGCAAGACGAATAATATAAAATGTTGTTCTATAATATCAAATAATGCAATTCGTATAGATTTAAATTCTCAAACGAATAAGCGATCAACCCAATGATTTTAAAATAACGTTTAATATTATCAAAAGGTTTACTTATAAAAATTCAAATCTTAAATAAGCGCTTATCGTGATAACTCGAAATAATATCAATCTTTGACTATTTAAATGCACATTAGTATAATTAAATCTTAGTTTAAAAAAAATCATAATAGTTAAAGTATAACGATATCATCAGGATAATTTTAAAGTATCAAAATCTCATACAATTATTCATGTCTTCCCAAAACTACTTTCGAAGCCAAGATTTTAGAAGGTCCAAAAATAGTAACCAATATTCTTTACTAATGTCGATTTTATTAAAATAAATTAGTACTTCTAAAACTTCTAATTTTAAAACTAGTCTTTCGATAATAGAATCACTCATAAATATCATTCAAAGTTTTGGCGATTATTGCCTTTAAACACAATAAAATAAAATAAAAAAATTCCAAGAAGAAGAGTTACAATAATTACTATTGGTATCATTATTAAATATTATTTTTGTTCTTACTAGTATGTAACCGTATAAGCATATTAGGTATAGCTATATTATAAATGCATATATAATGTTAGTTCAATACTACTGCCACCAATTAGAATTATATATATAAATAAATATTATATTCGATTTGGCTTACATTTATTTCAAATTTAGTTTAGCCCGAAATATATTATTATAAGATTTTATGGTATTTTAAACATATCTTTCCAATGATAAAATGGTTTCCTAATATTTTTGATATTTATCTAAATTATTTTTACTAGCAATTTTCTATCTATAAGTTTGTTTTGACAACCTCAAAGAAGTTTCTGCCTAAAACGATTTTGATTTTTCACAGTAAGAATTATCTAAAATATTTTGGAAAAATATATTTATCAAATATTATAAATAAATTTCTAAAAATATTATATTTATTATTCCATCAAAAACTTATTTTATTATTACTTTATATTTTGGTGTGTTTAGTAGAGAAGAGACAATTTATGATTTATTATTACTAACATTATTGTTATTATTATATCTTGATTAAGTCAGTGTATAGGCATACAAATTATCATTGTAAGATTATTAGTATTACTAATATTATTGTCTTAATTAAAATTATTATCTAAAATATATAGTTTGGACTTGGCCTCGCATTTACTTTCAAAATTTCTTTATAAACCATAATTTTGGTATTTTTCATCTATTTAAAATATAGTTTCCTACTGAGATCCTATTTTGACAAATTTAGGATTTTAGCCTAAAAACAATTTTTAAGTATGAAATTATCTAAAATTATTTTTCATTATAAAGATATAGTTTCTACCTAAAATATTAGTTTGACAAAAACTTAGAGTTTTGCCCTAAAAACGATTTTTCTATGTTTCAAATTAATTCCTAAAATTAGGTTGGATTAATGATATATATATATATATATATATATATATATATATATATATATATATATATATATATATATATATATTATTTTCAAGTATTTACGTAAATAAAAATATTTTTGAATAATAAAATATAGTTTCAATGATTATAAATAGTTTGCTAAAAATCATAGATATTTTATATATCTAACTTCCTTGGATATTCCTTCTGTCTGTGATTAAACTACTTTTTTTATTCTTTCGCCAATTCGAGACTACCTTATGTCCACCCTAACTAATTTGACCCTTCTGGACCCAATAGAACTGTCCGTGCCACCATTAGAGGTCACCCTGCATTGTTATTATACCGAAGTCGCAGTTCGTGCTACCTTGATCATTGCAGTACACCAGGCATCCTACCAGGCAAGACACCTTGCCTTTACTGTTTAATTTCTTGCTCAATATCATGCATGTTTTATTTCTTATAAGTTGTTATTTCAAAACCATATGTAGTTGCAAATTACTATACTTTAGTTTTTTATGCATTTGGCCTAGAGTTAAGGGACCACCTTTGTTTGTGCCGCATTCATTGGCCGACATATGTATGCCACGATGTCATGTGTCTCATATAGATTCGAACTTGCGTACCGACCGTATATCGGTGCGTACAGGACGAGCGTTAGGATATAACTGCTAATATAATTGCGTAGAAGACTTAGCGGTTATTAGAAATATCGTAGTGTGGATTCAGCACGAGTAGTGCATGGGGATGGGAAGACAATTATTAGGCGCAGGGGCTTTCACACATTTACTTTTCTCTAGCTGTCATTTGTGACTCAGCCGAGAGCTAGTGAGTCGTACATTTATTTACTTTTCTCTAGATGCCACTAGTGCCTCGGTTGAAACACAAATGTGTCGTGCATTTACATTCCTCTAGCTGTTGTTAATGAATTACCCGAGAGACTAGTGTGTCGTGCATTTATTTATTTTTCTCTAGATGCCACTAGTTCCTCGGTTTAAATGCTAATGCGTCGTGTTTCTAGTCTCGGAAGCCCTTGTGTAGAACGTTGTCTTCAAAGTGCATTTTCATATAGAATGGTTAAGGACCTTTATTTGTTTAGTCATATATACTTTTTTGTTGAGCTTTTATTATTCAGTTTAGGGCATGATATTATGTGTCTTGTTATGTCCCTCTGAGGACCTGGTTATCTCGTCAGGTGTGTGCTCTTATCTTTCGCAGGTGTTCTAGCCGTGGTCATGATCATCACTATTTCCTCGATGATGATTGCACTTTGATTGTCTTCGCACCGCTCGCCAAACTCTTTCTTTTGTTGTGTATTTCTTTTCATAGTTGGTAGTAGATTTGTCTCCTCCCAACTACATGTACCAATGACAATTCATAGTTGATTATATGATATCTTTTATTATATTTTGTGGATAAGATTAGTTTGTTGTGGTTTATCGCATTTTACAGCTTATATATACATATGAGACCCATGTACTTCGTATGTATACAGCTGGCATGTCTACGTTTCTAGTCCTACGTATTTTGGGACTGGAGCGTTACATATTTTTGTGGTGGCCCATGCAGGTCAAGATAAATTGTTTGGTTACTTTACCGTACCAAGCAAGCCTGTGAATAGGATTAGAAGTCTAAGATCTCATCCACATACTTAACCTCTTTCCTCGATCCCATATTCGAATTACCGTACGACTCATCAATTGCATCTTGCTTGATTCCTCCTATCATTATTATTATCTTCCCTTCGTGCTTGCTAGAGATTGACCCTACTAGTTAGATGTCCCAAACACCCTTAGCTTAATTCTTTAAGTTGGGTAGAATACTCTACGACCTGACACACCCTTGACCATTAAGGGAATACAAATAGTGTTATCTAGACCATAGAGACTAGAGAAATTTAACCCATTTGGTCAACCAAGCCTTGGTCAATAAAACCGTAGAATGATGGTATAGGAATAAACAAGACTTAGATCCTTATGACTCTTAGACTAATCATATTTGTTTTTATTTCATCTACCATCGTATATATGTTCTACTATTTAGACTAATGATGCTAATATAGCCTAGTATTTGCAAGCTAATTCTTTATCGAACTTGATCAAGGCATATGATATTGAGCGGCCGGTCACTAACATATTGTCTAATCAGAATCGGTGCATGATGGTCTGATCAACCGAGTGCACTTTAGTTCACCTTTTTCATATATCAATCTACGTGGATGGGATGTAGTTGAACTTTCCCCTTAGAATTTCATCCACGACTGCCTTGACGATTCTTTTGAAATCTATACGGCCGCCTTTGAACCACGTATTCATAATCGATAATATCGTCCTTGCACTCCATATTGCTTTCGCCTTCAACCATTTTAGAAGGACAAAGGCGTGTGCTAGAACTTCCTCTAGTTTTCCTATCAATTATGACCATCACCACTCAAATATTGCTATGTCTTCATCCTAAACTCCTCGTCCTCCTTCTCGGCCCTATATTTTCTACCATGACCCTCAATTCGCTTATTTCAGGAGTAAGCCTAATTCGCTCTCTTAAATCGTGCCCTCAACCTACTCTCAAAACATATCTTTTAGGTCTCCCATTTATCCTCATGATACCATATTACTCCTTGCATGTTATCATGACTAGCTTTAACCCTTAACTTTTTAATTGTTGCTTAAAACTCATGACCCTCATTCACTACCCACAACCATACCCGTATTATTTTTCTATGATCTAGATTGCAACTTCTTACGACAAGATTTTGTTGAGCCTTATAATTGATTGTTTTCCACCGATACCCCTTGTGTCTTTTCACCCCCTACTAATTCTTAATTTCAATGAAAAAATTCTTTTAAGTTGGGTAGGATGTAAAACCCCTAAATTTCTACTATATTTATTTTTTATTTTTATTTTTTTATAAATTGAGTACTGATTATTATTTTGTATTTGTACGTCGCGTAGTTGCATTGTACGTCGTGTGCGAAATTTCGTTTTCGTAATTGCTCGACGAGTGCGAATATGTGTGAGCGTACATATTTTTTTAAAAAAATATTTTTCTATTTTTATAATTTCAAAATAATATGTATAATAATTATTTTTAGCTATCATACCAAAAAAATTTTCAAGTTTATGATTTTATTTATGAAAAGCCTTTCATTTATGCAGTTATAATTAAAAATATTCTTATAAGATGGTATACTAGAAAAGGATATTTATGTAAAAATTATTTGTGCATACATATATCATAATTATTTATTAGCTTATTTTTAAATAAATAGTATAATTTACGAAATTATTATTAGTATTTTTGGAAAACATATTTTTAAAATTATTGTGGCAATTTAAATCTTGATTTAATTTTATGGATATATTTAAATAGTTAAATTAATATCTATAATTGAAATATGATTTATCTTATTTAATTTTAAACTAAAAGAAGAAATTTAATGAGATTTAAATTGAATTTGAATTTGGATTTGGATTTTATTGATTTTGAATTGATTAGTAGCAAATTATCTAATTGGGTTTAAATAAATCCAAATCCTTACCCAACTGGGAATTTCTACCTCCTATAAAAGGAGAGGTACTCATCCATAAATTCCAACTCCAAAATTTTCACAACCAAACGTGTGTGCATCGTGTCGTGTTCTCCGTCCAAATTCTTATTCCATCTTTTACAAATACATTATTAACTCTTCCGTGTCGGACACTTCCCCGACACAATAAAATTTCCAAAACCTAAACCTAACCCGGCCATCCCCCGGCTGCCCACCTCTTCCTCGCCTCGACTATCATCACAGCCACCGATTCTCACCTCGTCCAGCCAACCCTAACCCTAACCCTAACCCTAATTCTAATCTGGCCGAATAAGCCACTGCCACGACGACCTCCACCGTCGCCGTGACCCACAGCGACTCCTCCTCGCCCGCACGAGCACCTGACACCACCCCCGCCTGCGCCGAACACCCGACAACCTAGCCGCAGCCACACACCAACCCCGACCGTCCCGACACAGCCTCCAGCTATCTCCTCCTCCTTGCCCGACTCCCCAACCCAGCCATCGCCAATAGAACCGCCACCAGCAGGCCACCTTCCCGACCTCGCTACCCCGGCCTCCCCACTTCCAGAATTTACCGCGGCCGACGTCGCCCAAACCCGTCACCAGCTATCACCACCATCGTGGCCCCGTACCACCACCGGCAACAACACCCAACCCCGGTCCCCTCCTCGACCCACTCCAGCAATCACACCACCAAATAAATTATCAAAATAGAAACCCTCACTTGTACTCCCGTCGTCGCACCCCTAATTTCCTTGCCTCAGATCCTTCGCCATACGGGTCTGCCGAAACTCCTCGCCTCCGTACGGATCCTCCGCCCCATCGAGAAGCTCTGCCGTAGTCTTCCACGCCATCCTCCAAGGCGTTGTGCGCCATCGGTGCCACCAGATCGTGCCCCGTACAATACCTGACCCTCCAGTCGGCCGCCGATCGTGCCTTCCTCACGTGGCAGCACCCGTCGCGTGGCTCCGGTGCTCCGCTGCATGCTCGAGCGCACACAGCCTCGAATTTCTGCGGCGCGCCCTTGCTCGGTCCCGCACCCTCTTCTCTGTAAGTCTCTTCCCTCTTCTTCTCCCTCTTGATTCCTCCACTCCCACCTCTCTTCTTCTCCCCCATGAAATTACATGTTGTTCCTTTCCCAACTTTTAAAATCCCCATCCCTCTCTCGAAAACCGAAAAGGAGAGAAACAAGAGTGTACTTTCTATAATTACTATTGGTATCAATATTAAATATTATTTCTGTTCTTACTAGTATGTAACCGTATAAGCATATTAGGTATAGCTATATTATAAATGCATATATAATGTTAGTTCAATACTACTACCACCAATTAGAATTATATATATAAATAAATATTATATTCGATTTGGCTTACATTTATTTCAAATTTAGTTTAGCCCGAAATATATTATTATAAGATTTTTGTGGTATTTTAAACATATCTTCCCAATGATAAAATGGTTTCCTAATATTTTTGATATTTATCTAAATTATTTTTACTAGCAATTTTTTATCTATAAGTTTGTTTTGACAACCTCAAAGAAGTTTCTGCCTAAAACGATTTTGATTTTTCACAGTAAGAATTATCTAAAATATTTTGGAAGAATATATTTATCGAATATTATAAATAATTTTCTAAAAATATTATATGTATTATTCCATCAAAAACTTATTTTATTATTACTTTATGTTTTGGTGTGTTTAGTAGAGAAGAGACAATTTATGATTTATTATTACTAACATTATTGTTATTATTATATCTTGATTAAGTCAGTGTATAGGCATACAAATTATCAGGGTAAGATTATTAGTATTACTAATATTATTGTGTTAATTAAAATTATTATCTAAATTATATAGTTTGGACTTGGCCTCGCATTTACTTTCAAAATTTCTTTACAAACCATAATTTTGGTATTTTTCATCTATTTAAAATATAGTTTCCTACTGAGATCCTATTTTGACAATTTTAGGATTTTAGCCTAAAAATGATTTTTATGTATGAAATTATCTAAAATTATTTTTCATTATAAAGATATAGTTTCTACCTAAATATTAGTTTGACAAAAACTTAGTGTTTTGCCCTAAAAATGATTTTTCTATATTTCAAATTAATTCCTAAAATTATGTTGGATTAATGATATATATATATATATATATATATATATATATATATATATATATATATATATATATATATATATATATATATATATATATACTGCGTGGGGCAGAATGAGACGTCCGTGTAGCAAACTCAGTGCACGATCGTCGTGCGACGGATCGGGGAATCGGCACCATTCGCACACGGGTATAAGCGACAGGATGACCACGCGGCTCGTCGTGCGGCGCTGCTGAGGGCGACGAGAAGACGTCCGCCATAAACGATCGCAGGCTCGATCGTAAGGGCGTCGGCGATCGTCGCCAATATGCGCGTCGTGCGCATAGAACGGGCGGCTGGGCGAAATCGGTAGTCGCAGGCGACAAGGAATCAGTGGCCGTCGTACGGGCGGTCACCCTTAGTCGTCGAGGGCGTCTCTTCGACGTCGTGGGCAAAGCGAAGCATTGAGTAACTATCGTCGAAAGACGGTGTGCTGCCGAGCGGAGCTCTGGCGCGCGCGGAGTGTGCGGGGTGCGTGTGCACGACGATGATGACAAGGCCAACGGACTTCGTCCGCACTCCAAAAGTCGTTCCATACGACAGGCCAAGAATCGTGTGCTTGGGACACCCGATTATACTGAGCCCGCACGCGCTGGTAAATATATATATATATATATATATATATATATATATATATATATATATATATATATATATATATATATATATATATATATATATATATATATATTATTTTCAAGTATTTACGTAAATAAAAATATTTTTGAATAATAAAATATAGTTTCAAGGATTATAAATAGTTTGCTAAAAATCATAGATATTTTATCTATCTAACTTCCTTGGATATTCCTCATGTCCGTGACTAAACCACTTTTTCTATTCCTTCGCCAATTCGAGACTACCTTATGTCCACCATATCTAATTTGACCCTTCTGGACCCAATGGAACTGTCCGTGCCACCATCAGAGGTCACCCTGCATTGTTATTACTCCGAAGTCGCAGTTCGTGCCACCTTGATCATTGTAGTACACCAGGCATCCTACCTGGCAAGACACCTTGCCTTTATTGTTTAATTTTGTGAAACCCGCTTTCTGGATTTAGATTAATTATTGGATATTTAGATTAATTAAGATTATTAGTTTAGATTAGGTTATTTTTATTGTTATTATAGATTAATTGTTAGCTGGATTTCCTAGAATAATTAAATGATTAATTAGTAACTATTAAATCCTAGCCCAACCAAAGCCCAATGACTTAAAGCCCACCAAACTAGACTGAACCCAACTTCTTCCTCAACTCAAACCCACACAACTTCCTCCTCCATTCTCCGTTTTACATTCCGGAGCCATCCCTGCGTTCCCTTCGCCGCCCTCTCCGAATCCAGACCCCACTTCGCCGATTTTCGAGCAACCGACCGCCGCCCGCCCGGCAGCAGCCGGCCGCCCGTCGTCGTCCGCCAGCCCCGCGCGCGCCCTGGTTTCGCGCACCTTCGTCCATGTGTCCGCCGTGTGCACGCACGTGTCCGTGCTCGTCAATCCCGGCATTGTTCCGAGTTTGAGGCCTCCCCTCGGTACTCCTTCGTACAACTTTGGGTAATCCCGTCATTTTTTCGCTTTCTGTTTGTGATCACAGAAATCCATACACCATCCTGGCCTAGAAATAGGTTCTGTAGAAATTAATTGGATTTTGTGGTTGATTTATTTTAGCTTCTGTGATGTAAATAGTAAATGTTGTAATAATAATCGTTTTAGGAAACTTCAAATATACTTTATCGGTATTAATTGATTTGTGAATTAACCTTAATAATTTAGATATAGTTTTAATGATTATTAATTGTTTAAATATGTAGTTAGGATTATCATTTAATTTGTAATGTTAAGTCGTAGAGTGTTAAACCAAATAATGATTTAGTTTGTTTACAAAATAGTAGTAAATAAATATTCATTAAAAAGTTATTATCTTTAAAATAAAAGTTTGGTTAAGTAAATGGTATAAAAAATTAGATTTCGTTATATATATATATATATATATATATATATATATATATATATATATATATATATATATATATATATATATATATATATGTATGTTTTCCGTTTAAAGATGATTTCTGATCAAGAAGGTTTTATAAGGAAAATTAATATAATAAAAACTAATATTTATTTAAAAAAGGTTATTTTGGTAATGGTATTTAATATTAAAACCCGAAAACCTTTTTTATTAACTTTAAACCAATATTTTGGTAAGAAAATGTATTTTTGTGCCTTTATTATTATCTATGTTTGAATGTGATTTTCTACATAATTTATGAAATGTCTAAAAGACATATTTTATGAAAATCATTCTGATTAAATAAATTTTATTTTAAAATGTTATTTAAATAAAAACTATTTTCTTACGAAAATTACTAATTTCAAGAAATTCATTTTAAAGTATTTTTCCTATTAATTAATTTATGTAAATAGTTGTAAGGGCATATAAGCCTAGTTTTTTATTTATTTTCCGTGACCCTGTATTGTGTAGTGTAGATTTTACTTTCTTTCTGAGTTGGTATCGCGTACCTAGACGAGTAACTATAAATCGGATATTAATTATTTTTGTATAAAATTAATAAGGATTTCTCACACTTAATTTTAAATGAATAAAATATGTGTAAGTTAACAAGTTCATGTTTATTATTAGAAACAATGTAGTTATATATATATATATATATATATATATATATATATATATATATATATATTATAAAAATACAAAGATTTGGCAATCAACCTATAAATGCTATCTTTTCCAATTAAATCAAGTAACCAGTTTATTCAATTAAATGATAACCAATGTAGCTTGCGACGTTAGACGAATTTCAGTAGATTAAATAAAATAACTTAAAACCTGACTAGGGTCTGCTTCTAGAGATTGTAACTAGCACACCTAGAATGATTTCATTATGGTTCTAAGTCAAGGTTCTCAACTGTAGGATCTCGGAGACGAACTTGACTTCCTCCTCGATACCGACATTCCCGATCCAGTCAATTAACAGAGGCAAGTTACGGTTATGTTTTCTTGTATTTTATTTAGTAATTGTCAAGCTGCATGTTTAAACCACATTGCTATACGAAACCCTCTCCTAGGGTTCAAATATTGATTGATATTGATTGTGGGGATTAGGGAAATAGTGTAACGTTTATGGCCAATACCCCCTCATATTGTATTATTGTGCGAGCTCACCCCTCTTACACACAGGGATAAGTCGTATCGCGTCACTAGGATGCTATTGTACAACCCAAGCCGGTCATAGACGTTTACACATTCAAAATCACATTGTTTTTAATTGTTAAATTGCTAGAAAATATTGTTTCAACTGTTTAGTCTGCACTTTTCCATTATTATTTGAAATGTGAGATACATATTCGTACTTGCTCCCTCCTGACTAGAGACCACATTTTTAGGTGACATTGAGGATGCTGAGCTATTGTACAACAGCTACTATGACCCGTTATTGTACCCTGTGGTGTTGCCAGAGTCCTCCTTGGAGGACGCATGACCTGAGGCCGATGAGCCGACCGCCTAGCTAGTTGTTTCCATTTTTTCTAGTTTTATTGTTTCGGAGTTTTGTTAATTTGAATTCAGCACTTTATTTCAGTTCTTCCATTCCCAGTTGTACTTTTCAATTGTTGAATAAAAGTTTTAAATTTTCGTATATTGAGTTGTGACAAATGTATAGATGTTGTTGTGAATACCTGCGTATAGAACAGCTTACTGCCGTCGTCTCACAACGGTGCAGGCTGGGCATGATCCGGTTCGACCCAATAATTTAGGATCGGGTCGTGACATGTTTTTAGTGGTGGCCCATGCAGGTCAATCAACAACTTAAGTGAACATACCTAGAAACAACTAGAACACTAGAATATTGATTTGTCACAACATGGAATCGAATTATCTATATATAAGTAACTATTTTTGCTTGCTTATAGAACGGTAGGTTACCTTGTTTATGTTTGCCCCTAAACTTGCCAGACTATGAAGACAACCTAACATATGTCTATCAGTCGGTACTAGCAAGATCTTGTTTTCTATGCATGACGCAAGAAAACATGACAAAAAAATCGTAGTAGTAGATTGAGCAGCGGGAGGCTGCTCGAACCAGACCAGGACCAGAAGAGCTAATAATACCTAGAATTATTGATTTGCACTAGATGATACCCTCCCGAAGCATAACATATTACCCTTGATTACACTTTTTCTGGCCAATATCTTTCCCAAAGTCATGTCTCCCCTACGATACAATTTCTGAAAAATTGTAATCTTAATGAGAATGTATATAAGGCGGTATTTATCGAGGATATATTGGTGATTAAGAATTGGAATAATAGAATTTTGAAATACCTAGATATCTTTTTATATATAGTATACATGGTGAACAGAGAGTCTACTATATTCACCATGTTACAATATAGGGCCGAAATTATTTATTTTAAAATATTTATTTTGGCTTGCTTATAGTTTTATACGTTACCTTGCTTACGTTTATACCTAAACTTTATCTAGATTAGGTCGATTGTATGATGGTATGTTTTACTGCCTATTTTATTTTTTAGATTTTTGGTATATTTTAGTGTCCCATGGCTTTCGGGATTATTTTCTTCTATATCTTATACCTTTATCAGGTTCTAGCATACTTTAGGATCCACACTCTCTTGCCGTTTTTGGATTAAGATTCGATTTTTTTTATTTATCTCCTTCTTCAGCAAACCTATTCCAACTTCTCCATTTGTTGATCAAATCTTACTCCTCTATCTTTATTTGGAATCTACATCCATTCACTATTTAGAGTTTCAAATTCTTCTATAGCAAACCTAATAAACTCTTATCTACCCAAAGTATTTCTACGGCTAGTGTATCTAACCATTTCTCTTGGCCTTATTTTCAATTGACTTTCTCAGAACCAATTTTGAACCAAATTCTTTTGGAACCATAAAGCCCCAAGGTTAATTGTTACCAAAGAATTTGTTCAACTTAGCTGGTTCACATATCTCCCAAGGGAACTATTTTTCAAAAAAAATAATTCCAATATGGATTGACATTTCCTACGTTATTCCAATTACCGAAAATATTTTCATTTGTTGACTTCCTCCACTCAACTTGAAACATTACTCTCTCTATGCAACTTATTGATCAATTAAAGGCCTAGAACGCTTCTTAACTCAATGCTTGAGTATCATGAAGCACGAACGGTCAGAGAATCGATTCCATCCTTGTTTTCCATAAATAAATTCATTTTATTTATTGTGTATCTGGGAAAATTATAACTGTAGGAATCCGATCTAGAAGACAATCGCTTTATCCCTTGGACTATGCGAAGAAGAAAAGCTCTCAAAATTTTGACAGTAGATAACCATGTATTTGTACAATGAATGAGAAAAAGAACTCTATTTATAGAGTCAAAAATAACTGTAAGGATAACTGACTTCACAGCCTGTGCTTAGTTGAAAATCACGCAGGATTTAACATACGCAAGGTTGTGAGCAGTTACTGGACGTGGCCTGTAACTGTTGGACACATGGCAATCATGCATGAGTCGTGTGCAAGTTACAGGACACACAGGCGAGAGATCAGTGGCATGGCTGCCACGTACTCCAATTTGATGAAAACCACGCAGACTTGTTGAAGACGAAATCCACGCAAACTCGAGGTAGAAAGCTTCATAATCTACGCAAACTTGGGGCAGGAAGCTTCAGGATCCACGCAGACTCGAGGCAAAAAGCTTCAAAATTCACGCAGACTTGAGGAAGAAAACTTCAGAATCCACGCAAACTTGAGATGAAGATCTCACAAATACACGCAGACTTGAGATAGAACTGCCAGCTGTCTTGATTCGGCGTGCCTCGACTGACACAAAATCTCTGACATGATTGCTTTGTCAGTCGCATTAAATGACAAAAAGCTCTTTTGGTACGCCAACTTGACGAAGGCTGAGTCTTGCTGAAGAAGATTTCGAAAGTCATGCAATAGTCGGCTGTGATCTCTCGAGTTTCGTGCATATGTGGCATACGAGGAAACATTCTTCGACTGTCGTACTGTCAGTCATAATGACTCTCTGACAAATGATGAGCTGTCTTCCAGCGTGATTTTTTAAATACTTATCTTGATCAACTGAGCGTGACTTTTGACTCTGTCCTGATCAACTCAGCGTGACTGTTGGATTTGTTCTGATCAACTCAGCGTGACTGTCATTTTTTAAAGGCCTACAAAACCCCCTTCAAAGTTTTCGAAAATTGAAAAGACTTTAAAATTTTTGAAATACTTTGAAAATATAAACATCCAAATGAACTTATTAAATGTCATGATGACTCTTCATTTTTCAAGACTGATTGCATCCAATTTATGGTGGAATATGAACCGCCGACGAGCTCCTTTATATAAACGGGAAGAAGATTCAGTTTTAATCTTCATCTCACGTCAACATGACACCGAAGGAAGAAGCTGAAGAAGAAGCAAGAAAGTTGGGTTTTTGTGCCCATGGCGACCCTACTCTTGGGGGTAAGGAACCAGCGGCTTTCGTTTTCGAGTTCAAAGATGACCCTACACAACTAGCCAAGAATTTCTTGAGCCATTTTGGCCTGGACGGCTCGTCTTCTTCCAATTGACGCAGCCTTGCAGAGCAGCGTGAAATATTGAATACTCTGTTACACCGTATGGGGGTTAAGAGCGTAGAAGAATTGGACGCCAAGCTCAGTCGCTCGGCTAAATAGAGCGTGTCTTTTATGCTTTTGTTTTCTTTTTGAGAAATGTTACACTCTTTTTTTTTGTCTTTTGTAAGGCCATCAGTGCCTGTCTTGAAAAATGTAGTACAACTTTTGTGTTGAACAGCGTGCATTAATGAAGAATATTAAGTGGCACTCATTGAATGTTTCAAATATTGTGCTATTTTCCAAAGCACACGTGACACTCATTCCATGGCTTACGAGCGCTTTTTACTCGGATCTTTTCCAAGAATAGGCTTGCACTTTGTCCTTTAAATAGGTAGCTGAGTTTCACACATACTCATCTCTCATTCTTCTTCGTCTTCTCTGAGAATGAATTTTTGTGAGATTTTATTCTCAAACAGGAAAACAATGCTTTCTAATGTTCGATTTGGTTTGCCAATCCTTAGCACCAAACTCGATGGTAAGTCCAGTATAGTACGCGTACCATTTTTTTTACTATTGAAGACGGGCTTTTTGTTTCTGACTGAACAATGCATGCCTGTATCTGTTTGATAAATGCACGCTTAACTCTTTCTCCTTGATGCTTTCTGCAGAAGCTCAGCTGAAAATTTTCTTCATAACTGACATTGGTGATTTGGATGCTGTGGAGAATATTCTGATGACACCTACATCAGGGAGCTCATACGCTTTTGACGCGTAAATCAGACAACTCAGAACTCTTCGTGGGATAGAAGGGTCTTCCTCAGATGGTAGGAAGAGCCTTTACACACGAGAGTTGGATGGTGGAGTCAACTCTACCCCGAGAAATCGGGTAGTAGAGTTCCTTTCAGGGCAGAACTAGGAATTGTATCCCAATATGGAATACATTCCTATCTCCTTTGAGAGGTTGCTCCCAATCCACCAGTTGTATTGGCAGCAACACGTCTTCGTGCTGCCCTACTCTGTGGTTCTCCTCTCGTCTGAGAGATAAGACCAGAGTTTGATTCCTGCTGGACAACCAAGAATTGCCACCAACAACGAACTCGCCAGAGAAGATCCAAGAAGAAATAGATCTCCATTTTTTATTGTGCACATAGAATGAAAATCCAGAATTGTAATAGATTTCCATTTATGATTTGTAAGAAAGTCTAAGAAAATGTAATAGACTTTTTATGATGAAATGAGAATGGAAATGATAATTCTTCTATGCTCAATAATTTGTATTTATGGATGAATTGTGGACATAATAGATAATGAAATCTTCTTTTCTGATTTAGAGTATATAATATTATCAGAGGTATTATGGACGTGATAATATATAGAAACTTAAAAGAAAATAGATTGATTTCTATACAGAGGTCAAAAAATGACAAATGAGCAAGTAGAGTCAGAATTGATAAGTAATGAATTCCCATTGATAGAAGATTATGAACGGACGAATCGTTAGGTAATAATGAACGGATGAACCGTCGGATGAATGTAATAAATGAACAGATGAACCGTCAAGGCGAACCGTCGAATGAATGTGACGCTTCGTCATTTGAAGAACTTCTGCCTATAAATATAGCAGAAATCTGACAAGAACGAACACTTCTACTCCTCAACATAAAAATGTTGTCTGGAGAAGCATCCAAGAAGACTGAGATTGCCTCAAAGGTTCAGAAGGGCACTAAAGAATGCCCTGCCGATCTAGTTCAGCCGAAGGAGGCAGAAGCAGGCAAAGGTTCGTCTGTACCCAGGCCACCACGAGACATTCTGGACTTCCTGCTCGAACCAGGAAGGACTGAAGAAGAAGAAGCCATGAGGATGGCCGCTTGTAAGTTCCTCGTGGGTTCCAGCAAGGAGGTCCTCGACACTTTTGCCGACCGTATTTTCGAGAAGGACGACAGTGGCCCACGTCCAAATGTAGAGAAGGATGATAGTGATCTTCCTTAATATCATGTACCATGATTTAAAATAAAATAAAAATTTTATTTCTAAACATGAACTTGTCTGATGATTTACAAGCCTTTACATTAATACATAATACTTTTTAAGGAATTTGCCAATAATAGGCATCAAAACTTTTCAACCATCCAATTCTGAGAGTTGATAAGCTCAATTTGAGAAAACTCTGCTCATGATATAGGGTCCTTCCCATTTTGCGTCAAATTTGCCCTTGCTCATATGAGTCATAGTCATAGGACGTCTGACTGTTAGAACAAGTTCTCCTTTTTGATACGCTCGAACTCTGACTTTCTTATTAAAAGCTCTTGAGATTCTAGCTTGATAGAATTCAATATTCTGTTGAGCAGATAATCATTTTTTATCCAGAGCTTCTAATTCCTGAAGTCGAAGACGATCATTATTTTCGGCAGTGAGTTCATTAGCGATTGCTAACCTTAAAGAAGGAATTTGAATCTCTAATGGAAGAACAGCTTCGCAACCATACACCAGAGAGAAGGGTGTACATTTAGTAGCATTACAAACTGTAGTGCGGTAGGCCCACAAACATTCACCGAGCTTCTCACTCCAATTACGTTTTTTAGTAGAGACAAACTTCTTTAAGAGTTTGATGATGGTCTTGTTGAAAGCTTCTGCTAATCCGTTAGCTGTCGGATTATATGCAGTAGAAGCCACATTGTTGATCCGGTGATCGTCACAGAATCGAGTAAATTTTTGGCTGACGAATTATGGTCCATTATCATGAATAATGCGTCGAGGAACACCAAATCTGTAGATGACATGATGCTTAATAAAGCTGATGACATTAGACGTCTTAACTTCAGATAAAGGAATGGCTTCGGCCCATTTGGAGAAGTAATCGATTATTGCGAGAATAAACAGATGACCTTTGGATGACGGCGGATTGATCGGGCCGATAATGTCCATGCCCCAAGCTTCGAAGGGCCATGATGCTGCCGTCGGATATAGAAATTCCGAGGGTTGATGAATAAAATCCGTATGGATTTGACAAGCTTTACACTTCTTTGCATATTCGATGGCATCTGATACCATAGTGGGCCAATAATAACCCATACGTCGAATACGGTCTTAGAGTTTTGGTCCAGGCTGATGTGCTCCGCAAATTCCATCATATGTTTCACGGATAATTTGTTGGGCTTCATCACCAGCAACACATCGAAGAAGTAAACCATCATAAGCTCGACGATATAAAGTTTTTGTAGTATGATTGTAATAGAATCTGAGTGACCGTCGTCTGATAGATGCTGCCTCACTCGAATTATCTGGAAGAATATCATACAATACGAAATCCAAGAAAGAAAGTCTCCAATCTTTATCCGTATTCTGATTCTCGGCTGAATTACTAAAGATAAATTCCATGCTGGAATCAGATGAAGATGACATCGATTTACGACTAAATCCAAATCCTCTCGTTGTGTTGACGTCATGAGATGTTGATTCTTCAATGTCAACTGGAAGTCCGAGAGTCAGGTTATTTTCAAGATGAAATAATTCTCGATTGCGAACAACAATTATTTGTTGCCGTCTAGTCGGAATAGCCAATATCGCCACAAGATTAGCTGGAGCATCAGCTTCTGTGTTACATGCTCGCCTAACATGTTCAATGAAGAATTCTTCAAACGAAGAAGCCATAGATATAGCTGATCTATGATAAGGAACTAGATCTTGATGGCGAACTTCATAAGTACCCCTTATCTGATTGATAATGAGTTTAGAGTCTCCATACGCCTCCAAATGTTGAATATTCAGATGTTTAGCGAGTTGAAGACCAATAAGCAATGCATTGTACTCAGCTACATTGTTTGAACACGGCTGATCAAGAGAATAAGCTCTTTGGATAGTAAGACCTTATGGCGATACAAGAACGATTCCAACTCCAGCGACAATATCACCATTAGGACCTATCCTTGAAGCTCCATCAAAGAATAGACGCCAAGTAGGATCTTCTTCAGCAATTTGATTTGAATCTAGGACTTCATCTGGGATTTCATCATAGAGTTTTGAATTTTCTGGAATTGAATGAGCAGCCAGAAAATCAGCTAAAGCTTGTCCTTTGACTGATTTCTGAGGAATATAATGCATATCATACTGAGCAAGTAAGATTCCCCAGTTAGCCAATCGAGAATTCAAAACACTTGGTTTCTTCATCATGACCCGTATGGGATTGATCCTGGAGATGACATGAATGGTCTGGCCAATGATATAATGACGTGTCTTTTGGACAGCGAACATCAAGGCTAGACATTCTTTTTCGACCGGTAAATATCGAGGTTCAGCTCCGGTCATAGTACGACTGAGATAATAAATGGCTTGTTCATGACCATTTTTATTCTTTTGAGCGAGCAATGCACCCAATGAATGACTCATTGCTTGGGTATATAGGAGGAACGGTATTACTGAGACGGGAGGTACCAATACTGGAGGGCTCATCAGATATTATTTTATATCATCGAATGCTTTCTGACATTCATCATTCCAGACAAAAGAGACACCTTTCTTCATAAGTTTGTTGAATGGTCTGCAGTGTCCTGACAAATTAGAGATGAATCTCCTGATATAAGCGATCCTTCCTTGAAATCCTCGTAGCTCTTTTAAGGTACATGGAGGACGCATCTCTTGGATGGCTTTGATCTTCTCGGGATCCACGTGTATACCTTTAGAGGTAATGACGAAGCTGAGAAATTTACCACTAGAGACGCCTAAGAAGGACTTAGTAGGGTTCATCTTTAATTGATGCTTACGCATTAGATCAAAAATAGTCTTCAAATCTTGGATATGATCCTCCTTTTGTCGACTTTTGACTGCAATATCATCAACGTAGCATTCAACTGTTTTCCGCAAATGTTCAGGAAATATAATGCTCATAGCTCGTTGATAAGTTGCTCCTGTATTCTTGAGACCGAATGGCATAACTGTATAACAGTATGTACCAATCGACGTTCTGAAAGAAGTGTGCTTCTCGTCATCTGGAAACATTTTAATCTGATTATACCCAGAATACCCGTCCATGAATGACATCCATTCAAATCCACAGGTATTATCGATCATGACATCTGTGATTGGCAGAGGGAATTCGTCTTTAGGACATGCCGTATTGAGATCGCGGAAGTCTATGCATACTTTGATCTTGCCAGTCTTTTTAAGAACATGAACTATATTAGCCACCCAATCGGGATGTTGTTCCTCTCTAATAAACCTAGAGGTTATGAGTTTATTAACTTCAGCTTCAATTGCATCCATAATATCTGGACGAAATCGTTGCTGTTGTTGTTTGACCGGTTTAGCATTCGGCAAGATATTGAGCTTGTGAGTTGCGATTTGAGGATCAAGTCCTGGCATATCTTCATAACTCCAAACGAAGACGTCGATATAGTCACGAATGAGTTTGATCATATCTTGCTTATCAGTTTCTGAAAGACTTTCACTGATGAATATTGGTTTAGGAGACCCTTCTTCACCAACATCTATTTGAACAAGTTTATCTTCAGTCGACGGTTCTTTTTGTTCAAATCGGAACTCCCATTGGTTATCTAATCTTTGGGCCAATTGTTCTGATTCAGGTGAGATTTTAAATTCTTCTTCGTCTTCATCACTTTCTTCAGAACGGTCAATGGAAACCATGTTGGAAAACAGAATGTTGCAGTAGAAGTCACCGATACTTGTATCGGAATCCCAAGAAGTAGTACTAGAAGAATCAGATCTCTTATCTTCGTCAGATTCGGGATCTTCATGGACAATATTGATAAAAGGAGTAGGAGCAATGTAACCCAATCCGCACTTTGTTCTCCCATATTTCAGAGGAGGAATACGAACAGGCATTTTTCTTCCTTTTCCATTATTGAGGCCCGTCCTGAAGTCATAGCCCATATTTTTAATCATGTCTTTAGATTGCTGACTATAACGACGTAGTTGTAATCTTCCAGTGTCATCATTTTTGTCATCATCTTCTAAATCAGAAGGATTTTGGGGCCCTTTGTAAAAGAATATTGGAATTTCTCCTGGCTTTCTACTGGGAACTAGAAAGTATGAAGATTGTACTGGTTCTAGGGATACATCTGTATGAACAGTCTGTACAACTCCTATGGTTATTGTGCTCAAGTCATCTAACAAAAAATAACTATGAACATAATTGCACACATCAATATACTGCAACGGTGGAGACTTTTCATTAAATGTAAAAGCAGCAATATTTACATTGGGAGAAGGCTGAGCCCTAGATATTTTAGCCAAGTCAATGACTAAAGGGGGAGAAGAAGAAAAAGAAGAAGTTTTGTTTTGATTAAGATCGATAACAAATGGCTCAGAAGAGGCGAGCTCCCTTGAAGCTTGAGATGGAAGAGTAGTCCGCCCTCCAACCGGGATTACCAGAGTATCATGTTTCATATGTGAAGATACAGGAACCGTAGTACGCCCACTGACAGGAATGATCATTGTATCTTGAGCAGCTGACTGGGGTAATGGAGAGATCCGTCCACTCACCGGAATGATGAAAGAACCTTCTTCAGAGGGTTTGGGAGATTGTTGCTGAGTAGTTCGACCTTTAACAGGAATTATTAAGGTCTCACTTTGTGAATCCTCTTTCTCCATAGCTTGTATCACCCTTGTATACTCTTCTTTGTACATTCGGGAATCATTGAAATAAGCTTCAACCCCATGGAAGGGATTTATATCAGCAACTTCTTTTTGTACTCTTCCATTGCCATCAATGTATTTAAAATACTGAGAAGAGTAGAAGGCACCACATTATTTTCATGAAGAAAGGGCCTCCCCAGAAGAAGATTATAGGATCCCACGATCTCAATCATATAGAAAGCGACTTTGGATCTGAAATCGCCTATCTGAAGCTTCAGATGAATCTTTCCCAAAGGCTCACTTCTGTTGGCCCATTCCATGGTCACACCCGATTTCGATAATCAACATACACTTTAGTCTATACACAAAATATAGAAAATGCTGCTAACCATTTCAGGATTCATGAAATCATATTCAACGGACGGTGTACCGCAATCAATCAAGCGTCAACGTCAACAAATCTACTGGAGACTCATTTCTCATTTTATTATGTATTTTATATTTTATTGAGTCTAGAAAATATTCTGTAAAATCAATTATGGTAATACTGGCTTAGGGTTAAAACTGTCCTCATTCTAAAAAGCCTTCATATTTTACCATTCGTATTTTCGTATAAAATATTTCAAAAACATATTTCGAAAATACTCTTTCAAAATGATTTTACAAATATTCAAAAACTATTTGAAAACTGTTTTTACAAAAAGATTTTCAAATATCTCCGGACAGAACTCCAAGCCGAGTTCGGCCCTAGTTCGGTCCGAACTCTGACCGAGTTCGGTCAGTTTGTATTCAAATTATGTTGCCTCCAAATTTGCGAGCAACGTCTATTTGCGAGATATTTGCATCCGAACTCTGTCCGAGTTCTGCCCGAGTTCGGTTGGAGAAAACACCTATAAATAGTGAAGAACTTTTAATTTCAAAACATCAATTCATTCTTCATTCTCTCTTCTCTATTTACTCAAGTATTTTCAAACGATCCAAGATTTTCAAATCTCACCTATACATCTCTTAGCCAAAAGCCAGTACTATCAGAGTTGATTTAGAGTCTTTTGGTTACTCAAGAGTTGTAAAGAGGTCGTTCCAAGTTTCAACTACTTGTTGTGTGGAGCTGGTCGTGCGCTCGTCACCAAGCACGGTGTTGTGTGGAGCTGGTCGTGCGCTCGTCACCAAGCACGGTGTTGTAAGAGACTGCAAGCTCTCAGTTAAAGCTTGTGCCATAGTGGATTAACATCGAGCAAGAGTACTCGAGACTGGATTAGTCCTCTCAGAGGGATACCAGTATATATCGCTGTGTCAACTGAGTTTGAATCTTCTATCTCTATTTACTGTCTCTTACATAACTGCCATAGTTTAAACTTTTAATTGTTGATTATTTTTCCGCTGCACACACGCACTCTATTCACCCCCCCTCTAGAGGTGCTCAACGGTCCTACAATTGGTATCAGAGCAGGTTATATTCTTATATAACATACCTTAGAGAATATATATGGCAGCCGTGAAATCTATATTCAACGGTGAAGGGCAATCCACAAATAGACCTCCCCTATTTGATGGAACAAACTACACTTACTGGAAAACACGGATGACTTTCTTTCTAAAGTCTCTTGACTTTGATCTCTGGTCAATAGTCATTGATGGATATAAGAAGCCAGCACCCACAGTTGTTGATGGCATTCTTATGGAAAAGCCTCATGACAAGTACACCGATGCTGAAAAAACAAAGGCTAGTCTTGATGCTCGAGCCATCAATGCACTATTCTGTGCAATTGACAAAACCGAGTTCAATAAAGTTTCAACCTGTAAAACATCTCACGAAATTTGGAAACTCCTTGAGGTAACCCATGAAGGGACTTCCCAAGTAAAGGAATCCAAAATTAGTAGACTAACACAGGAGTATGAATCCTTTAAAATGAAACCCGGTGAGTCAATTACACAGATGTTTACTCGTTTCCTTGATATAACTAATCCTTTACAATCTCTTGGCAAGGATTGCAGCAACCACGAGAAAATCAGGAAAGTGCTGCGGGCTCTAACAAATAACTGGAATCCAAAAGTCACAGCAATCATTGAAGGAAACGATCTCACCACAATGACGCTGGAGACACTCATGGGCAAACTCATAACCCATGAACTCGACTTGCAAGACTTTGAAGAAGCTACACCAAAGGAGAAAACTATTGCCTTCAAAGCCCAAGCAAGAAAATCAACATACAACGATTCCGATGAAGAATCGTCAAGTGGTGATGAAAGAGCCCTACTTGTGAGGAACTTCAAGAAATATCTAAAGTTCACAAGCAGAAAGAAGAAAGACGTCCAAGAAAGCAACGAAGATGAAACTATATGCTTTGGATGCAAGAAATCAGGGCATATGAAGAAGGACTGTCCAACCACCAAGAAAAGCAGTCCATACGACAGATCAAGATCAAGCAGAAAATCTACATCTGGTCGAAAGTATGCGAACACAAGCATCTGGCACGAAAGTGATGCCAGTGACTCAGAAGAAGAAGACAGACCCTGCAGCAATGCCAATGTTTGTCTTATGGCTTTTGAAAAGGTATCATCTAATCCCTTATTTGATGATTTTACTTTCGATGAACTAGAAAACGCCTTTAGCGAACTACTTGAAGATCACAAAACTGTGCTCGACAAGTATAAGCAATCTCGAAAAGAGATTAAGGCACACACAACTGAGATAGCCAGATTGTCTAATCTAATTGAAGATATAAAAGAGACATCTACTACCGGTAATACGGATGAGATAGCCAAACTCAAAGCAGACTATCATGAGGCTATCCTCAATATTGAAAAGAAAGAAAAGGATTATGTTAAAGTTCAAAAACTTTATGACATAGAGAAGAAGATGCACCTTGTAACTGAACAAAGACTCCTTGATATGACTGCTAGATACGAAGAGTCTGTTGCGATTTCTAAAAAGTTAGAAATCAAGTTAGGCAAACAGGCAATACCTGTGACACAGCCTAAGATTAGTCCTAATACAAAGCATACACCAAGAAGGACTAAACACAAGAAAGCACAGAGGAAACATGAACACAATCATGCTTTTACTTACAGGTTCTCCAAACAAAACAAGCTTGCAAATACAGTTTCTTCCTCTAAACTGACTTGCACATATTGTGGTACGCACGGACACATATCACAATATTGTCTTGCAAGAAAGCTTGTTAATAACCATACTTTAGTCTGGAGACCTAAAGCTAATCTGTGTGGACCCTTCAGAAAATGGGTACCAAAGGATTCATCTACTTGTCTTGTAGGTGGACCCTCAACCCTCTCATGCTAAAAGCAAATGGATTCTCGATAGCGGATGTTCGCGACACATGACTGGTGATGCATCCTTATTCGCCACGCTATCGATGAAGAAAGAAGGATACGTCTCCTTCGAAAACAACTTGAGAGGTGATATAATAGGTAACGGAACTGTAGGTATTTCTCCTTATCCAATAATAAAAGATGTTTGTCTAGTTACTGAATTGAAACATAACCTATTAAGCATAAGCCATTTGGCAGACAATGGTTATGGTATCAATTTTGTAAAAGATAAATGTACCATATATGATATGTCTTCTGGTGATCTCGTATATGAAGGGATTAGAGAAGACAACATTTATGTTTTCTTTTTGGAGAATACTAATAATGCAGGAAGGTGCCTAGTAGCCAATCAAGATAAAAGCTGGCTATGGCACATGAGACTAGGACATGCAAACATGGATATTATCTCACGACTGAACACAAAGAAGTTGGTAAAAGGACTCCCTGAAATTTCATTCAAGAGAGATGTGCAGACTGTGAAAAGAACAAAGCACATAGGTCTTCTTTTAAATCCATCAACGCTGTAAGTACTTCGAGACCTTTGTAGAAGTATGGAAAATATTAGAATAAAGATCCATGCGGCTCCGGGTAAGAAGCTTATGCGGCTCACACAAGAGCTGCCCTATGCGGTTCAAAGAAGACTCTCAATCTCATGCGGCTCGGAAGCATATGCAGTTCAGCAGGAATATGCGGCTCGATGGATGCCACGTGTGACCCTTCCCTACAGCTGGTCGTTTGAGTAGTGGCCTCATTTATTACTCTGACACGATTCACTGAGGCGGCCCTGACATAAAGTGTCATGATGGCCCTGCCATAATGACTGACCCATCGGGAAGAGAAGAAAATCTCTGACCAAATCCGTCAGAAGTCCCAGATTGCCACGTGGCAATCAGCCATATGCGGCTCTCTGAGAACCCATTCCATGCGGATCGATACAACGCTAGCTCATGCGGCTCCCTGGGGACCCATTTCCTGCGGCCCAATACAATACTAGCTCATGCGGCTCACAAAGACTACGCATATGCGGCTCGATGAAGCATTGTCCTATGCGGCTCACAAAGAGTGTCTCTCTGCGGTTCCAGGATCGTCCATCCTATGCGGCTCTGGCAGGGCTCACAGTTAAGACATGCAGCGTGGGACCAATAAGAGATTTAACCGAATCCCAACAAATATATTTGACATCATCGTCATAATTACTAAGATCAGGGCATATCATTTATCATCAAGCTAATGGGACACGTGGCAAGCAATCAGACATTGGCATGATCAATCACGAGGATTTAAAGCAGCTGGCATTAATTACTCATAAGATTCGGTGCTATCCGCATTAATGGCCTGGATTCATTATGAGCAGGATCAAGGGTTCAGATAGATTGAAAGAGCGCCGACATTCCAAACAAATGATTGTTAGCAAACCCTAATGATCACATCCCACTCTTATAAATAGCCAGCATCATTTCTTTGCAAAGAGGTCGGCAACAAAAAGAATAAAAATATATATAGAGTCAGAGAGAGAGAGAGAGAAGCCAGGAGAGCAACAGAAGAGCAAAGAGAGCACTTCTTCGTCAACGCCAACCATCTTTTCACAATGAGCCAGGACTGTATACTGATCGTCCAAGGAGTAAGGCAGAGCGGCCGTCGCTTTCCCGAGCCTCTATCGTCACCCCCCAGAATCAAAAATAAACAATCGTACTTAGTCTGCTGTACCTAGGTTTTCGTCCCTAGGCTTTCTTTGTACGAGCGAGTTTGTATTGTGAGTCTAAGTTCAGTCCTCCGATAATTGTTCTGTTCTTTTACAATCAATGGCAAACATGATGGCGACTCTGCTGGGGACTAACTTCTCCACAGCCGAGGAGTTGGTGACGCAATCAGATGCAGCCAAACTTGGCTCCACACAACAGAAGATGGTCGTCCTCTTCGACCAACAGGCGTTCGAAGAGATGCTCTCTGAAGGCAGCGCTGGCCCGACCCAGAAGCGCACCCGCACCACGAAGGCTCGCAAAGAGTAGAGACCAAAGTTATTTGCTCCTCCTCAAGTCCTCGATGGGATGCCCTCTGTGGCTCAAGACGGCGAGAAGGATTCTCATGCAGTCCTACTTTATATCGTAGACAACTCTGCTGTCCCCAAGTCTGGCAGAAGAAAACATTATGATGCTGGACTTGTAGGGGCAAAGAGGGACTCTACGCGGACCGAACCGCAGAAGAATATTAGCCGCAAGGAGAAAGCCCATGCGGCTACGTCCGCCAACCGCATGAAGAAAACTCATGCGGCTACTTCTGTCAGCCGCATAACTTATACGACTATAGTTCCTAACCGCATGGATGAGACTCATGCGGCTAGCAAAGTCAATCGTTGGCAGAAAACCCATGCGACCACAGATGCCAACCGCATGCGGCCAGCCTGCACAATCGTGACTCCTAGCCGCATAAGAGCTTGTCCGACGACAGGAGACAATCGCATGCAGACAGCCTGCACGGTTTCCTCTCCCAGCCACATACCATTCGCTCCATGCTCCTCTCGATCAGTATTCGACCGTCTCTCGTACGGTCCGAACCCTGATGACTCTCTGGATGATAAGCCAGACTCTGTGATGTTCAACTTGGACTCTTCCTATTATGCACCCACAAGTGCTAAGGAGAAGAAGTCTAGGGCAGCGCGGGCTCATCAAGCCCAGACAGCTGCCCCAACCTCTGACTATCAGGGCGTCCCGCTGATTATCACGTAGGCCTCTGATGGGAAGTTGTACAGAACCGCCCAAGTCCAAACCCCGACGACAAACGGACAGAGTGGTTCTTCTGACCTACGTGAGATGATCCTCCACAAGCGTAAGGAAAGAGAAGGGGCCTCGGCGTGCAAAGAGTCTTCATATGGACGTCACTGTACCCAGATCATCGGCAACTGCTGCTGCAACAACGCGGCAGTAACGGAAGATCGGCCGTCCGTCTTCCAAAGATTACAGCATCCGAGCTCTGAAGACGAGGCATCTCCTGTTGCCTCCTGCAATTCCGCGCGAAAAATCCCCGCTGAGGGAAGAGGGAAGAAGACAAGCATCCACAGCCCAAAGGTGTTAACTACTACAGCTAAGAAACCGCCGTCTAAAGGGTTGTCCTCCACTGGAGTATTCCAACACACCCGTTCAAAGACGAAAACTGCTGCAATAGGAAGTTCGTCGTCTGTATCACTGGGGGTCGTCGGGATTGGGGGTAGCAATCCTCCAAACATCCACGATAATCCAACATTCCAGGAAGACGGACTTGAGGAAACAATTCCCCCGACAGATACCGATGTCCCCGAGGACGTCCTAGACGAAGCAAGCTCCGAAGTTGGGGGTACTGTTCCTTCCGAGTCCGAACCTGAAGAGAACATCCCCATATATCCTGATGATTTCTCAATGCATGAGTACGACTCGGAAGGTACATCCTCTACCACTCCCTCCGTCACTCCTCATGTGAAGACGGTGTTTATGACAGACAGCAATCAAGGCGGTTCCAGTGATCGCCAGCGCATCGACACTTTGGAGGCTATATTGCACGCCTTGATCAAGTCTGTAGACGAGATCAAAGCGGCACTTCCTACTCTACAGGGAGTGACACCTGGCCAGACAAGCACGGGTCCCGCAATCAACATAGATTTAAATTCAGTGGCACCAAACCCGGGTAATAATCCTCCCGAGATAACGGCCCCTACCACGACGGATGAGGCCCGAGAAGTAAGGAAAGAGGTTCAGGAGCTCCGAGCAATGTTCTACGCCCGAGAAAACTCTCAAGACCTCAGAATACGGTAACCATATCCTTCTGAATGGAGGGATGTTCCCTTTCCACCAAGATATAAGCCGTTCAATATCAACCCATATGATGGCAAGACTTCAGCAAGTCGGTACATCACTTACTTTGAAGTCACTACTGACCATCTGCCCCATGATGACGCTATCCTTACACGATTATTCATTGGGGCATTGGAAGGAGTCGCCTTCGATTGGTACCGCAACCTGCCAGACAATTGCATCCACTCCTTCGCTGGCTTCAAACGCCTGTTCTTGGAGAGGTTCTATGAGGTAGGGCAGGATGTCACGATGTCTACCCTCATGGACGTCGTTCAGGGAGAGAAAGAGCTGACGAGAAATTACATTGAGCGGTTTCGTCAAACCGTAATGAAGTTACCATCTGGCAACCAGGACTCTTCTTTGATTGAAATTTGCCAAAAGAGACTACTTCCAACAATTAGTCTCTGGATGGGCGAAAGTCAGTTCAAGGACTGGAAGGCTTTTATCATCAGTGCTACAAGTGCTGAAGAACGATTGAAGAAAGCTCGCCAACTGGGGTTACATATCTCAGAAGGAGAGAACAAGGGCAAGCGTCCCAACATCAGCAATGACAATGGAGGTAGCCCCTCTAACAACCGGGACAACAGAGGCAAGCAGGCTATGGTGACCGATACAGCCCAGAAGCCCGAGCCACAGCCGGCAGATAAACAGTGGCCTCAAATCACTTACTCTTTTGAAGACGGTCACGTCAAGCCTATCTTGGATATGCTCATACAAGGAGATAGGATTCAGCTTCCTCCACCAAGATGGAAGCCTCGGCCGACTGATCTAAAGAACCCAAAGTTCTGCCATTATCACCGCTACGTCCACCATGCTACCCATGACTGCTACCAACTAAAACGATATATTCAAAACCTCATCGATTCGAACGCTCTGGCCATCGATTTCGAAGAGGTAACCGTGGCAGCCAACATGGTGTCCATACAATTCGGCAGCTTCCCTCCAACAGAGACTCGGGATGGGATTATACCCATCCTTCTGGCAACAATGGAGATTGCTAATCTTCCGCCTGTTCGCGATCAAGCTGCTGGTCTAGTACCCCTCACCACATCACGAGGGGAAATTATGTGGGTCCATCCGGACCTAGTCCACGAGGTAACTCAGTCTACTCCACCTTCTAAAAGAAAAAGTGGAAAAGTCAGATCTTGCCGTACCGCCTCAGCAGATGAAGAAGAAGTCACGGCCATCGTAACTCGATCTGGAGCACAATCTCAACCCGTAGCTGAAAACTCGACTGATGATCATCCGCCCACTACCACGGATACTCCGGGACCGGCTCAGCCTTCGACGACCGACAAGCCTAGGCCGAAGGAGGCTCGCTTCGACAAATCTCTCCGAAAGGAGACACCTCAGGGGCTGGAGAGGCCCTACAACTTCGATATCTTGGCGCAATTGGCTAATACACTGGCCAAATTATCCTTATATGAACTCCTGAGGCTCTCAAAGGATGTCCGCACAGCCTTGAGCGATGCACTTCAAAATGCCGACGCGTACCTGGCTCAGGTCAACCTCACGAAAGAAAATCAGCCCGCAGACCTCCAAGACAGTGCCTGTACGGGAGCAATGCCCAACATCGTCTTCACTCCGCAAGACATGCTCATCAAGACTAATCTGCACGATCGCCCACTATACTACATGGGGTACATCGGCGACGTGAAGGTGGATCGGATGCACATTGATCCTGGCTCTTCTATAAGCATCATCCCGAAGGGGCTGCTACATCATCTTCGTATCCCAATGCATCGCCTGACACCTACAAGCACCGCCATCAGCGGTTTCAATTCGGGCAGGAGCTACCCTATTGGGAAGATTCATCTGAAATATCAGATTAGCGATCTCCAATCCGAAGTCACCTGCTACGTCATAGATGTAGACACTTCCTACAACATCTTATTGGAGCGCCCATGGATACACGATTATATGATCATACCTTCCACGCTATACCAGTGCTTCAAGTACATCGACAAACACGGCTTCGTAAAGACAGAGTTTGCTGATATCGATCCCTTCAAAGGGGTCGAATCTTATTACTCAGACTCCTGTTTATACGAAAAGTCGAAGAAACACCTTGATGAAGGAGATGCACGAATGATCCACCTCTAAGCTCGCAAACCGGGCAAGTCCGCACCCCTCACCGCCACTCTGCGGAAGGACGCAATCAGCCTCTCGGCACAAGAGGAGCAGATGACAATCCGGCTGCCAAGGTCTGGCCAAGCACCGAGACCTACAACGGGGCCACTAACAATCAGGTTACCAAGAGTCAGCCAACCACAAGCAGGGAAGCTCAACCCCTCGGACAGGCCCATGACGATACGCCTTCCCAGGAAGGGTCGTCACCCCGATGCAAGGTCTGACACTTCTAGCGAACCAGCCACTCCTCGATCCACATCAAATGCCAAACTGGGGGTTGCTAGTCTGCCAATAACTCCCCGCTCTGTGCCATCAACTGAACCACTGACAATCAAGCTTCCTAGGTCGTCCTCTCAGTCTTCGTTCACACAGGGGGTAGCTGAAGAAGAACCGGAGCTAGCCAAGTATGTGGCTGCCCATACTAACGTCCCCTACGCTGATGATGTAATCCCCCTAGAAAAGATACCTTATTTCATCAATAAAGGGTTATCTTTGAACTACACCGAGCTCAATAAGCTATGTATAATGTATGCTATGGAACACGGCATAGGTACTCACCTACACACACAGGTGACAAATGTGTACACCAAGATCCAGCTGACTCCAGTAGAAGACGCTTACCGAATATACGAGGGAGGAGATCATCCGATCATCTTTGGCAGGACGAACAACCCTCACCCCCTCACCATAGAAGAAGCCGACCTCGGATCAGACACCGGAAGACTACCTCTGTATCTCTATAGCCTTCAGTCCAAATATCTCATGCAGAAACAGGGGTATAATTTGGAGACAATGCCAGGGTTGAACTATGGCACTGGACGACGATTACCTTTGAAATCGCCAGCCCCAGCAGGTAAACCGCAGAACTACTATAACAAAACTCGATGCGGGTTAGGGTATGTAACACCTACTACGAGCCCGGAAAGTTCGGATGAAGAATGCGACTGGCAGTCACATTCAACCGGGTCACCAACTTCCGACTCAGATACCAGTATCGAAGATATATTCAGACAAGTCATATCGGTCAACATGGCATTCGCCGATGCATACGAAGAAGACGAAGATATCCCCGAAATTCTCGAGTTAGAGCCCTGGGCCCAGCAATTAGACGCACAACGGGAAAAGCGGTTCGAACTGAGGGAACCCCCTACCGAAGATGAAGTCATACAAGTGGATCTCGGCAGCGAATCTTCTCCAAAATCGATTTTTATCAGTAAGAGCTTAACGAACGAAAAACAGGAGTCGCTGTTAGAACTTGTCAGAGAATACATTGATGTGTTCGCTTGGAGCTACGAAGACATGCCGGGGTTAAATCCTGACATCGCTCTTCATAAACTTAACATCCGACTAGATGCGAAGCCGATCAAGCAACAGCAGCGACACTTCCGTCCAGGCATCATGGATGCAATCGAAGCTGAAGTCAACAAATTAATAGCCAGCGACTTTATTCGTGAGGAGCAACACCCTGATTGGGTCGCCAATATAGTACCCGTCCTCAAGAAGAATGAAAAGATTCGAATCTGCATCGACTTCCGCAACCTGAATGAAGCATGTCCCAAAGATGAATTTCCCCTGCCTATCATAGACATCATGATCGACAACACATGCGGCTTTGAACGTATGTCATTTATGGATGGATTCTCAGGGTACAATCAAATCAAAATGTCTTCCGACGACGAAAAGCACACCTCATTCCGAACTCCGATTGGCACATACTGCTACACAGTCATGCCATTCGGTCTAAAGAATGCTGGTGCTACATATCAGTGAGCCATGAGTATCATTTTCAGAGAACATCTGTGCAAGATAGTAGAATGCTATGTTGATGACATCGCCGTCAAGAGTCACCATAAATAAAATCATCTTCAGGACCTGAAGACGGTATTCGACCTGATGCGAGTCCACAATCTGAAGATGAACCCTACAAAATCGTTCTTGGGCGTATCCAGCGGGAAGTTCTTGGGCTTCATCATCACTGCACAGGATATCCATGTAGACCCCGAGAAGACAAAAGCAATCATGGAGATGGGTCCCCCGAAAAATCTCTGCGAACTCAGAGGCCTCCAAGGGAGGTTAGCTTACATCAGAAGGTTCATTTCCAACCTCTCCGGACGATGCCGACCGTTCACACACCTCATGAAGAAAGGAGTCTCATTCATATGGGACGAGGAATGTCAGCGTGCTTTCGACAGCATCAAGGAATACTTATCGAATCCTCCAGTTTTGGTGGCCCCGGTCCCTGGAAAACCATTCCTGCTCTACGTACGAGCAATGGAACACTCCCTTGGTGCCCTGTTGGCACAAAACAACGATGCAGGCCACGAACAGGCCATATATTACCTTAGCCGAATGATGATTGGGCCAGAACATCGATACACCGCTGTGGAGAAAGAGTGCCTTGCCCTGGTATTCGCCATTCAAAAGACACGGCACTACGTCACAGGGCAAACCATACATGTGATCTCCTGAGTCAACCCTCTCAGAGTCCTCATGACTAAGCCAGGGGTACTCAGCTCTCGCCTCGCTACATGGGCAATACTGTTGTCCCCTTATCATATGATCTTCGTCCCGCAGAAGGCCGTCAAGGGCCAAGCCCTGGCAGATTTCTTGGCAGCCCACCCAGGATCAGAGTTATCCAGAATATATGAGGAGATCCCAGATGAGGTCGCCGATTCAAATACAACCACCCACGATAATATATGGCAGATGTTCTTCGATGGCGCTTCAAGAACCGGACCCAAGGGAAACATCATCGTTGGGGTCGGAGTAGTATTGATTTCTCCTACTGGGCTAGTGATCAATCGCGCCTACTCCCTCACAGAACCTTGCTCCAACAATGTGGCCGAGTATAATGCTCTGGTCATTGGCCTTCAACTTGTAAGAGAACTGGGGGTAGAATAATTTGAAGCATACGGTGACTCCCAATTAATCGTCAATCAGATCCGGGGCTCGTACGAAGTCCGCCACGAAGACATGATCCCCTATCACCAAATAGCGATTGACATCATATCGTCATTCGAGGGATTCTTCATCGAACATGTCCCCAGACTCCGAAATATCGAAGCTGATGCCCTAGCGGATCTTGCCGCTTCGTTAGCAGTTCCCAACTACGATCGCCAGTCGGTGGATGTAATAGGCCACGAACTGGTCTGTCCCAAGAACAATGTACAGTTCGTCTCAAGTTATTCTGCCCAGACGATCGAGGAGGCCCCAGACTGGAGACAGCCATTCATCAACTTCGTCATCTACGACATCCTTCCAGAAAACCCAAAGGAAGCTGTTTGCCATTGATTGTAAAAGAACAGAACATTTATCGGAGGACTGAACTTAGACTCACAATACAAACTCGCTCGCACAAAGAAAGCCTAGGGACGAAAACCTAGGTACAGCAGACTAAGTGCGATTATTTATTTTTGATTCTGGGGGGTGACGATAGAGGCTCGGGAAAGCGACGGCCGCTCTGCCTTACTCCTTGGACGATCGGTATGCAGCCTTGACTCGGGGAAGATCTGCTCGGCGTTGACGAAGAAAGGCTCTTCTTGCTATCCTCTGGTTGCTCTCTTGGCTTCTCTCTCTCTGTGATTATCAAGAAAGGGGGGAGCTCTCTCTCTGTGTGTATCTCTTTCTTATTATTTTTTTTTATTATTGCCGCCCTCTTGTATGGGAATGATGCTGGCTATTTATAAGGGTGGGATGTGATCATTAGGGTTTGCTAATGTCTATCTGTTTGGAATGTTGGTGCTCCTTCATTCTATCTGGACCCTTGATCTTGATCATAATGAATCTTGGCCACTAATGCGGATAGCACCAAATCTTATGAGCAGTTAATGCTGACTGCTTTAAATCCTCGTGATTGATTATGCTAATATTTGATTGCTCGCCACGTGTCCTACTGACTGGATGATAAATAATATGCCCTGATCTCGACAATTATGATGATGTCAAATATTCTTGTTGGGATTCGGTCGAATCTTCAATGCCACATTTTTTAATTGAAGATCCTGCCAGGGCCGCATAGAGTGACCACCACTTGAACCGCAGGGAGATACTCTTCGTGAGCCGCATGAGTCAATATCTCATCGAGCCGCAGGGGACGAACTTTTTGTGAACCGTATATGCGTGGTCTTTGCGAACCGCAGGAGACGACCTCTCCATGAGCCGTATATGTATAGTTTCTATGGGCCGCATGAGTTGGTATGGTATTGAGCCGCATAGACCGGGCTATGGGTGGACCGCATATGGCGGATTCCTGTTAATCATATTCTAGTGACGCCTCACTAAGCCGCATGAAGCTGTTTCTTTAACCGAGCCGCATGAGACTTTTGCCACGTGGCAATCTAGGATTTCTGACAGATTAGGTCAGAGATTTTCTTCTTTTCTCGAAGAATCTGTCATTATGGCAGAGCCATTATGACACTTTACGTCAGAGACGTCGCAGCTGTCGAGTCGTGTCAGAGCATTAAATGAGTCCATTACTCTAATGGCCAACTGTGGGGGGGTCACACTTGGCGTCAATTGAACCGTATGTTCCTGCTGAACCGCATAAATCCTCGAGCCGCATGAGTCTGAGGGTCTTCTTTTGGGCCGCATAGGGCAACTCCAGTATGAACCGCATAGGCTTGTTGTCCAAAGCCGCATGGGCCATTATGCCTTTATTTCTAATATTTTCCATGCTTCTACAGGACCCCCTTCAAAGTTTTCAATTTGTAAAATTGAAACACTTTGAATAAGAAGCATGGCCCCGTTCATGCCGCATAGGCTGTTCTGTTTACCTGAGCTTCCTGGCCGCATTAGCATCTCGGCCGCATAGATCCTTCTGGCCGCATAGGCTTTTTGCCACGCGCCCTGACCACGTGAGCAAATCTTCATTTAATTGCCTTCGATTTGATTTGCCGCCACCTTTTGGGGGAGGATCCCAAGGGTCGGTTTTGCTTTGACCGAAGCGTTCTCGTCTTTATTTTTAGAGACGGCGCGTAATCCGAGGCGTCCTTCTACTTTATGGACCGCCTATAAATAGGAGTCTTTTTAGCTCTTGGGGATTTCTTTACCTCCTTTCTTTGTCTTGAATTCCCTGTTGCCAACTTCTCTCTTCGTTTTCCTTCTTCATCCATCGACCATGGCTCCCAAGAGATATGCTGCATCGAAGGCCGCGAAGGGCAAGGCAGTTGCCGCTACGGCGACTGCGGCGACGAATGTAGTCACTCCTCCGCCGGCTGCTGTAGGCGCTGTCCATCTTGATATTCACCTGCCCATCGCTGGTAAGGGGGTCACTCTGAAAAACCCTAACTACTGCCATGGCTCTGTTGCATACTTTATGCACAAGCCACATATACGAGGCGTATTGATGTGACCGCATAAGCACTTCTCCCATTATGGCCGTATGAGCTTGTCATATTCGACCCGAGCCGCATATGCATTTTCGACCTGGGCCGCATAAGCGTTGCTCACTTTTGAACCGCATGAGCTTGTTGGTTTGTAGCCGCAGCGGTTTGTATGAGCCGGGTTTAGCCACATGAATCTATAAACCCTTCTGAATCTGAGTTATACGGACTTGGTTAATTCAGAGCCGCATGGGGCTATGATGCGCAGAGCCGCATGGACCTATCTGCTGCTGAGCCGCGTTAGGCTGTGGCGACCCGAGCCGCATAGACTCCCATAATTTTTTTCCAATGCTTCTGTTTTTTTGTCTATCTTCTGACTTTGTTTCTTTTATCTTTTTCTAGTGAATCTACCCGTGAATCCTGCGGGGGAACTTTTGGTTGGTTCGAAGCAACTTGCCGAAAACGTGCCACTGGACGTCTTAGTTCATCAAGTGTCAGAGCAGCTCCTCGTTGACGAGTCTTTAGAACGAGTGACTGTTATCAGGGTTCAATCCTTCCCATTCCTTCGTGATATGATGAGCTCAGGGAATCCTGAAGGGAAGCATCTGAGACCAGTCTTCCTCTTTGGGGATGCACTGATCGTTAAAAACTCCCGCGTTCTTGATATTTCCGAGAATTGGGATTTTGATCTGGATGGGAGGCCGATTCATATTCCCATTATGAAGCGTCATTTCCCCTTTGCGTGGTTCAACATGGTTGTCTTGGACAGGCAGATGACAGATCCTCTTACGCCTATCGGACCGGGGATGTTCGTGGGCGAGATCCGTCATAATAAAACTACCGGGTCGGTGCGTATGATCAAGAATCCAATCAGTCGGTCCGTGATGGGGTTAGTTCCGGGTTCCTTTATCAACACGCCCGGTCCTAACTTCTCCTTTTCTCAGGCTGATACCTTCTTGAGCCACCTTGCACGAAAGGGGTCTTATCCTGTTGGCAGGTTGGCTCTGCAGGGTTGGTTGCACCCCACTCCCCCATGGGCTAACCTGACTTCATGGATTCTGCGGAGATATGAGACACCTTTGAGAGAATTCAATCTTTATGACGCTATCCGGGGTACTAGCCACGGACTGCCCATTAATAAGTCATTATTCATGGCCCTTCTGGAGATGTATAACGATCGGACAGGGACGTTCTTCACTCCTGTAGGGGAGTTGGGGCTCGCTCTTCATAAGATGTATGACGTCTCCAAGCTTCCCTGGGGAGATGAGCCTTTCGAGGCGTACACTCCGACGAACGAGGAGTTTCGGGATCTAGATCGTCGATTCCCAGGCTTCATCGCGGTATACCAAGAACTGTTATGTCATCATAGTACCTGCCATCGAGTGGCTATCCAGACAAATGATAGCTCGGAGGGGGATTCTCCTCACACCAAGTCCTGGGTCTCTTATCTTTTTAAGTTCAGCGCTGCTGGCCGGGTCACTTCCCGAGACCGTCAAACTCCTGGGGAAGTGGAAGATTTGATGTCGACCGCTAGGAGGTCGAAGTCTACGGGCGACAAATTTGGGAGTCGGATTGACTCCTTTAGCTATTTTTATTATGGCACTCGACGGTTATCAGATAAGGCCCTTCTGGCCGGATTTTTAATGGTGTGGCTACGCAATTGTGTGGTTTCAGGTGGGGCAGGTGCTGTCGAGCGGATCAGCCGTCATTTTATTCTTTCTGCCGTGAAATTGGCTTTTGGGGTCAGGTTGGCTCTTCTTCCTGCTATGGTATGCAGCATTCATCGTGGTCTTCGCGCATTCTCGTCCAGAGTCATCGCACGTGACGTGGCGATGGACTTTGAACGTATAGAGCTGCCTTATCATTACTTGTTGGGGGTGGTTGCTGCTGCATTATCAGTCTTTGATGAGGCCTGGGACGGAAGACAGCGTCACGGGCGATGATGCCTTTCTTTTCAAATATCGTCATCAGCCTTGGGGATATAGCACTATGCCGGCATGTCGGAGAATGTTGGCGAGGACAGACAGGTATAGCTTCTTCGTATCTGTCCCCCGTTTTACTGACCAGGAGGTGAGGAATGTTCATGTTGATGGAGTGAGACCTCCTCATTTCTTGCCTGAGAAGATGCGTTATTGGTTGCGTAACATTCGCCCATCGCACTTAGTTTATCGTAACCGTAACACTGTATACCTGGAGCCCTATTTGCCCAGTAGATTTGCCCGCCAATTTAGGTATTGTCAACTATTCCTTGGGCGTCCCAGTCCTAGCCTGGGGTTTGAGGGCAGTATACTTGACGGTATTAGGGCGTGGAGCTATTATGACAATTGTCATACTCGGACTAGTTTCTCCGTCCCTGTGGCCAACGTGCTCGAGGAGATCTTGCATATGGCTGCCTTCTACCATGTTACAGTGAACCAGGCTCCTGTAGATTTTGACCCGAGGACGAGCTTCATTCTGGGCACTCGCTTGGCGGAGAAGACTCTAGTGTCGAAAGCGAAGAAGAAAGGGGCGAATAGAGTCCCTATGCCTGATTCTGAGTCCTCTGACACAGCTGAGAGAAACAACGAGCAGGAGAAGCGGGACGACGAGGATTCTCCTTCCTCTAGTGGGGAAGTAGCGGCGGATCAGCCGCCCCTTATGACAGAAGAGGGGATGGCGGATCGACCGTCGGCCGTTTTTGGTGAGATAGAAGATCAACTACCACTTGTTCCTGAGGTGGTAAGGTCGAAACCACCGTCTGCAATGCCTGGTCTCTCGCGTAAGCGAGGCAGGAGTGAGTCTGCTGATGAAGGAGTGACTTTTTCTGTAAAGAGAACTGTAGCCAGATCTCGTAGGCTACTTATCACGGAGGGGTGTGAAGGTGCGGGCGATGCTCCGGAGGTAAAATTAAATCGGATTTATCTGTTTATTGTGATCTTCCTCTTCTTGGGATATGACTTGATCACTTTCCTTTGCAGGCGCCTTATGAACCGGACTCTCATGCACCGTCTTTCGCCCCCGCTGTTAATCCGACCCAGGCTGCTTTAATTAGTGGCGTATGTACCGTGGTCCTCTCTACGGAGGTTCTTTCAACGGATGCTGAGAACTCTCGAGTTATTGAGACCCCAGTCCGGGATAACGAAGGTTCCTTTGGACTTGTCTTCGAGATTGCTGGAGTCTCGGAAGGCGATGACGATCTCGGCGCATCTCCTTCCGAAGGTGCTAGGACGGAGGAGCCTATCTCATTTAGTTCGGAGGCCGTCGGTGAAGGTGCTGGGGTGACTGCAAGCGAATCTCAGCCTCCATGTTCTTCGGCTGGTAAGATAGGCCAAATATTGACTCATACGGAGGCTTATTTGCTTTACCAGCATATCCTCCAGGTGAAATCGATTCATGGTTGTTTTGGCCCTGTAGGTCCCGACCCTTCACTTCCCGCGTCGGATGTTCTTAGGGAAAGCTCGACCTGTCCTGATCCGGGGGAAGGGAGCGCTTCCCTTCCTTTATCGACTCATACTGAGGGACCTCCTGCCAGTCCTGGGCAGGTGGGGATGGAGCTTGTCCCGAGGACTGCGGTCTCTACCTCATCCTCGGCTTCTTTTGCGGCTTCAGAGGCTGACATCTCGGTCCTACCGAGCGTTCAAATTCTACGGACTGCTGAAGAGAAGTTGGCCGCTGTTCAAGCGTCCTTCCGTACAGAGTTGGTTTCCCTCGTGGCAGGAGCGGCAGATTCTATCGCGTCTTCTTCTGTGCTGCCAGCCACACTCCCGTTAACACCGGCTTCCTCGGAGGCTTTGAACGAGGTGACGCAAGATGTAGTTGACAGCTTCTACCGCCACTTAGGGAGGGGTGTAGATGCTGCCGTGGAACGGGGAATCCCTTTCACTATGTCTCTGAAGGGTGCTCGTGGCCAGATTGCCACTTTGAAGAACCTTCCTGGCGGGATGGGGTTAGCCGCGCTCCTGGAGCCCAAGTTGACAGAGGCTGATCGACTTGTAACCCAGCTACTGGCAATACGGCAGGCTAGCTTGCCTGCTGCAATTGAACGGGAGCGGGGTCTCCTCGTTGCTGCTCGGGACAAGATCAAGCTCACTCGGGATACTGCCGGGCCAGCTGTGCGGGAAGACCTTGACAAGCTCTCTGCTTCATATGCCAAACTGGGTCGTCGAAGCCAGGCTTGTAGGGCTCGTGAAGAGTCTGCTTCTCGTGGAGCAGCTGCCACACGGGAGCGGATTCTTGCACTTCAACAGGAGTTGGCCTTCCTAGAGTTAGAGCGGGAGGCTGCTCGTGCAGAACAGGAGTCGATCGCTCGGGAGGTCGAGCGGATTTCCCGAACTTCTGCCAACCTGGAGCGATCTTTCAAGAAGTTCGAGGACAACTGGCAGGCCCACGTTCATCTGGAGGACCCGACGATGTTGAACCAGGAGGCTGAGCGTCGAGCCAAACAGAAGTTTGAGCGGTCGGTTGCCTTGATAAAGGACCGTCTCACGGTGTTATGTGCCCCAGAGCAGTGATCCGTCTTCCAACTTCCTTTGCTTCTCCTTTTTTTTATTTTTTTATATATATATATATATTTACTTGCAAAGGGATGTGATCCCCACCGATGTAGCTCCTTTGAATTTTGTTTTCTTGAAATAAATGAGCACGTTGCAACTCATCTTCTCTTTCTTGCACTTGTGGTGTTCATGGAATTTGGACTTGCTGGGGGGATTATTTGTGGACCTGTTACCCTGGGTGTACCTTGGTTTTAGGTACGGATAACAAGTTTGATTAGAACGTTTTGGAACAGCCATGGCAAAGTGGTCATGGATGTTCTTGGTGTTTGGGAAAAGGAGTGCCATAGAGCAGCTGGGCTCCTGGGGTACGGAAGAATGGCGGGTTTATGCTAAGAGACTTAGCAAGGGATATTTGTGGACCTACTATCCTTGGCGTACCCTGGTTCAGGGTACAGATAATAGGGTGGAAGGTAACCAGTCGTGTTTACTCCGAGGTTATGAGGACGTGGCAAACATGAGGGTTTCACCGTGGGATCTTCCTACTCAGAGGTAATGAGGACATGGTAGGGGAGACTTCACGAAAGCTTTTCTGTAGTCAATAGTGGTCAACAGAGGACGTTTGTGGTCAACAGAGGACATTTGTGGTCGACAGAGGACATTTGTGGTCGACAGAGGACATTTGTGGTCAACAGAGGACATTTGTGGACCTATTATCCTTGTTGTACTCCGGTTGTGGGTACAGATAATAGGTTGAAAGAGGACCGGCATACTTGCTCAGAGGTAATGTGGACATGGCGAGTATGACGATTTCTTCGACGGAGCCTTCCCACTCAGAGGTAATGAGGACATGGCAGGAGTGGGCTCAATGAAGAAGGGGGTACATAGAACTACTCAGAGGTAGGAGGACATGGAAGTTCTATGCGAGGGGGCGGTTTGTTTTTGGTGGAAGTAAAAACGACTCAGAGGTAATGAGGACATGGTCGTTTCGGAAATTGGCGGATCGATTACCCTTTTTGTGCACTGGGAGTGCGGGTAGTGGATCATGAGAGAGGATCTCTTTCAGGAAGAAAGTTCAGAGGTGTAATTATACATGACTTACTGTATGATAGAGTGACCGGGATGTAAGTTCAGAGGTACCAGCAGGTACGTAACTTGGTGATTTAGAATATTGAGGAAGTGAGGGTTTAGCGATGCCAGCGGGTGTATGGCTCGGTAATCTGAAATATTGTGGATGTGGGTTCAGTGGTATCAATGGATACACGACTCGATAATTTGGAAAATGGTGGGTGTGAGTTCAGTGGTACTAAGAGGGTACATGACTCGATAATTTGGAAAATGTTGTCTAAACATAGTATTTCTTCAGAAACTTGCCGTTGACAGGCAACATAAGCAAGTCCCCATTCTGCTTGGTGAGACGGTAGGCGCCGTTGGAGAACACGGCCTCGATGACAAATGGACCTTCCCATTTTGGCTGGAATTTGCCTGCGGTCTTGTGAGTCATGACCATTGGCCTCCGGACTACCAGAACGAGATCGCCTACTTGGAATGTTCTGATTTTGACCTTCTTGTTGAAGGCTCCTGAGACACGTGCTTGGTATAGCTCGATCCTTTGCTGAGCTAAGAGGCATTTTTCATCTAGGGCCTCCAACTCTTGTAGTCGGCGTCGGTAGTTATCGTCTGTTGTCAATTGATAAGTGAGGGCGACGCGGAGTAAGGGAATCTGAATTTCCAATGGGAGGACTGCCTCGCTCCCGTATACTAGAGAGAATGGTGTATTCCCAGTAGCTGTTCGAACCGTGGTGCGATAGGCCCATAAACATTCGCCGAGCTTCTCGTTCCAGTCGCATTTGTTGGAGGATACAAACTTCTTGAGGAGTTTGATGATTGTTTTGTTGAATGCCTCTGCTAACCCATTTGCTGCCGGGTTGTATGGTGTTGAAGCGACATTCTGAATGCGGTACTTATCGCAGAATCGATAGAATGCGTGGCTTATAAACTGCGGACCATTGTCATGGATGATCCTTCGTGGCAGTCCAAAGCGATATATGACGTGGTGCTTGAGAAAGCTAATCACGTTTGAAGTTTTGACTTCTGCGAGTGGGATAGCTTCCGCCCATTTGGAGAAATAATCAGTGATCGCAAGTATGAAGCGATGTCCTCGAGAGGAAGGTGGGGTGATTGGACCAATGATATCCATTCCCCATGCTTCAAATGGCCAAGATGCCACCGTTGGATGTAGAAACTCGGATGGTTGGTGAATGAAGTCCGCGTGGACTTGGCAGGCCTTGCATTTTCTGGCATAGTCTATTGCGTCTGCCACCATCGTAGGCCAGTAGTAGCCCATCCGGCGAAGGCGGTCTTGCAGCTTAGGGCCAGGCTGATGGGCCCCACAGACACCATCGTGAGCTTCTCATACAGCTTCTTTGGCTTCTGCGTTTGATAAGCACCGGAGCAATAACCCGTCATAGGATCGTCGATATAGCATATTTGTCTCTGTGTCGTAGAAGAATCTGAGAGAACGTCGCCTGATAGAGGTGGCTTCCCTTGGATTGTCGGGGAGGATGTCGTATACGACGAAGTCAATGAACGGCTGCCTCTAGTCTGGTGTTTCGTCGATTGACTGGGCGGAATAGCTTGCCATGAATTAGATATTATTCTTGGGACAGACCAGTTCGTGGCCTATCACGTCAACCGAGTGATGAGCTTGGTTCGGTACTGCTAAGGAAGCGGCAAGGCCTGCTAGGGCATCGGCTTCGATATTTTGAAGTCTGGGGATGTGTTCGATAAAGAATCCCTCGAATGAGGAGATAATGTTGATTGCTATTTGGTGGTAGGGGATCATGTCTTCATGGCGGACTTCGTACGACCCCCGAATCTGGTTGACGATTAATTGTGAATCGCCGTATGCTTCAAGATATTCTACCCCCAGCTCCTTTGCGAGTTGGAGGCCAATGACCAAAGCGTTGTACTCGGCCACATTGTTGGAACAGGGTTCCGTGAGAGAGTAGGCGCGATTGATCACTAGCCCGGTAGGAGAGATCAATACCACTCTGACCCCGACGACGATATTTCCCTTGGGTCCAGTTCTTGAAGCGCCATCGAAGAACATCCTCATATGTTATCGTGGGTGGTTGTATTCGAATCGGCGACCTCATCTGGGATTTCCTCGTATATTCTGGATGACCCCGATCCTGGATGGGCTGCCAAAAAGTCTGCCAGGGCTTGGCCTTTGACAGCCTTCTGTGGGACGAAGATCATATGATATGGGGATAGCAGTATCGCCCATGTAGCGAGGCGAGAGCTGAGCGCCCCTGGTTTAGTCATGAGGACCCTGAGGAGATTTACCCGTGAGATCACATGTATGGTTTGTCCTGTAACATAATGCCGCATCTTTTGAATGGCGAATACCAAGGCGAGGCATTCTTTCTCCACGGCAGTGTATCGGTGTTCGGGCCCGACCATCATTCGGCTGAGATAGTATATAGCTTGCTCGTGGCCTGCGTCGTTGTTTTGTGCCAGCAGGGCACCGAGGGAGTGCTCCATTGCTCGTACATAGAGTAGGAATGGTTTTCCAGGGACCGGGGCCACAAGGACTGGGGGATTTGACAAATATTCTTTGATGTCGTCGAAAGCACGCTGGCATTCCTCGTCCCATACGAATGAGACTCCCTTCTTCATGAGGTGTGTGAACGGTCGGCATCGCCCGGAGAGATTGGAAATGAACCTTCTGATATAAGCTAGTCTCCCTTGGAGGCCTCTAAGTTCGCGAAGATTTTTCGGGGGACCCATCTCCATTATTGCCTTGGTTTTCTCAGGGTCTACATGGATACCCCATGCAGTGATGATGAAACCTAAGAACTTCTCGCTGGATACGCCTAAGAATGACCTTGTAGGGTTCATCTTCAGATTGTGGGCTCGCATCAGGTCGAATACCGTTCTCAGATCTTGCAGATGATCTTCCTTACGGCGACTCTTGACAGCGATGTCGTCGACGTAGCATTTTACTGTCTTGCGCAAATGTTCTCTGAAGATGATACTCATAGCCCGCTGATATGTGGCACCAGCGTTCTTTAGACCGAATGGCATGACTGTGTAGCAGTACGTGCCGATCGGTGTTCTAAATGATGTGTGCTTCTCGTCGTCGGGGGACATCTTGATTTGATTGTATCCTGAGAATCCATCCATGAATGACATACGTTCGAAGCTGCATGTGTTGTCAATCATGATGTCCGTGATTGGGAGGGGAAATTCGTCTTTCGGACATGCCTCATTCAGATTACGGAAGTCGATGCAGATTCGGATTTTCCCGTTCTTCTTAAGGACCGGGACTATATTGGCGACCCAATCAGGGTGTTGCTCCTCACGGATGAAGCCGCTGGCTATCAGCTTGTTGACTTCGGCTTCGATTACGTCCATGACTCCTGGGCGGAAGCGTCGTTGCTGCTGCTTGACTGGTTTTGCATCCGGTCGTATGTTGAGTTTATGAAGAGCAATATCGGGATCTAATCCCGGCATGTCTTCGTAACTCCATGTGAATACGTCAATATATTCTCTGATGAGCTCCAACAGTGATTCCCGCTCCTCGTCTCTTAGGCTTTTACTGACGAAGATTGGCTTTGGAGAGGATTCGGTGCCGAGGTCGACCTGCATAACTTCATCCTCTGTAGGAGGTTCTCTCAGCTCGAACCGCTTTTCCCATTGTGCGTCTAGCTGTTGGGCCTATGGCTCAAGCTTGAGGATTTCAGGAATGTCCTCGTTTTCTTCGTAAGTATCGGCGAATGCCATGTTGGCTGACAGGACCTGTCTGAATATGTCTCCGATGCTGGTATCCGAGTCGGAAGTTGGTGACCCGGTTGAATGTGACTGGCAGTCGCACTCTTCATCTGAATTCTCCGGGGTCGTCGTGGGAGTTACATACCCTAGTCCACATCGAGTTTTGCTATAGTAGTCCCGTGGCTTACCAGACGGTACTGGGGGCTTTAAAGGTAGTCGCCGTCCGGTACCGTAATTCAAACCTGGTGTAGTTTCTAGATCATATCCTTGTTTCTGCATGAGGTATTTGGACTGGGGATTATAAAGGTATAGAGGCAATCTCCCGGCCTCTGACCCAAGATCGACTTCTTTTACGGTGAAGGGGTACGGATCGTCTTTCCGGCCGAAGATAATCGGGTGGTCCCCTCCCTCAACTATTCGGTAAGCGTCCTCTGCCGGAATAAGCTGGATTGTGGTATATACATTCGTCACTTGTGTGTGTAGGTGAGTGCCTATACCGTGGTCCATAGCATACATTGCACATAGCTTATTGAGCTCGGTGTAGTTCAAAGATAGCCCTTTATTGATAAAATAAGGTATCTTCTCGAGAGGGATTACATCATCCGCGGAAGGGGTATCGGAGTGGGCAGCCACATACTTGGCTAATTCTGGTTCTTCTTCGGCCACCCCCTGTATAAGTGAAGACTGAGAGAGCGACCTAGTCAGCTTGATCTTCAGAGGCTCGACTGGCGGAGCAGGTCGTGGAGTTGTTGGTAGACTGGCAACCCCCAGTTTGGCATCTGACGTAGGGCGAGGAGTGGATGGTTCGCTAGAAGCGTCTGTCCTCGTATCGGGGTGACGACCCTTTTTAGGAAGACGTATCGTGAGCGATCTATCGGAGGGATTGAGCTTCTCCGTTTGGAGCTGACCGACTCTCGGTAGTCTGATGGTAAGTGGCCCTGGTGTGGGTTTCGGCGCTTGGCCAGACCATGGAAGCCGAATTCTCATTTATTCTTCTTGTGCCGATAGACTGATTGCGTCCTTACGCAGAGTAGCCGTAAGGGATGCAGAACTGCCCGGTTTGCGAGCCTGGAGGTGGATCGTCAGAGGTTCTTCTGATCCTGTGGTTGTCTTGGTGTGAGCTTGCACCTCCTCTTCGACCAGGTGTTTCTTTGATTTTTCGTACAGACATGAATCTGAGTAATAAGATTCGACTCCCTTGAAGGGATCGATATCAGCAAACTCTGTCCTCACGAAGCCGTGCTTATCGACATATTTGAAGTACTGGTGTAGCGTGGAAGGCACGATCATGTAATCATGTATCCAAGGCCATCCCAGAAGGATATTGTAAGATGTGTCGGCATCTATGACGTAGCAGGTGACTTCTGATTGGAGATCGCCGATCTGACATTTCAAGCGTATCTTCCCTATTGGGTAGCTCCTGCCCGAATTGAAACCGCTAATGGCGGTGTTTGTAGGTGTTAGGCGGTGCATCAGAATGCGAAGATGATGTAGCAGACCCTTCGGAATGATACTTATGGAGGATCCAGGATCAATGTGCATTCTGTCCACCTTCACGTCGCCGATGTATCTAGTGTAGTACAATGGGCGATCGTGCAGGTTAGTTTTGATGAGCATATCCTGCGGAGAGAAGACGATATTGGGCATTGCCCCTGTACATGCACTATCTTGGAGCTCTGCAGGTTGGTTATCTCCTGTAAGGTTGACCTGAGCCAAGTATGCGTCGGCATTTTGGAGCGCCTCGCTTAAAGCTGTGCGGACATCCTTCGAGAGCCTCAGGAGTTCATATAAAGATAATTTGGCCGGTGTATTGGCTAATTGAGCCAAGATGTCGAAGTTGTAGGGTCTTTCTAGCCCCTGAGGTGTTTTCTTTCGGAGGGATTTATCAAAGCGAGTCTCCTTCGGCCTAGGCTTGTCGGTCGTCGAAGGCTGAGCCGGTCCCAGAGTATCAGCGTTTGTGGATTGCTGATCAGTAGTCGGATTCTCGGCCACTGGTTGGGCTTGTGCTCCAGATCGAGTAGTGACAGCTGAGACTTCCTCTTTCTCTATCGAGGCAGTGCGGCATGATCTGACCTTTCCACTTTTCTTTTTAGAAGGTAAAGTGGGCTGAGTCACCTCGTGGACTAGGTCCGGATGGACCCACATGATTTCCCCTCGTGATGTGGTGACAGGTACTAGACCGGGAGTTTGATCACGGGTAGACGGAAGATTAGCGATTTCCATCGTTGCCAGAGGGATGGGTATGACACCGTCTTGAGTCTCTGTTGGAGGGAAATTGTCGAATTACACGGACACCATATTGGCTGCTACGGTTACCTCCTCGAAGTCGATAGCCAGAGCGTTCGAATCGATGAGGTTCTGGATATACCGTTTCAGTTGGTAGCAGTCGTGTGTAGCATGGTGGACATAGCTGTGGTAATGGCAGAATTTTGGATTTTCCAAATCAGCCGGCCGAGGTTCCCGCCTTGGTGGAGGAAGCTGAATTCTATCTCCTTGTATAAGCATGTCCAAGATAGGCTTGACGTGGCCGTCTTCGAAAGAATAAGTGATTTGAGGCCATTGTTTGTCTGCTGGCTGTGGCTCGGGCTTCTGAGCTGTATCGGTCACCATAGCCTGCTTGCCTCTGTTGTCCCGGTTGTTGGAGGGGCTACCCCCATTGTCGTTGCTGGCGTTGAGCCGCTTCCCCTTGTTCTCTCCCTCTGAGATATGCAACCCTAGTTGGCGAGCTTTCTTCAATCGTTCTTCGGTACTTGTAGCGCTAATGATAAAAGCCTTCCAGTCCTTGAATTGGCTTTCGCCCATCCAGAGACTAATTGTTGGGAGTAGTCTCTTTTGGCAAATTTCAATCAAGGAAGAGTCCGGGTTGCCAGATGGTAACTTCATTGCGGTTTGACGAAATCGCTCAATGTAATTCGTCGTCAGCTCTTTCTCTCCTTGAACGACGTCCATGAGGGTAGACATCGTGACGTCCTGCCCTACCTCATAAAACCTCTCCAAGAACAAGCGCTTGAAGCCAGCGAAGGAGTGGATGCAATTATCTGGCAGGTTGCAGTACCAATCGAAGATGACTCCTTCCAGTGCCCCAATGAATAACCGTGTGAGGATGGCATCATCATGGGGCAGATGGTCGGTAGTGACCTCAAAATAAGTGATGTACCGGCTTGCTAAAGTCTTGCCATCATATGGGTTGATATTGAACGGCTTATATCTTGGGGGAAAGGGCACATCCTTCCATTCAGCAGGGTATGGTTGCCGTATTCTGAGGTCTTGAGAATTTTCTCGGGCGTGGAACATCGCTCGAAGCTCCCGAACCTCTCTCCTTACTTCTCGGGCCTCATCTGTCGCGGTAGGGGCCGTTATCTCGGGAGCATTATTGCCCGGGTTTGGTGCCGCTGAATTTGAATCTATGTTGTTCGCGGGACCCATGCTTGTCTGACCAGGTGTCACTCCCTGGAGAGTAGGAAGCACTGTTTTGATCTCGTCCACAGACTTGACCAAGGCGTGCAGTATGGCCTCCAAAGTGTCGATACGCTGGCGATCGCCGGAACCACCTTGGCTGTTGTCCGTCATGAATACCGTCCTCACGTGAGGAGTGACAGAAGAAGTGGTGGCGGATGTGCCTTCCGAGTCATATTCATGCATCGAGAAATCATCAGGATATGTGGGGATGTTCTCTTCAGGTTCGAACTCGGAAGGAACAGTACCCCCAGCTTCAGAGCTTGCTTCGTTTAGGATGTCCTCGGGGACGTCGGTATCTGTTGTATCCGTCTGAGGATTTGCTTCCTCCAGTCCGTCTTCTTGGAATGTCGGGTTGTCGTGGATGTTCGGGAGAGAGCTACCCCCAGTTCCAACAACCCCCAGTGACGTGGGAGGTAAACTTCCTACTGCAGCAGTTTTCGTCTTTGAACGGGTGTGTTGGAATACTCCAGCAGAGGATGATCCTTTAGACGACGGCTTCTTAGCTGCAATAGTCGACACCTTTGGACTGGAGATGCTGGCCTTCTTTCCTCTACCCTCAACGGAGGCTTTCCGTGCAGAATTACAGGAGGCTACAGGAGGTGCCTCGTCTTCCGAGCTCGGATGTCGTAATCTTTGGAAGACGGATGGCCGGTCTTCCATTACTGCCGTGTTGCTGCAACAGCAGTTGACGATAATCTGGGCGCAGTGACGTCCCTGTGAGGACTCTCTGCACGCCGAGGCCCCTTCTCTTTCCTTGCACTTGTGGAGGATCGCCTCACGCAGGTCATAGGGACCACTCTGTCCGTTCGCCGTCGGGGTTTGGACTTGAGCAGTTCTGTATAACTTTCCATCAGGGGCTCGTGTGATAATCAGCGGGATGCCCTGATAGTCAGAGGTTGGGGCAGCTATCTGGGCTTGATGAGCCCGTGCTGCCCTAGACTTTTTCTTTTTAGCATTTGTGGGTGCATAATAGGAAGAGTCCAAGTTGAACATCACAGAGTCTGGCTTATCATCCAGAGAGTCATCAGGGTTCGGGCCGTACAAGAGATGGTCGAAAACTGATCGAGAGGAGCATGGAGCGGATGCTATGCGACTGGGAGCGAAAACTGTGCAGGCTGTCTGCACGCGGTTGTCTCCTGTCGTCGGACGAGTTCTTATGCGGCTAGGAGCCATGACCGTACAGGCTGGCCGCATGCGGTTGGCATCTGTTGCCGCATGGGTTTTCTGTAAACGATTGACTTTACTAGCCGCATGAGTTTCATCCATGCGGTCGGGAACTATAGTCGCATAAGTTATGCGGCTGACAGAAGTAGTCGCATGAGTTTTCTTCATGCGGTTGGCGGATGTAGCTGCATGGGCTTTCTCCCTGCGGCTAATACTCTTCTGCGGTTCGGACCGCGTAGAGTCCCTCTTTGTCCCTGCAAGTCCAGCATTATAATGTTTTCTTCTGCCGGACTTGGGGACAGCAGAGTTGTCTACGGTCTGAAGTGGGACCGCAGGAGAATTCTTCTCGCCGTCTTGAGCAACAGAGGGCATCCCATCGAGGGCTTGAGGAGGAGCAAATGACTTCGATCTGCATTCTTTGCGAGCCTTCGTGGTGCGGGTGTGCTTCTGGGCCGGGCCAGCGCTGCTTTCAGAGAGCATCTCTTCGAATGCCTGTTGGTCGAAGCGGACGACCATCTTCTTTTGTGTGGAGCCAAGTTTGGCTGCATCTGATTGCGTCACCAACTCCTCAGCCGTGGAGAAGTTAGTCCCCAGCAGAGTCGCCATCGTGTTTGCCATTGATTATAAAAAAATAGAACAATTATCGGAGGACTGAACTTAGACTCACAATACAAACTCGCTCGCACAAAGAAAGCCTAGGAACGAAAACCTAGGTACAGCAGACTAAGTGCGATTGTTTATTTTTGATTCTGGGGGGTGACGATAGAGGCTCGGGAAAGCGACGGCTGCTCTGCCTTACTCCTTGGACGATCGGTATGCAGCCTTGACTCGGGGAAGATCTGCTCGGCATTGACGAAGAAAGGCTCTGCTTGCTATCCTCTGGTTGCTCTCTTGGCTTCTCTCTCTCTGTGATTATCAAGAAAGGGGGGAGCTCTCTCTCTGTGTGTATCTCTCTCTTCTTATTTTTTTTTTATTATTGCCGCCCTCTTGTATGGGAATGATGCTGGCTATTTATAAGGGTGGGATGTGATCATTAGGGTTTGCTAATGTCTATCTGTTTGGAATGTCGGCGCTCCTTCATTCTATCTGGACCCTTGATCTTGATCATAATGAATCTTGGCCACTAATACGGATAGCACCAAATCTTATGAGCAGTTAATGCTGACTGCTTTAAATCCTCGTGATTGATTATGCTAATATTTGATTGCTCGCCACGTGTCCTACTGACTGGATGATAAATAATATGCCCTGATCTCGGCAATTATGATGATGTCAAATATTCTTGTTGGGATTCGGTCAAATCTTCAATGCCACGTTTTTTAATTGAAGATCCTGCCAGGGCCGCATAGAGTGACCACCACTTGAACCGCAGGAAGATACTCTTCGTGAGCCGCATGAGTCAATATCTCATCGAGCCGCAGGGGACGAACTTTTCGTGAACCGTATATGCGTGGTCTTTGCGAACCGCAGGAGACGACCTCTCCATGAGCCGTATATGCATAGTTTCTATGGGCCGCATGAGTTGGCGTGGTATTGAGCCGCATAGACCGGGCTATGGGTGGACCGCATATGGTGGATTCCTGTTAATCATATTATAGTGACGCCTCACTGAGCCGCATGAAGCTGTTTCTTTAACCGAGCCGCATGAGACTTTTGCCACGTGGCAATCTAGGATTTCTGACAGATTGGGTCAGAGATTTTCTTCTTTTTCCGAAGAATCTGTCATTATGGCAGAGCCATTATGACACTTTACGTCAGAGACGTCGCAGCCGTCGAGTCGTGTCAGAGCATTAAATGAGGCCATTACTCCAATGGCCAACTGTGGGGGGGGGGGTCACACGTGGCGTCAATTGAACCGTATGTTCCTGCTGAACCGCATAAATCCCCGAGCCGCATGAGTCTGAGGGTCTTCTTTTGGGCCGCATAGGGCAACTCCAGTATGAACCGCATAGGCTTGCTGTCCAAAGCCGCATGGGCCATTATGCCTTTATTTCTAATATTTTCCATGCTTCTACAGAAGCTACTTCCATCAGAAGGCGTTCCCTCAGATTCTTCTACGATACAGAGATGAAAATGCTGTATCGTCGCTCCTACGACAGATTACTGCTTCGGTGTCTATCAAACGCAGAAGCCAAAGAAGCCGTACGAGAAGCCCATGACGGTGTTTGCGGGGCCCATCAGCCCGGCCCGAAACTACAAGATCGCCTTCGCCGAATGGGTTACTACTGGCCCACGATGGTGGCAGACGCGATAGACTATGCCAGAAAATACAAGGCCTGCCAAGTCCACGCGGATTTCATTCACCAACCATCCAAGTTTCTGCATCCAACGGTGGCATCCTGGCCATTCGAAGCATGGAGAATGGATATCATTGGTCCAATCACCCCACCTTCCTCCCGAGGACATCACTTCATACTTGCGATCACTGATTATTTCTCCAAATGGGCAGAAGCTGTCCCACTCGCAAAAGTTAAAACCTCAAACGTGATCAGCTTCCTTAAGCACCATGTTATCTACCGCTTCGGACTGCCATGAAGAATCATCCATGATAATGGTCCGCAGTTTATAAGCCATGCATTCTACCGATTCTGCGATAAGCACCGCATTCAGAATGTCGCTTCGACACCATACAACCCGGCAGCAAACGGGTTGGCAGAGGCATTCAACAAAACAATCATCAAGCTCCTCAAGAAGTTCGTCTCCTCCAACAAATGCGACTGGAACGAGAAGCTCGGTGAATGCTTATAGGCTTATCGCACCACGGTTCAAAAAGCCACCGGAAATACACCATTCTCTCTGGTGTACGGGAGCGAGGCAGTCCTCCCGTTGGAGACTCAGATCCCCTCACTCCGCGTCGCCCTCACTTATCAATTGACAACGGATAATAACTACCGACGACGACTACAAGAGTTGGAGGCCCTAGATGAAAAGCGCCTCCTAGCTCAGCAAAGGATTGAGCTATACCAAGCACGCATCTCAGGAGCCTTCAACAAGAAAGTTAAAATCAGAACCTTCCAAGTGGACGATCTTATTCTGGCTGTCCGGAGGCCAATGGTCATGACTCACAAGACCACCGGCAAGTTCCAGCCAAAATGGGAAGGTCCATTTATCATCGAGACCGTATTCTCCAATGGCGCCTACCGCCTCGCTAAGCAGAACGGAGACTTGCTCATGTTGCCCGTCAACGGCAAGTTCCTAAAGAAATACTATGTTTAAACATCATCCTCCAGATTATCGAGTCATGTACCCTTTTAGTACCACTGAACTCCCATCCACCCTATTTCAGATTATCGAGTCATCTACCCTATTCCAAATCATCGAGTCATGTACCCTCTAGTACCACTGAACCCACCACATTTCAGATTATCGAGCCATGCCCCCGCTGGTGCCGCTGAACTCTCACTCCCTCAATATTCCAAATTCCCAAGTTATGTACCAACTGGTGCCTCTGAACTCATATTTCGGTCACTCTGTCAGATAGTAAGTCAAGTATGATTATACCTCTGAACTTTCTTCCTGACAGAGATCCTCCCTCATGATTCACTACCCGCACTCTCAGTGCACAAAAAGGATAGTCAATCCACCTATTTCTGAAACGACCATGTCCTCATTACCTCTGAGTCGTCTTCACTTGCACCAAAAACAAACCGCCCCCTCGCATAGAACTTCCACGTTCTCCTACCTCTGAGTCGTTCTATGTACCCAATCTTTATTGAGCCCACTCCTGCCATGTCCTCATTACCTCTGAGTGGGAAGGCTCCGTCGAAGAAATTGTCATATTTGCCATGTCCACATCACCTCTGAGCAAGTATGTCGGTCCTCTTTTAACCTATTATCTGTACCCACTACCGGAGTACGACAAGGATAGTAGGTCCACAAATGTCCTCTGTTGACCACAAATGTCCTCTGTTGACCACAAATGTCCTCTGTTGACTACGAATAGCTTCCGTAAAGTCTTCCATGCCATGTTCTCATTACCGCTGAGCAGGAAGATTTCATGATAAAACCTTCACATTTGCCATGCCATCATAACCTCTGAGCAAATGTGATTGGTTTCCTTTCCATCCCGTTATCCGTATCCTAAACCAGGGTACGCCAAGGATAATAGGTCCACAAATATTCCCTTGCTAAGCTTCTTAGCATAAATCCACCATCTTACCATGCCCCGGGAGCCCAGCTGCTCTACGGCATTCCTTCCCCCAACACCAAGAACACCCATGACCACTTTGCCATGGCTGCTCCAAACATCCAAACTTGTTATCCGTGCCTAAAGCCAAGGTACACCTAGGGTAACAGGTCCACAAATAATCCTCCAGTAAGTCCGGTTCTATAAACACCGCAAGTACGAAAAAGAAAAGATGAGTTGAAACATGCTCATTTATTCATAAATCAAAGGGGCTACATCAGCAGGGATCGCATCCCTTACAAAAAAAAAGAGAAGCAAAAAGAAGAAAAGAAAGAAGACAGAGAGCGGATCACTGCTCTGGAGCGCATAACACCGTGAGACGGTCATTTATCAAGGCAACCGACCGCTCGAGCCTCTGTTTGGCTCGACGTTCCGCCTCCTGATTCAGCACCACCTCATCCTCCAGACGAGCGTGGACTTGCTAGTTGTCCTCGAACTTTTTAAAGGCCCGCTCCAAGTTGACAGAAGATCGGGAAATCTTCTCGGCCTTCCGAGCGATCGACTCCTGTTCTGTACGAGCAGCCTCCCGCTCTGACTCGAAAAAGGCCAACTCCTTCTGGAGTGCGAGAATCCGCTCCTTCGTGTCAGCTATTCCACGAGAGGCAGATTCTTCTCGAGCCCTATAAGTCTGGCTCCGACGACCCAGTCGGTCGTACGAGACGGAGAACTTGTCAAGGTCCCCCTGCACAGCCGGCCCGGCAGTTTCTCGAGCAAGCTTGATCCTATCCCGGGCAGTAATGAGGAAGCCCCGCTTCCGTCCCATCGCAGCAGGCAAGCCAGCCTGCCGTATTGCCAGCAGTTGGGTCACAAGCTGGTCAGCCTCTGTCAACTTAGGCTCCAAGAGCGCGGCTAACCCCGCCCCGCCAGGAAGACCCTTCAGAGTGTCGATTTGGCCCCGAGCTCCCCGCAGAGATAGAGAAAAAGGGATCCCATGTTCCACGGCAGCATTTACACCCCTCCCTAAGTGACGATAGAAGCTGTCAACCACATCCTGCGTCACCTCGTTCAGAGCCTCTGAGGAAGCCGGTGTCAACGGGAGTGTGGCTGGCAACGCGGAAGAAAACGCGACGAAATCGGCCGCTCCTGCCACAAGAGAAACCAACTCTGCACGGAAGGACTCTTGAACATCGGCCAATTCCTCTTCAGCGGCCTGCAGAATTTGGATGCTCGACAGAGTCGGGAAGTCGACCTCCGGAGCAGTATAAGCAACCGAAGACGAGGCAGGGGCCAGCACCAACTCTATCCCCATCTGCCCAGAGCTGACAGGATGTCCTTCAATATGCGAGGACGAAGGAGGGGAAACGCTCCTTTTGCCCTGATCACGACAGACCGGGCCTTCCTCGAGAACATCCGCGGCAGGAGGTAAAGGGTCAGGACCTGCAGAACCAAGGCAACCATGAATCGACTTGACCCGAAGGATATGCTGATAGAGCAAATAAGCCCCCTCGGTGGTCAATATATGGCCCAGCTTACCAGTGGAGGAGTGTGGAGGCTGGGGTTCGCCGACAGCCATCACAACCGCTTCACTAACAGCCTCCGAGTCAGAAATAATAGACTCATCCGCCCTTTCATCCTCGGGAGGGGATACACCGAGGATAGTGTCATCCTGCTGGAGTGCAGGAATCTTGGAAACGGGCCCAAAGAAACTTTTGCCACCGCGGGCTGGGGCCTCAACAGCTTGGGAGTCCTCAGCCACCGCTGAGAGAGCCCCCGCAGAGAGGACCGCGGCACACATGTCGCTAATTAAAGCGGCAAGGGCCGGATCAACTACTGGGGCAGCAGATGGTTCAGGGGAGCCTGGTTCGTCAGACGCCTACAAAGAAAAATGATCAAGTCATATCCCCGAGAGGAAAGAAAATTACACCAAAGATATAACTCTGACTTAGACTTACCTCCGGAACATCGTCTGCACCTTCACCCTTCTCGGTAATAAGTGTCCCACGAGACCTAACAGCGGCTCTCTTCACGGAAAAGGTCGCTCTACTGTCGGGAGACTCGTATCTGACTCGTTTACGCGAGGAACCAGAAACGGCTGAAGGTTGCTCTCCTCTCACTGCTCCCTCCTGTGTAGTAAGCGGCGGAACTTCTGCCGGTTCATCGGATGGGGGAAGCGGTTGATCTGCCACTTCTTCATCCCCTCCAGAAAGGAAGTCTTCGCTATCATCCTCCTCAGCCGACTCAGAAGGCTCTGATTCGGGGAGAGGAATCTGGAGTGCCAGTTGCTTTCTAGCCTTAGCCCCCTTAGGCTTCTCCTCTAAACCGGTACCTACGATGAAATTGGTACTCGGATCGAAGTTAACAGGAGGCTTGTTTGCCATAACGTGATACAAAGCGGCAACGTACAAAATTTCCCTCGGCACCTTAGCATCAGGAACCGAGAAGCTGGCTCGAGTATGATAAGCATCATAATAGTTCCACGCTCGGATACCATTAAGAACGCTGCCTTCAAAACCCAAACAAGGGTTGGGACAGTCAAGGAACAACTGGCTATAACCAAACTGACGGGAAAACCTACTAGGTAGGTAAGGCTCCAAGTACACATTATTCCGGTTGCGATAGACCAGATGCGTGGGGCGGATATTGCACAACCAGGCAAGCATATCCGGAGACAGAAAATGAGAAGGTCCAGTACCATCAAGGTGTATCTTCCTCACTTCCTCATCAGAAAAAGGAGGAACAAACACAAAGAGGTCACACCCATCCACTCTCGCCAATGCCCTTCGATAAGCTGGCATGGTATTGTATTCCCAAGACCGGTGATGGCATTTGAAGAGGAAAGCATCTTCGGCCGTAGCATCTTCTGCTGTCCCAGGTCCCAGCAAAGACTTATAGTGCATTGTCAACCACCCCATCAGGTAGTGAATGGGCAGTTCTACGCGCTCAAAATCCAAAGTCTCCTTGTGAGCAATAACCTTGGACGAGAATGTCCACAGACCATGGTGTATGCTGCATACCATAGCAGGGAGGAGGGCCAGCCTAACTCCGAATACTAGTTTAACAGCAGGAAGGATGAAATGACGACCAATTCTCTCAATAGAGCCCGCTCCGCCCGAGACTACGCAGTTCCGTAGCCATATCATCAAAAATCCAGCCAGAAGCGCCTTCTCCGACAGCGGTATGGTCCCGTGGTAAAAATAACTAAGAGAGTCAGCTTGACTCCCGAATATATCACTTTTGGATCGCGACTTCTTGACATGGGACATCATATCCCTTACCTCTGCATGCGTTCGAGGGGCTCGGGGAGCAACTTCACCAGAAGGATCAACCCTAAAAAGATAATTAATCCAGGATGTGGTATGGGGAGCGGTCCCTTCAGAGCTATCCGCCATTTTTATAGCCATTTGATGACAAGCACTATGGTAGCATAATAACTCCCGATACACCGCAATAGAACCCGGGAGTTGCCTGTCCAAGGCTTCGAACTCCTCATTCGACGGGGTATACACCTCGAAAGGCTCATTCCCCCATAGAAGTTTAGAGACAGTATACATCTCGTGAAGAGCAAGCCCCAACTCCCCTACTGGTGCAAAGAATGTCCCCGTTCGCTGGCTATACATCTCCAAGAGCGCTACGAACAGTGGTTTATTAATGGGAAGCCCGTGACAAGTACCCCGAATGGCATGGTAAAGCCCCACCTCCCGCAAGAAGGCTCCATAGGTTTGCAAAACCCAAGCAGTCAACTGGGCCTACGTAGAGGTGGGGTTTATCCAGTTCGACAGTGCCAGCCTACCAACAGGATAAGACTTCTTACGAACAAGCCGATTCAGGAAAGTATCAGCTTGAGTAAGTGTGAAATTGGGACCGTATACATTCATAAAAGAGCCCGGGGCCAGACCCATCATATACCGGAGGACGGAATCCTTACCCGCATACGCTAACTTCATATTCGGATTATAACGAATGTTGCCCATCAACATCCCTGACTGAGTGGGAGTTAAGTTACACACCATCTTTCGGTCCAGCAACACCATATTGAACCATGACAAAGGATAATAACGTTCCATGAGAGGAATCTGGATTGCCATCCCATCCAAAGAAAAATCCCCGTTCTCGGAAATCTCTAAGACCCGAGGATTCTTGATGGTTAAAGCATCACCAAAAAGGAACAAAGGCTTCAAATATTTTCCATCCAGCTTTCCGGTATTCATCATGGAACGGAGGTAATGGAGGGTTTGATTCTCAATGGCCTTCAACCTCTCCGAAGGCTCATCAGTAGGGAACTGATTCGACACATGCCTAATTAAGTCGTCGAGACGCACGCCCAGGGCAAATTGATTCGAACCCACTATAAGCTCCCCAGTAGGATTTACGGGCAAGTTCACTGAAAATTACGAAAGAAACGAGGTTAGAACGTAGTCAAAAAATAGAAGCATTAGAAAGATCATCTGAGCCTATGCGGCTCGGCTCGTTACAGCCTCATGCGGCTCAGCATTAGATACGTATATACGGTTCAGTGCATCATAGCCTCATGCGGCTCCGAGTTAGCCGAGTCCATACAACTCAAGTCTAGACGAATTTATAGATCCATGCAGTTCAAGTTAAGCATGCCTACAGAGCTAGATTCATGCGAGCTGATGTGAGCAGACGAGTTTCTGCAGTTTAAAAAGTGAGCAACGCTTATGCGGCCCAAATCAAAAACACATATGCAACTCAGATCGAGTATAACAAGTTCATGCGGCCCCATGAGGCGAAGGGCTCATGCAGTCACATCGATAAAGCCCCGTACGTGTGGCTTGTGCATAAAGAATGCAGCAGAGCCATGGCGACAGTTAGGGTTTTCAGACGACCTCTTACCAGCGATAGGCGGGTGGACATCGGGATGGACGGAGCGCACAACTGCCGGCGGAGGGGCGACCACGTTCGTCGCCGCAGTCGCCGTAGAAGCAACTGCCTTACCCTTAGCGGCCTTCGATGCTGCAGCTTTCTTGGGGGCCATTGTCGGTTGCTAAAGGAAGAAGACGAAGAGCAAAAGTCGGCAATAGGGACTTGAGCAAAGAGAGAAGGTAAAGAAAAACCCCAAGAGGCTAAAAGACTCCTATTTATAGGCGAACGAGACTCATGAAACAAACAGACGCCTCGGATTACGTGCTTCCTCCAAAGAATAAAGGCAAAAACGCTTCGGTCAAGGCAAAACTGACTCTTGGGATCCTCTCCCAAAAGGCGGCGTTAAATCAAATCAAAGGCACTTAATGAAGATTTGCACACGTGATCAGGAGACGTGACAAAAAAGTCTATGCGGCCAGATGAATTTATGCGGCTAAGGACACTTATACGGCTAAGAAGTTCAGGCAGACCAAAAAATCCTATGCGACATGAACGGGGCCATGCTTCTTGTTCAAAGTATTCCAATTTTTCAAATTGAAAACTTTGAAGGGGGTCATGTAGAAGCATGGAAAATATTAGAATAAAGATCCATGCGGCTCCGGGTAAGAAGCTTATGCAGCTCACACAAGAGCTGCCCTATGCGGTTCAAAGAAGACTCTCAATCTCATGCGGCTCGGGAGCATATGCGGTTCAGCAGGAATATGCGGCTCGATGGATGCCACGTGTGACCCTTCCCTACAGCTGGTCGTTTGAGTAGTGGCCTCATTTATTGCTCTGACACGATTCACTGAGGCGGCCCTGACATAAAGTGTCATGATGGCCCTGCCATAATGACTGACCCATCGGAAAGAGAAGAAAAGCTCTGACCAAATCTGTCAGAAGTCCCAGATTGCCACGTGACAATCAGCCATATGCAGCTCTCTGAGAACCCATTCCATACGGATCGATACAACGCTAGCTCATGCGGCTCCCTGGGAACCCATTCCCTGCGGCCCAATACAATACTAGCTCATGCGGCTCACAAAGACTACGTATATGCGGCTCGATGAAGCATTGTCCTATGCGGCTCACAAAGAGTGTCTCTCTGCGGTTCGAGGATCGTCCATCCTATGCGGCTCTGGCAGGGCTCACAGTTAAGACATGCAGCGTGGGACCAATAAGAGATTTAACCGAATCCCAACAAATATATTTGACATCATCGTCATAATTACTAAGATCAGGGCATATCATTTATCATCAAGCTAATGGGACACGTGGCGAGCAATCAGACATTGGCATGATCAATCACGAGGATTTAAAGCAGCTGGCATTAATTGCTCATAAGATTCGGTGCTATCCGCATTAATGGCCTGGATTCATTGTGAGCAGGATCAAGGGTTCAGATAGATTGAAAGAGCGCCGACATTCCAAACAAATGATTGTTAGCAAACCCTAATGATCACATCCCACTCTTATAAATAGCCAGCATCATTTCTTTGCAAAGAGGTCGACAACAAAAAGAATAAAAATATATATAGAGTCAGAGAGAGAGAGAAGCCACGAGAGCAACAGAAGAGCAAAGAGTGCACTTCTTCGTCAACGCCAACCATCTTTTCACAAGGAGCCAGGACTGCATACTGATCGTCCAAGGAGTAAGGCAGAGCGGCCGTCGCTTTCCCGAGCCTCTATCGTCACCCCCCAGAATCAAAAATAAATAATCGTACTTAGTCTGCTGTACCTAGGTTTTCGTTCCTAGGCTTTCTTTGTACGAGCGAGTTTGTATTGTGAGTCTAAGTTCAGTCCTCCGATAATTGTTCTGTTCTTTTACAATCAATGGCAAACAACCTTTGCAGTTGATTCATATGGATTTATTTGATCCTAGTAGAGTCGCCAGTCTTGGCGGTAAGCTCTATGCTTTTGTTATTGTTGATGATTTCTCTCGATTTACTTGGGTTTACTTTTTATCAAACAAAAGTGATGCTATCTTTGAATTTCAGATATTTTGTAAAAAGGTACAAAACAAAAAAGGCTTCATGATTACTCGTATCCGAAGTGATCATGGTGGCGAATTCGAAAATTCTGATTTCAAAAAAGTTTTGTGATGATAGTGGATATTACCACAAATTTTCTTGTCCTAGAACTCCCCAACAGAATGTTGTTGTGGAGCGGAAGAACCGTACTCTAAGCAAAATGGCTAGAGTCATGCTGAATCAGTATAATCTTCCTAAATACTTTTGGGCAGAAGCTATTAGTACAGCCTGTCATGTTTTAAACAGGGTGTTAATTCGACCAATCTCGAAGAAAACACCATATGAGCTTTGGTTTGGAAGAATTCCAAACATTTCTTATCTTAAAGTTTTTGGTTGTCGCTGTTTTATCCTGAACACCAAGGATAACTTGGAAAAGTTCGACTCCAAAGCAGATGACGGGATATTTCTCGGATATGCTGCTAAGAGTAAGGGATATAGAATTTTTAATAAAAGATCTATGATTGTTGAAGAAAGCATTAATGTTACTTTTGATGAGTTGAATAGTCACAGATCTAGCGACAGTGATGATGAAGATGCACCTAATAAGACTAAGAAGAATTCTGAGAAAGATCTGACCCAAGAGGCTAGAACTGATAAAAGTTCCGAAGATGCAGGAACTGAGAAAAGCCTTGTGAAGGGTATGGCCCAAAGATTTGAATCGTTGAGATTCAAGCCAGATCATCCAGAAACTCTCATCATAGGTGATGTATCCAAAGGTGTAAGTACACGTTCATCCCTTAGAGATTCTGAATTAGCAGCAAATGTAGCTTTTATTTCTCAAATAGAACCTAAGAATGTTGATGAAGCTTTTTCTGATAAATTTTGGATTTCTGCCATGCAAGAGGAACTTAATCAATTTAAGAGAAACCAAGTTTGGGAACTTGTTCCTAAACCTATTGGTCAATCGATAATTGGTACCAAATGGGTGTTTCGAAATAAACTTAGTGAAGATGGACAAGTTCTACGCAACAAAGCACGTCTAGTGGCACAAGGTTATAGTCAAGAAGAAGAAATTGATTATGATGAGACCTATGCTCCTGTTGCTAGACTAGAAGCCATCCGCATGTTTTGCGCATTTGCATGTTTTAATGATTTCAAACTTTTTCAAATCGACGTGAAAAGCGCATTTTTAAATGGATTTTTGAAAGAAGAAGTTTTTGTGAAACAGCCCCCTAGTTTTGAAGATTTTCAAAAACCTGATCGCGTCTTCAAGCTTAAGAAAGCACTTTATGGACTCAAACAAGCACCTCGTGCTTGGTATGAATGTCTAAGCGCCTTCTTACTTGCTAATGGATTTTCAAAGGGCAAGATTGATACTACTTTGTTTATAAAATCCATGAATAATGATATACTTCTAGTACAAATATATGTGGATGACATCATATTTGGTTCTACTAATGAAAAACTTTGTCAAGATTTTGCTAAGTGTATGCAGAGTGAATTTGAGATGAGTATGATGGAAGAACTGAACTTCTTCCTCGGACTGCAAATCAAACAACACTCGACTGGAACATTCATCAACCAAGCTAAGTACACGAAGGATATACTGAAAAAGTACGACTTCGAGAATGTAAAGCCAATCGGGACGCCTATGGCTACATCTACAAAGCTTGATGCTGATGAAAGTGGCAAACCTATTGATCAGCGTAAGTATCGAGGTATGATTGGTAGTTTATTATATTTAACTGCTAGTCGCCCTGATATTATCTTTAGCATTTGCATATGTGCACGATATCAGGCAAACCCTAAGGAATCACATCTTAGTGCCGTTAAACGTATCTTTCGATACCTTAAAGGAACTTCTACAGTTGGCTTATGGTATCCCAAAACTAAATCCTTTGACCTTATAGGTTACTCGGATGCAGATTTTGCAGGATGCAAAGTGGACCGTAAAAGTACCAGTGGCACATGTCATTTCTTAGGAAAAGCCTTAGTCTCTTGGTTTAGCAAGAAACAAAATTCCGTAGCGTTATCAACAACTGAGGCTGAGTATATCGTCGCAGGACGTTGTTGTGCTCAGATTTTGTGGATGAAGCAAACCCTAGAGGACTATAATCTGCACTATACAAATGTTCATATTTATTGTGATAACACTAGTACAATTAATCTGACTAAGAACCCTGTTTGTCACTCACGTACAAAACACATAGAAGTTAGACATCATTTTCTTCGTGATCATCAACAACACGGGGATATTTGCTTAGAATTTATTGATACTGAACATCAACTAGCTGATATATTCATAAAACCATTGGCTGAAGACCGTTTTAACATCTTGAGGCGTGAGCTCGGCATTCTTGAATTCTCAGACTAATAATGCTTAAGGTAATTAAAATTGTATTTATAACTTGATAATTTATTATTTAACGAAAATTATTTTTGGGGACAAACTTACAAAGGGTATGTCTGTCACCACGGCTACGTCGAAGCGAAGCGGTACTTAAGAGTTCCCCGGTGAACCACCGTTAGCTGGGACAACCCCTATAGTTAACCCAAAAATAATTACAGTTATTTAATAAACTAGTCAACTGTTATTTATTACAGTCTTTATTTACCTGACTGCTTTGACTGTCTCGGGAATGCAAGTGGCCGAACTCGGCCCGAACTCTGACCGAGTTCGGACCGAATTCGGACCGAGTTCGGTCGGTGCTGTGATGGTTCCAGAACCGAACAGCCGGCCCTAGCACCTATATATTTCATCCTTCCTTCCACTTTTACTTCACACCAAATCGTGGAATACCTCCATCTCCTACTAGAAGTCTCTCCTCCTCCTTCTTTGCAAGGAATCGACGAGTTCCAGTGGGCGATCTTCTTCCTTCCTCTCCATCTTCTCATGGCTCCCAAATGTCAACGAGGAACTTTTTCTCAAGGCGCTTCCTCCTCATCTGACTACACTCCTGCAAGTCTCTTTAGTCCAGCTCGACCAAGAGATCCTGAAGAGTACGATGCAACTTTGTTTCCAGACAAAGACTTCTCAGATCTCTGGTTTGATTCTTTCTCTTCTCGTCGTATTTGTTCTGGAGCATTTGTCAATTTTACAACTTTCTTTAAATATGCTCATATCTTTGACCAACTTGGATATCGCGACTTTTTCGAAGTCCAAGATAGCATTTTTGACAATGCAGTCCGTATGTTCTACTGCAATTTGCAAGTAAGACAAAATGGAAATTTCTATTCTTGCATTGCTGGGCAAGAACTAGAATTCAGCGCCACTGACATCAGTGAATACTTTCACATTCCTGATATCGGTGATGCACTAGTTGACATCCACCATATACAGTTTCCTGCTGATGTGACTTTGGCCTCTTTTAGGGAACTAATTTGTCACCCTAACCCTCCTCCTCGGAGAATCTTTTCCAGACATCTAAACCAAACTTTTTACGAGCTTCATCGTATGATTTTCTCTGCCCTTCTTCCGAAGAAAGGCTCTACCGATGAAGTTACATTTTTGGAACTTTCTGCTCTTTATCACATTCATTTTGGCATTCCTTTCTCTGTTCCAAAAACTATGATGTCTTGGATGCTCAACTGCAAGAATGCAGGTAGGAACCTAGTCTTTCCTATGCACCCTGCTTGCATATTTCGATGTTTCGAGATTGATCTTGAAACGTGTGCCATCTCTTCTTCACCTGTTGAGCTGACTCGCTCTCGTCGGTTCCCTGCACCACCTGGAGCTGCTTCTGCCCCAGCTGCTGATGCTGAGGTTTCTCCGGCTGCTGCTCCTCCTGCTCCGGTACCTGCCCCAGGATTTGATCCGACATTTTACCAGCGCTTCGATGACTTTGTTGCGGTCTCTACGCAACGTCATCAGGACTCCGAGTTTCGGCATATTTCTCAGGCCCAGGTGCTGAGAAACAGTATTGCCGATCTCCACTACAGCCTGGCTCAGGATCCAGTCCATCCGGTCACCATCCTTCCTCACCCTGCTTTTCCGGGTCCTCGCTTCACTGATGAGGTTTCCTTTTAGTTCTTTGACCCGACTGCAGCATATTTCCCTCATGATCCTCCCGGTGCGGACGACCCCACGATGTGATGTGGATTCAGCCTTGGATCAGTGGATTATCTTTGATTAGTTGATGCTTATTGATGTAGTAGTTTCTTTTTATGCCTAAACTATTTTCAGTTAGACTTTATCAGTTGTACTCTTTTGGATTTAGTGGAACTTTATATGATATTTCAGTTCATTATGAGTTATGTTATTAGCTGTTCCATTCATGTCTATGCTGTGTTTATTACTTTTGCTTCACTTTGTCTTATGTTTTTCTATTGTCGGCTTCATGATTTACGGGGGAGCCTATTCATTTTACTACTTGACAAAGGGGGAGAAAAAGAGTATATACCAACAAAAACAAAATCCAAAGCAAATTATTTTGTCAGGTACTTTATTTTTTTTATTTTGATATAAATATATTTTGGTACTTTATTTTTTTTATTTTGATATAAATATATTTTGGTATAGACTCAAGTTTGTCAATTATCAAAATGGGGGAGATTGTTGGCCCATTCCATGGTCACACCCGATTTCGATAATCAACATACACTTTAGTCTATACACAAAATATAGAAAATGCTGCTAACCATTTCAGGATTCATGAAATCATATTCAACGGACGATGTACCGTAATCAATCAAGCGTCAACATCAACAAATCTACTGGAGACTCATTTCTCATTTTATTATGTATTTTATATTTTATTGAGTCTAGAAATTATTCTGTAAAATCAATTATGGTAATACTGGCTTAGGGTTAAAACTGTCCTTATTCTAAAAAGCCTTCATATTTTACCATTCGTATTTTCGTACAAAATATTTCAAAAACATATTTCGAAAATACTCTTTCAAAATGATTTTACAAATATTCAAAAACTATTTGAAAACTGTTTTTACAAAAAGATTTTCAAATATCTCCTGACAGAACTCCAAGCCGAGTTCGGCCCGAGTTCGGTCCGAACTCTGACCGAGTTCGGTCAGTTTGTATTCAAATTCTGTTGCCTCCAAATTTGCGAGCAACGTCTATTTGCGAGATATTTGCATCCGAACTGTCCGAGTTCTGCCCGAGTTCGGTTGGAGAAAACACCTATAAATAGTGAAGAACTTTTCATTTCAAAACATCAATTCATTCTTCATTCTCTCTTCTCTATTTACTCAAGTGTTTTCAAACGATCCAAGATTTTCAAATCTCACCTATACATCTCTTAGCCAAAAGCTAGTACTATCAGAGTTGATTTAGAGTCTTTTGGTTACTCAAGAGTTGTAAAGAGGTCGTTCCAAGTTTCAACTACTTGTTGTGTGGAGCTGGTCGTGCGCTCGTCACCAAGCACGGTGTTGTGTGGAGCTAGTCGTGCACTCGTCACCAAGCACGGTGTTGTAAGAGACTGCAAGCTCTCAGTTAAAGCTTGTGCCATAGTGGATTAACATCGAGCAAGAGTACTCGAGACTGGATTAGTCCTCTCAGAGGGATACCAGTATATATCGCTGTGTCAACTGAGTTTGAATCTTCTATCTCTATTTACTGTCTCTTACATAACTGCCATAGTTTAAACTTTTAATTGGTGATTATTTTTCCGCTGCACACACGCACTCTATTCACCCCCCCTCTAGAGGTGCTCAACGGTCCTACAACTTCGGCTTTGATTAAATCCCAGGATAGTAGTAACCGTCTTGGAGAGCTTGTGAAGAGGGATTTTTAGTTCATCCAACAGACTCTTTGGCATTATGCTTATAACAGACCCTGGATCAATAAGGATACGATCTATCTTCATCGTATCGATATAACCAGTATAGTAGAGAGGCCGATCATGTCGATTATCCTCCAATAGCATGTCGTCTTGTGTAAAGGTGATATTTGGGATAATCTCCAATACACTGTTGTAATGCAAGCAAGTGGTAGGTTCTACATCTGGCTTCTTCAACTGTGCAAGACAAGAGTCTACTTGAAGAAGTGCTTCACTTAACGTCTCTCGAGTCTCTTTAGAAAGACATAGAAGTTCAAAGAGGGACATTCTAGCTGGAGTATTAGCAAGTTGAGCTAAAATGTCAAAATTATAAGGCTTCTGAAGCCCAAGAGGAGGGGACTTCTTGATTGGTTTGATCAAACCGAGCCTGTTGCTTGCCTTTCTCAAGAGCTGTAGGCTTAGAAGAAGTAGGTTCAACTGGTGTAGTTGAAGGAACAGGTGCAGTAGATGATTCTTCTTCAGGAGGAACATTAGGAGCATCTTTATCGGCTGGAGGGATATCAGGAGTATCCTCAGGATTCTTGGAATAATCCTTTAGATAAGATTTCCCTGTTCGAGTAGCACCAGCAAGTGCTTCTTCTTTATCCTTTGGCTCTGTGTCGGAGGTAGATCCAAGAGACGTCATATGACATGACTTAATCTTTCCAGCCTTCTTGGACTTTCGAGAAGTAGTCTTTTGAGGAGAAGGAGATTCAAAATCTGCCACTAGATCAGGATGAATCCACATAATTTCTCCAGTTTTCAAAGTGATTGGCACTAATCCTTCAGACTGTGGAGGAGGAATATTCACTATTTTAAGAGTTGCCTTGGGAATAGGAACGATCCCGCTTTCCAGAAATTGAGGAGGAAAGTCTCTGAATTGCATAGAGACGACATTAGAAGTGACAGTCTTCTCTTTTGGAGTAAGAGAGATAGCTCCAGACTTAATCATTTCTTGGATCTTTCCTTTCAGTACATAACATGTACGAATTGTGTGACCCAACATTCTGTGGTATAGACAGTATTTGGGATGATCTGTCTTACCAGCTTCATCAGGTTTCTTGATTTCAGGTAATTGTATTTTATTACCTTTTAGCAGACATTCAAAGATACCAAGGACATCATCGTCGTCAAAAAAATATTCTTCTTTGGGACGAGGTGTTCTTGGTTGTTGAGTTGTAGAGGCAGGAGTTTGAATATTTGATGCATCTTTGCTCTGAAGATTAACTTCAAGAGTTTCTTTTCCCTTGCGAGCATTGTTTTTAGCATTATTATTAGTACCTTGACCTGTTTCTTTGGGAGTCATCTGTACTCCTAAACCTTTAAAGGTTTCAGCACTAATTTTTGCGGCCTTGGCACTAACTATAAAAGAAGGCCAGTCTTGAAACTGGGTGGAACCTGTCCACATGCTGATGATTGGTAACAAGTTTGATTTGCATGTGTCAATGGTGACAGCATCAGGAGTTCCAAGAGGCATCTTCAGAGCTTCTCTTCGAAACCGTTCAATGAAACCCTCTGTAGTTTCATTATTTTTCTGCTTGATTCTAATAAGAGCAGACATAGTCATGTCATTGAGCCCTTCATAGAACCTTTCAAGAAACATCTGTTTGAAACCGGCAAATGAAGTAATACACCCATCTGGGAGACTTCTATACCATTCATAAGCCGTTCCCTTGAGACATCCAATAAACACCCGAGTAAGGAGGGCGTCACTTGGTTGCAACTGGTCAGTCATTACTTCAAAGTGATTAATAAATTGACTTGGAGAAGTTGATCCATCATAGAATGAGATAGTAGGAGGCTTGTATTTAGGAGGATACGATACTTGCTTCCATTCTATCGGATAAGGTTGCTTGATGCCTAACCTTTGTAAACCATCCTTCTGTTTGAATGCCTCGAATTGAGTTTTGAGATTCCTCAATTCTTCAGAGACAACTCCGAAAGATTGTGGAGTTGTAGCTTGTAGAGAATAATTAGGAGGAGGAACAGTATTGTAAGCACTACCCCCAGCTCCAGAGAGACTAGGATTTGGTTGAGCTGGTCCAGGAGTATTGGATTGTACTGCTGGAAAAACTTGCACTGGACTTATATCAGTGTCAACTGGTATGACATCTGGTACAGTCTGTCAATTTTGTAACTGAGCTGTCATGAGTTCATACATTGACTTCATAGTATCAGCCATAGACTTCATTTGCTGTTCCAAAGAATCAATTTTTTGGTCCTGAGGAGTCACCGAAGGAGAAGGTTCATTGTTCAATTCAGTATTCTCATCCACCATATATGTCATGACTGTACGAGGGATTATTGATGAATTAGTGGATGTTGTATGCTCTGAATCACTGCTTCGTGCATCAAAGTCATTTATAGGAGAACTACCCCTAGTAGGAAGAGGTGGGAAATTAGATTCTTCCAGAAATTCAGAATCATCTTCAGAGATCAAATTTCTTTGACTAGAGGCCAGAACTCTTGCTCTGGTGCCTCTATATACTCCATCTGGACTATCAGTTCTAACCCCAGTATCTCGAGAGGTCATATTGACAGAAGCAAACAAAGGCTCATCTTCATCAGGCATAGGTTCACACTGAATCCGATTGAAGACAGATTGCCGTTTAGTTTGACATCTGCATTGCATTATGACTCTCGACTGGAAGTCACATTCATGATCAACATGGTCCTGAATCATTGATTGACATCTGCATTGAATTATGACTCTTGGTTGGAAGTCACATTCATGATCAACATGGTCCTGAATCATTGATTGACATCTGTATTGAATTATGACTCTTGGCTGGAAGTCACATTCAGCATGATCTATTAACACAGAATTACTCCTTCTCTTCTGTTGAAGGTGTTCTCGTAAATCTGTTTGTGAAGATTGAGGTGCATCAGAGAACACTCTTTGTGTATTTTTAGGAATATGTTTCCTGTTCTTGGATCTTGATGGCTCTTGATTATATAGAGAGTGATTAATATGAGCCACATAATTTCTTGCATACTCTGCATCTGGATCTGCTATTTTTATTTCCAATTGGTGTGGTTTTTTAACACCAAAAGTGCTAAGTTTTGTTCTTAGATCAGTTGGAGGTAACACATTGGTTTTAGAAACTTGGAGTTTTCCTTCCATTGATCTGGATATTTGCAGAGAAGGAAGAGTTGAACCATCCCCTTGATTAGGAGTTGGTAACAGACCCTCTTTTATGGACAGATTCTGTGCCCAATTTGAAGAAGTCATGGAAGAAGACATTAAGGAATGTTTCTTCTTAGACTTATTCAAGTTTTGAGACATAGAATGTCCAGAAGGAAGAGTAGTCAAAAGACCATCTCCTTTCCTTTGACTAACAAAATTGTCAGTCAAAGCTATTCCTGAAGTAAAAACTACAGGAGCAGAAGAAACAACTAAAGAGTTATTCCTTTTCGAAGGGACTTTGTGTGGAAGACCACCCCCAGTTCTAGTAGAACTTGGCAAAGAAGAAGAGATAGCTAAAGAGCTATTCTTCTTAGATGAAATACACGCTGAAACAGACTTGGTTAAAGAACCAGTACTGTTAGCGTGACTTTTGAATTTAGAATTACACACTGGAACAGATTTGGCTAAGGAGCCAGTACTGTCAGCGTGACTTTTAATTTTGGAAATACACGCTGGAACAGATTTGGCTAATGAGCCAGTACTGTTAGCATAATTTTTGAATGTGAGATTGCACGCTGTAACAGATTTGGCTAAGGAGCCAATACTGTCAGCGTGACTTTTGGGATTAAAATTGCACGCTAGAACAGATTTGGCTAAGGAGCCAGTACTGTCAGCGTGACTTTTGGGGTTGAAATTGCACGCTGGAACAGATTTGGCTAAGGAGCCAGTACTGTCAGCGTGACTTTCGATTACTGTCATCTTCGAGCGCACAAGAGTGTGCGTGCTTGCAGTAGAGTTCTTGCCACTGTTAGGAGTAGACACTGTGGCAGAGACTTCACCATTGGCTACCAACAGATTCTTAGGGACATAGACAGAGTGTCCCTTCGACTTGGCAGTGGTGATGGAGGCTGAAGTGGGCTTGCCACTCTTAGCCTGCTACATTTCTTCATAGGCGAGTTGATCGAATTTGATCGTCATCACCTTCTTCGTCGAACCGATTGACGAAGTGTCGCATTGAGTTGTTGCCATCTCAGAAGAGGAGATGGTTTGCCCCAGCAGAGTCGCCAATTTGTTTTCCATAAATAAATTCACTTTATTTATTGTGTATCTGGGAAAATTACAACTGTAGGAATCCGATCTAGAAGACAATCGCTTTATCCCTTGGACTATACGAAGAAGAAAAGCTCTCAAAATTTTGACAGTAGATAACTATGTACCTGTACAATGAATGAGAAAAAGAACTCTATTTATAGAGTCAAAAATAACTGTAAGGATAACTGACTTCACAGCCTGTGCTTAGTTGAAAATCATGCAGGATTTAACATACGCAAGGTTGTGAGCAGTTACTGGACGTGGCCTGTAACTGTTGGACACATGGCAATCATGCATGAGTCGTGTGCAAGTTACAGGACACGCAGGCGAGAGATCAGTGGCATGGCTGCCACGTACTCCAATTTGATGAAATCCATGCAGACTTGTTGAAGACGAAATCCACACAAACTCGAGGTAGAAAGCTTCATAATCCACGCAAACTTGGGGCAGGAAGCTTCAGGATCCACGCAGACTCGAGGCAAAAAGCTTCAAAATCCACGCAGACTTGAGGAAGAAAACTTCAGAATCCACGCAAACTTGAGATGAAGATCTCACAAATATACGCAGACTTGAGATAGAACTGCCAGCTGTCTTGATTCGGCGTGCCTCGACTGACACAAAATCTCTGACAGTGATTGCTTTGTCAGTCGCATTAAATGACAAAAAGCTCTTTTGGTACGCCAACTTGACGAAGGCTGAGTCTTGCTGAAGAAGATTTCGAAAGTCACGCAATAGTCGGCTGTGATCTCTCGAGTTCCGTGCATACGTGGCATACGAGGAGACATTCTTCGACTGTCGTGCTGTCAGTCATAATGACTCTCTGACAAATGATGAGCTGTCTTCCAGCGTGATTTTTTAAATACTTGTCTTGATCAACTGAGCGTGACTTTTGACTCTGTCCTGATCAACTCAGCGTGACTGTTGGATTTGTTCTGATCAACTCAGCGTGACTGTCCTTTTTTAAAGGCCTACAATCCTAATATGGAATTTCCTTTAGTCATTGAAAAAAAATTTGAGTTGTTGAATTATCCCTTTGAAATTTCTATGCACAAAGTTAAAAAAATATTCAGTGACCTAATATGGCTTCACACATATGCGTCTCAACCATCTATTTGAATTATAGAAACTGCGAGTATACTGCAGCCAGTTGCGCACTAGCGGGGCATAGACTCTAAGTTGAAGTGATTTAGGTGTTGATAGGTTTTTTTGGATATTATTGAGACTACGTCCTAAATGCATCAAATTTGCCCCGACGTTGCTCAGCCATGAAATGGATAAGTTGATTGACTACTCGAAAACCTATTATTATTCAAGTTATGGAGCCAAAAATTTACTGCAGTCAGGTGCACTCTGGCGAGACATGAATTAGAGGCAAAATGACTTCGGATATGTATGGTTCCGGGTACTATTAAGACTATATCCCTATTATAAATATATCACGTTTGGTCTCTTATCACCATTGATAACTTTACAAGAATTGTCTTGATTCGTTTAAATTTTGGATTATTTGGAATCTTAGCGACTAGTTTAAATTTTCAGAAATAATTTCTATAGGATTCATATGGGAATTCCACTTGATTTTCTAGGACTGTTTTCCAACATTTTAGTGTCAACATTATTCTGACTTTTGCCCGATTAGAGGATTTGTATTTCTAACGGTTGTCTCTATTTTCATAAATCTCTCATCACAAGCCTAAAGGAATAGATTTTCTATGAAATTCTACTTGATTTTTCTAGAACTTATTAGGACCATATCAATCTCTATTGGCTCAATCTCTTTCCTGGTTCAACTTTAGTACGTTGATTATATTTTGTTACATATTTTGGAAGCTATAGATAATTGTGGATAGCTTTATATATTAAATAGTTGATATACATCTTGTGGATGACTTAACGTATATAGTTGATAGCTATATGCGGAAGAAGCATAGATTGCTACCTATCCTATTTCTAGTAAGGGTATCTTTGGGATCAATATTAGTTAGCTAAAGGGTAGAAAATGTAGAAGAATACCTTGAGTAAGCTAGTCTTGAGAGAGTGGTACATCTTAACATGATTTATTTGGGTTAGAACCATTGGTGGTGTTCACTAGTGTATAAACCTCATTCAAACAAATGATGGTATTTGACGATTTTGAATTTTATTGAAGATAAAGGAATACGTAGGTAGAGTTAGCAAGAAAAATCTAGGATTTGGTAAGATTCAACCATGGAGGAAGTGAATTTGGATAATATATAAACATGTGAATATAATAATCAAGTAAAAAAATACTTGACGAGGATCAACTTTTATGGTTAGATGACTACTATACCCAGAAGAGACGGATATAGCCATGGAAGGAATAACACGAGCAATGGAATGATAGGTTCTAGAGAAGGAATAAGCATAGAGGATTTGAGATAAGACCATTGGCATACAACGATGGATGAAAAATTGATTTAGGTGATTTATGATTCCATATGTATTTAGTTTTAATACCCTGACAGATATCTTAGTTTTATGTAAATACCGAAAGTTCAGCTAATTAGAGGTTGGTTTTGCATGATATTAATAAGATAGTTATCTTGTAAGTCTTTTTCCTGCATATCTTATCTTCTGACCGTTGAAATAGTGAAACGATATTCCTTCTATTCCCTTTGATCATCACTTGGCCCTCAGTGAAAATATCTTACTCGATTACATTCCTATTATAGTTGTATTATTCTAATAATCTTTGCTATCCTACCATTATACAACTTTTTATCTTTCCTGAGTCACAAACCCTTGTACCCCATTCCAATTTGATTTGACATTTTAGTCCCTCATCTCAAAAAAAATCTATTACTTGCTGCTTTCTCAATAAACTGTTGACATTCGCTTCTTTCTTGCCTTTTCTGCTTCACGAGACCTCATTTGATTTTTTCTCCTATTTTATGATCATAATTGTACCTAGAATTTTCTCGTGCCTAAAATAATTTTTTATCACAACAACAATCTAACCTTATCTCAGATCATATTATGATAATTCTGATCGTGCCGATATTTTATCATTGTACCAAATGATCATGTCTAGAATCCGATCGTGCCTGATGATTTAAATTCCATGTTGATCAAGGTTAAGTGATTTTGATTGTACCCCGGCCCTTATCTTTGAAATTTCGAGGATGAAATTTTCTAAGGAGGGAAGGTTGTGAAACCCGCTTTCTGGATTTAGATTAATTATTGGATATTTAGATTAATTAGGATTATTAGTTTAGATTAGGTTATTATTATTATTATTATTATTATTATTGTTGTTATTATAGATTAATTATTAGCTGGATTTCCTAGAATAATTAAATGATTAATTAGTAACTATTAAATCCTAGCCCAACCAAAGCCCAATGACTTAAAGCCCACCAAACTAGACTGAACCCAACTTAACCAATGACTTGACTCACTCAACCCAAACCCGACCTATAACTAAACTCAAACTCATTCAACCCACAACCCCACTCACCGCTCAGATCCAAAAATCTCTCTCCACTACCCGCACTCCTCTCCTCTCCTTTACGAAACTTTGAGATCTCACAGAACCTTCACCATTCTTCCTCCACTCAAACCCACACAACTTTCTCCTCCATTCTCCGTTTTACATTCCGGAGCCATCCCTGCGCTCCCCTCGCCTCCCTCTCCGAATCCAGACCCCACTTCGTCCATTTCCGAGCAACCGACCGCCGCCCGCCCGACAGCAGCCGGCAGCCCGTCGCCGTCCGCCAGCCCCACGCACACCCCGGTTCCGCGTACCTTCGTCCATGTATTCGCCGTGTGCACGCATGTGTCCGTGCTCGTCAATTCCGGCATTGTTCTGAGTCTGAGGCCTCCCCTCGGTACTCCTTCGTGCAACTTTGGATAATCCCTTCATTTTTTTCGCTTTCTGTTTGTGATCACAGAAACCCATACACCATCCTGGCCTAGAAATAGGTTCTGTAGAAATTAATTGGATTATGTGGTTGATTTATTTTAGCTTCTGTGATGTAAATAGTAAATATTGTAATAATAATCGTTTTAAAAAACTTCAAATACTTTATCGGTATTAATTGATTTGTGAATTAACCTTAATAATTTATATATGGTTTTAATGATTATTACTTGTTTAAATATGTAGTTAGGATTATCATTTAATTTGTAATGTTAAGTCGTAGAGTGTTAAACCAAATAATGATTTATTTTGTTTACAAAATAGTAGTAAATAAATATTCATTAAAAAGTTATTATCTTTAAAATAAAAGTTTGGTTAAGTAAATGGTATAAAAAATTAGATTTTGTTAAATGATTATATATATGATATATATATATATATATATATATATCATATATATAATCATTTAACAAAATCTAATTTTTTATATATGTATAAAATATATATATATATTATATATATATATATATATATATATATATGTATAAAATATATATATATATATATATATATATATATATATATATATATATATATATATATATATATATATATATATATATATATATGTTTTTCTTTTAAAGCTGATTTCTGATCAAGAAGGTTTTATAAGGAGAATTAATATAATAAAAACTAATATTTAATTAAAAAAGATTATTTTGGTAATGGTATTTAATATTAAAACCCGAAAACCCTTTTTATTAACTTTAAACCAATATTTTGGTAAGAAAATGTATTTTTGTGCCTTCATTATTATCTATGTTTGAATGTGATTTTCTACATAATTTATGAAATGTCTAAAAGATATATTTTATGAAAATCATTCTGATTAAATAAATTCTATTTTAAAATGTTATTTAAATAAAGACTATTTTCTTACAAAAATTACTAATTTCAAGAAATTCATTTAAAAGTATTTTTATATTAATTAATTTATGTAAATAGTTGTAAGGGCATAAGCCTAGTTTTTTATTTATTTTCTGTGACCCTGTATTGTGTAGTGTAGATTTTACTTTCTGTAACGTCCCAGTCCCAAAATACGTAGGACTAGAACGTAATCATGCCAGCTGTATACATACGAAGTATATGGACCCTCGTATATATACATAAGCTGTAAAATACAGTAACCAAGGTACTAAATCTCATCCACAAAGATAAATATGATATAAAAGTAACTATGAATTTGTCATGTACACAATAGTTGGGCGGAGACAAAGTCCACCACCAACCAAATTATATATGAAAAAATATACAAGGAAAGAATTTAGCAAGCGAGAGCAATGGCGAGTCCAAGAGCAATCCCCACGAAGGAAAGAATGGCCTTAGCTAGAGCACCTGCAAGAAATCATGAAACACACACCTGGCGAAAAAACCAGGTCCTCAGAGGGACGTAATAAGATACATCAACATGCCATATAATACTGAATATAAAATATGTCACAATCAAATAAAGTGACAAGACACCATAAGGTAATATAACCAAACTAAAGTGAACATGCAGTGAGAACAAACCTTTCGTCGCATGAGCCCTGGCTGTAATGGGATCTAGTATAGTCCCCACTTGGGCACCAGTGACCGAGAGCATGACGTTGAAAAACGACAGTGGCCAACCTGAGAGGCTCATACCCGTATCTCCAGCGGAGCTTCCGGGTTATAAGGGAAGTACAATAGAAGCTCATACGACAAGGAATATTCCCCCACCCAATGTACCCGTCAAGTCGTATCCACGACCATGTATCTCTACTAACTGCTAAGTCTCCTAACACGCCTTTATTAGCAGTTAGCCCTAACGCATCCACATGGAGGATCAGCCCACACGCAAGAACCTCTACATACTACTCATCTCACACATCCTCGTGGTACAACGGTGTCAAGGTTTTATGCAATGCACTAAGCTAGTGGTAATCCCTTAACTCTAAGTCCATATGCAATTAAAGGGTAAATAACAAGGTACAACTAATATCACTGAGCAGGCAGTAATCAAGAACTAGAAATAAATGAACAGTGATATGTAATAAAATGCAACTAAAAATAAACAGTATGATGGCAAGGTATCTTGCCTGATGTGTCGCCTGGTGTGGTACGATAATCCGACAAGTTATGTTTGTCCAGTAGCCATGGTTGGTATGTGGGGTACAAATTGCGAGAGAAAAATAGAAAAGCATAATTAGTCATGATGAGCGACGATCTAACTATGTAGGAATTTGATTTAGGAGAATGGATTTCTTAATTAGAGAATATAAGTTATTAGAAAAATATTTATAACTATTTAGCATATTTATAACCTTGAAAATAATATGAGAATCCAATTAAAATATTTATTTAGTACAAAACTATTTTTAAGCTTAATAGGCCTAAACATACTTTTTAAATATGTATGTATATATTTGAAAATAAGAGCCTGTTGTACTTATAGACCCAAAATAAATATCTATTTAACTAAATTCCAACATATTTGTAAATAGTAAAAATAGTTTTAGGTAAAAACTAATTACTTGTATTAGAAACATCACCACCCTACTTAATCCAAAAATATAATATGCTTATATTTATTTATTTGGTATAAAGCTTAATATAAATTCTAATAATAATTATTTGGTATAAAGCTTAATATACCATAAATTCTAAAAATATAATAATAATACTATAATAATACAAATAACAATAATAATAACATTAAATAATATAACATAAATAATCAATATAATAATAATAATTTAGTAATAACAAATACTAATAATTTTAATAAAAATCCCTAAAAACACTACTGCTCAATTCCGTTTTCTAAGATTAATAATAATACTAATAGTAAAACCAAAACTAATCAGCCACACTAATACTTATAATAATAATAACAATAAATAATCACCTTATAACCCATTTCTCCCCAATTCACGAGAGAGGAGAAGAGAGAGAGGATGAGCGGGCGGAGAAGGGATCTTCACCTTAGGGGGGCAGCTCTGTCCGGCGATCGGCACGCGGAGAGGTGCTCGTGCGGACGGGGGTCACGACGGAACGGCGCTGGTGACGGCGCGCTGGATCTGGAGAAAGGGGGCACGGAGAAGTCGGGCGCCGACGGTGGAGGAGGCCGCGGCGGTCTCGGCGGTGGTGCCGCGACTGTTAGCGCACGGAGGGGAGCGCTGGGGGTTGGTTCTCCGGTTGGGGTTTTGGGGCAGAGCGGCGGCTGAGGGCGGCCGGAGCTTCGCGGCGATCGGAGGGGTTCTCCGAGGAAGGGGGTTACCAATGGGCGATTGCGCTCGGCGGTGGGCGCACGGCTCAGGAAGCCGGAGGCGGTGGTCGAGCGGCTCGTGCTCGACGGGCGGATGGGGGTGGCGCGCCAGCGCTCACGCCGGTGGCCGACGAGCTGGGCACGACGGAGGGAGCTCGTCGCCGAGGTTAGTGTTCTGCCCTCCTTATTCTATTTTGTTGTGGTGTCGATGGTGGTGGTTGCGATGTTGGTGACGGTGATGGGGATGTTTGGTGGTTGTGGTCGTGGGGATTGTTGTCGATGTTGTCGGTGAATTGGTCGGGGTTGGGATTCGGACAGTGAGGTGGCCAGCTGTGGTCGGGACTGTGGTAGACATAGCTGGCCGCGTTGGCACCGAGGATGGTGGTTGACGCCGTGGGTGGTGGTGATGGGTGTTTCCGGCGGATTTGGTCGATGGAGGTGGGGGGTTGATGACGAAGATGATGGTGACGGTGCTGGTGACAGGGAAGTGGGGGTCTGGGTGCCGGTGGAGGCCGGAGCAAGGTGGCGGTGGTGATTGTATGGCGGCTACGGCAATGGTGGGATGTGTAGGGCTAGGGTTATGGCTGGGTTTGAGATTGTGTCGGGGATGTGTCCGACATAGGAATAATGTAATTGTATAATATGGAATAAGAGTGGTGGGCACAGACACAATGCACAATTTTTAGTTGTGGAATTTATGGATGAATAATGTGGAAGAGTACCTGCCTATTTATAGGATGTAGGAATTTCCAGTTGGATAGGGATTGGGATGATTTAAATCTCAATTAGATAAATCTCCTATTAATTTAAATCGATTTAAATCCAAATCAATCCAATCCAAATTAATTCTATACTTAATTTTAAAATATTTTAATTACAGTCAATAAAATCTTTTGCTATTTAATTTACCATATTTAATCAAATATTAAATTTAACAAAATCTAAAATATTATTTTCATAGTCAAATAAATATGAAAATAATTAATTTCGAAAATAACTATAAATACTTAAATATTACTTCATGATCTAGCTTTATAAATAACAAAATATTTTAATAAGCAAAATTTACATTTCGCAAAATATTAAACCATAAATTTTCAAATCACCATTTATTTGTAAACTATGAATAAAATAACCTTTTTATACAAAATAAAAATATTTATAAAATTTTATAATAAAAATATTTTTCCAACATATGTACCTCGACACATATTCGTACTCGTCGAGAAATTACGAACGCAATCTCGCACGTTACGTAAATTCAACCATGAGAACTCGTATGCGACGTGCAAATACAGAATAAAAAATGAATACAAAATTATATAAAAATATCGTAGTAGAAATTTAGGGGTTTTACATCCTACCCAACTTAAAAGAATTTCGTCCTCGAAATTTAGAATTAGTAGGGGGTGAGAGGACACAAGGGGGTATCAATGGGGATCCAATGATGACAATGATTTCATAAAATCATGTCGTAAGAAATCGCGATCTAGGTCGTAGTAAAACAATACGGTATGGTCACGGGTAATGAGTGAGGGTCACGATTAAGAGAACAAAATAGATTCGCTTTAATTTAGCGATTGGAGGGTCTTGATAGGGTCGAGTAGTTTAGGATGAAGATATAGCAACATCGAATGAGAATGGTCATAGCCGATAGGAAGGCTAGAATAAGTTCTAGCATAACGCTTTCGTCCTCCTAAAATAGGTGAGGCTGAAGCAATATAGAGTTCGAAGGAGGCGTTATCGAGTACGAATACGTGATTCAAAGACGATCGAAAATTTACAAGTAGAATTGTCAAGGCAGTCGCGGATGAGACTCTAGGGCAAGTTTGACTGTGTCTCCATACGCGTAGAATACTATATGAAAAGCGAACCGAGTGCACTATGGTTGATCATACCATAATACTTCGGTTCTGATTAGACAATGTATTAGTGGGCGCCCACATTAAACATATGTCATGATCAAGCTTGATAAAGACTAAGCTTGCAAAACTAAGCTATTTTAGCATCATAGGTAGATAAAATTTTAAGTAAAGGGTAATGATGAAAGAATCAAAAGTCCAAGATCATATAAAGTCTTAGTTCTGCCCGAAATTTGTGTCTATGCAGTCGACTTGGTTGACTAGATAAGTTAGGGTCCTCTTAAGTGTTATAGTCCAATGAAATTATCAATATGATTCACTAGGAAAAAGGGTTTGTTAGGTAATGAGATATTCTACCTAACTTAAAAGGATTAAACTAATGGTGCCATGGAACGATAGGTCCAGCAATCAAGATAAATACAAGGTTAAGCATGTAAGGGAAATAGAGCAAAATCATATATCGAGGTCGAGTCTATAGTTAAAAAGTATATTGGTTTCACGGTAGGGGTTAGGGTCCAGTCTTTTCGATTCGAAAGTCGTAACATGAAATTAGGGTACAAGGAGACGTGTTTTAGTGGCACGTGATATACCTACATAAAGGTGGGCTCGTTTAGTGTCACGACCCGCACCCAGTTTTCGGATACGAGACGTGTCCAAGTCCAGCCTACGCCGCAGTGTCGGCGGTAGAACGCTGTCTAGTACATAAACAAGTCACAGAGGCAATCTAGATCTCATCCACAGAAATATGACACAATCAACTGAATATAGAATGAATAAACTGATATATCAAACTCATCATGAATTCAAGTCACGTCCGGTGGACACAAATCCACTACCAGTAGACGGAATAAAAGAATACATGGAAATGGAAATAATAGAGTCAAAACTGCTAATCATCAAAGTACCCTCGTCTGCAGTGGTACTGGTCCAATGCTGGCTCAAACCTGCTCGTCTGCTCCTGGCTCAAAACTCGACTAAAACCTGAAGAGATCATCAGGTCCTCAGAGGACTAGCAAGATACATAAAACATGCCACTATAACAGTAAATAACATGCATAAAGGGGATGACAGAAATATGACACTCTACTTCTAAACAAATACATGATGACGCAACATCAAGGACAATGTTCGACACTTGGGCTAACAGACAGGGGTACCATGACAACCGTAGCTCATCCGAAACTAACAGCCAACAGAAATACAATCGCATCTCATCCGAGATTAACGACCAACAGAGTATCACAACCGTAGCACGAAGCTAACGGCCAACAGAATAAACATGACAACCGAAGCTTATCCAAACTATCGGCCAACAGAATACTATCATATAGCCCGCGTGCCTAGCAAATATCCTATCTGTCTCAAGGAACTACACATGGGTGTCAAGTCAACTCAAGAAAAGTACATGTAACGGGTCAAGAGATACCAATAAATGTGGCACGGGACTAGGCCACACTTTATACATGGAATAACAGTGATGTATAGAATAAAGAAAATGTACGTGCACGTAAACTGAGAAGAATATCATTGACGTGAACACAAGAAACATCAAATCAATTATGACAGGAAAGAATTAGCAATATAGAAAATGCATGAAAATACTGTACAGTGGGCAATGTATACTTGCCTGTAGTCCTGAGCTGCGGATACGGGTCAAGAATCCGTATCGAGGTACAAGTAGCCTGTTTGATAATTTATGAGGTCAATACATGAATCAAAGTAAAATAATCCTATATACTACCTAGTTTCTAGATTCAATTTCTATGGGGTTATAATAGATGACTAAGCCGAGTTTACCCATTGGACCAATTTCCCCCTCACATGGACTTGACTTATCTACCCTTTTAACTATAACTATTAAATATGATTTATTGATATACATCTTGATACCTGTCTCTTGATATTTATTCGATTTCCTATAGTAGTTCTATACTATATCATACCAATGCATGTTTGGTACCCCTTACTATAGCTACTTATATGCTAGCCACACTTGTATAAATGTATATGTTTGGGTCTACACAAATAGCTATTTGAGTTTGTCTATCTGTTCTAAAACCCCAGTGCTGACCAAATGAAGCACTCTAACACAATCACAATTCTTGCCTACAGCAGGCGTGCTGCTATTTGTTGATGATCCCATTTCCTTTACCTATACGCACAGATTTGTCACACTACATTTCCCATACCCTGCTCATTCAACACAACTGTTATGTCCCTAACAGTCGAGGGTATGAATGAACTCAACTGCCTCTGCTGGGTTGGTATTTGCCTAGGTTATAAGAGCTTCTGTCCTCTGTCTACAGATGGTCTCGAGGTTAAGAATTGAACCCAACCTTGCCTTGTACTCATACTTAGACATTTACGACCTGTGTTTCCCTCTTCTAGTGTACCCTCTGCAGTCTCCAAAGTCTGTATACTGGAGGTTAGCGTAGCCTATTCTCTTCCTCGAGTTGCAAAGGTATCTATGCATCTAATGACCTGCAGTAGAGATACCCCTCTCCAATCTCGCTTACTATGGCTGCCTCTACACTTCCTTTCAGATATCAGACCTAACTCAATTCTACGCTCTAATTTCTTAAGTTCCCGTTCGTGTACTGGGGTCTAATCTTGTGGTCTGTCCTGCCCCCATGTTCAACCTAAAACTGAAGTACACCTGATACTCTGTAATGCACAGGTATAGGGCACTACCTGCAGAGTATGTAAGGCATGGTTGTCTGTGCATACTCAACTGCTACTGTCCTGTGCCTAGATGCATGCTACTAATCCCTTTGGTTCATTACTATGGAAACTACCAACATTCCTATATACACACAAACCTCTCCTTTATGCTTGAGATTTCATTTGTAATCGTCCAATGTTCCTTAGTTCTCAATCTGGACTCCCAAATTGCATATCCCGATCTGATACTTCTATGTAATCTCTGATGTACAGGAACACCCCTTTCTCCTCAATTTGATACTAACACTCAATCAACTTAATTCATTAAGAGATAAACCTGGTAACATATAACATAAACAGTAGCATAAATTCATGCACCTTTATGGCAAGTTTGAAGTACTCAAAATCTGAGTCCAGAGTAGTTGGAGTATAAGATTTGATGACTTCCTCACTAAGACCATCATTTCCTCTATTATGCCAAACAACCAATTATTAGCTAAAATGATAAAATAAATATGATAATTCATAAACAATGGCACAATCTGGGTATTAACAACATTGGTATCATCATATAAAGCCAACCCAACCGAGCACCCGTATAAATGTGAACCGAAATCCGTGGGGTAGCTAAATTACACACTGACAATGCTAATTCCTATTCCTGCCTTCAGGACATCATTCCCTAACCGATATGACCAGATGCTTCCCCTAATTGTTAATACAAATCTAGCAAGAGGAAGTTGCATTGTCAAGAGCATATCTGCTATTCGGAACATGGAAGCATGTAAGCTTAGATAATTCTTTTACTTGTATGGACAATAAATGCATACCTGACATAATTTTGTGTTTGAGAAACTGCAAGATGCATCTTATGTATTCAGATTTCCTGATACTAAGTTTTGCACTCCAACTTGACACCCTCAGGTACTCTGACTTTAGTATGTCAGGACACACCCTTTAGCCCCCCACTGTCATACCAAAATATCCCACTGATACCATCTAAGTCCCCTGCATACAGACTGAAGCAAACTCTGGGTTTACTTGTATGTATATATAGCTCAGTGAAAAGAATACATGGAGTTCAAGTCTGAACTCCCAAATTGCAGAATCTGAACATGTAAATGTTCCAGTTCCGAACATCGGGGTGAAAGTAATCAGGCTTAGTACATACCTCTGCTACATTGGATTACTACATAATCTAATATAGCTATCATCCCTTTGTTTGCAACTGTTGCAATTTGGATGCCCCCGAGTGTCCTTCAGTGAAAACAACTGATACTCTAAAAAACCCCACTGAACAAGATCGATAAGGGAATGGATTGTATGAATATAGAGTGAAACTGAACAATTATAGCAATGACTGCACTCAAGAATGCATCCTAACTCAACTCCCATTTCTCGAGACTGATACCAAGCAAGGAACTGAACAATTGTATGTAATGTAGGGACTGACCCTGATTGCAACCATGGTTGTATACAGGTTAACTGAGCTACCATGATTTGAATAATGGATCTGTTTTTCTTACAGTAATGTTTTAAAACTTCCAGGTGCAAGGATTAGACCAAGCAACAGAAGGTTTCATCCATTTTTAATTCACCTCACCTTTTAAACACCAACCACATGAGCAATGTAATCATATAACACTGCACTATATCTTTCTAAACAAGAGTTCTCTCTAACATGAACTTCTTATGGAAAAATCCTGATAAACCAAATCCATGTTTGAGGAATTGAAACACATTATCACATATATATAGGATCCGTTTAACAAGTGAAATTATTGATCAACGTTATTCCTTTCTTTCAAGGAAGATGATTTCCTCTGGTTGGAGTGCCAAGTGATGCGCAATCCAACAAAGCCTTACATCATTAACCCCACACCTCAGTGCAATGCTCCTCCACCAGAGGGGAGATAGAAAGCCTTGATTATCTCTATTAATCTTAAGCTTCATCTTGTTCCAAGGTTGAGATATAGGGAGAATACTGTAGTTTACAACCAATGCATCACAGGTGGATTGATTTAAGGGAGGTTAATAAGTCGAAACACTCAGGACTTAACAGAATACAAGGTATTCGTAATATACTCGAGTTCTCTCTGCTACTAATGCCCTTTACCAAGGCTAGAAGTATCAGAGTTTAGTTGGTTTGGTTATTTCTATCTAGTACTTGGGTTTTGCTAGACCTAATACCCTTATGTCCTGGTTTTGGACACCCTCCTATGTCTCGGCCATCCTATACTTTCAGTGTGATAGGTGCAGAGCAACTAATACATGTGAAAAATGAATGAGGTTGGTGGCAGATACAAGGGGTCTGATACAAGTGAATCGGATACGAAGTAATTGATTTAATTATTCCAATGAAATGCGACACGATGACACCTATATGGTATCATAGATGCATAATCCATCTATATGCAATATATTCTACACTCGTGTTTAACTAACAGATGAACCACTCCCCTATTTACCTATCCCTCGAGCCAACAACACCCTCAAATCGTTTCTCTTAGGAATTGTCACAAACAATTAGAATTCCTTAATTCATTCTAATTCCATATACTTGGATGAAGATCGAAGGGTTACCTGTGATGTGCTTTGCAATCTGAGTCGATGCGGCAATGGTGGTAGACGCTCTTGTTCCCCCCCAACAGTTAGCAGAAACTTTCACAAGAAATCAAGGACTTTGTCGAGAAGGGAAATTCTAGGTTTCAACTGCGGAGAGGAGCGGCTGCCTCTTTCCCTATTAATAGAATATCGTTAGGTTGAACCAGAGGGAATTTTAGATAGAGGAGAACGATTTGATCTTATCCCTTTTGGTCGATTAGAGGATAGAAGAAAATCCTTTAACAGAGTTTGAAATTAGTCGTTTGGCCGTTTGAAAGAAATTTAAACTTGGAGTTTTTACACTAAGGCCCCTAGCCTATTTAATATTCTATTGGAGCCCTTGGCCTATTAGTATTTTGTATATTTATATATATATATATATATATATATATATATATATATACACAATCGAAATTGATAGCAATCATAAAAATTATAAAAAAAAATTCTAGCACCAATATTTGGTCCAAGGGCTCACATCTAGGTCTTGCATGTGAAAGTTGTTGGAAGGAAAAGTCTAGTATTGTGCTCCAAATATCCAAGTCACGGTAAGGACACAAAAAAAAATTTAAAATAGAAAGTGGGAGTTATGAGATTATCGTACAAAATAATGAACAAGTTACAGCATGAAATAAAGATAATTCAGATTCTAGTGGATCAAGGTAAAATAAGTTAGGAATACAGTCATGTAATGTGGTAGATGACTAACAACACTTGTGTATATACTACTACCATGGTTATTAGTATGGAGTACATCTATCTAATTAGAGCTTATCTTGATGGCCTACCATTTAAAATTTAACTCCAGTTTCCTCCAAAAAGTTTCAAAAATAAACTTTTAAAAAATAAACCACCAAAATTCGTATTCCCTCCAAGCCGTTCAATTTCATCATAAAAATTTAAATCACTCTCATAAATCTCAAAGCAAAACTTTTTATCACGTTACTACTAACCTTTTCCAAAATTGACGTTTAAATTCAACTATTTAACTCAAGAGTTCATAATTTACGAATCCATAAAAATTTCATAATCACTCAAAAATTTAACACTCTAACATTTTCAAATAACTCATAATAAAACTCTTAGCATATTAACAACAATCTCAAAAATTACGCTCAATGCTCTTATCAATTATAACTTCTATTCATACTACGTCATACCAATATAATCAAAAAAAATTTAAATGGTAACTTTGTTTGATCAATCAAAACAACCTTATCACATCATTACTATATTTTTAGTTTTTTTTTATTTCAAAATTTGCGATATTAGCAATCCAACATTAAACTAAATTTCTAAATAATCTTATCAGTCAAAATCTTTTTTTTTTTTTACCAAAATCTAAATAGATTTGTAATCCTTAATCATAGGACACAATTTAAAATAAAAATCTCGAAAATCGTTTTCAATTATTATAACCAAAAGTTTACCATCCTTACTTCCACTTTAAATTCAAAATTTACAAACACGAAAATTGTAAGTTGTACAACTCAAATTTAAATAATTCCTATGCCATAAAAAAGCTAAGATCATTCTCAATTCAAATTTATAACTGTTCGAAGGTGTATAACTATAATATGCAATAATCACAAAACATCAAAACTCAAAATCAAATAAATTTATATTTGTTCCAAGATGTATATCTATCAACCAAAAATTATAAATATCACAATTCGAAAAGCAAATAAGTTTTTATACTTGTGCAAAGAATTATAACTATGACCCAATAAATCATAAATATCAAATCTCAAAAAAATCAATCAATTTCTTAAATCAACGGTATAAAGATTCTCTCTTTTTTTTCCTACAGTATCAATCCTATGGCATTTACTATATTAGAAATCTCAAGGTTAAAACTTTTCGTGGCAATATTCTACTTTACTAATGACTAATCATTAAATCACACAAAAACCTTTTTAACTAATTTAGAGTCTTGAATGTATTCCAATAGCCAATATAACCATTCTAGCCACGTGTTTGACCTATGAGTATACACTAGTGTAGTCATCTTCCTAGTTGACACTAAGCACGAAATAAGAGCCAACGGTAGAAAGGAATCAAGCAAGATGCAATTCAAGGAAGTCGAACGAGAGTTCGAAATTTGAAATCAAGGGAAGAGGTCAAGCTGTATGGATGAGATTCCTAGATTCTAATCCTATGTTGCAGGCTCACATCGGTATAATTACGTAACCGAAGTGACAATCTTGACCTGCATGGGCCACCATAAAAACATGTAACGTCCAGTCCCAAAATACGTAGGACTAGAACGTAATCATGCCAGCTGTATATATACGAAGTATATGGACCCTCGTATATATACATAAGCTGTAAAATGCAGTAACCAAGGTACTAAATCTCATCCACAAAGATAAATATGATATAAAAGTAACTATGAATTTGTCATGTACACAATAGTTGGGCGGAGACAAAGTCCACTACCAACCAAATTATATATGGAAAAATATACAAGGAAAGAATTTAGCAAGCGAGAGCAATGGCGAGTCCAAGAGCAATCCCCACGAAGGAAAGAATGGCCTTAGCTAGAGCACCTGCAAGAAATCATGAAACACACACCTAGCAAGATAACCAGGTCCTCAGAGGGACGTAACAAGATACATCAACATGCCATATAATACTGAATATAAAATATGTCACAATCAAAGAAAGTGACATGACACCATAAGGTAATCTAACCAAACTAAAGTGAACATGCAGTGAGAACAAACCTTTCGTCGCATGAGCCCTGGTTGTAATGGGATCTAATATAGTCCCCACTTGGGCACCAGTGACCGAGAGCATGACGTTGAAAAACGACAGTGGCCAACCTGAGAGGCTCATACCCGTATCTCCAGCGGAGCTTCCGAGTTATAAGAAAAGTGCAATAGAAGCCCATACGACAAGGAATGTTCTCCCCACCCAATGTACCTGTCAAGTCGTATCCACGACCATGTATCTCTACTAACTGCTAAGTCTCCTAACACGTCTTTATTAGCAGTTAGCCCTAACGAATGCACATGGGGGATCAGCCCACACGTAAGAACCTCTACATGCTACTCATCTCACACATCCTCGTGGTACAACGGTGTCAAGGTTTTATGCAATGCACTAAGCTAGTGGTAGTCCCTTAACTCTGAGTCCATATGCAATCAAAGGGTAAATAACAAGGTACAACTAATATCACTGAGCAGGCAGTAATCAAGAACTAGAAATAAATGAACATTGATATGTAATAAAATGCAACTAAAAATAAACAGTATGATGGCAAGGTATCTTGCCTGATGTGTCGCCTGGTATGGTGCGATAATCCGACAAGTTATGTTTGTCCAGTAGCCATGGTTGGTATGTGGGGTACAAATTGTGAGAGAAAAATAGAAAAGCATAATTAGTCATGATGAGCGACGATCTAACTATGTAGGAATTTGATTTAGGAGAATGGATTTCTTAATTAGAGAATATAAGTTATTACAAAAATATTTATAACTATTTAGCTTATTTATAGCCTTGAAAATAATATGAGAATCCAATTAAAATATTTATTTAGTACAAAACTATTTTTAAGCTTAATAGGCCTAAACATACTTTTTAAATATGTATGTATATATTTGAAAATAAGAGCCTGTTGTACTTATAGACCCAAAATAAATATCTATTTAACTAAATTCCAACATAATTGTAAATAGTAAAAAATAGTTTTAGGTAAAAACTAATTACTTGTATTGGAAACATCACCACCCTACTTAATCCAAAAATATAATATGCTTATATTTATTTATTTGGTATAAAGCTTAATATAAATTCTAATAATAATTATTTGGTATAAAGCTTAATATACCATAAATTCTAAAAATATAATAATAATACTATGATAATACAAATAACAATAATAATAACATTAAATAATATAACATAAATAATCAATATAATAATAATTTAGTAATAACAAATACTAATAATTTTAATAAAAATCCCTAAAAACACTACTGCTCAATTCTGTTTTCTAAGATTAATAATAATACTAATAGTAAAACCAAAACTAATCAGCCACACTAATACTTATAATAATAATAACAATAAATAATCACCTTATAACCTATTTCTCCCCAATTCATGAGAGAGGAGAAGAGAGAGAGGATGAGCGGGCGGAGAAGGGATCTTCACCTGAGGGGGCGGCTCCGTCCGGCGATCGACACGCGGAGAGGTGCTCGTGCGGACGGGGGTCACGGCGGAGCAGCGCTGGTGACGGCGCGCTGGATCTGAAGAAAGGGGGCGCGGAGAAGTCGGGCGCCGACGGTGGAGGAGGCCACGGCGGTCTCGGCGGTGGCGCCGCGGCTGTCAGCGCACGGAGGGGAGCGCTGGGGGTTGGTTCGCTGGTTGGGGTTTTGTAAAACCCCAATATTTTTCTAATTATTTTAAATACTTTAAAAATTATTTTTCTATATTTTTCTGATTTTATTTGGTATTTGTACGAATTTATAGGTGTGTATCATATATGTATGGTTGCGTGCTTGTATATTTAAATACTACTAATTATATCCTACAATTATTACAAATATTTTCGATATTTAATTATGAACTTTATAAATTTTATTGTGAATATATATATATATATATATATATATATATATATATATATATATATATATATTATATAAATTTAGTTATTGATTGTTTGAAAAAAAAAGCATTGAGGTGGGCCGACCCCCACCACAAGCAGCAGCAGCTGCGGAAAGTAGGGGGGGCGACCCCCTTAATGAGTTGTTAGCAGCTGAGCTGCTATAGGCCTAAAGCCCGACCCCCAACAGTTCCTTTGCCAATAAGGTGAGCTGTGGTTTAGTAAGCCCGACCCCCACAACGTATTGCTATAGCAGCTCTAGCTGCAATCCTTTTTGGCTCGACCCCACCACACTTACCAACAATCAGCAGCTCTAGCTGCAACCAATTTTGAACCGACCCCCACGATTGGTTCATTAAACGGCAGCTGCAGCTGCATTGTGATCAAACTGGCCCTACACCCTAAAGTAAACAGCAGCTCAGCTGTAGCTGCAATAAAAACCCGTAGCATAACGCGACCCCAAGTCCTATTCCTATTAGGAACAGTCGGCGTATGTGAGTATATATAACTCCGCCCAAAAATCAAAACCCTAACCCTCCGTACATCTTCTCCTTCCACATCTCCTCTACATCTCGAATCCCAGGCGAGCTTTCCAGGCCGTTGGCGGCGCCGCACCACCGGGCGAGCGCTACCGGACAGCCCAAGACGACCCCGCAATCCGAGCATTCTCAGTTTTTGCGAACAGCGAGGTACCCATCTTCCAAACCACTTTTCTTTACGCATACTCGATAATTTCTCGAACTATAAATTTCTGTGCGTAGCCCATATGAACCCCTCCAATCCCCTTCTGATAAAATCCTGGGAACCCTAGGGGATTGCTCGAAAAATCGAGGCAAAGTTGCCCCAAAAATCTGTCGAAAATAGAGTTTGAATTCAGTCCCAAACCACAACTTAGAAGCCAGATTTCGATCTGTGTGTCGAGATTTTTCAGAAACTAATTGAACACATCTAAAGACAACATAACCATGATTAAAACGCATTTTGTAGATCTGAAATTCGTGTTCTGTGCGCGAATTAAATCAGCGTTAAAGTTGAGCGAAAAACTATTTTCAAAAGTGTTAATTTCAGAAACTTTCCACGATACGACGTACGCCCCGACAAACCGGGCGACGTGGTCGCACGTTATATGCATCGAAAGGCGCGTATGGATGTTGCTGACATGTGGGAACTGACGGGACTCAGTTTCGTCGCGTGTGTGCGACGAAATCAACGCGTATCCGTCGAGATAAGTACCCCCGTATCGGTGTTTTGCAAACTTATCCATAACTTCGTGTACAGTCGTCGAATCGAGACGAAACTTGTGCCAACAGGTCCAGATCAAAATTTTGGTCCTGCATGCCAAGTTTGGTTCGATTCTGAGAAGGTCGAATCGGAACCCATTTTTGGCGGGCCCGCGACCCACTCAAATGGGCAAACTTGTACACGGCTCATCGGAATCTAAAACTGGATATACCGTTGAGTTCCTATCCTCAAACTGAATCCGTAGACATGTAGTTTGACGACTTTAGAGACCATAAACTTTGGCACGTATTTCGGTGCAAAGCGGGTCCAACGGCGGACATCGTTTTGATCCAAAATTACGATTTTGTCCCTGTTCCAGAATTGAACTTTTGGACAGGCATTTCCTAGGTATATCTTCTTCACCGAGATTATTTTTGATGTTTGTTTCAGCGTTTGGAGTCATCTGTGATTTGTGAGTTTTGGTGCTGACACTTGCTACTCTTGGATTGCCTTTCTCGCACCGCAGGCAAGTATACCTTGCCATAGATTCTGATTGTGCTCATTTATTTTCAGTATATTTTATTATTGCATATTTTTTTCTCTTATTTGTCATTTTGTTTCTATTAGGCGTCCAAGTCACAATTGGGTGCAAGCGGCTACATATAGTCGTTTTATATTATTTATATTGCATGTCGACCTTGTGTTAGTTGACTACCCTATGAGTATGTGGGGTATTTTCATATCCCCTATGTCCTTGACACATGTGTATCACATGATGAGTGAGTTATATAGGACACAGACCTGCGTACTCGACTGGCCATCGATACGTACGGGACGTACGACGGTTAGGAGGTAACTGCTACTAGTGTGTCGAGTTAGAAGCCGTAGCAGTTGCCAATTGGACAAGCTGTGGATACATCTTGGATAGGAGAAGTTGGGGGGAGGGGACAGCTACTAGCGTATGGGATAATTTTATTTTACACACATTTGGAAGATAGTGTCTCGGATGAGCGCTACGTGTTACCCGGCCGATAGTGTCTCGGATGAGCGCTACTTGTTGGCCACTCTTTATTACTTGCTTGCGACAGCCCCTGCGTAGAACGTTGTCCTCTAAAGTGCATCTCACATAGACGGTTAGAAGATCCCGTAGAGTTATAGCTGCATATTTTATTTTGCACATTCAGTTACTTGGCATGTTTTCTGTATCTTGTTACGTCCCTCTGAGGACCTGGTGATCTCTCCAGGATTAGACGAGCAGGACTATCCAGAGGAGTACGGTGCCGCATTGGATCCAGCATACATCGGTGACGAGGCACCTTCCGCTCATACTTAGTTTTATTTTTTACTACCTGAGACCATGTATTGGACATTTTTTTATCATTCTTTCTTGCTGTTTGAGGAGGTTGGACTCCATTTAGTTGAGACTATTTTCCATAGTTGTTTGGGTGGAAATGTCTACCCGGCTATATTTTGATATCATCATTTATCTTATTTTAGTGGACTTATTATATTCTCTGTGTTGAGCTGTGGATGAGATTTAGTTATATTATTGTGGCTTACATGTACTATTATTACAGCTTATGTATTAATACGGGGATTACCATATATTGGTGTATTCTTCGTATAGTGCAGCTGGCATGTCTACGTACTTAGTCCTACGTATTTTGGGACTGGGGCGTTACATATTTTTGTGGTGGCCCATGCAGGTACAGTAATATTGTTGGGTTACATGACTGTGCCCAGCAAGCCTGCAAACTAGGAATAGGATATAAAATCTCATCCACTACTACTACCTTCTTTGATCTCTACTCCATTTACTTTTTTCTATAACTTATTGAATTCCTTTCAGCTTGAAATTGTTCTAACCAACTCTAAATTTTTGTGCCAATATAGAATGAATCTTCGTAGCGGTTTCACTACTCCCCTTGCCATTACTGACGGGAACACTACTGCTCGTGAGGAACCAGTAAATCTGCAGCAGCCAGCTATGTCTCCGACCACTCCAGCACCATCCGGGCCATCCACCCAGCCAGTGATGACCCCAGCCACGACTCAGCAGACTGGACCCGAGGATCCTGCTCCTCAGGGAGAGTACCTACCACCACCACCACCATATCCACCTCCGTTTCTGTCACAAATTGCACCCCAGTATCCTCCGTCATCATATCTACCACCACCACCTTCACAATATCCACCATCCTACCCACCTCAGCAGCCTCCGTCATATCCATCACCATATCCACCATCATATCCACCCCAGTATCCTCCACAGAATCTACCTCCGTATCCACCCACAAACCCCCCACATTATCCCTTTCCATATCCTTCATATCCTCCACAGTACGGGCTACATGGTGCCCCACAGATCATGCCTCAGATGCCATACATGCCCCCACAGCAGCCCATGCCTCAGGCTGGTGGGACTACTACAGAGCAGATTCTTCAGAGCCTAGTACAGGCTCAGATGCAGCAGAGCGAGTCCATCAGGAGGAGTGTAGAGACAACATTGGCCCGAGCACCACAAGCCACTGTGGGTTCTATCGAAGGATTCCGCAACATGCATCCTCCACACTTTAAGGGCACTGAAGACGTTATTGGGATCACCAATTGGTTGGTTAAGACAGAGAATCTCATGAAGGCTTCAGAGTTATCGACAAATCTATGGATGACGGCAGCGAAGTTACAGTTGGAAGGAAATGCTTATGATTGGTGGGCCGCAGAGGAGAGGCGGCTAGGACTTGATCAGACGTGGGAGGAATTCAAGGAACTGTTTAATAAGAAGTTTTTCTCCGACACTGCCAAGGATGCTTTATATGAACAGTTTCTACACTTGGAGCAGGAGAATATGACAGTTGACGAGTATGATGCCGAGTTTAGCCGACTGAGTCGTTTTGCACCAGGGTTGGTTACAACAGAGCTGGAGAAAGCCAAAAGATTTCATAGAGGCTTGAGTATAGAGTTGCAGAGGTACACCAGCTCCGAGTCGCGGGTCTCCCAAGCAGCTGTTCTGGCAGAGGCTAGAACTCAAGAGGCCATAAGCAAGAAGGCGAATCGACGAGTTATATCGACTATGGGATCAGCTAAGACCACTACAGGAGGGCCAGTGAGACGTCCTCCCACACATCAGCATCAGCAGAGGACAGGGCCATACCAGACACAGGAGAGGTCCTCTTGCAATTTTTGTGGCAAGGTTGGTCATGTTGTGAGAGATTATAGACGACGGTTGGGTCATTGTTTGATTTGCGGGTCGAATCAGCACCAGGCTAAGGATTGCTCATTTCAGAGAGTCACTCCACATAATCAGCAGCAGAGGCCAGCTATTGCAGGACCAGGAGTACCACGACCACCTTTACCCCCTCAGGCAGCCCAATTCCAGCAGACTAGAGCACCGACGGGCAATCAAAGAGTAGGGAAGGCTTTTGCACTAGCTGCAGAGGAGACAGAACCAGAGGTGGACGTTATAGCAGGTATGGTTTTAGTTGCATCATTTCCTGCCATCACATTATTTGACACTGGAGCCACCCATTCATTCATAGCCACTAGCTTTGCCACTAGACACAATATACCCATGTCATCATTATCTAAAAATATTAGAATCCTCACTGGAGGAGGAGTAGTTCCTGTTAGTGGAATTTGTAGAGATTGTCCTGTAGTGATAAATGGGAGGAAGATGAAAGCACGACTTCTTGTATTTCCGATGCCGACGTTCGATGTGGTTCTTGGAATGGACTGGTTGAGCCAGCATTTTGCTCTCATTGACTGCCATAGGAGCAGTATCGTCTTTAGACCACCGAGTGATGCAGAGTTCGAGTTCACCAAAGAGGATGCCTTGAGGAGCGATGCATCTGCATCGGGGACTCACATGATGATGCAGGACACCCCTCAGCACCCTATCATCACCGAGTTCGAGGATGTATTCCCCGAGGAGCTGCCAGGACTACCGCATGACCGAGACATTGAGTTTTCTATTGAGCTTATTCCAGAAGCCGAGCCTATTTTCTCTCGAGTTTATCGACTAGCACCCAAGGAGTTGGTAGAGATGAAGATGCAGATTGATGACCTATTGGAGAAGGGTTTTATTCATGCCAGTGCGTCACCATGGGGAGTACCCATTCTTTTTGTACCTAAGAAAGACGGGACCGTGCGCATGTGCATCGACTACAGAGCATTGAATGCAGTGACAGTGAAGAACAAGTATCCCTTGTCGCGTATAGATGATCTATTTGATTAATTGAGTGGACCAAAAGTATTCTCCAAGATTGACTTACGATCAGGCTATCACCAATTGAAGGTTCGGAAGGAAGATATTGCAAAGACGGCTTTTCGATCGAGGTATGGACACTATGAGTTCTTGGTCATGCCTTTCGGTTTGATCAATGCACCCGCAGTTTTCATGAATTTAATGAACAAGATCTTTCACCAGTATTTGGACAAATTTGTAGTAGTCTTTATAGATGATATCTTGATTTACTCCAAGAGTCAAGAGGAGCATGAGCAGCATCTACGGATAGTTTTGGGAACACTGAGGAATGAGAGACTCTTTACGAAGCTTAGCAAGTGTGATTTCTTTCTCAAAGAGGTATCATTTCTCGGTCATGTTGTTACGGGTGATGGCATATCAGTGGATCCAGAGAAGATCACAGCAGTCGAATCATGGCCCGCTCCCACATCCGCTACTGAGGTGAGAAGTTTCCTCGGCCCTGCGGGTTACTACCGAAGGTTCGTGGAAGAATTCTCTCGAATAGCGGGGCCGATGACTCGATTAACTTGCAAGGATCAGGAGTTTGTATGGACAGACGAGTGTCAAGCCGCATTTGATGAGTTGAAGAAGCTATTGACCACAGCACCGATCTTGACACTACCATCGGGCCAGGGAGGATTTGTGATCTACAATGACGCATCTGGGAAAGGATTAGGATGCGTATTGATACAGCACGGTCGGGTAGTAGCATATGCATCGCGACAGTTGAGGGTGCATGAGAAGAATTATCCGACCCATGATCTAGAGCTTGCAGCGGTTATCTTTGCTTTGAAGTTATGGAGACACTACTTGTACGGCGAGAAGGTTGATATCTACACTGATCATAAGAGCCTCAAGTACGTGTTCACACAAAAGGAGTTGAATATACGACAGCGACGTTGGTTGGAGTTGATGAAGGATTATGAGATCGAGCTACATTATCATCCGGGCAAGGCTAATGTCGTGGCAGACGCATTAAGCCGTAAGCCCATGGCACACTTTTTCACTACACAGAGGGAGTTGATTAGAGACTTGGAGCAGCTTGGTATTGAGGTAGTATTGCCTGGAGTCGATGGCGTATTAGCCAACCTCCAAGTACAATCATCATTGGTAGAGCGCATCAAGGCAGCATTGCCTAATGATGCTAGATTTCGACGACTCAGGGAGAGGACCGAAGCAGGAGAGAAGACGGGATTGAGGATTCATTCTGATGGGACATTGCGATGTGGTGATCGCATTTATGTTCCCAATGGAGAGTTACGACAGGAGCTGATGGCAGAGGCTCATAGTTCGACTTATTCTATTCATCCCGGAGGAACTAAGATGTATCGTGACTTACGACAGTATTATTGGTGGTACGGAATGAAGCGAGAGATAGCTCATTTTGTTGCCAAGTGCTTGGTATGTCAACAAGTGAAGGCAGAGCACCAGAGGACAGCTGGACTGTTACAGCTGCTACCCATTCCTGAGTGGAAGTGGAAGCACATTACTATAGATTTCGTCACGGGTTTTCCTCGGGGTCCTAGAGGACGTGACGCAGTATGGGTGATTGTTGATAGACTTACGAAGTCAGCCCATTTTATACCTTTTAAAGTGGGCCAGTCGACAGAGGTATTGGCAGATTGTGAGATTGCATGGTGTGCCTGTTAGTATTGTGTCGGACCGTGACTCGAGATTTACCTCGCACTTTTGGAGGAGCATGCAAGAGAGTTTGGGCACTCGATTGAAGTTCAGCACATCATACCATCCGTAGACAGATGGCCAGTCGGAGCGTACCATTCAGACGCTAGAGGATATGCTGAGAGCATGCATGCTTGACTTTGGCGGTTCATGGGAGGACCATCTGCATCTTGTTGAGTTTTCCTACAATAATAGCTATCAAGCGAGCATTCAGATGGCTCCGTTTGAGGCGTTATATGGTAGGAAGTGTCGATCACCGGTTTGTTGGAGCGACATAGGAGATCGACAGCTATTGGGTCCCGAGTTAGTCTTGAGCACAGTGGAGACAGTAAAGAAGATCCAAGGCCACCTGCGAGCAGCGCAGGATCGTCAGAAGCAGTGGACAGATAATCGTCGTCGACCTTTGGAGTTCAAAGATGGCGACCATGTGTTCTTGAAGATATCCCCCACTAGAGGCACGATTCGATTCGGAGGACGTGGCAAGTTGAGTCCAAGGTACATCGGGCCCTTCGATGTCTTGGAACGTGTTGGAGAGGTTGCTTATAGATTGGCCTTGCCACCGTCGCTGGAGGTAGTGCATGACGTATTCCATGTATCTCAGCTGAGGAGGTACGTGGCGGACAACAATCATGTGCTTGATCACTCCGAGATTACAGTTGGACCGAGCTTGTCGTACGAAGAGCAACCAGTAGGTATCCTCGATCGCCGAGTGAAGGTGTTGCGGAACCAATCTATTACATTGGTTCGCGTAGCATGGAAGCATCACTCGCCAGGGGAGTCTACTTGGGAGCGCGAGGACGACATCCGAAATTGCTACCCGCATTTGTTTGAAGACGAAGGTATGTCTTACATTTTCAGCTCTTAAGTTATTATTATTTCCTTGCATTGCATTTTATCCCCCGATCTTGGTTTAATTTCGAGGACGAAATTTTCTTCAAGTTGGGTAGGATGTAAAACCCCAATATTTTTCTAATTATTTTAAATACTTTAAAAATTAGTTTTTTATATTTTTCTGATTTTATTTGGTATTTGTACGAATTTATAGGTGTGTATCATATATGTATGGTTGCGTGCTTGTATATTTAAATACTACTAATTATATCCTATAATTATTACAAATATTTTTGACATTTAATTATGAATTTTATAAATTTTATTGTGAATATATATATATATATATATATATATATATATATATATATATATATATATATATATATATATTTAGTTATTGATTGTTTGAAAAAAAAAAAGCACTGAGGTGGGCCGACCCCCACCACAAGCAGCAGCAGCTGCGGAAAGTGGGGGGGGGGGCGACCCCTTAATGAGTTGTTAGCAGCTGAGCTGCTATAGGCCTAAAGCCCGACCCCCCACAGTTCCTTTGTTAATAAGGTGAGCTGTGGTTTAGTAAGCCCGACTCCCACAAAGTATTGCTATAACAGCTCTAGCTGCAATCCTTTTTGGCTCGACCCCACCACACTTACCAACAATCAGCAGCTCTAGCTGCAACCAATTTTGAACCGCCCCCACGATTGGTTCATTAAACGGCAGCTACAGCTGCATTGTGATCAAACCCCCACACCCTAAAGTAAACAGCAGCTCAGCTATAGCTGCAATAAAAACCCGTAGCATAACGCGACCCCAAGTCCTATTCCTATTAGAAACAGTCGGCGTATGTGAGTATATATAACTCCGCCCAAAAATCAAAACCCTAACCCTCCGTACATCTTCTCCTTCCACATCTCCTCTCCATCTCGAATCCCAGGCGAGCTCTCCAGGCCGTTGGCGGCGCCGCACCACCGCGCGAGCGCTACCGGACAGCCCAAGATGACCCCGCAATCCGAGCGTTCTCAGTTTTTGCGAACAGCGAGGTACCCATCTTTCAAACCACTTTTCTTCACGCACACTCGATAATTTCTCGAACTATAAATTTCTGTGCGTAGCCCATATGAACCCCTCCAAACCCCTTCTGATAAAATCCTGGGAACCCCAGGGGATTGCTCGAAAAATCGAAGCAAAGTTGTCCCAAAAATCTGTCGAAAACAGAGTTTGAATTCAGTCCCAAACCACAACTTAGAAGCCAGATTTCGATCTGTGTGTCAAGATTTTTCAGAAACTAATTGAAAACATCTAAAGACAACATAACCATGATTAAAACGCATTTTGTAGATATGAAATTTGTGTTCTGTGCGCGAATTAAATCAGCGTTAAAGTTGAGCGAAAAAACTGTTTTCAAAAGTGTTAATTTCAGAAAATTTTCACGATACGACGTACGCCCCGACAAGCCGGGCGACATGGTCGCACGTTATACGCATCGAAAGGCGCGTATGGACGTTGCTGACATGTGGGAACTGACGGGACTCAGTTTCGTCGCGTGTGTGCGACGAAATCAACGCGTATCCGTCGAGATACCCCCGTATCGGCGTTTTGCAAACTTATCCATAACTTCGTGTACAGTCGTCGAATCGAGACGAAACTTGCGCCAACAGGTCCGGATCAAAATTTTCGTCCTGCATGCCAAGTTTAGTTCGATTCTGAGAAGGTCAAATCGGAACCCATTTTTGGCGGGCCCGCGACCCACTCAAACGGGCAAATTTGTACACGGCTTATGGGAATCCAAAACTGGACATACCGTTGAGTTCCTCTCCTCAAACTGAATCCGTAGACATGTAGTTTGACGACTTTAGGGACCATAGACTGTGGCACGCATTTCGGTGCAAAGTGGGTCCAACGGTGGACATCGTTTTGACCCAAAATTACGATTTTGCCCCTGTTCCAGAATTAAACTTTTGGACAGGCGTTTCCTAGGTATATCTTCTTCACCGAGATCATTTTTGATGTTTGTTTCAGTGTTTGGAGTCATCTGTGATTTGTGAGTTTTGGTGCTGACACTTGCTACTCTTGGATTGCCTTTATCGTACCGCAGGCAAGTATACCTTGCCATAGATTCTGATTGTGCTCATTTATTTTCAGTATATTTTATTATTGCATATTTCTTTCTATTATTTGTCATTTTGTTTCTATTAGGCGTCCAAGTCACAATTGGGTGCAAGCGGCTACATATAGTCATTTTATATTATTTATATTGCATGTCGACCTTGTGTTAGTTGACTACCCTATGAGTATGTAGGATATTTTTATATCCCCTATGGCCTTGACACATGTGCATCACGTGCTGAGTGAGTTATATAGGACACGGACCTGCGTACTCGATTGGCCATCGATACGTACGGGACGTGCGACGGTTAGGAGGTAACTGCTACTAGTGTGTCGAGTTAGAAGCCGTAGCAGTTGCCAACTGGACAAGCTGTGGATACATCTTGGACAGGAGAAGTTGGGGGGAGGGGACAGCTACTAGCGTAGGGGCTACTTTTATTTTACACACATTTGGGAGATAGTGTCTCGGATGAGCGCTACGTGTTACCCGGCCGATAGTGTCTCGGATGAGCGCTACTTGTTGGCCACTCTTTATTACTTGCTTACGACAGCCCCTGCGTAGAAAGTTGTCCTCTAAAGTGCATCTCACATAGACGGTTAGGAGATCCCGTAGAGTTATAGCTGCATATTTTATTTTGCACATTCAGTTACTTGGCATGTTTTCTGTATCTTGTTACGTCCCTCTGAGGGCATGGTGATCTCTCCAGGATTAGACGAGTAGGACTATCCAGAGGAGTACGGTGCCGCATTGGATCCAGCATACATCGGTGACGAGGCACCTTCTGCTCATACTTAGTTTTATTCTTTACTATCTGAGACCATGTATTGGACATCTTTTTATCATTCTTTCTTGCTGTTTGAGGTGGTTGGACTCCATTTAGTTGAGACTATTTTCCATAGCTGTTTGGGTGGAAATGTCTACCCGGCTATATTTTGATATCATCATTTATCTTATTTTAGTGGACTTATTATATTCTCTGTGTTGAGCTGTGGATGAGATTTAGTTATATTATTGTGGCTTATCATGTACTATTATCACAGCTTATGTATTAATACGGGGATTACCATATATTGGTGTATTCTTCGTATAGTGTAGTTGGCATGTCTACGTACTTGGTCCTACGTATTTTGGGACTGGGACGTTACAGGTTTTGGGGCGGAGCGGCGGCTGAGGGCGGCCGGAGTTTCGCGACGATCGGGGGGGTTCTCCGAGGAAGGGGGTTACCAATGGGCGATTGCGCTCGGCGGTGGGCGCACGGCTCGGGAAGTCGGAGGCGGTGGTCGAACGGCTCGTGCTCGACGGGCGGATGGGGGTGGCGCACCAGCGCTCACGCCGGTGGCCGGCGAGCAGGGCACGGCGGAGGGAGCTCGTCGCTGAGGTTAGGGTTCTGCCCTCCTTATTCTATTTTGTTGTGGTGTCGATGGTGGTAGTTGCGATGTTGGTGACGGTGATGGGGTTGTTTGGTGGTTGTGGTCGTGGTGATTGTTGTCGATGTTGTCGGTGAATTGGTCGGGGTTGGGATTCGGGCAATGAGGTGGCCAGCTGTGGTCGGGACTGTGGTAGACATAGCTGGCCGCGTTGGCACCGAGGATGGTGGTTGACATCGTGGGTGGTGGTGATGGGGGTTTCCGGCGGATTTGGTCGATGGAGGTGGGGGGTCTGGGTGCGGGTGGAGGCCGGAGCAAGGTGGCGGTGGTGATTGTATGGTGGCTACGACAATGGTGGGATGTGTAGGGCTCGGGTTAGGGCTGGGTTTGAGATTGTGTCGGGGATGTGTCCGACATAGGAATAATATAATTGTATAATATGGAATAAGAGTGGTGGACACAGACACAATGCACAATTTTTAGTTGTGGAATTTGTGGATGAATAATGTGGAGGAGTACCTGCCTATTTATAGGATGTGGAAATTCCCAGTTGGATAGGGATTGGGATGATTTAAATCTCAATTAGATAAATCCCCTATTAATTTAAATCGATTTAAATCCAAATCAATCCAATCCAAATTAATTCTATACTTAATTTTAAAATATTTTAATTACAGTCAATAAAATCTTTTGCTATTTAATTTACCATATTTAATCAAATATTAAATTTGACAAAATCTAAAATATTATTTTCATAGTCAAATAAATATGGAAATAATTAATTTCGAAAATCACTATAAATACTTAAATATTACTTCATGATCTAGCTTTTATAAATAACAAAATATTTTAATAAGCAAATTTTACATTTCGCAAAATATTAAACCATAAATTTTCAAATCACCATTTATTTGTAAACTACGAATAAAATAACCTTTTTATACAAAATAAAAATATTTTTCCAACATATGTACCTCGACACATATTCGTACTCGTCGAGAAATTACGAACGCAATCTCGCACGTTATGTAAATTCAACCATGAGAACTCGTATGCGACGTGCAAATACGAAATAAAAAATTGAATACAAAATTATATAAAAATATCGTAGTAGAAATTTAGGGGTTTTACACTTTCTTTCTGAGTTGGTATCGCGTACCTAGACGAGTAACTATAAATCGGATATTAATTATTTTTGTATAAAATTAATAAGGATTTTATCACACTTAATTTTAAATGATTAAAATATTGGTAAGTTAACAAGTTCATGTTTTATCATTAGAAACAATGTAGTTATATATATATATATATATATGTATATATATATATATATATATATATATTTTATATATATATATATATATATATATATATATATATATATATATATATATATATATATATTATAAAAATACAAAGATTTGCCAATCAACCTATAAATGCTATCTTCTCCAATTAAATCAAGTAACCGGTTTATTCAATTAAATGATAACCAATGTAGCTTGCAACGTTAGACGAATTTCGGTAGATTAAATAAAATAACTTAAAACCTGACTAGGGTCTGCTTCTAGAGATTGTAACTAGCACACCTAGAGTGGTTTCATTATGGTTCTAAGTCAAGGTTCTCAACTGTAGGATCTCGGAGACGAACTTGACTTCCTTCTCGGTACCGATATTTCCGATCCAGTCAATTAACAGAGGCAAGTTACGGTTATGTTTTGTTGTATTTTATTTATTAATTGTCAAGCTGCATGTTTAAACCACATTGCTACACGGAACCCTCTCCTAGGGTTCAAATATTGATTGTGGGGATTGGAGGAATAGTGTAACGTTTATGGCCAATACCCCCTCATATTGCATTATTGTGCGAGCTTACCCCTCTTACACACGGGGATAAGCCGTATCGCGTCGCTAGAATGCTATTGTACAACCCAAGCCGGTCATAGACGTTTACACATTCAAAATCATATTGTTTTAAATTGTTAAATTACTGAAAAATATTGTTTCAACTGTTTGGCCTGCACTTTTCCATTATTATTTGAAATGTGAGAAACATATTCGTACTTGCTTTCTCCTGACTGGAGACCACATTTTTAGGTGACATTGAGGATACTGAGCTATTGTACAATAGCTACTATGACCTTTTATTGTACCCTGTGGTGTTGCCAGAGTCCCCCTTGGAGGACGCAGGACCTGAGGCCGATGAGCCGACCGCCTAGCTAGTTGTTTCCATTTTTTTCTAGTTTTATTGTTTTGGAGTTTTGTTAATTTGATTCAGCACTTTATTTCAGTTCTACCATTCCCATTTGTACTTTTCAATTGTTGAATAAAAGTTTTAAATTTCTGTATACTGAGTTGTGACAAATATATAGATGTTGTGAATACCTGCATATAAAACAACTTACTGCCGCCGTCTCACAACGGTGCAGGCTGGGCATGATCCGGTTCGACCCAATAATTTGGGATCGGGTCGTGACAAATTTATTGCTCAATATCATGCATGCTTTATTTCTTATAAGTTGTTCTTTCAAAACCATATGTAGTTGCAAATTACTATACTTTAGTTTTCTTTATGCATTTGGCTTAGAGTTAAGGGACCACCTTTGTTTGTGTCGTATTCATTGGCCGACACCTGTATGCCACGATGTCACGTGTCTCATATATATTCGGATTTGCGTACCGACTATACATCGGTGCATACAGGACAAGCGTTAGGATATAACTGCTAATATAATTGTCTATAAGACTTAGCGGTTATTAGAAATATCGTGGTGTAGATTCAGCACGAGTAGTGCATGGGGAGGGGATGACAGTTATTAGGCGGAGGGGCTTTCACACATTTACCTTTCTCTAGCGGCCATTTGTGACTCAGCCGAGAGCTAGTGAGCCGTGCATTTATTTACTTTCCTCTAGATGCCACTAGTGCCTCGGTTGAAAAACAAATGTGTCGTGCATTTACTTTCCTCTAGCTGCCGTTAGTGACTTACCCGAGAGACTAGTGTGTCGTGCATTTATTTATTCTCCTCTAGATGCCACTAGTACCTCGGTTGAAACGCTAACGCGTCGTGTTTCTAGTCTCGGAAGCCCTTGTGTAGAACGTTGTCTTCAAAGTATATTTTCACATAGAATGGTTAAGGACCTTTATTTGTTTAGTCATATATACTTTTATGTTGAGCTTTTATTATTCAGTTTAGGGCATGATATTATGTGTCTTGTTACGTCCCTCTGAGGACCTGGTTATCTCGCCAGGTGTGTGCTCTTGTCTTTCGCAGGTGTTCTAGCTGTGGTCATGATCGTCACTATTTCCTCGAGGATGATTGAACTTTGATCATCTTCGCACCGCTCTCCAAACTCTTTCTTTTGTTGTGTATTTCTTTTCATAGTTGGTAGTGGATTTGTCTTCTCCCAACTATATGTACCAATGACAATTCATAGTTGATTATATGATATCTTTTATTATATTCTGTGGATAAGATTAGTTTGTTGTGGTTTACCGTATTTTACAGCTTATGTATACATATGAGACCCATATACTTCGTATTTATACAGCTGGCATGTCTACGTTTCTAGTCCTACATATTTTGGGACTGGAGCGTTACATATTTTTGTGGTGGCCCATGCAGGTCAAGATAAATTGTTTGGTTACTTTACCGTACCAAGCAAGACTGCGAATAGGATTAGAAGTCTAGGATCTCATCCACATACTTGACCACTTTCCTCGATCCCATATTCGAATTACCGTACGACTCATTAATTGTATCTTGCTTGATTCCTCCTATCATTATTCTAATCTTCCCTTCGTACTTGCTAGAGATTGACCCTACTAGTTAGATGTCCCAAACACCCTTAGCTTAATTCAAGTTGGGTAGAATACTCCACGACCTGACACACCCTTGACCATTAAGGGAATATAAATAGTATTATCTAGACCATAGAGACTAGAGAAATTTAACCCATTTGGTCAACCAAGCCTTGGTCAGTAAAACCGTAGAATGATGGTATAGGAATAAACAAGACTTAGATCCTTATGACTCTTAGACTATTCTTATTTGTTTTTATTTCATCTACCATCGTGCATATGTTCTACTATCTAGACTAATGATGCTAATATATCCTAGTATTTGCAAGCTAATTCTTTATCGAGCTTGATCAAGGCATATGATATTGAGCGGCCGCTCACTAACATATTGTCTAATCAGAACCGGTGCATGATGGTCTGATCAACTGAGTGCACTTTGGTTCACCTTTTTCATATATCAATCTACGTGGACGGGATGTAGTTGAACTTTCCCCGTAGAATTCCATCCATGACTGTCTTGACGATTCTTTTGAAATCTATACGGCCGCCTTTGAACCACGTATTCATAATCGATAATATCGTCCTTGCACACCTTATTGCTTTCGCCTTCAACCATTTAGAAGGACAAAGGCGTGTGCTAGAACTTCCTCTAGCTTTCCTATCAATTATGACCATCACCACTCAAATGTTGCTACGTCTTCATCCTAAACTCCTCGTCCTCCTTATCGGCCCTATGTTTTCTACCATGACCCTCAATTCGCTTATTTCAGGAGTAAGCCTAATTCGCTCTCTTAAATCGTGCCCTCAACCTACTCTCAAAACATATCTTTTAGGTCTCCTATTTATCCTCATGATACAATATTACTCCTTGCATGTTATCATGACTAACTTTAACCCTTAACTTTTTAATTGTTGCTTAAAACTCATGACCCTCATTCACTACCCACGACCATACCCGTTTTATTTTTCTATGATCTAGATCGCAACTTCTTACGACATGATTTTATTGAGCCTTATAATTGATTGTTCCACCGATACCCCTTGTGTCTTTTCACCCCTAATAATTCTTAATTTCGAGGACGAAATTCTTTTAAGTTGGGTAGGATGTAAAACCCCTAAATTTCTACTATATTTATTTTTTATTTTTATTTTTTTTATAAATTGAGTACTGATTATTATTTTGTATTTGTACATCGTGTAGTTGTATTGTACGTCGTGCGCGAAATTTCATTTTCGTAATTGCTCGACGATGCGAATATGTGCGAGCGTACATATTTTTTTGAAAAATATTTTTCTATTTTTATAGTTTCAAAATAATATATATAATAATTATTTTTAGCTATCGTACCAAAAAAAAATTCAAGTTTATGATTTTATTTTTGAAAAGTCTTTCATTTATACAGTTATAAAAAAATATATTCTTATAAGATGGTATACTAGAAAAGTATATTTATGTAAAAATTATTTGTGCATACATATATCATAATTAGTTATTAGCTTATTTTTAAATAAATAGTGAAATTTTTGAAATTATTATTATTAGTATTTTTTGAAAACATATTTTTGAAATTATTGTGGCAATTTAAATCTTGATTTGATTTTATGGATATATTTAAATAGTTAAATTAATATCTATAATTAAATTATGATTTATCTTATTTAATTTTAAACTAAAAGAAGGAATTTAATCATATTTAAATTGAATTTGTATTTGGATTTGGATTTGATTGATTTTGAATTGATTAGTAGAAAATTATCTAATTGGGTTTAAATAAATCCAAATCCTTATCCAACTGGGAATTCCTACCTCCTATAAAAGGAGAGGTACTCATCCATAAATTTCAACTCTAAAATTTCTACAACCAAACGTGCGTGCATCGTGTCCGTGTTCCCCGTCCAAATTCTTATTCCATCTTTTACAAATATATTATTAACTCTTCCGTGTCGGACACTTCCCCGACACAATAAAATTTCCAAAACCTAAACCTAACCCGACTATCCCCCGACTGCCCACCTCTACCTCGCCTCGACTATCATCACAGCCACCCATTCTCACCTCGTCCAGCCAACCCTAACCCTAACCCTAAACCTAACCCTAACTCTAATCTGGCCGAATAAGCCACTGCCACGACGACCTCCACCTTCGTCGTGACCCGCAGCGACTCCTCCTCGCCCGTACGAGCACCTGACACCACCCCCTCCTACACCGAACAACTGACAACCTAGCCGCAGCCACACACCAACCCCGGCCGTCCCAACACAGCCTCCAGCCATCTCTTCCTCCGTGCCGACTCCCCAACCCAGCCATCTCCAATAGAACCGCCACCACCAGGCCACCTTCCCGACCTCGCTACCCCGGCCTCCCCGTTGCCAAAATTCACCGCAGCCGACGCCGCCCAAACCCATCACCAGCCATCGCCACCACCGTGGCCCCGTACCACCACCGGCAACAACACCCAACCCCGGTCCCCTCCTCGACCCACTCCAGCAATCACACCACCAAATAAATTATCAAAATAGAAACCCTCACCTGTACTCCCGTCGTCGCACCCCCAATTTCCTCGCCTCAGATCCGTCGCCATACGGGTCTGCCGGAACTCCTCGCCTCCGTACAGATCCTCCATCCCGTCGAGAAGCTCCGCCGTAGTCTTCCACGCCATCCTCCACGGCGTTGTGCGCCATCGGTGCCACCAGATCGTGCCCCCGTACAGCACCTGACCCTCCGGTCGGCCGCCGACCATGCCTCCCTCATGTGGCAGCACCCGTCGCGTCGCTCCGGTGCTCCGCTGCATGCTCGAGCACACACCGTCTCGAACTTCTGTGGTGCGCCCTCGCTCGGTCCCTCATCCTCTTCTCTGTAAGTCTCTTCCCTCTTCTTCTTCCTCTTGATTCCTCCACTCCCCCCTCTCTTTTTCTCCCCCCATGAAATCACCTGTTGTTCCTTTCCCAACTTTTAATATCCCCATCCCTCTCTCGAAAATCGACAAGGAGAGAAACAGGAGTGTACTTTCTATAATTATTATTGGTATCATTATTAAATATTATTTCTGTTCTAACTAGTATGTAACCGTATAAGCATATTAGGTATAGCTATATTATAAATGCATATATAATGTTAGTTCAATACTACTGCCACCAATTAGAATTATATATATAAATAAATATTATATTCGATTTGGCTTACATTTATTTCAAATTTAGTTTAGCCCGAAATATATTATTATAAGATTTTTATGGTATTTTAAACATATCTTCCCAATGATAAAATGGTTTCCTAATATTTTTGATATTTATCTAAATTATTTTTACTAGAAATTTTCTATCTATAAGTTTGTTTTGTGTAAAACCCCTAAATTTCTAATATTTTTTTATTAAATTTGCATGGATTTAAAATTTTGTATTGTACGCCACGTAGTCGTATTATACGTCGCGCACGAAATTTTATTTTTTTGAAATTGCTCGACGAGTGCGAATATGTGCGAGCGTACATATTTTAGAAAAACATTTTTATTTTTATAGTTCCAAGATAATATATATAATAATTATTTTTAGCTATCAAAATTTCTAGATATAAGGGTTATTTATGAAAAGCCTTCTTGTAAAATGGTATACTAATTAAGTATATAATTGTAAATATTAATTGTGCATACATACCTATTTCATAATTATTTATTAATTTAATTGTAAATAATAATGTATTTTCGTAATTATTATTTTAATATTTTAGAAAACATATTTCAAAATTTTTGTAGCAAATTAAAATTTGATTTGATTTATGGAAGTGTTTTAAATAATAGATTAATATCTATATTTGGATTTGGATTTATCCCAAATGATTTGAATTTAATTAGATTAAATTTGATTTGTATTTGGAACTTGATTTTGAATTGGATTTGGATTATTGAATTGATTTAAATTAGTAATAGAATAATCTATTTTGGGGTTTAAATTATTCCAAATCCTATCCAAAGTGGGAATTCCCACATCCTATAAATATAGGCAGGTACTCCTCCACATTATTCATCTCCCACAAAATTTCTTCCACAAAGTCTCCAACCATGGTGCGTGCCCCGTGTCCGTGTTCCACCATCCAATTTCTTATTCCATATTTTTACAGATACAATCTTTCTTGTGTCGGACACACCCCGACATCAATGAATTACCTAATCTAAACTCTAAACCTAGTTTATTTCTCTGCCCTACGCCGTGTCGGGTCTCGCCCAACCATCGACACTCACGACCAGCCTCCCTACTTCCACCGTACAATCGCGACCACCATCCAACCCGGACCACCACCGTACTCACCACCAGCACAGACCTTACTCTCCATACACCGCCACCCCGCCACCAGCCTTCACCAGAGCCCGCCACATCTCCACCATCATCGCCATCACCAACACAGCGACCACCATCAGTAACATCACCACCACCGCCGCCGTAGACAAACTCCGGCCATATAACCGACCACCACCACCGTCACCGGCGCAACCCGCCGGCGACCAAAGAAAAAAAAAAACCAACAGCCCAGCCGTCATCACCACCATAGTCGACACCACCACCCTCACGGCCATCGTCGGAGACCACAAAAAGAAAAAGAAAAAGGAATTTAACATCACCCCCCCCTTACCTCTGCCATCCGCCGCCGTACTCGCCGGAGCTCCGCCGGCCGAGTCCGCTCCCGTCGACCGCTCTCTTCCTCCCTGCTCTGAGCACGACTCTCCGATCGACCCAGCTTCGGCCGACCAGCGCTGGAGCCGACGCTCGCCCAACCGCCCACGACGAGCACCGCCGTCTGCCACTCCCGAGAAACCCCCGCGCCCCTTCCTGAAACCCTCCAGATCCGTCCGCCTAACACGTCGCCACCGCCTTAGGCCGGTGACCACCGCGCCACCACCGCCTCGTACGCCCGCCGCGTCCCTCCGCCTCTTCCGCCCTAGGTCGAGACCGGAGTAGCCGCCCACGCTGCGCAGGCCGAGCGCCGTGAGCCGACCTATCCGCCAGATCCGCACCGCGACCTCCTCGCCGCGCTTTGGCCGCGTCCTCCCGCCGGCGACACCCCAAACCCCCGCCGGCGAGCGCGCCACTCCGCCGCAACCGATCTGACCCCAGCCCCCGTCTTCGTCTTCCGGCGACTTCTTCTCCTTCCCTCACTCTTCCTCTCTCCCGCTCCCAGACTCCGCGCCGGAAACCCTTTCCCGGCCGCCGTCTCCTCCTCTCGAAAAACCTAGCTTCCTATCTCTCGCTCTCCCTCTCAGACTCTCTCTCTCCCGTTCTTTTCTTAAGTTCTTTTTTGCTTTTAACTTCTTTTCCCACTGTGGGAGAAGAGAACAATGTGAGCCTTTACATTGTTACACTTTAGTAAAGGCTTTGGGAAGTATGAGCAGTTGGGATATTTATTGTTTTGTTTTTTTTTTATGATAGCTAATATTATTATTTTATGTTAATATCTATATGTTATTATTATTATTAGATATTATTATTATTATTATTATTATTATTATTATTATTATTTCATTATTACTATTATTGTTATTATTATTTTTTTATTATTGTTATTATTTTTATTATTATTAATTATTTTTCTTATGTACAAAATATGTAGTACGGTTACAATAGCTATACTACAATTGTCATCAATGTTATATTGATATTAATTAGGTATATTTGTTTGGCTCACCTACATTAATTTTATTAATTTTTATTATAATTCCAAATTTTAGTTTTCGTATATTATAAGTAATTTTCTAATATAAGTTATTAAATACTTTGATTAAATATAAGTAGCATGATATCAATCTTATTTATTTTTACAAAACATAGAACTTTAGCCTAAATCGGTTTTTTTTCCATATTTTTATGAATTTATCAAATATTAGTTTTACCATAAAATATTTTATCAAGTATTATAAATAGTTTTCAAAAAGGGGGGCATATATATATATTATTATCCTATTTCTTTTGAATTGTCTCATATCCATGACCAATCCTCTTATTCCTATCATGTCACCAAATTCGAACTACCTTATGTCCACCCTAACCGATTTGACCCTTCTGGACCCAATGTAACTGTCCATGCCACCATGAGAGGTCACCTTGCATAGTTGTCGCACCGAAGTCGCAGTTTGTGCCACCGTGATTATCGCAGCACACCAGGCGCCCTACCAGGCAAGACACCTTGTCATTTGCTGTTTAATTATTTTAGCTCATATTTCATGCATGTCCATTATTTTCTTTATACAAAATAACTGTGATACATAGCATAACTGTTAGAATTTACTGCTGTGTATTATTTTTCTTACAAATTAAACCTAGAATTTAGGGACCACCTTGTGTGTCGCATTCATTGGCCTTGACACGTTGTATCACGAAGTTGTGTGTCGCATGTAGAACACGGACATACGTGATTGGCTGGCCACTGGTGCGTATAAGCCGTGCGATAGGAATAACCGCTAATAGAAATTGCATGCTAGTTTGACTTAGCGGTTATAGAGGTTTACTGTTGTAGATACAACATGGTAGGCATTGGGTGGGAAGAACATCTCCTTAATGTATGGGTCATTTATGCACTGCCCTGATTGCCGGTTATCTCCAATGGGAGGTACGGTCCTGCTAGCCGGTTATCTCCAGTGGGAGGTACGGTCCTGATTGCCGGTTATCTCCAGTGGGAGGTACGGTCCTGATTCCTGATTTCTGACTGAGTCGACCCATGCGTCAAGGTTTGTTCTTTATTGCATATTCACTATAGTACGGCTAGGTACCCTATTGTATGTGTCCCTTAATTATTTGAGCAATATTTATTCAGTTTATATGGCATGATATTATGTGTCTTGTTACGTCCCTCTGAGGACCTGGTTGTCTTGCCAGGTGTGTACTATTGTCTTTCGCAGGTGTTCTAGCTCTAGCCGTGATCTTCGCTATTTCTTCGAGGATGATTGCATTTGGATCGTCTTCGCTTCGCTCGCCATATTCATTTCTTTTCTTATGTATTTTTTCTTTACTTGTTGTTAGTGGATTTGTCTCCGCCCAACATATTGTATCAAGACAAATTCATAGTGATTATATAATATCTTTTATTTTTGTGGATGAGATTAGTTAGTTATGGTTCTACTGCATTTTACAGCTTATGTATTTATACGAGACTTCCATATATTGGAGTATACTTCGTATGAATATAGCTGGCATGTCCACATTCCTAGTCCTACGTATTTTGGGACTGGGGCATTACATGTTTTTGTGGTGGCCCATGCAGGTCAAGATAAATTGTTTGGTTACTTTACCGTACCAAGCAAGCCTGCGAATAGGATTAGAAGTCTAGGATCTCATCCACATACTTGACCTCTTTCCTTGATTTATCTACCGTTTGACTCATCAATTGCATCTTGCTTGCTTCTTTCCACCCCTATTCTATCTTCCCTTCGTGCTTGCTAGAGATTGACCCTACTAGTAAGATGTCCCAAACCCCTTAGTTTAATTCTTTAAGTTGGGTAGAATACCCCACGACTTGACACACCCTTGACCATTAAGGATAATAGAATTATTTAGACCATAGAGACTAGAGGAATTTAACCCATTTGGTCAACCAAACCTTGGTCAATAAAACCATAGAATGATTGTATAGGAATAAACAAGACTTAGATCCTTTTGACTCTTAGACTATTCATATTTATTCTTATTTCAATCTTAATCTCGTGCCTATGATATTACCACCTTGACTAATGATGCTAATATAGCCTAATTTTGCAAGCTTATCTTTTTATCGAGCTTGTTCAAGACATATGTTATTGGAAGAGCTCCCACTAACATGATGTCTAATCAGAACCGGTGCATAATGGTCTGATCAACCAAGTGCACTTTGGTTCGCTTTTGTTTATTATTCTACGTGGATGGGGACATAACTAAACTTGTCATTTAGAAACCAATCCACGACTGCCTTGACAATTCCTTTGAAATTCTTTTCGGTCGTCTTTGAATCACGTACTCGTATTCGATAAGATCGCCTTTTGAACCCCTTAATGCTTTCGCCTTCACCTATTCTAGAAGGACGAACGCGTTATACTAGTATCTCCTCTAGCTCTTCTATCGATAATGACCCTTATACTCATATTAGTCTATGATCTAGATCGCAACTTCTTATGACATAATTTTGTCAAGCCTTATAATTGATTGTTTCCTCCAATACCCCTTGTGTCCTCTCACCCCTCCTACAAATCCTTAATTTCGAGGACAAAATTTCTTTTAAGTTGGGTAGGATGTAAAATCCCTAAATTTCTAATATTTTTTTTATTAAATTTGTATGGATTTAAAATTTTGTATTGTACGCCACGTAGTCGTATTATACGTCGCGCACGAAATTTTATTTTTTCGAAATTGCTCGACGAGTGCGAATATGTGCGAGTGTACATATTTTAGAAAAACATTTTTATTTTTATAGTTCCAAGATAATATATATAATAATTATTTTTAGCTATCAAAATTTCTAGATATAAGAGTTATTTATGAAAAGCCTTCTTGTAAAATGGTATACTAATTAAGTATATAATTGTAAATATTAATTGTGCATACATACCTATTTCATAATTATTTATTAATTTAATTGTAAATAATAATGTATTTTCGTAATTATTATTTTAATATTTTAGAAAACATATTTCAAAATTTCTGTAGCAAATTAAAATTTGATTTGATTTATGGAAGTGTTTTAAATAATAGATTAATATCTATATTTGGATTTGGATTTATCCCAAATGATTTGAATTTAATTAGATTAAATTTGATTTGTATTTGGAACTTGATTTTGAATTGGATTTGGATTATTGAATTTATTTAAATTAGTAATAGAATAATCTATTTTGGGGTTTAAATTATTCCAAATCCTATCCAAAGTGGGAATTCCCACATCCTATAAATATAGGCAGGTACTCCTCCACATTATTCATCTCCCACAAAATTTCTTCCACAAAGTCTCCAACCATGGTGCGTGCCCCGTGTCCGTGTTCCACCATCCAATTTCTTATTCCATATTTTTACAGATACAATCTTTCTTGTGTCGGACACACCCCGACATCAATGAATTACCTAATCTAAACTCTAAACCTAGTTTATTTCTCTGCCCTCCGCCGTGCCGGGTCTCGCCCAACCATCGACACTCACGACCAGCCTCCCTACTTCTACCGTACAATCACGACCACCATCCAACCCGGACCACCACCGTACTCACCACCAGCACAGACCTTACTCTCCATACACTGCCACCCCGCCACCAGCCTTCACCAGAGCCCGCCACATCTCCACCATCATCGCCATCACCAACACAGCGACCACCATCAGTAACATCACCACCACCGCCGCCGTAGACAAACTCCGGCCATATAACCGACCACCACCACCGTCACCGGCGCAACCCGCCGGCGACCAAAGAAAAAAAAAAAGACCAACAGCCCAGCCGTCATCACCACCATAGTCGACACCACCACCCTCACGGCCATCGCCGGAGACCACAAAAAGAAAAAGAAAAAGGAATTTAACATCACCCCCCTTACCTCTGCCATCCGCCGCCGTACTCGCCGGAGCTCCGCCGGCCGAGTCCGCTCCCGTCGACCGCTCTCTTCCTCCCTACTCTGAGCACGACTCTCCGATCGACCCAGCTTCGGCCGACCAGCGCTGGAGCCGACGCTCGCCCAACCGCCCACGACGAGCACCGCCGTCCGCCACTCCCGAGAAACCCCCGCGCCCCTTCCTGAAACCCTCCAGATCCGTCCGCCTAACACGTCGCCACCGCCTTAGGCCGGTGACCACCGCGCCACCACCGCCTCGTACGCCCGCCGCGTCCCTCCGCCTCTTCCGCCCTAGGTCGAGACCGTAGTAGCCGCCCACGCTGCGCAGGCCGAGCGCCGTGAGCCGACCTATCCGCCAGATCCGCACCGCGACCTCCTCGCCGCGCTTTGGTCGCGCCCTCCCGCCGGCGACACCCCAAACCCCCGCCGGCGAGCGCGCCACTCCGCCGCAACCGATCTGTCCCCAGCCCCCGTCTTCGTCTTCCGGCGACTTCTTCTCCTTCCCTCACTCTTCCTCTCTCCCGCTCCCAGACTCCGCGCCGGAAACCCTTTCCCGGCCGCCGTCTCCTCCTCTCGAAAAACCTAGCTTCCCATCTCTCGCCCTCCCTCTCAGACTCTCTCTCTCCTGTTCTTTTCTTAAGTTCTTTTTTGCTTTTAACTTCTTTTCCCACTGTGGGAGAAGAGAACAATGTGAGCCTTTACATTGTTACACTTTAGTAAAGGCTTTGGGAAGTATGAGCAGTTGGGATATTTATTGTTTTTTTTATGATAGCTAATATTATTATTTTATGTTAATATCTATATGTTATTATTATTATTAGATATTATTATTATTATTATTATTATTATTATTATTATTATTTCATTATTACTATTATTGTTATTATTATTTTTTTATTATTGTTATTATTTTTATTATTATTAATTATTTTTCTTATGTACAAAATATGTAGTACGGTTACAATAGCTATACTACAATTGTCATCAATGTTATATTGATATTAATTAGGTATATTTGTTTGGCTCACCTACATTAATTTTATTAATTTTTATTATAATTCCAAATTTTAGTTTTCGTATATTATAAGTAATTTTCTAATATAAGTTATTAAATACTTTGATTAAATATAAGTAGCATGATATCAATCTTATTTATTTTTACAAAACATAGAACTTTAGCCTAAATCGGTTTTTTTCCATATTTTTATGAATTTATCAAATATTAGTTTTACCATAAAATATTTTATCAAGTATTATAAATAGTTTTCAAAAAGGGGGCATATATATATATATATATATATATATATATATATATATATATATATATATATATATATATATATTATTATCCTATTTCTTTTGAATTGTCTCATATCCATGACCAATCCTCTTATTCCTATCATGTCACCAAATTCGAACTACCTTATGTCCACCCTAACCGATTTGACCCTTCTGGACCCAATGTAACTGTCCATGCCACCATGAGAGGTCACCTTGCATAGTTGTCGCACCGAAGTCGCAGTTTGTGCCACCGTGATTATCGCAGCACACCAAGCGCCCTACCAGGCAAGACACCTTGCCATTTGCTGTTTAATTATTTTAGCACATATTTCATGCATGTCCATTATTTTCTTTATACAAAATAACTGTGATACATAGCATAACTGTTAGAATTTACTGCTGTGTATTATTTTTCTTACAAATTAAACCTAGAATTTAGGGACCACCTTGTGTGTCGCATTCATTGGCCTTGACATGTTGTATCACGAAGTTGTGTGTCGCATGTAGAACACGGACATACGTGACTGGCTGGCCACTGGTGCGTATAAGCCGTGCGATAGGAATAACCGCTAATAGAAATTGCATGCTAGTTTGACTTAGCGGTTATAGAGGTTTACTGTTGTGGATACAACATGGTAGGCATTGGATGGAAAGAACATCTCCTTAATGTATGGGTCATTTATGCACTGCCCTGATTGCCGGTTATCTCCAATTGGAGGTACGGTCCTGCTAGCCGGTTATCTCCAGTGGGAGGTACGGTCCTGATTGCCGGTTATCTCCAGTGGGAGGTACGGTCCTGATTCCTGATTCCCGACTGAGCTGACCCATGCGTCAAGGTTTGTTCTTTATTGCATATTCACTATAGTACGGCTAGGTACCCTATTATATGTGACCCTTAATTATTTGAGCAATATTTATTCAGTTTATATGGCATGATATTATGTGTCTTGTTACGTCCCTCTGAGGACCTGGTTGTCTTGCCAGGTGTGTGCTATTGTCTTTCGCAGGTGTTCTAGCTCTAGCCGTGATCTTCGCTATTTCTTCGAGGATGATTGCATTTGGATCGTCTTCGCTTCGCTCGCCATATTCATTTCTTTTCTTATGTATTTTTTCTTTACTTGTTGGTAGTAGATTTGTCTCCGCCCAACATATTGTATCAAGACAAATTCATAGTGATTATATAATATCTTTTATTTTTGTGGATGAGATTAGTTAGTTATGGTTCTACTGTATTTTACAGCTTATGTATTTATACGAGGCTTCCATATATTGGAGTATACTTCGTATGAATACAGCTGGCATGTCCACGTTCCTAGTCCTACGTATTTTGGGACTGGGGCGTTACATTTTGACAACCTCAAAGAAGTTTCTGCCTAAAACGATATTGATTTTTCACAGTAAGAATTATCTAAAATATTTTAGAAGAATATATTTATCAAATATTATAAATAATTTTTTAAAAATATTATATGTATTATTCCATCAAAAACTTATTTTACTATTACTTTATGTTTTGGTGTGTTTAGTAGAGAAGAGACAATTTATGATTTATTATTACTAACATTATTGTTATTATTATATCTTGATTAAGTCAGTGTATAGGCATACAAATTATCAGGGTAAGATTATTAGTATTACTAGTATTATTGTGTTAATTAAAATTATTATCTAAAATATATAGTTTGGACTTGGCCTCGTATTTACTTTCAAAATTTATTTACAAACCATAATTTTGGTATTTTTCATCTATTTAAAATATAGTTTCCTACTAAGATCCTATTTTGAAAAATTTAGGATTTTAGCCTAAAAATGATTTTTATGTATGAAATTATCTAAAATTACTTTTCATTATAAAGATATAGTTTCTACCTAAAATATTAGTTCGACAAAAACTTAGAGTTTTGCCCTAAAAACGATTTTTCTATGTTTCAAATTAATTCCTAAAATTATGTTGGATTAATGATATATATATATATATATATATATATATATATATATATATATATATATATATATATATATATATATATATATATATATATATATATATGTATTATTTTCAAGTATTTACGTAAATAAAAATATTTTTGAATAATAAAATATAGTTTCAAGGATTATAAATAGTTTGCTAAAAATTATAGATATTTTATCTATCTAACTTCCATGGATATTCCTCATGTCCGTGACTAAACCACTTTTCATATTCTTTCGCCAATTCGAGACTTCCTTATGTCCACCCTAACTAATTTGACCCTTCTGGACCCAATAGAACTGTCTGTGCCACTATCAGAGGTTATCCTGCATTGTTATTACACTGAAGTCGCAGTTCGTGCCACCTTGATCATTGCAGTACACCAGGCATCCTACAAGGCAAGACACCTTGCCTTTACTGTTTAATTTCTTGCTCAATATCATGCATGTTTTATTTCTTATAAGTTGTTATTTCAAAACCATATGTAGTTGCAAATTACTATACTTTAGTTTTTTTATCTATTTGGCCTAGAGTTAAGGGACCACCTTTTTTTTGTGCCGCATTCATTGGCTGACACCTGTATGCCACGATGTCATGTGTCTCATATAGATTCAGACTTGCATACCGACCGTACATCGATGCATACAGGACGAGCGTTAGGATATAACTGCTAATATAATTGCCTAGAAGACTTAGCGGTTATTTGAAATATCGTGGTGTGGATTCAGCACGAGTAGTGCATGGGGAGGGGAAGACAGTTATTAGGCGCAGGGGCTTTCACACATTTATTTTCTCTAGCTGCCATTTGTGACTCAGCCGTGAGCTAGTGAGTCGTGCATTTATTTACTTTCCTCTAGATGCTACTAGTGCCTCGGTTGAAACACAAATGTGTCGTGCATTTACTTTCCTCTAGCTGTCGTTAGTGACTCACCCGAGAGACTAGTGTGCCGTGTATTTATTTATTTTCCTCTAGATGCCACTAGTACCTCGGTTGAAATGCTAACGCACCGTGTTTCTAGTCTCGGAAGCCCTTGTGTAGAACGTTGTCTTCAAAGTGCATTTTCACATAGAATGGTTAAGGACCTTTATTTGTTTAGTCATATATACTTTTCTGTTGAGCTTTTATTATTCAGTTTAGGGCATGATATTATGTGTCTTGTTACGTCCCTCTGAGGACCTGGTTATCTCGCCAGGTGTGTGCTCTTGTCTTTCACAGGTGTTCTAGCCGTGGTCATGATCGTCACTATTTTTTCGAGGATGATCGCACTTTGATCGTCTTCGCACCGCTCGCCAAACTCTTTCTTTTGTTGTGTATTTCTTTTCGTAGTTGGTAGTAGATTTGTCTCCTCCCAACTACATGTACCAATGACAATTCATAGTTGATTATATGATATCTTTTATTATATTCTGTGGATAAGATTAGTTTGTTGTGGTTTACCGCATTTTACAGCTTATGTATACATATGAGACCCATGTACTTCGTATGTATACAGCTGGCATGTCTACGTTTCTAGTCCTACGTATTTAGGACTGGGGCGTTACACATAGTCATGTCATAACACAGCTTTGAGAAAGCAAAGAAGTCGACGACTGCTTGGACGGGAGAGGAGCTTAAGGGTGGGGGAGCTCGAGCCACCTTTCTCACCACCACCAACCCCTCTCAAAGTCGACGACCGTCCAGACGAAGTCGACATCAGCTGGAGGAAAGCTGCAGATACAGACGAGGACGACGTCTCCGTCAGCGTGATCGAGCTGACGTTGGTGGCCGCTTCGTCCTCTCTATCAACGTAGAGGACGATATGACATATTTAAGCCCTATCCTAGCTTGATGTTAATAAAACTTATAATTTCTGCTAAGAATGGAAATTTATGGTGCTGACATTGACGAAAACATTATCTATACCTGTAAAACAATGTGATAACATAATTGTAAATTATAACCTTTTTTCACAATGATTCGAAGTGTAAACCCCCTAAATTTTACTACGATTTTTTTTAAAAATTAATTTGGTATTGATTTTATTTTATATTTTTTTTTCCATATTTGTACGTCGCGTGTGAGTACGTATATGCGAGGTAGTATATTTTATTTTTATACACAAAAGTTTTTATTAAAAGACTTCTTCATATGGAAAATAAGTTATTTTCAAAATAAGTATAAGGTACTTCTATTTGCTTATAAATTATAAAAGGCGTCGTGTCGAGATTTCCAAAACCTTATTTCGTTTATTTAATTGTAAAAAGATTATTTATTTTATTGTACAAATATAAGTAGCAATTTTAGAAAACTATGTTTTATGTAAATATACAATTTGTATGCGAGATGCATGAAATTAATTTCATGTTCACTTTGATTTTTCAAAAATTACTTGTAACTGTTGCACTCATTTATAAAAAGGCATTTCAAATATTTAAAGAATTATTTTCGGAATTATTTAGTAATATATTTTTATTATTTATAAAAAGTTATTTTGGAATTTGTTTAATTAATTATGATGATTTAAATTGGAAAAGATTATATTGCCTTATTTTAAAATAGCTTTAAAAGTAAAAATAAGGTTTATGTAAAATTTTATTTATATGTCATTTAATGAAATTTGTTCATTTATATGTAGTAGATTTTCGAAATTAATTATTATTGTTATTGATTATAAAGATAGTTCTAATTCATGAATTTAATGTTTGATCATTTATGGTAAATTAAATTTAAATTGATATGATTTTCATGTTTGTTTAAATTTATGGATATTTATCTAGATATGGATTCGATTATGAATTATCAAATCAGTTGTTTTTGTTTTAAATTAAAAAGACGAATTATCTAAAGGAATTTTAAGTTCCTAGTCCATATCCATCTGGGAATTTTCACCTCCTATAAAAGGAGAGGTACTCCTCCATAATTTTCCACCACCACAACGTGCATCGTGTCTGTGTCCATACCTCCCATCCACTATAATCCCATTTGTACAAATACAATATCATCTCTGTGTCCGACATGCCGGACACCATATTTTTCCCGTGTCGCACAAGACACAATCCAACCCCTATCGTTCCCCAACAACACCGCCATCCTGACCCCGTCCTCGGCCACCCGCCACCGCCATCACCATGGCAGCACCCCAACCACCAGTCTCCTCTCCACATCTCCTCCGTCGAAAATTCTCCCATCCACCGACAGTTCTCCTCCACCACCACCCGCTACCATCGTCTTACTTCCCGACCACCGCTGCCACAACGAAAACCACACCACAACCACCACTGTCATTGCCAAATCCGGCCATCCTCCAACCTACCGACGTCGAATCACCCCCAAAACAAAACCAACCACCAAAGGAAGAAGAATGAGGGAACGAACCTCACCTGCGGTCCCAGCCGTACGCCGCCCGCCTTGAATCACCGCAGGCCTCCTTCCCGTACCTCGCCTCCGTCAGTGCCCCGCCCAGCGCACCACCCAACCAGCGCTGAGCTGCTCCCGCCGCCTGGAGCCGCCGCTTCTGTGCCGCCTTGGTCCAGATCTGGACTCTCCATGCGCCGACGACCGCCGCGCCGCGTCACTGGCCGACCGTGCGTCGACCACCGGCCCCGGAGTGACCGCCGGTGGAGAGCCCTTCGTTCCCCACTCTGCGGACTTCCGCGCATCAGACGCTGCGCTCCACCATGCCTGCCCATCCGCCTCCGATTTTCGGCCGCGCCCTCAGACCCGGCGACGATCCGGTGCCGTCGCCTCCTTCCTCAGGTGGTCGCGCCCCCGATCCCCGTTTCGCGCGTGACCGCCCCCATCGTGCCGCCTCCGTGCCTCTCTCGCATGGTCGTCCCCCGACCGTGCGTCGACCACCGCGCCGGCCGACGAACGGACCGCCGGCCCCTTCCTCGGTAAGCGCGCGCTCGCACTCCCTCTTCTCTCTCTCTCCTACTGAACTCAAAAATTGGGAAAGAATGAATGTTAGGGATGTTTATATTAATGTTGTTATATTTATTATATTATTATTAGTACTATTATGATTATTATTATCAATTTTATTATTATGTTGTATTATTATTATTATTATTATTATTATTATTATCATCAACATTAACCTTGCAAATTATTATTATTATTGTGATTATTATTAATAATATTATTATTATTAGTTTTATTATTATTAACATTGCTAATATGATTTTATTATTATTATTTATTAAATGTTATTATTATTATTATCTTATTATTACTATTATTATTATTATTATTATTATTATTATTATTAATGTGTTTGTTACCCATATCAAAAATCTAAAATTTGCAAAGTCTAGTTTTTAACTTGAAATATTATTATATTATATTCATAGGGTATAAATTGTTTATGTTATTCTAAAGAATATCTTGATTAATAAGAAAATGCAGTTTTAAATATATTATAAATATTTCTCGATTTTAATGTATATCTTCTTGATTATATAATATTGTATGATATTTTTCAAATATTTATCTAATTAATAAAAATATAGATTTCTACAAAAATCTCTACGAACTTAGAATGGTTGTAGCCTAAAAATTATTTTCGGTTCTTCATGTATTATATGGACATGTAGTGGCTAATAAAAAGGTATTTTTCCAAAAATTGTAATATAAGGTATTTTTAATTACGTAAATTTATTATGAAAGTAGTTTTCAAAAATTAGTACATATATTTATGTTCTCAAATTTTCATCAACTATCTTAGCTGATCATGACTAATCGTACCCTTACTTCCTTCTCGATTTCGGACCCTACGCTTCGATCATGGCTAAAGGACAATCAAGACTTGCTGGATTATTGTACCACACCAGGCGTAACACCAGGCAAGACACCTTGCCTTTACTGCTTAAATTTCTGCTCAATATCATGCATATTTTGTTTATTTTCAAGTTGTTTCTTTCTAAATTATATGTAGATGCAAAATACTATATTTATGCAATGTGGCTTAGAGTTAAGGGACTACCGTCAAATTTAGTGTGTCTCATTGACTTGTCACGATGGTACACGAGATGTGTGAGAGAGTTGTGAGTACCATATAGAGGTCACTTGCGTGTGGGCTGATCCTCCGTGCGCATGCGTAGGAATAACTGTCAATAGAGACATGTTAGAAGACTTGACAGTTATCTATTATAAACTCATGTTATGGAAACGACATGTGTTTGTGTGTCATGGTTACGACACACGTATAGTATCATTGGGAGGGAGGGGACGGCTACTAGCGTAGGGACTACTTTTATTTTACACACATTTGGGAGATAGTGTCTCGGATGAGCGTTACGTGTTACCAGGCCGATAGTGTCTCGGATGTAGGGGTGAGCATTATTCGGTTTTGAACCGAAAACCGAACCGAACCGAACCGAATAAGAGATTCGGTTCGGTTTTGAAAAAAATCGGTTCGGTTTCGGTTTTGAAAGTACTAAAATTTCTTATTAGGTTTCGGTTTCGGTTTTGGGTTTCGGTTTCGGTTCAAAACCGAAAACCGAATAAGAAATTTTAGTTTATATATATATATATAGGTATTAATTATAGGTATATACTAAATATATATAGATATATACTATAGGTATATATATATATAGAGATATATACTATATGTATATAATAAATATATCTAGGTATATTTAGTTATTATATATATTAACAAAAAAACACAAAAAAAACCAAAAAAAACCGAATAAACCGAATAAATCGAAAACTGAACCGATTTAATTCGGTTCGGTTCGGTTCGGTTATTGACCAATTCGGTTCGGTTTCGGTTTTGCTTATTCGGTTTCGGTCGAATTCGGTTTTGCTTATTCGGTTCGGTTTTAAACCGAATAAACCGAATGCTCACCCCTACTCGGATGAGCGCTACTTGTTGGCCACTCTTTATTACTTGCTTGTGTCACCCTCATTTTCCGTATTCTCGTATTTCGTATTTATACTCGTATCTAGATTTTGGCATGTATTTTTATTTTTCTCAACTTGTGGAATTTCGGTATTTTTCGTATTTTGGGTTTTGGGCTTGGGTCGGTTTTAATTGGTTTGGAATCGGTTTGGTTTGGTTTATGTGTTGGAACACCATAGCCCTAAGCTCTACCCTCAAAAACACTATAACATCCTCTTTATAACTCCACCAACCTCTTCTCTCTCTTCATAACCACCATTAATTTCTTCTTCTTCTTCTTCTTCCTCCACACAACTCCCCAACCCTTAGGCAAGTGCATCTTGCCACCACATGAGAACCATATTTTCTTTTTCCATTTGCTAGATTAGGACATGGTGATCAACATTAGAACTTGCTATTTTGTGATTTGGAGCTTCCTTTGTTCTAGATCTAGGTTTAGCTATTTTCGGATTTTGCATGGTTTGATCTACTTTGGTTAGATTTTTATGGGTTTTGATGTTTCCATGTGGAAGAGCATTCAGTTTCACTCCAGTTGGAACTTTGGAAATCCGGATTTGGAGTTCGGATGACCAAGTTATGATGCTTGGAAGCTTTGGGTTCATCCATGGTGTTCTTGCTATTTGGAGGAGACAGTGAGCAGTGTGCAGAGCTGTTTAGCTCACGCACACTGAGCTACGCGTATTCTTTAGCGTTGCGTACGCAGAATTGAGTACGCTTCCTGTTGGAAGCGTGTCTCCTTGAGCCTGCGTGACTTTCTCACGTATGCTGCCTTGAGTGAGCCTGCGTGACTTTTCACGCAGCTGCTTCCTGGAGCGTGCATGATTTTCACGCAGCTGTTTCCTGGAGCGTACATGATTTTCACGCAGCTGCTTCCTGGAGCGTGCGTGATTTTCACGCAGCTGCTTCCTGGAGCGTGCGTGACTTTTCACGCAGCTGCTTCCTGGAGCGTACGTGACTTTCACGTTCACTGCTCCCTTGAGCGTGCGTGACTTTCACGAATGCTGCTCCCCGAGTGTGCGTGACTTTTCACGTACGCTGCTTCCCGAGTGTGCGTGACTTTCACGTACACTGTGCCCCTTGAGCGTGCGTGACTTTTCACGAACGCAGTTCTCCTGCGTGCGTGACTTTCACGTACGCTGCCCTCCTGCGTGCGTGTTTTATTGCGTATGCATTCCCCCTGCGTACGTGCTTTTATGCGTACGCATCCCCCTGGCCCGTATGGCAAGGAATGACTATTGTACATGGCTTGGTATGGCAAGGAACTAGCATAACACGACAGTGACCCGTAGTGGGGCACTCCTGACATGACCAACCTGATATAATAGTGGCCCGTTGTGGCACACTCATGACAAGTACCCTGACATGATTTATTTTAACTTGATCTGCCTTGACACCGTGGGTAGTTCTTTCTTGCTTGCTTGTTAAATCCACTTGTCCAGTCTTGCATTATGTCTAGGATGGCACTCCTGAGTACCACGGTCAGGAGTACCTACTAAAATGGATTAAGGTTAATAACTAGAATAACACATTAGTCATGAAGAGATGACACAGCTACGGGCAATCCCGTTACCTGGGCGCTCTTGGGATCTGTAGCCTGCTGTCGAGTAGGGCACATTTCCAGCACACCGTCGCATGTTGCACCCTCTAAGTCACCTAAGGGTACATGCGTCTCCTGGACGATGTACCCACCTGAATTCAACCCTAATTTTTCGTCCTAGGTAACCTGGATGGTCTGCAGGGCTTGTGGCTGTGGAACAATCTCACTGCATCTTGTTAGTAATTAGGCCTGTGATAACCCTAGTTAGTTAAAGTAGTAAGCCGTAGGATCTGCTTGGCCGTGATTGATTGAATGAGGTATAACCAGTCTAGTCATGTCTTGATCCCATGCAAGATTGCTTCCTGTCTTGATTACTTACATTACTTATCTTGCCGATAAATGGTGGGAAACCAAGCTCTGTTCAGATGAAGGGTTACAACTCCGGTCCTTGTTTGGTTTACGGGTTGTAACTTGGCTATCGGAATAGTTCCATGGTTATCTCGTCGTATATCATCCTGACATGTTTTCATAATTCTTGTTTAATATTAGTCTTTCTTGTGTTATTTGCTGGCTTTTGTTCTTATTTTCGTGGCCCCCTTGTGGTACTTGCTCTTTCTGGGGTTGACCCAGCTGGTTTTGTGTGGCCAGATTTCGGAGCAGCTCCCGAGGATCTACCAAGCTTTCAGCCCAATAGTGACAACTAGAAGGAACCCGGGCTACGAGTGGGTTTTCTATTTTGTTTTGCTCACTCTATTGTAAAGTTATTCTTTTGAGGCGTTTAGCCGACGAGCACCTGTTAGCTCGAAGCACTTTTACTTACTATCTGCCTACGGGCTGTAAACATGATTGACAAATCCTAGGGTTGATCATGTATGACTAAACTCTTGCTAGTCCTAACATTTTGTAATGACTAGCTTCATGATCAGCTGAATATATAATATTTGGGACGCCTTATTATTGTATATTTAATGATCATACATCTTGCGACTTTACTTACTTATGGTGATTGAGACACTAGGCTTGTTCATGACCATAAGAGACTGTTGGCTTGTAGAAAACCCTCACATATCTAGACAGCCGTGACCGTATATCGAGGTGGTTTCCATTTTAATATACGTAGCTGGCTATGTCTGCCCCCGCTCTCCAGTATTCTGGTTCTGGGGCGTGACATGGTTTAAGTGGTGGCCCATGCAAGTCTTGTAAATCAAGATATGTGGGGGTTTACCAGATAGATGTCTCAATCAGTAATCGTTCTTGATCTCTGTTCGTATCCTCTGAATCCCTGGATTCTTGTCCTGATCCTGTGCTTATATCGTTGATCTGTCCTGGTCCTTTTCTTATTGTTCCCTGTATCGTCTTCTTCAGCGGCACTGTACCTGGTCATCCTGATCGACGAGGTGGCACACTTCCTGTGGATCAACAGTAACCCGGAGATCAAGCCCAGCATTTCGGTGTAGCCTCCAGATTTGGGCCTACTGGAGGAGAGTCAGCAGTTCGGCCCGTCCAGCCCGCAGAGCCAGATGATGGTACCTTAGCAGGCCTCATTAGAACCTTGATAGCTTCCCAGGATCGTCGAAGCGACGCCCTACACCAGACAGTTCAAGATGCTTTGACCAGAGGCGGACCTCCAGGGAATCAGGCGGCGAACAGCTTCAAGCGATTGAACCCTCCTTTCTTCGACGTCACCGAGGATGCGATTGTCGCGGATGCATGGCTTCAGGATACCGAGGTAATTCTGGAAGCAGCCAGGACACCCGAGAATGAGAAGGTGGCGGTGGTGCGCCTACAGTTGTTGGACTTGGATCGCAGTTGGTAGGCGACGCAGGCCATGGAATTAGTGGCACCCATTGCTTGGGCAGTATTTAGAGAGAGATTCCAGACGAAGTACTTTGATGTTGTGGCTCGGTACGACCTGCAGACCAGATTTACTAACTTGAAGCAAGGAGGCAGAACGGTCGACAGTTATGCATCGGAGTTTTCTAGGCTTAGTAGGTTTGCCCTCACCTTGGTGGCGACCGAGTTTGATAGGGCCCAGCGGTTCCAGCAGGGACTGCATTTGGAGATCTTATTGGCAGTCGAGCAGTTCGAGCACCAGACGTTCGATGCGGTCTTGAGAGCAGCTAGGAGGCATGAGTACACCTCCCAGAGGATCGTGGATAGGACCGGAGGTAGGAAGCGGTCCCATAGCCAGATGCAGCAATCATCAGCTCCAGCCCCAGCAGCTAGAAGTTTGACCATTGGAACTCCGAGACGGGCGGCCTCAGTTACGTCGGTTCAGCATTCGACCCCGACGTACTCGCAACAGCAGAAGCAGACTTCTGCGATAGGATGTTCTCATTGTGGGAAGCCAGGGCATGTGGTGGCAGACTGTCGCAGGGCGCAGGGATTATGCCTGGCTTGTGGAACAGCAGATCATTGGATAGGGGCTTGCCCGAATAGGGGTGGTTCATCAGCATCCAACCCTTATAGCTCTTCGGTGAGAGGACCTGCCCCAGCACCAGTTCAGCAGCAGCAGTATCAGTCTTCGAGGCCCTTGCCGCCTCAGTCTCAGGTATTCCAGCAATAACACCCCCAGCAGTATGCACAAGCCCAAGCTCAGACCCAGAATAGGCAGAGAGGTTTCCAACAGAGGGGGCCAGCAGCCAGAGGACAAGGTCAGGCTATGATGATGGCTATGGAAGAAAAAGTTGCACCAGGTGAGGTAGTGGCAGGTACTATTCTCGTCAACTCCTCTCCAGCGTCTGTATTATTTGATTCTGGTGCGTCACATTCATTTATGTCTGCACGATTCGCGACACGGATAGGATTGGAGCCCGAGTCATTATCAGTGAGGCTCAATATACTTACTGGTAATGGTCTTGTGGGAGTAGATCGAGTGTTTTTCTCGTATCGGATCGTAGTTAGCGGTAGGGAGTTTCCCGCTAGATTCATAGAGTTTCCTATGGCAGACTATGATGTAGTCCTAGGCACGGATTGGTTGAGGAACCAGTATGCTAGGATAGACTGCCATATTGACCGAGTTGTCTTTAGTATTCCAGGCGAGCCAGAGTTCTCATTTTCCAGAGGAGCAGTGGAGCCATCTTCCCCAGTGTTGAGGATGGCAGTATCAGTAGTGCAGTTGCTCAGGATAGTTGAAGAATTTCCAGATGTTTTCCCAGAGGAGCTTCCAGGGATGCCGCCGGAGCGGGAGATTGAGTTCACTATAGACTTGATTCCCGGGACAGCACCAGTATCAGAGCGAGTCTACAGAATGGCACCTTCAGAGTTGGAGATTTTGTACAAGATGATTGAAGAACTCAGGACCAAGGGATTCATTCGTGCTAGTAGATCGTCTTTGGGAGCCCCGATACTTCTTATGAAAAAGAAGGATGGTACATCCAGGCTATGTGTTGATTATCGTACCTTGAATTCGGTGACAATCAAGAACAGATACCCTCTTCCGAGGATAGATGACTTGTTTGATCAGCTCAGAGGGGCTTCAGTGTTCTCGAAGATCGACTTGCGGTCAGGATACCACCAGATCAGAGTCAGAGAGCAGGACATCCCGAAGACAGCATTCAGATCGAAGTATGGGCATTGGGAGTTCCTTGTTATGCCCTTTGGAGCGACCAATGTGCCGGCCGTATCAGTAAATACGAGTTCTGGCTCGATCGTATTTCATACTTGGGTCACATCATTTGTACGCCAAGTTCAGTAAATGCGAGTTCTGGCTCGATCGTATTTCATACTTGGGTCACATCATTACTCGAGGAGGAGTGGAAGTGGATCTCCAGAAGATTGTGGCTATCGAGTCATGGCCAGTACCCAGCTCAGTGGCAGAGGTTCGCAGCTTCTTTGGATTGGCCGGCTACTACCGACAGTTCGTTTCAGATTTCGCAAGGATTTCAGCACCGATGACCCAGTTGACCCACAAAGATGTGCCGTTTGTTTGGACAGCAGAGTGTCAGGAATCATTTGAGATGTTGAAGTGAGGTTTGATAACGGCTCCCATTCTCACCCTTCCAAATAGGACCGAAGGATTCACAGTTTATTGCAACGCTTCAGGCAGAGGATTGGGGTGTGTCTTGATGCAGCATGGGAAGGTAATATCTTATGCGTCACGCCAACTTCGTGATCATGAGAAGAATTACCCGACCCACGACTTGGAATTGGCGGCGGTAGTGTTTGCTTTGAAATTGTGAAGACACTACTTGTACGAAGATAGAGTGGAGATCTTTACTGATCATAAGAGCCTGAAGTATGTTTTCACCCAAAAGGACCTTAATATGCGGCAGAGAAGATGGCTCGAGCTACTGGTGGACTATGATGTGGATTTGCAGTATCATCCCGGGAAGGCCAACGTTGTAGCAGATGCATTGAGCAGGAGAGCCGGAGTTTATCTCCTGACGGCACAACCAGAATTATTGGCAGATCTTCAAAAGATGGGAATTGAAGTGGTTCTTCTAACTAGTGTGGCATTAATGGCCAGCCTACTGGTTCAGTCCAGCATAGTTGAGAGAATCCGTGTGGCGCAGTCAACAGATTCCAAGATCCAGCGACTCAGAGCAGAGTGTGAAGCAGGAAGAAGGCCAGAGTTATGTATCCATAAAGATGGTACAATTCGGCACGACACTCGTCTTTGTGTACCCAGTAGAGATATCAGACAGGAAGTCATGGCAGAAGCCCACAGTTCATAGTATTCTATTTATCCGGGTGGTACGAAGATGTACCGTGATATTCGTCAGCATTTTTGGTGGAATGGTATGAAGAGGGAGATAGCCCGGTTTGTCTCTCGGTGTTTGGTTTGCCAACAGGTTAAAGCTGAACATCAGAGGTCCGCTGGACTTCTTCAACCCTTAACGATCCCAGAATGGAAATGGAAACATATAACCATGGATTTCGTGACCGGATTGCCCAGATCTCCGGCCGGCAGAGATGCTATTTGGGTAATTATGGACAGGCTTACCAAGGTGGCATACTTTCTCCTATTCAGAGTTGGGCAGTCGACGGCGCAGCTAGCAGAGATATACCTCAGACAGATCGTCAGGCTTTACGGTGTGCCAGTCAACATCACCTCAGACAGGGATTCAAGATTCATATCACACTTTTGGCGCAGCTTGCAGAAGAGTTTAGGGACTCGTCTTCAGTTCAGCTCAGCTTATCACCCGCAGACGGATGGTCAATCAGAACGCACAATCCAGAGTCTTGAAGATATGTTGAGATCTTGTACCCTTGACTTTGGTGGTTCATGGGAGAATCATCTGCACCTGGTAGAATTCTCGTACAACAACAGTTATCAGGCCAGTATCCAGATGGTACCCTTCGAGGCTCTTTATGGCAGGAAGTGTAGATCCCCGCTAGCATGGGACGATGTCAAAAAGAAGCAGATGCTCGGACCCGAGTTTATTTCCCAGACGGTCGAAGTGGTCAGGAAGGTCAGAGATCACCAACGAGTTGCCCAGGACCGCCAGCGCCATTGGGCCGATGCTCATCGACGTCCCTTAGAATTTGCTGTCGGCGACCATGTATTCCTTAGGATCTCGCCTAACCGCGGCGTCATTCGCTTTGGCGTGCGGGGAAAGCTTAGTCCTAGGTATATAGGGCCGTTCGATATTCTAGAGCAAGTAGGAGATGTATCCTATCGTCTCGCTCTTTCGCCGTCGCTAAGTGAGGTACATGATGTATTCCATGTGTCCTAATTGCGACAGTATATTTCGGACCCGAGCCACATCCTAGACCATTCGGAATTGGTTGTTGGTACCAACCTTTCGTATGAGGAGAGGCCCGTGTCTATTTTGGACCAGAGGGAAAAGATACTCAAGAACAAGACTATTAAATTAGTCCGTGTTGCTTGGGGTCATCACTCTCTGGGTGAGTCAACGTGGGAGCGTGAGGACGACATCCGATCGCGATATCCCTACCTGTTTGACTCGTGAGGTATAATGTCTTTCTTATGTCTTACGTTTTCCCTTCCTTGCTTGCATTGTATGATTGTATGATTGAATTGCTTAGTGTAATTTGCATGTGCTTAGTATAGCTTGTCGTGACAATCTCTAGCTCCTTGATTAAATTCCGAGGACAGAATTCTTTTAAGGTGGGTAGAGTTTTCACCCTCATTTCCCGTATTCCCGTATTTCGTATTTATACTCGTATCTGGATTTTGGCATGTATTTTTATTTTTCTCAACTTGTGGAATTTCGGTATTTCTCATATTTTGGGTTTTGGGCTTGGCTCGATTTTAATTGGTTTGGAATCGGTTTGGTTTGGTTTATGTGTTGGAACACCATAGCCCTAAGCTCCACCCTCAAAAACACCATAACACCCTCTTTATAACTCCACCAACCTCTTCTCTCTCTTCATAACCACCATTAATTTCTTCTTCTTCTTCCTACACACAACTCCCCAACCCTTAGGCAAGTGCATCTTGCCACCATATGAGAACCATATTTTCTTTGTCCATTTGCTAGATTAGGACATGGTGATCAACATTAGAACTTGCTATTTTGTGATTTGGAGCTTCCTTTGTTCTAGATCTAGGTTTAGCTATTTTCGGATTTTGCATGGTTTGATCTACTTTGGTTAGATTTTCATGGGTTTTGATTTTTCCATGTGGAAGAGCATTCAGTTTCACTCCAATTGGAACTTTAGAAATCCAGATTTGGAGTTCGGATGACCAAGTTATGATGCTTGGAAGCTTTGGGTTCATCCATGGTGTTCTTGTTGTTTGGAGGAGACAGTGAGCAGTGTGCAGAGCTGTTTAGCTCACGCACACTGAGCTACGCGCGCTCCTTAGCGCTGCGTACGCAGACTTGAGTACGCTTTCTGTTGGAAGCGTGTCTCCTTGAGCCTGCGTGACTTTCTCACGTACGCTGACTTGAGTGAGCCTGCGTGACTTTTCACGCAGCTGCTTCCTGGAGCGTGCGTGATTTTCACGCAGCTGCTTCCTGGAGCGTGCGTGACTTTTCACGCAGCTGCTTCCTGGAGCGTGCGTGACTTTCACGTTCACTGCTCCCTTGAGCGTGCGTGACTTTCACGAACGCTGCTCCCCGAGTGTGCGTGACTTTTCACGTACGCTGCTTCCCGAGTGTGCGTGACTTTCACGTACACTGTGCCCCTTGAGCGTGCGAGACTTTTCATGAACGCAGATCTCCTGCGTGCGTGACTTTCACGTACGCTGCCCTCCTGCGTGCGTGTTTTATTGCGTATGCATTCCCCCTGTGTGCATGCTTTTATGCGTACGCATCCCCCTGGCCCGTATTTTGATATTTTATTAGATATTTTATGCCCATTTTATATCCTTACGCCTTTTGTCATGAACTTAATTTTACTTAATATGTTTGGAATGACTATTGTACATGGCTTGGTATGGCAAGGAACTAGCATAACACGACAGTGACCCGTAGTGGTACACTCCTGACATGACCAACCTGATATGATAGTGGCCCGTTGTGGCGCACTCCTAACAAGTACCCTGACATGATTTATTTTAACTTGACCTGCCTTGACACCGTGAGTAGTTCTTTCTTGCTTGCTTGTTAAATCCACTTGTCCAGTCTTGCATCATGTCTAGGATGGCACTCCTGAGTACCACGGTCAGGAGTACCTACTAAAATGGATTAAGGTTAATAACTAGAACAACACATTAGTCATGAAGAGATGACACAGCTACGGGCAATCCCGTTACCTGGGCGCTCTTGGGATCTGTAGCCTGCCGTCGAGTAGGGCACATTTCCAGCACACCGTCGTGTGTTGCACCCTCTAAGTCACCTAAGGGTACATACATCTCCTGGACGATGTACCCACCTGAATTCAACCCTAATTTTTTGTCCTGGGTAACCTGGATGGTCTGCAGGGCTTGTGGCTGTGGAACAATCTCACTGCATCTTGTTAGTAATTAGGCCTATGATAACCCTAGTTAGTTAAAGTAGTAAGCCGTAGGATCTGCTTAGCCGTGATTGATTGAATGAGGTATAACCAGTCTAGTCATGTCTTGATCCCATGCAAGATTTCTTCCTGTCTTGATTACTTATATTACTTATCTTGCCGATAAATGGTGGGAAACCAAGCTCTGTTCAGATGAAGGGTTACAACCCCGGTCCTTGTTTGGTTTACGGGTTGTAACCCAGCTATCGGAATAGTTCTATGGTTATCTCGTCGTATATCATCCTGACATGTTTTCGTAATTCTTGTTTAATATTAGTCTTTCTTGTGTTATTTGCTGGCTTTTGTTCTTATTTTCGTGGCCCCCTTGTGGCACTTGCTCTTTCTGGGGTTGACCCAGCTGGTTTTGTATGGCCAGATTTCGGAGCAGCTCCCGAGGATCTACCAAGCTTCCAGCCCAATGGTGACAACTAGAAGGAACCTGGGCTACGAGTGGGTTTTCTATTTTGTTTCGCTCACTCTATTGTAAAGTTATTCTTTTGAGGCATTTAACCGACGAGCACCTGTTAGCTCGAAGCACTTTTACTTACTGTCTGCCTACGGACTGTAAACATGATTGACAAATCCTAGGGTTGATCATGTATGACTAAACTCTTGCTAGTCCTAACATTTTGTAATGACTAGCTTCATGATCAGCTGAATATGTAATATTTGGGACGCCTTATTATTGTATATTTAATGATCATACATCTTACGACTTTACTTACTTGTGGTGATTGAGACACTAGGCTTGTTCATGACCATAAGAGACTATTGGCTTGTAGAAAACCCTCATATATCTAGACAGCCGTGACCGTATATTGAGGTGGTTTTCATTTCAATATATATAGATGGCTATGTCTGCCCCCGCTCTCCAGTATTCTGGTTCTGGGGCGTGACAGCTTGAGACAACCCCTGCGTAGAACGTTGTCCTCTAAATTACAATTCACATAGAATGGTTAGGAACCTTTACTCATGCATACTTTTCTGTTGAGCTTATTTATTCAGTTATTGGTATGATATTATGTGTCTTATTACGTCCCTCTGAGGACCTGGTTTTTCTCCAGGTGTGTGTTCATGTTTTCTGCAGGTGCTCTAGTTAAGGTCATTCCTTCCTTCGTGATGACTGCTTTTGGACTTGTCATTGCTTCGCTCGACCAATCACTTTCTTTGTATATTTCTTCTCTATTTAAATTAGTTGGTAGTGGACTTCGTCTCCGCCCAACTATTGTGTACATGACAAACTCAAAGTTGCTGTATATCATTATTTATCTTTGTGGATGAGATTTAGTATCTTGGCTTTCTACATTTACAGCTTATGTATATATACGAGTCTTAATTTACTCGTATGTATACAACTGGCATGATACGTATCTAGTCCCAAATATTTTGGGACTGGGGCGTTACATGTTTTTGTGGTAGCCCATGCAGGTCAAGTTTGTCACTTCGGCTACGTATTTGTACCGAAGTGGGCCTGCAATATAGGATTAGAGTCTAGAATCTCATCCACCTACTTGCCATCCTTTCTTGACTTCAAATTTCGAACTCTCGTTCGACCTCCTTGAATTGTATCTTGCTTGACTCCTTCTACCGTAAATTTCTTAGTTTCGTGTTTAGTAAGATGACTACACTTGTATATGCCCATAGGTTAAACACATGGCTAGATAGATTGTATTGAAAATTAATATCCATTGAGGTTATATTTGAGTATAAAGACATTTATTTTTCCTAGAGATATGATCATAGGGATTAGTTAATTCCAAGTTGGGTAGTAGCATATTACTGCCATCAAAGGATAGCTGAAATTTTACTTCAAATTTACAAGGTGGTATACACAATAGGATAGCTAGTATTGATTTGGTATACCCTAAATTTTACTACGATTTTTTTAAAAAATTAATTTGGTATTGATTTTATTTTATATATTTTTTTTTCCATATTTGTACGTCGCGTGTCAGTACGTATATGCGAGGTAGTATATTTTATTTTTATACACAAAAGTTTTTATTAAAAGACTTCTTCATATGGAAAATAAGTTATTTTCAAAATAACTATAAGGTACTTCTATTTGCTTATAAATTATAAAAGACGTCGTGTCGAGATTTCCAAAACCTTATTTCGTTTATTTAATTGTAAAAAGATTATTTATTTTATTGTACAAATATAAGTAGCAATTTTAGAAAACTATGTTTTATGTAAATATACAATTTGTATGCGAGATGCATGAAATTAATTTCATGTTCACTTTGATTTTTCAAAAATTACTTGTAACTGTTGCACTCATTTATAAAAAGGCATTTCAAATATTTAAAGAATTATTTTCGGAATTATTTAGTAATATATTTTTATTATTTATAAAAAGTTATTTTGGAATTTGTTTAATTTAATATTTAATTATTATGATGATTTAAATTGGAAAAGATTATATTGCCTTATTTTAAAATAGCTTTAAAAGTAAAAATAAGGTTTATGTAAAATTTTATTTATATGTCATTTAATGAAATTTGTTCATTTATATGTAGTAGATTTTCGAAATTAATTATTATTGTTATCGATTATAAAGATAGTTCTAATTCATGAATTTAATGTTTGATCATTTATGGTAAATTAAATTTAAATTGATATGATTTTCATGTTGGTTTAAATTTATGGATATTTATCTAGATATGGATTCGATTATGAATTATCAAATCAGTTGTTTTTGTTTTAAATTAAAAAGACGAATTATCTAAAGGAATTTTAAGTTCCTCGTCCATATCCATCTGGGAATTCCCGCCTCCTATAAAAGGAGAGGTACTCCTCCATAATTTTCCACCACCACAACGTGCATCGTGTCTGTGTCCATACCTCCCATCCACTATAATCCCATTTGTACAAATACAATATCATCTATGTGTCCGACATGTCGGACACCACATTTTTCCCGTGTCGCGCAAGACACAATCCAACCCCTATCGTTCCCCGACAACACCGCCATCCTGACCCCGTCCTCGGCCACCCACCACCGCCATCACCATGGCAGCACCCCAACCACCAGTCTCCTCCCCACATCTCCTCTGTCGAAAATTCTTCCATCCACCGACAGTTCTCCGCTACCACCACCCGCTACCATCGTCTTACTTCCCGACCACCGCTGCCACAACGAAAACCACACCACAACCACCACTGTCATTGCCAAATCCGGCCATCCTCCAACCTACCGACGTCGAATCACCCCCAAAACCAAACCAACCACCAAAGGAAGAAGAAAGAGGGAACGAACCTCACCTGCGGTCCCAGCCGTACGCCGCCCGCCTTGAATCACCGCTGGCCACCTTTCCGTACCTCGCCTCCGTCAGTACCCCGCCCAACGCACCACCCAACCAGCGCTGAGCTGCTCCCGCCGCCTGGAGCCGCCGCTTCTGCGCCGCCTCGGTCCAGATCTGGACTCTCCATGCGCCGACGACCGCCGCGCCGCGTCACTGGCCGACCGTGCGTCGACCACCGGCGACGGAGTGACCGCCGGTTGAGAGCCCTTCGTTCCCCACTCCGCGGACTTCCGCGTATTAGACGCCGCGCTCCACCGTGCCTGCCCATCCGCCTCCGATTTTCGGCCGCGCCCTCAGACCCGGCGAAGATCCGGCGCCGCCGCCTCCTTCCTCAGGTGGTCGCGCCCCCGATCTCCGTTCCGCGCGTGACCTCCCCCATTGCGCCGCCACCGCGCCTCTCTCGCATGGTCGTCCCCCGACCGTGCGTCGACCACCGCGCCGGCCGACGAACGGACCGCCGGCCCCTTCCTCGGTAAGCGCGCGCTCGCACTCCCTCTTCTCTCTCTCTCCTACTAAACTCAAAAATTGGGGAAGAATGAATGTTAGGGATGTTTATATTAATACTGTTATATTTATTATATTATTTATTATTATTATTAGTACTATTATGATTATTATTATCAATTTTATTATTATGTTGTATTATTATTATTATTATTATTATTATTATTATTATTATTATTATCATCAACATTAACCTTGCCAATTATTATTATTATTGTGATTATTATTAATATTATTATTATTATTAGTTTTATTATTATTAACATTGCTAATATGATTTTATTATTATTATTTATTAAATGTTATTATTATTATTATCTTATTATTACTATCATTATTATTATTATTATTAATGTGTTTGTTACCCATATCAAAAATCTAAAATTTGCAAAGTCTAGTTTTTAACCTGAAATATTATTATATTATATTCATAGGGTATAAATTGTTTATGTTATTCTAAAGAATATCTTGATTAATAAGAAAATGCAGTTTTAAATATATTATAAATATTTTTCGATTTTAATGTATATCTTCTTGATTATATAATATTGTATGATATTTTTCAAATATTTATCTAATTAATAAAAATATAGATTTCTACAAAAATCTCTACGAGCTTAGAATGGTTGTAGCCTAAAAATTATTTTCGGTTCTTCAAGTATTATATGGACATGTAGTGGCTAATAAAAAGGTATATTTCCAAAAATTGTAATATAAGGTATTTTTAATTACGTAAATTTATTATGAAAGTAGTTTTCAAAAATTAGTACATATATTTATGTTCTCAAATTTTCATCAACTATCTTAGCTGATCATGACTAATAGTACCCTTACTTCCTTCTCGATTTCGGACCCTACGCTTCGATCATGGCTAAAGGACAATCAAAACTTGCTGGATTATTGCACCACGCCAGGCGTAACACCAGGCAAGACACCTTGCCTTTACTGCTTAAATTTCTGCTCAATATCATGCATGTTTTGTTTATTTTCAAGTTGTTTCTTTCTAAATTATATGTAGATGCAAAATACTATATTTATGCAATATGGCTTAGAGTTAAAGGACTACCGTCAAATTTAGTGTGTCTCATTGACTTGTCACGATGGTACACGAGATGTGTGAGAGAGTTGTGAGTACCATATAGAGGTCACTTGCGTGTGGGCTGATCCTCCGTGCGCATGCGTAGGAATAACTGTCAATAGAGGCATGTTAGAAGACTTGACAGTTATCTATTATAAACTCATGTTGTGGAAACGACATGTGTTTGTGTGTCATGGTTACGACACACATATAGTATCATTGGGAGGGAGGGGACAGCTACTAGCGTAGGGGCTACTTTTATTTTACACACATTTGGGAGATAGTGTCTCGGATGAGCGCTACGTGTTACCCGGCCGATAGTGTCTCGGATGAGCGCTACTTGTTGGCCACTCTTTATTACTTGCTTGAGACAGCCCCTGCGTAGAACGTTGTCCTCTAAATTGCAATTCACATAGAATGGTTAGGAACCTTTACTCATGCATACTTTTCTGTTGAGCTTATTTATTCAGTTATTGGCATGATATTATGTGTCTTGTTACGTCCCTCTGGGGACCTGGTTTTTCTCCAGGTGTGTGTTCATGTTTTCTGCAGGTGCTCTAGTTAAGGCCATTCCTTCCTTCGTGATGACTGCTTTTGGACTTGTCATTGCTTCGCTCGACGAATCACTTTCTTTGTATATTTCTTCTCTATTTAAATTAGTTGGTAGTGGACTTTGTCTCCGCCCAACTATTGTGTACATGACAAACTCAAAGTTGCTTTATATCATTATTTATCTTTGTGGATGAGTTTTAGTATCTTGGCTTTCTACATTTACAGCTTATGTATATATACGAGTCGTATATTTACTCGTATGTATACAGCTGGCATGATACGTATCTAGTCCCAAATATTTTGGGACTGGGGCGTTACACGAAGTTTGTAAAATCTGGGGCCTGCAAGTTCATTATCTTTCCGACCTCCATATCTGTTTTGAAGCTTCCACTTGCAAGATCATATCACATCAATGATAATTCACTCTGCTTTTGGAAAAAAATATTATTAGTTAAATATTGTCTTATTTCCTCCTTCTTCAATTAGGCTTTTATCGGATTTGAGCTCACTTCCGGTAATATTTGCTGATATACATCCTAAACACTCATAGGTAGCCTTGCTTATATATATATATATATATATATATATATATATATATATATATATATATATATATATCAATTCCCTATATCACAATCAGAAACAGCTTAGCCTACGTATAAAGTCGAAGTTGAACTAAAGACTGATCACCAAAAAGAAACTAATTCAAAGAAGTTTTATGTATAAGCTTATTTTGCCCTTTGAAATTGTCTTCGTAAGCTTCAATTTTGTGATTGTATTCAATACATTTAAACCAACTGGATGTTGTGTATCAGAAGCAGGAATGATTTCTCTAATCATAATTTTTTTGAAGTAGCTCTAATCATGATTATTTGAGCAAAGCTAGCTTAAAGAAATATCTTCATTAATATTTAAATAGCTTTTAAAATTTCTCATAGTATATTTCTTAGACACAAATAGCTTTCTAATATCTGAATTTCTATGTAAGATTTAAATAGCTTCCTACTATCTTATAATATAGTTCTCAAGATTTAAATAGAGTTTATAATGATCTTAAATTTGTGAAGAGAGGATGAAATCAGGAGGTAGGAACCGATTTGAATCCAACCTCTAGGAGTGAATTTTATTTTTGGGCTACATACGCATCTATCTTGTTGTTGTATCCCGACCGCTCCGGGAAATTGAATCGTAAAAACAGACGCCACCTTCCGGTTTTCCATTGGCTGATTTTTTTACGAGGTTAGCAGGGGAGAGTGTTATTTTATTTATTTCCAGCCAATCACTTCCTGACACATAGCACAGCGGTTTGTTTTTCGGCTTTTTTTCGGGCTGTCAGGTATTAGTCCCTCTTTTGGAAGGGAGAAATTTGCTCTTCATTGCTTCTTTATTTTGACCAGTTTTTATGTTAATAATTATGAACATTGGACATTTATTTGACCATTTTCCAACTAAAGAGTTATATATGTGTAACGTCCCAAATGTTGCACCCCGTCCAAGACCCAGTTGCATAGCCTTTTCACGGACCAAGGTTATGCGGGAAGCTTCCAAAACATTCTAGAAGATGGCGGAAGGCTCTAGAAGATAGTGGATCTCTCCAGAAGGTCCAAGATCGTTTTAGGAGGCCCAAGAAGCTTCTGGATGGCCCGAGAAGTTTTCTTTTATGTTACTAGGGAATAAATCTGGAATATGACGTTCTAGTTATGGTAGAAAAGAATAATCCTCGGAATATTCCTTCCAGGACTTTCCTTGTAAAGCTCTATGAGCACTTATAAAAGGGGGAGGCTTTCATTTGTTCCTCACCACCTAAACTTGTAAGCATTTTCCATTCAATAAAAATATCGTATGAGTCTCCTCCTTGCCCCACTATTCTAATTTTCTTAGCGATCTAGCTAAGTCGGGTTGGGAAGGCTTGCACGAGTCTTTGAGGGAAAAGACAGTGCGCCGCACGGGACGAAGTGCTAGCAAAAATACTAAGTCCGTGACAAGTGGTGTAAGAGCGAAGGTTCGATCGCCGTCATGTCTTCGACCGAATCAATCATCAACGAGCAACCCGCATCGCCTAAGGAGAAGGCGACGGCCTCGAGGAAGGGCAAGAGCAAGGAACCGTCGACGGAGCGGGCTCTTGGTGAGTTGGCTGAACGGATTGAGATAATGGAGAAAGGCGTGACGGGCGTCGAATTTCAAGTGGAGCAGAACCAAGCGGCTCACGAGAAATTCGCCCAGGGTTTGGAGGCGAACGTCGCCACGGCTATGTCGGAGTTCCGAGAGCATCTCCGCGAGATGCAGGCCAAGTTCGAGGAGGAACGAAAGGCTAATAAGGTGGAGATTGCCAAACTACACAAAGAGCTAAAAACCAAGGCAGAGGTCCTCGAAAGGGCTATTGCTGGTGGTCCGACTCCGAGGAGGGAGTCGACTCAAAGGGTGAAGTATCCAGAACCCAAATCCTTCACTGGCGTACGGGACGCGAATGAGGTGGATAACTTCATCTGGAATGTTGAGCGTTACCTGAAGGCAGTCCACATCGAGGATGAGACCGACAAGGTAAACACAGCATCCCTGTATTTTTCTGATGATTCTATGTTATGGTGGCGATGCCGGTACATCGATGTAGAAAAGGGGCTCTGCTCGATCAAGACTTGGGAGGATCTCAAGAAGGAGATCAAGTCTCAATTCTACCTGAAGAATGTGGAGTACGTCGCAAGACGGAGTTTGCGACAACTCAAACACACCAGGTCCGTCAAGGAGTATGTGGCAGAGTTCACCCGCCTGATGCTTTATATTTCCACTATGGACGAAGAGGATCGCCTGTTCCACTTCCTGGAGGGTCTATAACCATGGACGGCACAAGAATTGTAGAGGCAAGATGTGTCCGATATGAACGCGACTGTTGCGAACCAAGATAAACCAATCAATAAAATGCCAAAATAAATCAAGCAGGGAGACATGCAATGCGAGTCTAAATACGTACACGTATACCAAAATACGTAATACGAACAATGGTCATTACAACTCTATCCACCTTAAAAGAATTTTGTCCTTGGAATTTAATCAAGAGGCTAGAGATGCAAGGACAAGCTATACTAATCACATGAGAGCTATACTAGTCAAGCAATCTAGCAATTACTCATGCAAGCAAGGAAGTCGAAGAAAGAAGGAAGAAGGAATACATCTTGCTAGAAATCTCTTTGTCGGTTCTGAATTCGAGCTGGGTTCAGGGCATACTGTTGGGTTCTCTGCTGCTGGAATACTTGAGTCTGAGGCGGCAATGGCCTCGGAGGCTGGTACTGCTGCTGCTGCACTGGTGCTGGTCTCCTTACCGAGGGACTGGTCCGGACCATGATGAATTGGCCCTATTCGGACAGGACCCTATCTTGTGGTTCGGTGCTCTACAAGCCAAGCACAATCCCTGTGCTCTGCGACATTCTGATACTATATGCCCTGGCTTTCCACAATGAATGCAACCCATTACGGAAGACTGCTTATGCTTCTGCTGCTGAGGGGACGTCGATGTCGAGTGCTGAACCGATGAAATTGAATCCGCCCTTTAGGGAACTCCAATAGTCAAAGTCCTAGCTGTCGGGGCTGGTGCTGAAGACTGGTTCATCTGGCCATGAGACCTCTTCCGACCTCCGGTCCTGTCCTCAATCCTCTGGGCGGTATACTTATGCCTTCTGGCTGCTCTCAATACCACATCGAAAGTCTAATGCTCGAACTGCTCCACCGCCAACAAAATCTCTAGGTGGAGTCCCTACTGAAACCGCTGGGCTCTATCGAACTCGGTCGCCACCAAGTTGGAAGCAAACCGACTAAGCCTAGAAAACTCGGCCGCATACCCATCGACCGTCCTGTCCATCTGCTTCAGATTGGTGAACCTGGCATGTAGATCGTACCGAGCTACAGCATTGAAGTACTTGGTCCTGAACCTCTCACGGAATACTATCCTGGCAATAGGCGCCACTAGTCCAACGGCCTGTGCCGCTCACCAGCTGCGGGCTAGATCCAATAACTGCAGGCGCACCACGGCCACCTTCTCATTTTCTGGGGTCTTCGCTGCCTCCAATATCACCTGTGTCCTGAAGCCACGTATCAGCAGCGATAGCATCTTCGCTGCCATCAAAGAATAGAGGGTTCAGGAGCTTGAAACTGTTCGCCGCACTGTTCCCATGATGTCCACCTCTGTCTAGAGCATCTGCTACTGCCTGATGCAAAGCATCTTCTCGACGATCCTGTGATGCAAGCAACTCCCTGATAAGTCCCATAAAGGCTCTATCATCCTGTCCTGTGGGCTGGGCTGGTTGTACCGGGGGTTCTGGATCTTCGGGAGGCATGATCCGGGAAGCTGCTCCTGAGTGCTGGGCCTGATCTTCTGGTTGCTGCTAGTCTATGGGAGGTGCTTCGCCTTGCTGATCGGCAGGTCCAGGAACAATACCGCTGAAGAAGACGACATAGGGAACAATAAGGAAGGACCAGGACAGGTCAAAGATACAAGCATGTGACCATGTCAAGATTTCAGGGATTTAGAAGATACGAGCAAAGATCAAGGGCGAGTACTGATTAAGACATTTATTCGGTAAACCCTCACATATCTTAATTTACAAGACCTGCATGGGCCACCACTTAAGCCATATAACGCCCCAGAACCAGAATACTGGAGAGCGGGGGCATACATAGCCATCTACGTATAATAAAATGGAATCCACCTCACTATACGGTCACGGCTGTCTAGATATATGAGGGTTTAACTACAATCTATTAGTCTCCTATGGTAAATAACAAGCCTAAATGTCTCAATCTCAAGCAAGCAAGTAAAGTTACAAGATGTAAGATCACCAAATATACAATAGTAAGGCATCCCAAACATTACATATTCAGCTGATCATGAAGCTAATCGTTGTAAAATGTGAGAACTAGCAAGAGTTTAGTCATACATGATCAACCCTAGGATCTGTCAATCATGTTACAGCCCGTAGGCAGACAGTAATAAGGTATGCAATACGAGCTAACAGGTGCTCGTCGGCTAAATACCTCAAAATAAAAAAATTTATAATAGAGTGGAAGAGCCAAAAATAAACCCACTCATTGCTCTGGTTACACCTGGTGGTCACCATCGGGCTGGAAAGTCGGTAGATCCTCTGCAGCTGCTCCGAAATCTGGCCATACAAAACCAACTGGGTCAAATCCCAGAAAGAACAAGTGCCACAAAGGAGGCTCCACTTAAGAACTAAAACCAGTACATCAGAAATAAATGTTAAAAGTAGTTACAAAAGAGCTTGATAATAAAGAATAATAATAGTCATAATAGAGTACGAGGGAACCATTCAAGTAGCTAGGTCACAACCCTTAAACCAAACAAGGATCGGGGTTGTAACCCTTCACTTGAATAAAACTCCGTCTCCAAATCTTGTTGGTAAGGTAAAACATAATAAGCATGACGTGGAGTGCAATAAGATAATAAACAAAGAGAGGACTCAGAACTGTTTCGGGAGCCAGGTTACAACCCTTAAACCAAACAAGGACCGGGGTTGTAACCCTTCACCTGAACAGAACTTAGCCTCTGATCTTTATTGTTAAAAGTGACAATCATGCGATCAAGCCTGTAATAATCGAGCACTGAAACTACACCATAAAATCGCTCCCGGCCAATCAGTGACTACGGCTTTCTATATTAGCTAACTAGGGTTATCACAAGCCTTAGTTACTAGCAATATGCAGTGAGACGTTCCTCCAGCCACAAGCCCTGCAGCTAATCCAGGTTATCTAGGCGACTTGGTTTCAATCAATTAATGCCTCATTATTTTTCATATATCAGTAAATCTAGACTTGTGCCATACTCATCGGCAGGCTACAAGTCCAACAATGGTGGCCGGGATAACGGGATCGCCTATAACTGGAAAAATCTCTCATGACTACTGAATTATTCTAGTTATTAGCCTTAGCCATTTACAATAGGTACCCCTGACCGTGGTACTCAGGGATCCCTGTCCTAGACATGATGCAAACATTACCGGTTCAGTTGTACAAACACAATCATCCACGGTGTCCAGGCCATTCAATCTTGTCATGACAAGCTAGCCGTCGCAACAGCCTTCGAGATATGTGTCATGTCATGTTCACTGTCAGGAGTGCGCCACGTCGGACCACTATCAAGTCATGTCATTTGTCAAAAGTGTACCACAACAGGTCACCATCGTGTCAGGGAACACACTTAAAATTAATATGGCACAAGCATACATTTAGTAATTAAATATTAGTAGGGGCAAGGGCTGTGGAGGACTCATGAGGCTCAGGAAAAATTTACCTCATAAAATTGCCATACGGCCAGCTAATAAATGTTGCCACTATACCATATGCGGCCACACAAATAATTGCCATATGCGGCCATGAAATTAATGGAGGGGGGAAAGCATATACAGCTAGAGCAAATATTAATGCATTAATTGGCCATATGCGGCCATGCAATTAATGGAGGGGGGAAAGCATATTCAGCCAGAGCAAATATTAATGCATTAACAATTGGCCTATGCGGCCAGCCATTATCTAATGGCCCATACGGCCATGAAATTGGCCTATGCGGCCATGTATTATCTAAAGGCCATATGCGGCCAGCCAATTGGCTTAAGGGCCTAAGCAAATAAGCATGCACAAATGTATATACGGTCTGGCCATGCACAAATGCACATGCGGCCAAAACTACTGGCCATATACGGCCAAGCTTAGCTAAGGCCATATGTGGCCAAACATTTCATTGGCCATGCGGCCAACATGAAATGGCCATATGCGGCCAATAATGAAATGGCCATATGCGGCCAATTAAGTATATAAGCATCTAATGCATTAAATATATAAGCATGCAGGCTAATGCATTAAATATATAAGCATGCAGGCTAATGCATTAAATATATATGCATGCAGGCTAATGCATTAAATATATAAGCATGCAGGCTAATGCATGCATTAAATATATAAGCATGCAAGCTAATATATGCAAGCTAATGCATGCATATGCATGCAAAATGCATGCAAAATACAATTGGCCATGCGGCCAGCTAATACATGCGGCCAGCTAATGCATTGAGCCATATGCGGCTATGCATGGCAATTAATTAAATGGCCATGCAAATAAATGCATGCCAGTAAATGTTTAAAAATGGCCATGCGGCCAAGGCTAATAATTAATGCTCAGAGCTAAAAATGCTCATGCGGCTCAGCAATTCAATGTTGCATGCGGCCAAAAGTGATTAATGGCCATGCAATAATTTATGCTCATGCGGCTCAGAGCTAAAAATGCTCATGCGGCTCAGAGTGCAATTAATGGCTCTCACATAGAACATGTCCATAAAAAATGTCATGGCCTCCATGCTCCATCCAACAACAATAGGAACCCAAATCCAGACTCTCGTAGGTCAAGTTTGAGTAAAATGAAATTCTCTACAACATGGAACCATCAAATAACAAAAATATGCAGGTTTGATAGATCAAGACTCATAAAAATTGAGAATACCACAACGCTAGATTTACAAGAAATTAACTATGGAAATAAAAATTGCTAAGTACTAAAGTGGGTTAGAAACACATGAGGAAGACAATGGAACAATAAAAATGGACTTCCTCCATGAAGCAAGATGCACTTGCCTAAACCTTCCACTCTCAGGTTGGTGGAGAAGTAATGGTAGAAAAGAAGAAGAGTTAATGAGGAGAGAGAAGAGTGTTGGGTTAATAAATAATGATGGTGGTAGTAGGTGGGGTGGGTTCTCAAAAAAATCGAACCAAGCCAAACAAACCGAACCGAACCAAGATAAACCAATCAATGAAATGCCAAAATAAATCAAGCAGGGAGACATGTAATACGAGTCTAAATACGTACACGTATACCAAAATACGTAATACGAACAATGGTCATTACACAAACTGTGGGATTATTAGTACATTGTTATGCATTAGTGGGGAGGCTAACTCGCCCACAATGCTATCATTACCAAACACGTTCTATTTACTTTTGTGCACCGTCTATCTTTCATTGTCTTTCTAATCTTGTCTTAGGATCAGTTTCATGGCATATTTCATAACCTATCTCGTGTTACCGATTTCAATGTGTCGCATGGAAATACATGCACGACTTACCCATACTTACCGTCCGGCCTTCCCTGTCCAAAGTAAACCAAGTTAGTCAACAATTCATATGTAACAACTTAACGTAGTTCGCGTAAGCATTCAATGTCAAGGGCGTGTCCCTGTCTCAAGTTCTAGCGTGTCATAGGCGTATTTTCTAACTCATTTGCACGAAGTACTCTCGATCATTTGGTATGTTATATTCAAGCCTATTCAGAAGGCGCTTTATTCAGTTAACTTAGACTACTTTGTTTTAATACAAGGACTTGCACGTGGATTGCCACCAGCAAGCCTACTTAATTTATATGCACCGGTAGCTGGCATCACAAGCCATTTTGGACATGTTCCTCTTTGGTATTCTCACCTATCATAGCGTGATGGCTGGTACACCTTGATAGTCTCTTGAAATAACCGGCCTTACGTCTCCTGGGTGGGCAAGCCCATACCCAGGCCAGCACCGTAAGCCATGATTCCTCCTATGCCGGCCACGATGCCTCCGATCGTTGCCCTTGGAATCCCTTATTTCTCCTCTTTCCCGGTATACGAGTGGGTTGTCCGCGACCATTTCGTATTGTCTTGTCATTTTTAACTTAATGGCTGTCTATGAGCCATAATGCGTTATCGACCAGGTTGGCGGTGGCGTCCGTGCAACGCAGGTAGCGAGCCCCGATGCACGTCCCCGTCATACCTGTCGCTAATCATTCCTTTCTTTCTTATCTTTTATTTTTTTCTTCCTTTTCTTTCTTTCACTTGTTTGTTCGTTCATTGATTCATTCACATATTCTTTCATTCATTCACTTATTCGTTCATTCATACATTATGCAACTCCCTTTATGGGAGTCGCCTTGGCGATCCATCGGTCCCGAAGTCTTCCAATTTTGCTATACTCTACTCGGAACGACTGTGTCGATAGTCTTCTCATTTTATTGTTGTAAACCATTCATTGCTTCATTGTTGAACGCATAAGGAATTTAAAATATAAGCCCGTGCCTTGGCACGAGCATGGAGTTCTCATATTTCTAAGTTCTTTTCATATTCTATACAAGCATACAAGATGGGATTATTCTCTTAGCTAGGTGCGTTGAGTCATTTATTAGCATACGCGGTGTTATCGCCTAGCGATTCTAGCAATAGTGTCCGTATTGTTAAGTGTCTAGGCTAAGCAAAGACGGGTTCATCGGAGCCACCCACCTTAGCAATGTTCGCATCGGCCGAGCGATACTCTGAACGCGTCTTTGAAAGTCTAAGTCTGAATTCATCCTTGACGGGCCAAATGTAAGCCTTGCATCGATTCTTCATTGGGTCGACGCAACCCTTCGAGTCGACGGCTCGTTTTAGTTATCGCACTTGTCGTTTGAATCGTTGTTCCGCTAGAGCGGAACGAGTCATTACATATCGAGTTGGAGCCGGGCACGAAATCGCCCGCCATGGCTGCATATCGTATGGTCCCGTCCGAGCCAGATGAGTTGAAGAAGCTACTCAAGAAACTGCTGGATGCGGGATTCATCAGACTGTCAAAGGTTCCGTATGGTGCGCCGGTGTTGTTCCAAAAGAAGAAGGATGGAAGCCTTCGTTTGTGCATCGACTATCGTGCACTAAACAAGGTAACCGTCAAGAAAAATATCCCATCCCGTTGGTGACGGATTTGTTCGACCAATTGGGAGGCGCGAGATACTTCTCCAAACTTGATCTGCGCTCGGGATATTATCAAGTCCGGATTGCGGAGGGCAACAAGGCTAAAACGGCATGCGTCACGAGGTATGGCGCATATGAGTTTTTAGTTATGCCTTTTGGTCTAACAAATGCTCATGCGACTTTTTGTACTTTGATGAACAAGCACTTCCACCCCTACCTGGATCGGTTCGTCGTAGTCTACCTCGACGACATCGTCGTGTACTCAAACACGATGGAGGAGCACATTGAGCATCTGAAGACCGTCTTTCAGGTGCTGAGGAAGAACGAACTCTTCGTCAAATGGGAGAAGTGCTCATTTGCACAAGAAGATGTGTCGTTCTTAGGGTACTGGATCGGACATGGCAAGATATGGATAGACGGCGTAAAGGTCCAGTCCATACGGGAGTGGAAGGCTCCCACCAGGCCAATGGAGCTGCGATCATTCCTTGGCCTGGCGAACTACTACCGGCGGTTCATCCGAGGATATTCTGCCATCGCAGCACCTCTGACCGATCTGTTGCGGAAGGATCGGGCGTGGAGCTGGACGCCCCGATGCGAGGAGGCATTCGAGGCACTGAAGTGGGCTGTGACGGAGGAGCCGGTCTTATCTCTACCGGACTACTCCAAGGCGTTCGAAGTGCACACGGACGCGTCCGACTTTGCCATCGGTGGGGTGTTGGTGCAGGAAGGGCACCCCATCGCGTTTGAGAGCCGCAAGTTGAATGACACTGAACGACGCTACATGGTGCAAGAGAAGAAGATGACCGCAGTCGTACATAGCTTAAGGACATGGCGGCACTACCTCCTTGGCACCAAATTCGTGGTCATGACGAACAATATCGCCACGAGCTACTTCCAGTCCCAGAAGAAGCTATCTTCGAAGCAGGCGAGATGGCAAGATTTTCTAGCCGAGTCACGGACAAGAATACAGATGCGTAATATAATAGATATTCGAAACACGACATTATTTTCTAAAAACTTGGGATACATGTACGACATGATAGCTATTCAGAATACGACTCTTGTTTAGAAAACTTAGTATATGTGTACGACCTAGACACACACATATATGTGTGTGTGTATGTGAATATATATATATATATATATATATATATATATATATATATATATATGTATATTCAGAATATGACTCTTGTTTAGAAAACTTAGTATACGTGTACGACCTACACACACACACACACACACACACACACACACACACACACACACACATATATATATATATATATATATATATATATATTAATATATATATATATATATATATATATATATATATATATATATATATATATATATATATATATATATATATATTAATATTAGATCCTAATAATATCTATATTTAAACATTTAAACCGTGACTAGGTTATAAAAGGTTCTAAGAAGGTTTCTCGTCAAATATATGTTACTTTATCATATCTCAATTATATTCGACACATTTATGACCGTACAAAATCACTTTCAACTATGTTTGGGGTCCTTTAGAATTCTAGACGTTTACGGACTACTTCCAAGGAATGAGGAAGTATCATGTTGGATACGTGTCAAATACTATTACTGACACGGGTACAATATTCTGGAGGTGTATCTATGCAGCATATGTTTACTATTAAGAAATATTTTTCAAGCAGATATTGGCCATAAACAATGGAGGGTAATCACTAATTACTTAGAGAGAGAAGCGCAAATGAATTGAATCATTCTTAGGTTCTTAGACAAACAAAGAAGGAAATATGATGATGTCTTCTCTCATCATATTGACGGTGGATACATAATATCATATGAAGTTGGTCGACAATTTATTATAGCTCTTTTACTGGTCATGCAAAAGGCACCTTATTGATATTCTTGATCTTTATATATTCCAAGGACAAAATTCTAATAATTGGACTTGATTTTGACCTGTAGAAGAATCCTCTTTTACGAGTTGTCAACAAGACCTGGACTATAAGGTACTGTTTGGGAAGGGTGAAAAATGGAAGGGAAGAAAAAGTTGAGGAAAAAGTGAGAGGAAAATTTTAAATGATGGTGTTTGGAAAGGGGGAGAGAACATGGAGGAGGAAAATTTGAGAGGAAAAAATAGGTGGGTCCCACCAAAAAATTTTCCTCCCAAATGTGGGAGGAAAATGGAGAGAGATGAGAGAAATTTGAGTGAATTTATCCCACCACCCCTCAAAAAGTTAATATTAAAGCATCATTTGAGAATACCAAGGAGGAAATAGTAATTATACCTATATCCATAAACAAATAAAAAATTGTTTTTAAACTTTTCCTTCCCCTACTTTTTGTCCATCCAAACAAAGGAAGGAAAAATTAACTTTCCTTTCATTTTACTCTCCTCCATTTTTCTTCCCCTCAAATTTTTCTCTCCCTTCCCACAAATGTTCCCAAACACAGTGTAACAGATTACCTATACCAAAGAGCTGATGACTACAATACTAGGATGCAATCTAAATTTAAGTTATAGAATTTAAGTCATAGAATTTATATTCTCCTAGGTGTCCGTGTCGAGATTTCCGTCCTAGGTGTCCGTGCCTGTTGGGAATTTAAGTCATAGAATTTAGGTCATAGAATTTAAGTTACGAATAGGTTTCTAGTTAGAAGAAATGCTCTTTGCATCTTGTTTTGTCCGAGAAGTTCAGCTGATCATGTCCATGCCTGTTGGGAAAGAAGCGCGGAAACCTTTCCCCAAACCGGAGAGTACCTGCGAGAGGACCGAGCAATACAACGCACGAACCCAAAAGCAAACACACAAAACAATCCACGCAGACACAGAGAATTTTTGACGTGGAAAACCCTTGCGGGAAAACCACGGGACGATCGGAGTCCAACCCTGAAGAACCTCCACTAATGGAATAAAGAGAATACACCCTCTACAAGCTCCTTCCGATCCAACACGGATCACCACAACTCACTTGAAAGAAGAAAATTTTTTATTGCGGACTCCGAAGAACAAGAGATGCCGAAAAATTATTAGAAGCAATCTCTCCTTCACAATAGTCCTTAATCCTCTCTCTCTCTCTCAAAGTTTGTAAAGCACTCTTTTGTTTTGAGATGATTTTACAACTAGCATGAAACACCCTTTTATAAGCCCTTGGTAACCCATACATGGAAGGCCAATATATATGGAAACTTCCAATATAAATCAATCATATATTTAATGGAAATCCAATCATAATTAGCTTACCATAATTGAAAACCCAATAATATGGAAAGCTACTATATGAAGGGTCCAATCATAAATATATAATCAAAGTAAATATGGAAATTCAATCATATATTTCCTTACCATATATGTACCAAAATAAAATCCATGCACTCCCCAAGCTTCTCCGACACACGGATGGCGCTCGTCGCTCTCCGGGGTCTTCTCCACATAGGTTGGGAACCCCACCCACTCCAACAAATCTCCCCCTTCACAACTATGGGGAGGATGTCATCATCCCGACGATCTGCCTGCAGTACTCAAATTTTTCCTTGGTAGAATCTTCGTGAACATATTAATTTTTATAATAATAAAAATTATGATAATTAATTTAGTTAAAAAATAATAACAATAATACCGGTCATTTTAATTTTAATTACAAAATAATAATAATAATAATAATTTGGTATTATTATTATTATTATTATTATTATTATTATTATTATTCAATATCATTTTGGTAATCTTAAAATTATTATTATTATTATTATTATTATTATTATTATTATTATTATTATTATTATTATTATTTTGGTAATCTTAAAATTATTATTATTATTATTATTATTATTATTATTATTATTATTATTATTATTATTATTATTATTATTATTATTCAATGTCATTTTTATTAAATAATTTATTATTATTTAAATAATTCGATATTATATAAAGAGAAATCGGTATATAATAATTATAATTATAATTATAATTATTTAATTAGTTAGTAAATATTTGTGATTAACTAAGTACTATATATATTAATTAATTACTTACTTCTACCTTTTTTTCACTTTCCAACCCACATCCTCAACAAAAAAGAGGAAGTTGTTTTCCGGATTTGGAGGTGGGTCCCATGGATTTCAGGAACTGCACTTACCAAATTTCACTTCCACGTTCCCGCGAACCAAACACCCGAACTTAATTTCCATTCTCCACTTCCACCCGGTTTTAGGAATCCAGGCCCACTTCATGTTTACCAAACAGGGCCTAAGTTGGGCAGCGACTCGATCTTGGGGCAGCCCAATATATACAAAACCCTCAGGGAAGAGAGGTTCTCCAGATTGGCAGGCAAGGATGGCAGACCCAAACAGAAGATGAAGGCGAGCCTTGTGAGGGAGGTTAGGTGGTGTTGGAATAACTCCTCTTGCTCGGCAGTGAACGGTGGTTTTTCATCCTTAGTAGAATCTGAGAGAGATCGTCCATAGTCACTGCATAAAGAGAAGACCACGATGATGGCATTGGCGACAGTGAGTCGTCTCCTCCTCCTCCTCCTCCTCCTCCTCCTCCTCCTCCTCCTGATTTGATTAATGTTAGCTTGGGGCACCCCTTAACCGTCAATTCTCGGACGGATGTGAAGCAGTTCAAATTGTTGGGAAAGAAACGCGGAAACCTTTCCCCAAACCGGAGAGTACCTACGAGAGGATCGAACAATACAACGCACGAACCCAAAAACAAACACACAAAACAATCCACGCAGACACAGAGAATTTTTGACGTGGAAAACCCTTGCGAAAAAAACCACGGGACGATCGGAGTCCAACCCTGAGAAGCCTCCACTAATGGAATAGAAGAATTACACCCTCTACAAACTCCTCCCGATCCAAATCGGATCTCCACAACACTCAGAGATAAGAACAATGATTACAAGGCTATCAAGAGCGAGAATGACGAGTAGAGATTACCCGAACACGATCTCCTTCGAATAGCGACCTTCAATCCTCCGTCTTCTTCTCCGAAGTTGCAATGGCACTCTTGCCTCCTTTCTCTCTCAAACTTGTGTTCTCCAATGCGTTATTGTTGCACAATGAATTAGGGTTGAGAAATCTCAACTTAACTCCCTAATCCCGCAACCATCCTGGACCGTTGGATTAGATCCAATGATGAAAACTTATCCTAAATCCCGCTTCAGCCCCGACGACACAGAGTTCGGCCAGAACTCTGTGTCGAGCATCCAGAACCTCACGCCACAATGCTGGAGTGGCCAGACCGAGTTCGGCCAGAACTCGGATCCCCTGTTCCAGAACCTCCCTCTGGGCAGCAACAGCAGCAGCGACTCCGCGTCGCCTACTTCCCGAGCTTCTTCGACACACGAACGGCGCTCGTCGCACTCCGGGGCCTTCTCCACATAGGTTGGGAACCCCACCCACTCCAACAAATCTTCCCTTCACAACTATGGGAAGGATGTCGTCATCCCGACGATCTGCCTGCAGTACTCAAACTTCCCCCTTGGTAGAATCTTCGTGAACATATCACCTCCGTTGTCGTCTGTATGAACCTTCTCAAGCTCCGCGTCCTTCTTCTCAACCACATCCCGTATCCAATGATACCGAGTCTCGATGTGCTTGGACCGGCTATGAAACGTCTGATTCTTCACAAGGTGGATAGCACTCTGATTGTCGCAAAGCAAAGTATACTGCTCTTGCTTCAGTCCCATTTCCTGCAACAGCTTCTTCATCCACAACAGCTCCTTGCAAGCCTCCGTCGTCGTAATGTATTCCGCCTCCGTCGTCGACAAGGCAACACACTTCTGCAACCGCGACTGCCACGACACCGCTCCTTCCGCAAACATCATCACGTAGCCCGAAGTCGATCGCCTCGTGTCTACATCTCCAGCCATATCAGCATCGGTATACCCACCCAGCTTCGGCTCGTCACCACCAAAGGAAAGTCTCCAACCAGCAGTGCCCTGAAGATATCGTAGAATCCACTTGACCGCACTCCAATGTACCCTTCCAGGATTTGAAAGATACCTGCTAACCGTAACAACTGCATGAGCAATATCTGGCCTCGTACACACCATCGCATACATAAGGCTTCCCATAGCTGAGGCATATGGAACCCGCTCCATATCTTCCTTTTCGTCCTCGGTAGATGGACACTGCTCCTCAGTGAACTTAAAGTGAGCCGCAAGGGGGCAACTCACTTTCTTCGACCCGTCCATACTGAAACGCTGAAGTACCCGGTGAATGTACTTCGTTTGGGACAAGTGTAGCAGCTTTGACTCTCTCTCTCTCGGCTGATCTCCATCCCAAGAATAGTCTTCGCTACGCCCAAATCCTTCATAGAGAAGGCCGCGCCCAGTTGGCGCTTCAGCTCCGCTATCCTAGTGGCAATCCGACCCACTAATAGCATATCATCTACATAGACCAATAAAAAAATAAAATCATCATCGGCAAAATACCTCACAAATATACAGTGGTCCGACGTCGTCCGTGCATAACCATGCTCTCCCATAAACGACTCGAACTTCATGTACCACTGCCTTGGAGCCTGCTTCAGACCATACAAGCTCTTTCTCAACCGGCAGACCAAATATGACTTGTCCTTCTCACAGAATCCCTCTGGCTGCTCCATGTATAACTCCTCCTCAAGATCACCGTGGAGGAATGTCGTCTTCACGTCCATCTGCTCGACCTCCAAGTCGAGACTGGCTGCTAATGCTAGCACCACCCGAATAGACGAATTCTTGACGACAGACAAAAAGATCTCATCATAATCTACGCCTTTCCGCTGACCGTAGCCTTTAACTACCAGCCTTGTTTTGTATCGAGGGCGAGTAGCATCATCCGTCTGCTTCACTCTGAACACCCATCGATTCTTCAAAGCCTTCTTGCCCTTTGGCAACCGCACCAGCTCATAAGTGGAATTAGTGTGCAAGGAACTCATCTCCTCCTGCATAGCCTCCATCCACTTATGCCTGTGTTCGTCTTCCATAGCCTCTACAAAGCTTTCGGGCTCTCCCCCGTCAGTCAATAGCACATACTCATCCGGTGAGTATCTCGTAGATGGTCGACGATCTCTGTCGCTCCTTCTTAGTGGAGCCACTGGTGCTGGCTGTATACCAACAGCCTCCTCCCCTTCAGGAACTGCCTCCCCGGCATGCTCATCCTCCTGAGGGACACCCTGACCACCAACAGCAGGCTGATGATCAAGGTTGGGAGCAACTCCATGTACCGGCTCCCCCATAGCTGGATCCTCTGCGATGTTCTCTGGAAACTGCTCGAAGCAAAATGACTCTAACTCAGGCAATTCCTCAGCCTCAGAAGGCGTCTCGGAATCCTGAGTGTTGGTCATGGTCTGATCCTCGACGAACACCACGTCCCTGCTTCTGTAGAGCTTTCCTTCCACTGGGTCGTAGAGTCTATATCCAAACTCATTCCGACCGTAGCCGACAAAGACGCATCGCCTCGTCTTCGGCTCAAGTTTGGTCCTCTCGTCCTTCGGTACATGCACGAAGGCCTTGCAACCAAACGCCCGCAGGTGACTGTATGACAGCTCTTTGTCGTACCATACTTTGTCAGGCACATCACCCTGCAAAGGAGCACTAGGAGACAAATTAATAACATGAGCAGCTGTGAGAAGCGCCTCACCCCAGTAACTGCCCGGCAAGTTTGCTTCTGATAGCAAACACCGCACCCTCTCCATCAGTGTCATGTTCATGCGCTCCGCTACACCATTGAGCTGAGGTGTCTTTGGCGGAGTCTTCTGGTGCCGTATCCCTTGCTCTCTGCAATACGCATCAAAGGGACCAATGTATTTGCCACCATTGTCGGACCGAACACACAACCACTTCTTGCCTGTCTCCCTTTCAACAGAGGCCTGAAACTCCTTAAAAGTAGGCAGCACCTGATCCTTGGTCTTTAAGGCATAGACCCAAACCTTCCTGGAACAGTCATCAATAAAAGTTACAAAGTAAGAAGCACCACCAAGAGATTTTACCTTCATAGGACCGCAGACATCCGAGTGAATCAACTCGAGCAACGCCGGCTTCCTCGAACTTGGGTGACTTTAGAAAGACACCCTATTTTGCTTTCCAGCTAAACAGTGCGTGCACTTCTCCAACTTTGTAGACTTGAGCCCCGGAATCACCTTCCTGTTCACCAAGTAGCTCATCCCCTTCTCGCTGATATGGCCGAGCCGCCTGTGCCATAACTCGGTAGACGCATCACTGACTGCGTTCACCACCTGTGCCCCCTGTGCGCTCCCCTCCATATAGTAGAGACCGGACTTCTTGCTTCCTCTGGCAATCACCATCGAACCCCTGGAAAGTTTCTACTGACTATTCCCAAAGAGACCGAAGAATCCCTCGTCATCCAACCTTCCAACCGACACCAGGTTGAAACGGATATCAGGGACGTGACGAACATCTTTGAGAACAAAAACCGCACCCATCTTCGTTCTCAAATGCACATCTCCAACGGCAACCGCCTTCGACACATCTCCGTTGCCCATCTTCAACACGTCACAGTCGTCTGTCGTGTAAGTGGCAAACAGTGCCCTGTTGTGAGATACATGTGCTGAAGTTCCTGAGTCCACCAGCCAAGAATTATCATCGCAGGCGAGGTTAGTAATGACCTCATCACCCACGACGATCACATCGCCTCCATACATCGAGGCCGCCGCTGTAGTGTTCTCTTCTTGCTTCCCCTTGTCGCCCTTCTTCTCTCTCTTCCAAGCGAAACAATTCCGCTTGATGTGGCCCTTCTTGCCACAATGGTAACACTCCGAGTTCTCGTAACGACCTTTGGACTTTCCCCTGCTCTTGTCTCTGCCACCACCTGGACCCCTGCTTTTGCCCCTTCTGCGGCTCTCTGAAACAAGTGCCTCTGAGTGGTGGGATGTGGATGAAGTGCCCTGAGAACGTCTCCGTATCTCTTCATTCAACACCCCGCTCTTGGCAAACTCCAGACTGACCACGCCCTCTGGAGCAGAAGCGATCATAGATACTCGTACGGTCTCCCACGAGTCTGGCAATGTAGACAACAGCCATAGTCCCTGAACTTTATCGTCGAACTTGACTCCCATTGAAGATAACTGGTCAACCACGCCCTGGAACTCACTCAAGTGGTCCGAAATAGACGTCCCATCCTTGTATCGCAGACCCATCATCGTTCGGATCAGGAACAACTTGTTTACCCCGGTCTTCTTCGCATACAAGGATTCCAGCTTATCCCACAACGTCTTCGCGTGCTCAATATTGGCAACGTGGTTGTACACGTTCTCGTCCACAAACTGTCGTATGTACCCACACACTTGTATATGCTCGAATGTCCAGTCCTCCTCGGATTTATCACTGGGCTTCTCGGATGCAAACACGGGTAGATGCAGCTTCTTGACAAACAACAAATCCTTCATCTTGCTCCGCCAATAATGATAGTTTGTGCCATTAAGATTCACCATGCGCACCGGCTTCGCGTCCATCTCTCCTCTCTGATTTCTCTGTCAACTACTGACACTCCTTCTAAATTCCAGAACCTGGCTCTGATACCACTCTGTTGGGAAAGAAGCGCGGAAACCTTTCCCCAAACCGGAGAGTACCTGCGAAAGGACCGAGCAATACAACGCACGAACCCAAAAGCAAACACACAAAACAATCCACGCAGATACAGAGAATTTTTGACGTGGAAAACCTTTGCGGAAAAAACCACGGGACGATCGGAGTCCAACCCTGAAGAACCACCACTAATGGAATAAAGAGAATACACCCTCTACAAGCTCCTCCCGATCCAACACGGATCACCACAACTCACTTGAAAGAAGAAAATTTTTGATTGCGAACTCCGAAGAATACGGATCACCTGGGTAGTACCCGATCCAACACGGATCACGCACTTGTTCAGCTGATCATGTCCATGCCTTGATGCAGAAGCTATAAATTGGAAAACCATGTTATTTGTCTGAAGATCTGATGGACAAAATAATCTGGAATCTGCATATTTTCAAATATTGTTCATTTAAGTGAATCCTTTGCATGAATGCTTGAAGTATCTGAAAATTTGCTTAATAGTTGTTTGGTTGGGCTCTCGCTTCAGGTGTTCCTGAGCTAGAGTACTACCCAGGTTTCTGAAAAAAAAAAAAAAAAAAAAAAAAAGAATTACCATTCATTGTCCTGATGTTGTTACCTAAGGCTGATTCTTGGTTGACATGTTATTTGGATTTTCAAAGGATGAATTAGTTATTTGAAAGGCTTGTAAGTTTGAGGCATTTTAGACGATTCATGAAAACTTTCATAATTGATGATGCATATGTGGAGAACCTTTCATATGATCTTCCCATCTCTACTAATATTTTTGTTATTATAGATTTCAATATTGGGATCTATGCTTAACAACCTTATAACGTCATTAAGAATAACGATAGGAAATATGAGATAAGGTGTGTTAACATTTTATATTAAATGGTAATTTAGAGAACAAACAATTTTTAGTATGGAAGTCACATAAAATTATAAGCAAAGTTCAAATTCTTGGTTTAGATATTGGTTCTGAATCCTTCATATCAGTTAAAAGTTTTGGCAGTTTCTCTGCTCTGTGGTTTCAGATTTAAGGATCGTGGTATTGTACTTACAGGTTTCGGAGATTTAAAATGTAAACCAATGTAAAAGTCTAAACAAAATTAATTAATATTTGTTCAGGCATAAATTTGTATGCTAATTATTGTAATGTCGTAAGTTTCGTTTGAAATAATGACAAACATGGTTGAATCACGTACAGATTATAACAATATTTGTGACTTGTTTTTAGAGCACGTAAAAGTATTATTATTATTATTATTATTATTATTATTATTATTATTATTATGTAGGTGCAGTCGAAGCCTGGATCGCTATAGTGCTGCACCTAAAATGCTGGTACAATCTGCTTGCACAACACAAACGTCTAAATGTGGAGAGGTGGAATTATGGAACTAACACGAGGATTAAGGATTAAATAAGAATTCATGTAGACCCTTCCACGGGACGAAACTTTGGATAAAACCTCAACAAGTATCCTATGTCTGCTGCTACCAACTTATTAATTTGTGCATGATACATTTAGAACTCTTGTGCAGTGGTGAAGGAATATATGGAAGAATAAAAATAACTTGTTGTAGCCAACCACTGGAGAATCTGACCATTTTTTTAACTGGGGATTTGTTTTCTTGCTCTCACGAACTTGGGTTTATGGAGTGAAACGGTTAAAAATAGGTCATGTAATTTGCGTGTCCCTTTCATATTCACATTGCTGCTAAAATGGATTTCTTATATTTTTTGGTAATCTTTGCGCGCGACAATATTCAAATAATTTTCCTTCAAGTAAAAACGCATTTCTACTAAGAATCGATCATAGGGCTTTGTATTGTACTACTATCACTGCTTTTCTATCGTTCAACAATGAGACAATAATTTCATCTGGCTTAGGGAATTAGAAACCTTTAAAAAGTCATAGATACTTGCACCACTATATATTAAGGACCCATCACTCATACGCAAACACACTTTTGGGAGGCATATGGGAAGACACATAAAACATAGAATTGTGTTTTCAGAAGGTCCAGAGACCCATCCAACTTATAATAACATCATGCTTACATAAATGATTCCAACGTGAAAAGCCAGAACACCAAACAAGAACTTATCAAAGATCATGCATTCCACATGCATGTAGATCGATCCACATATGTGTTCTTTTCCACAAATGTTCACTCAGACTTCTGCTTTGCTCAATGCTGGTCCTACATCTGATTTGAATTGGATTAATATTTTCTTCTTTTTGCCTATTTGGAAAGGTTGTCTGTTGAGTGGTTGGGCTCACTAATACTAATACTAGTACATGTAATTTATTTTTTGGCTGATACTAGTACATCTATAGTGGCTGGGCTCGAAAACTTGGTGCGGGGACCGAAGAACCTAGCCGAAAAGGGATCCGTGGGGATTCGAATGCCGGAGGTCGGCTGGAACTCTCGGCGTCTAAAATGGACTTACTATGCAACAAAATGAAAAAACAATAGTTGTTCATTATCTAGGCAGAACCAAACAGCTCCCAGTACATTTAATACATAATTTCTTCTCTGTAAATTATCTTTCAAAAAATAGTACTCTAACTTACAAAAGCATACATGCATGTTGATCCGAATGTGACTTCAAACGTTTATCAAATTACAACTAATTTGAATATATGTTAATATCTATTTGTTATATTATTACAAAGAAACCATAGTAGAACGATGACTCTTGTTTGTGTCTTATTTGCTAAATTATGAGCCATAAACTTAGAACCTAAGTAGGAAGTATTACTTTGACAAAGTCGATTTCCTTCTCATGAAAAATAACAAATTATAATGGAAAAGGAAATGGTAAGGGATGGCTATTTGTAGAATGTTTTGTCAAAACAAAAATTTCTTAAATAATTTATTCCTTCTTTTTATTTTTATTTTTATCTTTAACCATCATTATGAGATGTCATTTGAAATGAATGAGTCATATGAATATGAATGATGTGGACTTTATTTCACAATTTTTTAAAATCAACATGCGCTCCAATCTTCTCAATTTATGATCTTTAATAGTACTTTCATGGATTGGATTCTCCCGATTCAACAGTAACAATGATAATCCTGGTGGTCAGAGTCAGCTCCTCAAAATCGTCATTAATCTTTAATTTTCCATACAACTGAAATTATAAATTATAATTACATGTATATTATTTCTGGAAAAATATGTGTATAAATCCCTAAGTTATATATAAGCAAAGTCTGTGTGAGCATTGATAATGATGGAAAGAAGTAATTTATAGTAATCTTGGTAGGGGGACCACTGTTATATAAGCAAGTTGTATGAGAATTGATAATGAAGGAGAGAAGTAATTTATAGTACCGTTAATCTCACGGTTACGTTAAACTTTGCCTGGTGGAATTGGGAACAGAGCGGACTCTAGTTCATAACTTTATTTAGTGATACTTTATGGCACTTTTAGTCAATTAAGAAGATTTTAAAAGACTTTTTTAAATATAATATATTTGATGGACTTGCATGCAGAAAACCTAAACGAAATGTTTAAAATATAGGTCCGGATATCAGTAGACATGACTAGTCAGCGACAACTAATTCATGCATGTCAACAGTGGGTTTGGACCTCAGCCATTCCAACTACATTCTGCCGATCGAAAGGTGCAGTCGTCAACTACTGGGGCAGCGAGGAGAATGTGCCAGCCGGGGGAAGGGCTCGTGCGCTATGCATGCATGCAGGGCCGGTCTGAAAGGTTGCTAATTTTGGTTGTTCTTTCATCCTTTTTGTCAGCTGGTCCTGGTGGTCATCGGTGACCCTGACCTTTAGTGGGATTATGTTGAACCTGGAGTATTGTCCTAACAGTGGAGGATTGTCCAAATCCCAAGACTTATTCGGCTTACCCCAGGACTGGCCCTGCATGCATACAGCTCCGATTTATCGGCCAGTTTAGTTGGGTGGTTCCGATGGGAGAGCGCGATCGTGGACGGGGAGGAGCAGCCACATACGCTTGCATGAATGCATGCATAACTTCTAAACTCTGTTGTCAGGGTAATATTTAGTAAGTTTATGTTAGACCACTTAACGGACTGACTACTATAATGATGATGAGGGTGTACTCGAGTGCTAAAGTTATAATGCAAAACTCATGAGACTAGAGGAGAGTGAAGTAAGGTGTATGACTCTACAAATATAAGTATATTACTAATTCTATTTTATCTAATACTTTGGATATAAAAAAAAATCAGTAGAGGTGACGGCGGTCAGGCAAGCGCTTAGGTGCGAGGATCACAACTGTGCCATTCCCTCTTCCTGAAACGCAAGACGACGACTCCTAGTGTGCATTCCACCATCGGTGCGCCGCCTCTACCTCCGCACATCATCTTCGCTGTCGAGCTCTTCTGCCACCTAGATACACTCCCTCCTCCATTACCCCCTTCTTCAATACTGTTACAACCTTGTGTACATGAATATACATGCCCCTGTGGTGTTAGAGAGAAGCTGCTCGTTGCAGCAGCTTAGAGAAACATGGCAGTGTGTATTGTAGCTAGTTTGTGTTGTTTTTCACCTTCGAAATATGCTGGTAATGCCTTTAGGAGGTTTAGATGTTATGAATGTGTATGCTCCTACACATAAATAATAAGGATGCACAAGAGGAAGATATTGTAACAAAGAGCAGACATGGAAAGAGTCATATATGTGCATAAAGAAATTTGTGTCATGGAAGCGTGAGTGAGCTCTGTTTGTAATTAAAAAAAATACTAGCTTCGCACCGCGACCTCTCCCTCGTACTGAGCTCTTGGGGGCGGAGCTCGATGGCCCCCGCCGCCGTCGCCAATGATCGATTTCCCTAATATGACGACCACTCCGACAAGGATGGAGGGACACAAATTGAATGGACAGGGTACGATGACTCCGACTTCGTCCTCTTCCAAAAACCCTAACCCTAACCCTAGATTTGTCGACTCCGAAGAAGCCGCGACTCTTGTCCTCACAAACCACCACTTTGTTGGACACGAATTGAGTGGACATGATACGAAACTTTTGTTGGACACGAAAAAGATTTGTTGCAGGCATAATGGACACAGGAACACAAACTTTTGGAACATAATTTACTAAACAAAGTTATTAACATTTTTTTCAAAAAAAATATTTTTCAGATGAAAGTAACCAAACGCAAACTCAGAATCTTTATATCCAAAAATTAGTTTATAGCATATAAATGCAATTAGTTGGATACAATTTAGGAAACAATGGTATAATAGCATATAAATGTAATTAGTTTTTTGTTGTTCAATACCGCAATCTGAATGCGCAAGCGGACATGGAACAATAATATCTTAAGACGACAAGCTAAATAGCAAGGCAAAAATAATCAAACTAGCTAATAGCACACAAGAACACACAATATTTAATGTGTTTCCGTCAAATCTGACCTACCCCACGGGACAAGAGAAGAAATAATTTTATTGGATCAACAAAAAAAAACCTCATAAGGATTACCCGTAGAGAGTAACCCTCCCTCGACGACCTCTTTTCTCCTTCCTCTTGACGACGCCGATAATAGCCTACTTAGGATATTAACCTAGGAGCTTCTTGCTCTTAATCTTAGCACACCAAAGCCTCAAGCAACAAGCCAAGCGTTCGCCAAGCCGGCCCTAGGCTGAAGGGGGTCCTTAAATAGAATCCCCAGCCCTCAACCTAAGTCAGGAGCAATCCGAATTGTAGACCCAGCCCTCACATATGAACCTTTCATGAAAATTAGTTTCTGACCCAATAATATGCTAGCAATATGCCGTTGACATACCCTGGTATGCCAGGGTGAGCACTAAAAGCACCCAAAAGTCACTGGACAAATTTTGCACTTTGTCGTCCTGATTTTGACTCCTTCCGGACTTCTCCGATTCATCGAACGACGTCCGTCGCACCCCATAGATGAACACAAGCCATATTCAACATTCACTTTTTTACTTGTCAATCGGACTTTAGACTACCGTCTCACTCCATTGGCAAAATTGTTGAATACTCTTTAAGACATATATTAGCAGTAGAGAATTTGAAATACTACGACATAAATACTACCAGACCATGAAGCTGCTAAAAAAATCTCTAGAATGTAAGTCTTACAACCTAAGTACCATGTCATCAAGATCAGAATATTATCTTGAAAATCACATAAAGGAGCAATATATCAAGATCAGAATATTATCTTGAAAATCACATAAAGGAGCAATATGGGATCGTATTGGGGAAGTAAGTACTCTCAGTTAGGATCCAAAGTAATGGTCACAACCTGGAATGTTTTAGCATGATACCATTAATCAACCCAACCTCTCTCATTTAATCAGCTCGATATAAAATTGAAATTCAAGACTTCAAAGATAATGCCCCCAAAAACTCTCTCTAGGCAACTTTATATCATGTCCGTCAATTTATTGTGTTGACCAAATAGCCATGGCTAACTATGTCCGTCTAAGTTTTGTATATCATCAACCATTTTCTTTTTTAAAAATTACGGGAGTCAAAAAAAAAAACTTTCTCTTCTTTTCTTCCGGATATATCATCAACCATTTACTTTTTTAAAAATTACGGTAGTATTTTTTTTTTTAACTTTCTCTTCTTTTCTTCCGGGTAATCGAATACCCTCTCTTTTTTTATTTTTTGCGCATAACCGTATACCCCCTATTTTATTCACATATACCCATAAAAATTATAATTAAATTTAAATTAAATTTTTATAAATCTTTATATATATATATATATATATATATATATATATATATATATATATATATATATAATGGAAATTTATCCTTTCGTCGTTTCCGTACTTTTCTTTCAATCGAGGATGGCATCCGCCCCATATAAACAGTGTTTCCAATGAAGCAGGTAAGGGACTGTTTGGTAAACCGTAAGTGTTGGAAAATATGGATTTGGACTTTCGAAGAGGAAAGTTGGATAGGAATCCATGTATGGAATTGGACTTTCAAAGGGAAGAAATGTGTTTGGTTGAGATATGAAGTGAGAAGTGAGAAGTGAAAAATCAGAGGAATGTGTTTGGTTGAGATAGGAAAGTGGAAAGTAAAACAATATGTTATAATAATAAAAATTATGATAATTAATTTAGTTAAAAAATAATAACAATAATACCGGTCATTTTAATTTTAATTACAAAATAATAATAATAATAATAATAATAATAATTTGGTATTATTATTATTATTATTATTATTATTATTATTATTATTATTATTATTATTATTCAATATCATTTTGGTAATCTTAAAATTATTATTATTATTATTATTATTATTATTATTATTATTATTCAATGTCATTTTTATTAAATAATTTATTATTATTTAAATAATTCGATATTATATAAAGAGAAATCGGTATATAATAATTATAATTATAATTATAATTATAATTATAATTATAATTATTTAATTAGTTAGTAAATATTTGTGATTAACTAAGTACTATATATATTAATTAATTACTTACTTCTACCTTTTTTTCACTTTCCAACCCACATCCTCAACAAAAAAGAGGAAGTTGTTTTCCGGATTTGGAGGTGGGTCCCATGGATTTCAGGAACTGCACTTACCAAATTTCACTTCCACGTTCCCGCGAACCAAACACCCGAACTTAATTTCCATTCTCCACTTCCACCCGGTTTTAGGAATCCAGGCCCACTTCATGTTTACCAAACAGGGCCTAAGTTGGGCAGCGACTCGATCTTGGGGCAGCCCAATATATACAAAACCCTCAGGGAAGAGCGGTTCTCCAGATTGGCAGGCAAGGATGGCAGACCCAAACAGAAGATGAAGGCGAGCCTTGTGAGGGAGGTTAGGTGGTGTTGGAACAACTCCTCTTGCTCGGCAGTGAACGGTGGTTTTTCATCCTTAGTAGAATCTGAGAGAGATCGTCCATAGTCACTGCATAAAGAGAAGACCACGATGATGGCATTGGCGACAGTGAGTCGTCTCCTCCTCCTCCTCCTCCTCCTCCTCCTCCTCCTCCTCCTGATTTGATTAATGTTAGCTTGGGGCACCCCTTAACCGTCAATTCTCGGACGGATGTGAAGCAGTTCAAATTGTTGGGAAAGAAACACGGAAACCTTTCCCCAAACCGGAGAGTACCTGCGAGAGGATCGAACAATACAACGCACGAACCCAAAAACAAACACACAAAACAATCCACGCAGACACAGAGAATTTTTGACGTGGAAAACCCTTGCGGAAAAAACCACGGGACGATCGGAGTCCAACCCTGAGAAGCCTCCACTAATGGAATAGAAGAATTACACCCTCTACAAACTCCTCCCGATCCAAATCGGATTCCCACAACACTCAGAGATAAGAACAATGATTACAAGGCTATGAAGAGCGAGAACGACGAGTAGAGATTACCCGAACACGATCTCCTTCGAATAGCGACCTTCAATCCTCCGTCTTCTTCTCCGAAGTTGCAATGGCACTCTTGCCTCCTTCCTCTCTCAAACTTGTGTTCTCCAATGCGTTATTGTTGCACAATGAATTAGGGTTGAGAAATCTCAACTTAACTCCCTAATCCCGCAACCATCCTGGACCGTTGGATTAGATCCAATGATGAAAACTTATCCAAAATCCCGCTTCAGTCCCGACGACACAGAGTTCGGCCAGAACTCTGTGTCGAGCATCCAGAACCTCACGCCACAATGCTGGAGTGGCCAGACCGAGTTCGGCCCGAACTCGGATCCCCTGTTCCAGAACCTCCCTCTGGGCAGCAACAGCAGCAGCGACTCCGCGTCGCCTACTTCCCGAGCTTCTTCGACACACGAACGGCGCTCGTCGCACTCCGGGGCCTTCTCCACATAGGTTGGGAACCCCACCCACTCCAACAAATCTCTCCTTCACAACTATGGGGAGGATGTCGTCATCCCGACGATCTGCCTGCAGTACTCAAACTTCCCCCTTGGTAGAATCTTCGTGAACATATCAGCTCCGTTGTCGTCTGTATGAACCTTCTCAAGCTCCGCGTCCTTCTTCTCAACCACATCCCGTATCCAATGATACCGAGTCTCGATGTGCTTGGACCGGCTATGAAACATCTGATTCTTCACAAGGTGGATAGCACTCTGATTGTCGCAAAGCAAAGTATACTGCTCTTGCTTCAGTCCTATTTCCTGCAACAGCTTCTTCATCCACAACAGCTCCTTGCAAGCCTCCGTCGCCGCAATGTATTCCGCCTCCGTCGTCGACAAGGCAACACACTTCTGCAACCGCGACTGCCACGACACCGCTCCTCCTGCAAACATCATCACGTAGCCCGAAGTCGATCGCCTCGTGTCTACATCTCCAGCCATATCAGCGTCGGTATACCCAACCAGCTTCGGCTCGTCACCACCAAAGGAAAGTCTCCAATCAGCAGTGCCCTGAAGATATCGTAGAATCCACTTGACCTCACTCCAATGTACCCTTCCAGGATTTGAAAGATACCTGCTAACCGTGCCAACTGCGTGAGCAATATCTGGCCTCGTACACACCATGGCATACATAAGGCTTCCCACAGCTGAGGCATATGGAACCCGCTCCAAATCTTCCTTTTCGTCCTCGGTAGATGGACACTGTTCCTCAGTGAGCTTAAAGTGAGCCGCGAGGGGGGAACTCACTTTCTTCGACCCGTCTATCCCGAAATGCTGAAGTACCCGGTAAATGTACTTCTTTTGGGACAAGTGTAGCAGCTTGGACTCTCTCTCTCGGCTGATCTCCATCCCAAAAATAGTCTTCGTTGCGCCCAAATCCTTCATAGAGAAGGCTGCGCCCAGTTGGCGCTTCAACTCCGCTATCCTAGTGGCATTCCGACCCACTAATAGCATATCATCTACATAGAGCAATAAAATGATGAAATTATCATCGACAAAATACCTCACAAATGCACAATGGTCCGACGTCGTCCGTGCATAGCCATGCTCCCCCATAAACGACTCGAACTTCCTGTACCACTGTCTCGGAGCCTGCTTCAGACCATACAAGCTCTTCCTCAACCGGCAGACCAAATGTGACTTGCCCTTCTCACAGAATCCCTCCGGCTGCTCCATGTACAACTCCTCCTCAAGATCACCGTGGAGGAATGCCGTCTTCACGTCCATCTGCTCGACCTCCAAGTCGAGACTGGCTGCTAATGCTAGCACCACCCGAATAGACGAATGCTTGACGACTGGCGAAAAGATCTCATCATAATCCACGCCTTTCCGCTGACTGTAGCCCTTGACTACCAGCCTCGCTTTGTATCGAGGGCGAGTAGCATCATCCGTCTGCTTCACTCTGAACACCCATCGATTCTTCAAAGCCTTCTTGCCCTTTGACAACCGTACCAGATCATAAGTGGAATTGGTGTGCAAGGAACTCATCTCCTCTTGTATAGCCTCCATCCACTCCTGCCTGTGTTCGTCTTCCATAGCCTCTGCAAAACTTTCGGGCTCTCCCCCGTCAGTCAATAGCACATACTCATTCGATGAGTATCTCATAGATGGTCGACGCTCTCTGTCGCTCCTTCTCAGTGGAGCCACTGGTGCTGGCTGTATACCGACAGCCTCCTCCCCTTCAAGAACTACCTCTCCGGCATGCTCATCCTCCTGAGGGACACCCTGACCACCATCAGCAGGCTGATGATCAAGGTTGGGAGCAACTCCATGTACCGGCTCCCCCATAACTGGATCCTCTGCGATGTCCTCTGGAAACTGCTCGAAGCGAAATGACTCTAACTCAGGCAATTCCTCAGCCTCAGAAGGCGTCTCAGAATCCTGAGTGTTGGTCATGGTCTGATCCTCGACGAACACCACGTCCCGGCTTCTGTAGAGATTTCCTTCCACTGGGTCGTAGAGTCTATAGCCAAACTCATCCCGACCGTAGCCGACAAAGACGCATCGCCTCGTCTTCGGCTCAAGTTTGGTCCTCTTGTCCTTCCATACATGCACGAAGGCCTTACAACCAAACGCCCGCCGGTGATTGTATGACGGCTCTTTGCCGTACCATACTTTGTTAGGCACATCACCCTGCAAAGGAGCACTAGGAGACAAATTAATAATATAAGCAGCTGTGAGAAGAGCCTCACCCCAGTAACTGCCCGGCAAGTTTCCTTCTAACAGCAAACACCGCACCCTCTCCATCAGTGTCCTGTTCATGCGCTCCGCTACACCATTGAGCTGAGGTGTCTTGGGCGGAGTCTTCTGGTGTCGTATCCCTTGCTCTCTGCAATACGCATCAAAGGGACCAATGTATTCGCCGCCATTGTCGGACCGAACACACAACAACTTCTTGCCCGTCGATCCCTTTCAACAAAGGCCTGAAACTCTTTGAAAGTAGGCAGCACCTGATCCTTAGTCTTTAAGGCATAGACCCAAACCTTCCTGGAACAGTCATCAATAAAGGTTACAAAGTAAGAAGCACCACCAAGAGATTTTACCTTCATAGGATCGCAGACATCCGAGTGAATCAACTCGAGCAACGCCGGCTTCCTCGAACTTGGGTGACTTTGGAAAGACACCCTATTTTGCTTCCCAGCTAAACAGTGCGTGCACTTCTCCAACTTTGTAGACTTGAGCCCCGGAATCACCTTCATGTTCACCAAGCAGCTCATCCCCTTCTCGCTGATATGGCCGAGCTGCCTGTGCCACAACTCGGTAGACGCATCACTGACTGCGTTCACCTCCTGTGCCCCATGTGCGCTCCCTTCCATATAGTAGAGACCGGACTTCTTGTTTCCTCTGGCAATCACCAACGAACCTCTGAAAAGCTTCCACTGACTGTTCCCGAAGAGACTGAAGAATCTCTCGTCATCCAACCTTCCAACCGACACCACGTTGAAACGGATATCAGGGACATGACAAACATCCTTGAGAACAAGAACCGCACCCGTCTTCGTTCTCAAATGTACATCTCTAACGGCCACCGCCTTCGACACATCTCCGTTGCCCATCTTCAACACGCCACAGTCGCCTGTCGTGTAAGTGGCAAACAGTGTCCTGTTGTGAGATACATGTGCTGAAGCTCTTGAGTCCACCAGCCAAGAATTGTCATCGCAGGCGAGGTTAGTAATGACCTCATCACCTACGACGATCACATCGCCTCCATGCATCGAGGCCGCCGCTGTAGTGTTCTCTTCTTGCTTTTCCTTGTCGCCCTTCTTCTCTCTCTTCCAAGCGAAACAATTTCGCTTGATATGGCCCTTCTTACCGCAATGGTAACACTCTGAGTCCTCGTACCGACCTTTGGACTTTCCCCTGCTCTTGTCTCTGCCACCACCTGGACCCCTGCTTTTGCCCCTTCCGCGGCTCTCTGAAACAAGTGCCTCTGAGTGGTGGGATGTGGATGAAGTGCCCTGAGAACGTCTCCGCATCTCTTCATTCAACACCCCGCTCTTGGCAAACTCCAGACTGACCACGCCCTCTGGAGCAGAAGCGATCATAGATACTCGTACGGTCTCCCACGAGTCTGGCAATGTACACAGCAGCCATAATCCCTCAACCTCGTCGTCGAACTTGACTCCCATAGAAGATAGCTGGTCAACCACGCCCTGGAACTCACTCAAGTGATCCGAAATAGACGCCCCATCCTTGTATCGCAGACCCATCATCGTTCGGATCAGGAACAACTTGTTTACCCCGGTCTTCTTCGCATACAAGGATTCCAGCTTATCCCACAACGTCTTCGTGTGCTCAATATTGGCAACGTGGTTATACACGTTCTCATCAACAAACTGCCGTATGTACCCACACACCTGTATATGCTCGAATGTCCAGTCCTCCTCGGATTTATCACTGGGCTTCTCGAATGCAAACATGGGTAGATGCAGCTTCTTGACAATAGCAAATCTTTCATCTTGCTCCGCCAATAATGATAGTTTGTGCCATTAAGATTCACCATGCGTACCGGCTTCGCGTCCATCTCTCCTCTCTGGTTTCTCTGTCAACCCCTGACACCCTTTGAACCCAAAGCTCTGATACCACTCTGTTGGAAAAGAAACGCGGAAACCTTTCCCCAAACCGGAGAGTACCTGCAAGAGGACCGAGCAATACAACGCACGAACCCAAAAACAAACACACAAAACAATCCACGCAGACACAGAGAATTTTTGACGTAGAAAACCCTTGCGGGAAAAACCACGGGACGATCGGAGTCCAACCCTGAGAAGCCTCCACTAATGGAATAGAAGAATTACACCCTCTACAAACTCCTCCCGATCCAAATCGGATCCCCAAAACACTCAGAGATAAGAACAATGATTACAAGGCTACGAAGAGCGAGAACAACGAGTAGAGATTACCCGAACACGATCTCCTTCGAATAGCGACCTTCAATCCTCTGTCTTCTTCTCCGAAGTTGCAATGGCACTCTTGCCTCCTTCCTCTCTCAAACTTGTGTTCTCCAATGCGTTATTGTTGCACAATAAATTAGGGTTGAGAAATCTCAACTGAACTCCCTAATTCCGTAACCATCCTGGACCGTTGGAAAAGATCCAATGATAAAAATTCATCCAAAATCCCGCTTCAGCCCCGACGACACAGAGTTCGGCCAGAACTCTGTGTCGAGCATCCAGAATCTCACGCCACAATGCTGGAGTGGCCAGACCGAGTTCGGCCCGAACTCGCCATGGGACCGAGTTCGGCCCGAACTCGGATCCCCTGTTCCAGAACCTCCCTCTGGACAGCAACAGCAGCAGCGACTCCGCGTCGCCTACTTCCCGAGCTTCTTCGACATACGAACGGCGCTCGTCGCACTCCGGGGCCTTCTCCACATAGGTTGGGAACCCCACAATTCTCGGACGGATGTGAAGCAGTTCAAATTCCACAACCAAGTCAGCTCGGGGCAGCCTGTAACATATAATCTCTCTATCACTCCTCCTCTCCAGTCGTGATCTGCTCGCTGCTCTGCTGCTGCTGCTACTGCTGCACTGTCAGCTTAGGACAGTCGATAATATAAAGGGATTTGAGAAATGATGAGTACACTAATGAGTTCCGATTGACCTGAGATTCTCACAATTTTCAATCCTTACATCCTCGAGTGCTGCCAGGTTGGGACCGAGTAGGAGGGATGTCAGCCATAGCAATTTAGTCAATGTAGTGAGAGAGGTGAGCACTTTAAGACGCTCCAGGTCAAACCCCACTCCTTGGAGATCGAGCACTTTAAGACCAAGAGGGAGAAGGGGCAGCTCGGAGAGATTCTCACATCCCTTAATAACAAGTCGCCCAAGCATGCGAGGGAGAGAGGGAATTTCTTGAAGATTGCGACAGCACACAATTTCGAGAGAATGCAGACGTCCCAAGTTAACAAATACAGATCGAAAGAAGAGAGGCTTCCATCGTCCTGTGTCCATTTAGGAAGCCGGACACCCTTGTAGCCTTCTAGCTTGAGCGCACCGAGATTCGGATGTGGCTGAAGGCCTTCTAGTACTTCCTCGTCCATATTACCATCGCGTTCAAGTGACCACCTCTCCCAGTGTAACTCCAAACTTTCAACATGCTTTTTCTCCTTCATCAATGCCTCGGAGGCCTCTGCCTTATCTTTCACATTCTCGAGGCCGTCTATACGGAGTGTTCCTCGAAGCTGTTGTAGATTCTTCAGTTGTCCTATCCCAAATTGTTTCTTGTTGGTTGTGCTGACTTCATATCGGCCAATTTCCTGAAGAGACGTTAGTTTCCCAAATAATGGTATCTTCGAAGCCCTTATTTCATTCCCTCCACCCACATATCGCAAATTGATTAACTTGTTCAATTCTTGAGGTACTTCATTCTTTATTGACTTGTGTATTACTAAAAACTGTAGATGGTAGAGTTTACCCAGTGATTCAGGCAACTCTTCCACTTCTCTCACTTGCAAATATCGAAGAAGTTTTAAACCACCAACCGATTTATCAAGTTTAAACAATTTATCATATCGACCACCAAGATGCAGCATCCGCAACTTCTTAAACTTCATGAAAACTTGTTGAATGAAACCAGAAATATTGTCTTGTTGAATGAAACCAGAAATATCGTCTTGTTCAATGGACCTAGAAACGATGATTAAAGTGCACAAGTTTATCAGCTTGAATATATTGGGTAGATGCGAGGATATGTCCTTGTTGTCCACGACAGAGATATGCATAACGTTTGCTGGAATGCGCTGGCAATCATCTTCAATTCTAAAACAATAATCCTTCGAAACATTTTCAGCTAAATCATGCAGTAAATCGTGCATTTCATACCAATGATACTTCTTTTGGAAAAAAGATTTGGACAATAGTTAATAATGCATTGCTTCGTCTTCTAATGTAACTGTGCTATTGCTCGGAACCTCAATAAAACCTTGTGCAATCCAAAGCCTGACAAAATCTTTTTTTATGTTCATGAAATAATAACCTTTGGGATACAAACTGCAGAGAGCAAAACATCTTTGAAGGCACGGGGGTAGCAGCTCGAAACTCCAATACAGAGCACCTAAGGTGTCCTTAAGCATGTCTCTTCTCTGTAGAGTTTGTTTCCAATACCCAACATCTTTTCCCCTTAATGAACTTCCCACCATCCTAGCTGCCAGTGGAGACTTACTCAGCTTCTTCATAATTTCTCTTGCTAGCTCTAACAGTTGTGGATCAGTAATATCTTTTTTAGTATCACCAAATGAATAGTGCATAAAAATAGACCAATAATCATTATCTTCTAGTTCTGCCAAGGGAAATGAATGGTCTACTCCCAACTTTGATGTCACTTCTTCGGCTCTGCATGTAATAAGAATTCTACTTCCCGTCTCCCCAACTTCATTGAAAGGAATTAGCATCTGATCCCACCGCTCTTTGTCCAAACACCAAACATCATCAAGAACAAGCAAACACTTTTTGGATTTCAACAACAACATGTTCTTGAGTATTGATTGAAGAACATCAAAACTTTCCACATGGGGATATTCATCTTTACTGATGGATTCGATAATTTTCTTCGTGATCGCACGCACATCAAATATGCGAGAGACGTGAACCCACATCTTTGTATCAAAATGCTTCTCAACTCTTGGGTCTTTATTGATCGACTGCGCAAGAGTGGTCTTGCCTGCCCCTCCTATCCCGTAGATTGCAAGGACTGGAATACGGCTTTCACTACTCGTACTAGGCTCGTTGGCGGCTGAGATCATCATGTTTACTATAGAGTCGCGCTCATGATCTCTACCAATTACTAGTGATGTGGGGGAAGAGACAGTAGGTTGTTGTTGGTTCATAAGATCTTGATTAGGAAAATTGGAAATAATGGAAGTAAATTGGTCAATTCCATGAGCAATCTTGATTAGTTTCTCCATAGTATTCTTTAGCTAGATCTGTCTTGAGAGAAAAGGCGGCCTTGCCTTCTCCTTAAGTTTCTTGATAAATTTAGGGACGGAACTGACCTGAGCTTCTTTGAGGCGTTGGTATTCGTACATGTCGAGCACATCTTCAGCCTCGTAGGCAGCTTCTTTGAGTGTCACCAGCCATGGCTGCAAAACTGCCTCATTCTTCGCTTCCGCCACCAGCAGTACAACTTTGATCTTGGGAAGAATGGTATTTTGAAGATGTTGTAGCTCTTCCTCCGTAATATCTCCTCCAAAGTATGGGAGTGTCGCCGAGTTCTGCAACTTACTGAAGATGGGAGATACGATCGGCCCAACCAAACTTAGTGCAATTTTTTCCATCTAATTCTTGCTAGTGCTGATCAAGGAGAAACCAAAGAGACAGAATTAATGGAAAATAAATGGATTGATAAGTGAAGAATGCATTCTAGGAGAATGGTATATTAAAGTTCAAATGACTTGTTCCATACCTGTCTGTCTGTTGATCAACTGGTACTCGGGAAGAAGGATACTATGAAGATGTTGAAAGTCTCTGTGGCAGAAGAACCTTTGTATGTGAATGATAGGGGCCATTGTCATATGTGGTCCTCTTCTTGTCCAATTAACCATTCATTTGAATGGTAGACGAAAATTATATATCATTTTTTCCCACTTGGCTGTTTTTCTTGTTCATGTTCAAAGCCATTATTATTTTTTTGGTTTTTTTTGGATTACGATGATGGAAAGTGCAGATAGAAACTCCTAATTTTGGAGGACCATAAGTAGGTAGTGGTAGAATATACAAATTAAGTGGTCGAGGACTGATTTGAGACAATCCCTACCATGTTGGTCGGGTTTCCCTCACCAGTCTACTTCTCCCAACATGAGAATCAGATCCCTCAATTATTTGAGAGAGAGAGCAAGACAAATTGAGAGGGTTTTCTTTTTCATAAGAAGGTAAATTTTATTAGAATTTTTTGATAATTGTCCGAAGGCCTACAAATTTAGTTCGAAAGCTACATTTCAATTCGAAGTCCATATCTCCACCCGAAGGCCCGCGCCTGGCCAGACGGCCTACATATTCAGTTCGAAGGCCTATGAATTCGGCCCGAAGGCCTACTATTTTAGTCTGAATACTACATTTCGGTCCGAAGTCCACATCTCTGCCCAAAGGCCTGCACACGGCCAGACGACCTACAAATTTATTACGAAGGCCTATGAATTCGGCCCGAAGGCCTACAAACTGAACATGAAGAGTACGTTATGATCTGGAGGCTACATATCCTCACGAAGGCCCGCACCAGGACCGTCTAGCCACACCAGCACCGCTGCATCAGTTAATTTTTCATCAAAAATTAATTTGCATATTTTGTGACTCGAACCCGCAGCAACCATGGAGGATCCCTCACCCGTTAGGCACTTGAGCTATAGGTGATTCGCTTGAGACAAATTGTTTGTTTGATAGTAACTACATAATTTCTCAATAATACTTATTTATTTATTTTTTATCTATCAGTGATAATTAGAAAACTCTAAGTTGCTATTTAGTTCAAGTTTTTTAGGCTTGAAAATGATATTTGAATTCTTTATGCACGTTTGGTTATTCTGTAATTAAAATTTGGGGAAGAATATAGGGGACTTCAATTTTCCATAGATGTTGGGGAAATAAAAACCAAGACTGAGTATATTTTTACTTTTGAGTGCATTAATACAATTATTGTACGTTAATGACACCAGTTGAATTTTAATAACAATTGTATTATAAAATTAATGAAAGCTATTTAACTGTGAAAATAAACAACTTAAGATTCCCATTTATGTCTGAACCAAGTTTGAGAATTAAAAAATTAAAATTTTATATTGCGTATTTTCAACCTAACAGAAATGAGTATGTAATGTTGAATTCCATAACAATAGAAAAACAATAATACTAGGGGGACAAACTTAATTTGTTTCAATTTTGACGTTGACCACGCTAAAGACGACGTCGGGATAAACATGCATCACTGAAGCGCATCTGGTGTAGTGGTATCATAGTACCCTCCCACGGTACTGACCAGGTTTCGATTCCCTGGATGCGCAAAACGCGTTTTTAATTAATTTTAATTCATGACATAAAATTTGTAGAGGTGGGCCTACTTTTTGGGCGTCTTCTACCCTATTTCTTTATTCTAAATTCATAATGTAGGAGCCCTTAAGGTCAATTATTCCATTTTTTTTTCAAAGTAGTTTTGACTAATGGATTTGACACGTGTAAATTTTTTTTTTAGATGGTGAACAAACAACCTAGTTTTGGTGGATAAACAAAAATGGACTCTAAGGTCAATAATAGTTGTGTCCCATCTAGAGGAGCTTCAATTAGAGTGTCATCATAGTCTCGTCCCTTGGACGAGCTATTGTCTGGGCTTCAAAATTTATAACTCATTTTGTATAATAGTCAATTTGAATTTGGAGCCTAAATTTCTAAATTTTGCATCATATATTGTTCTTAAAAAAAGGACACATAGGTTTATATCCATTCATCTTATTTGGGTATCAATATTTATTTATTTACTATCCATACAAATCCAACTCATTTTATATTTTTTTTTATTTTTTATTTACAAATTTGGACCTCAAGATGCATTTTGGAGCTCCATATACTATTGATGCTCTAATTGAATTTATATTAACAATAATAGCATCAATAGTAGATGGAGCTCAAACATACATCTTTTGGCCCAATTTCGTAATCAAATAAATTAATATATAATGGGTTGAATTTGTATGAGAACAGTAAATAAATAAATCTTGAGTCCTAAACGAGAGGAATGTATATAGACTTATATATCATCCTTCTTTCTTTTTTCCAAAAAAAATATATATAATCTATAATTTAGAAATTGGGATCCAAATTTAGTCTTACCATTTTACAAATTAGTTATACATTGTGAAGGTGGAAATTTTAAAGTCTATAATACAACTTAGTGTGTGTGACGTAATCATCGTGCGACTCTAATTAAACTTTACTATTCTACAAATACTTCCATTATTGTTATTTTAGTCTGAGGTCACCATGTAACATTAAAAATGTAGTCATTTGGAGTATTAGTATTATTATTATTATTATTATTATTATTATTATTATTAATTTATGTAATGAAAACATTATCTCTAGCCATCGACCCACTTTATGTTACATAGTAGAGAAAATTTAGAAAGTATGTAAAGATATATGTGAGTTATTTTTAAGTGTATAGGGTTAATGACTTTTTTGATTGTAGAATTGAGTAGTATGTTAAGCATAAAATTAAGAGTTATGTTAACATGCTAAAAACATACGATAATATATCGATAAATGTGTATTTATATTCATATTTACACAAGCACACACTACAAAAAAAGTGACCTTTTGGGACAACAAAAAAACGTCATAATAAATAGGTTTACCGTCCCAACTACTATTTGGGACGGTCTTTAGGACGGCAATGGGTGGTTTTATTAGGGTGGCGTGGCAAAAAGTTAAATGACGGATATTTGCCGTCCCAAATACTTATAAAGGACTGTTAAACTCCCGTCCCAAAAGGTTTCAAAATTACAAATTCTGCAGGACAGTTTATAAATCTGTCCCAAAAAATACGTCCCAAAAACTTAATCCTCCTCCTATTTGTATATGAAATATACAATTAAATTGTATATAGAACAAAAATCACACAGAACTATTTAATCGCAAATGCATTATGGTAGCTGCAACATTAAGACAAGAAATTTTTATAAAACATTTAAAAGTCATATCCAACTGTTTACAAAATAAAACAAAAGTTTACATCACATCGAATCTTTCTCCCATAACATAAAATTCATATTCCATTGTTTACAAAATGAAAGTTTACATCACGTCGATAGCCGCAAGTGCATATCAAACGCACCATCTGCAGCCTTCTTTGGAGCAGCCTTCTGTGAAGGAGTTACACGACAGCAGATGGCTGTCCTCGAGAGAATCGCCAATTTAGTGAAAGCCTCCTTATATCTCTTCAGAACAATTTCTAAAGCAACACCATCCACAACAAATGCCAAGTTCTGTGGAAACAAAGAAATAAGGGCAAAGTTCTTCATGGGAGTAAAAGATTCAAGTGCCCATCGCATAGAATTTAAGATCGGCTTATCTGGGACTTTATTATCTTGTGCAGGCTACAGAGAGGTTTTCGACCATATAACCTACACTCAAGGAGTTGGTACTAGCAGGATCTCCAGGGACCTAAACTACTAAACAAGCATCCCTACATCTTTTGTCTTCTGCTGTTAAAGCAATGCAGGAAAGTAAGTTTGGATGTTGGATGCTTTCGTGTTTTCTACATCACTCCAGAAGAAACAACGAGAGATTTATGATTTGATTGTCGCATAAATTTAACCATATCTGTAATATAGGCAATCTTGAGTTGAGCAAAAAAATAGCTTGGTGTGAAATCCTGAATGTTACAAACAATCATTTGGTGTTTGGTTCTGACACCAAATGAAATAGCAATTTTGAACCAAAAATAGCAATCATTTGGTGTTTAGTTCAAAATCCTTAATGTTACAAACAATGGATATGATTTTTTTGGTTCACCTATACAAGATCTAGACGAGTCCGGGTTCACCCTAAATGTCATGTACATCTTCAATAAAGATGTTGTGGTTAACATATAGTCAACTTCACTGTTGCAAGTGAATAAGAACCTAATCCACTAGGAAAAATCACACAATTAGAATAATAATCTACGTTTATCGAAGTTACATGCATAAACATCAAATGTAAGTGTCAGTAGGTGACGATCATTCCGATCAGAGAAAAACAAGATATTGCAGATGTTTGAAAATAAATCCATTATGATCTAAGAACAATTGAGTTTCCCTTGCAAGAAGTAAAAAAAACAAATTTTCTTACAGCTGTGCAACGCAAATTTGGAGAGTACTGAAGTAGCCTAGATACAAGATCGACTGCCTCAGGAGGCATCCGCTTTTGGAATATCTGATGATGTTAAATTTGCTCAGTTAATCATCCAAACATATGTGTTTATTGTTCACATGATACATTCACTTACTTTGTGCCAAGGATGAGCTTTGATCTGAGGGAACCTGAACTCTGTGTAATTTGGATTCATGCACTTAATCTCTTCCCGTGTTGGGGTACCTAAAACCTTGAATAACAGCAGAAAAGTTGAGAATGGGTTCAACTTCTGAACCAAAAAAAAGAAAGACAAAGGATATGCAATATCTTGATGCGCGAGACATAAAACCTTGATAATCTCCACTAGCTGATCAACACCACTTTCTCCAGGAAACATTGGCTGCATAGTTTTCCACTTTAAACATCAAAAATACTAGACTCTTATTCAGCTCTATAGATCAAAAATACTAAACATCAAAAATACATTGGCTGCATAGTTTTCCACTTTGCACAAAATGACTTGGTGTTCAACAATAAAACCACACATCCAAAATTTAATGCTAAGAAGATCAAATTCAACTTCTTATTTCTGCTGCAAAATCTTCTCACCGAGCTCGAAATGAAATAGTGTTTCAGCTGAACAACATTAGCATGGTCAAGCATTTGCATAATTTGGAGTTCCCTATTCTTATAACATATAGTTAACTGCAAATGGATGATTTTTCGTATATAATTTTGTAAAAATAGTAGCCTTACTGCATAGGTTAGTAATAACATATACTACTACGCCTATCACCCTGTATGTATGAGTCCAATACCTACTCCTTATGTAATCGATTCCAAGTTCCAACTTTCCCAAAATTACATCCATAGTCAACCGCAGTGAATTAGCAGTAAGATCAGAATATGACCATCAACTGTAGGAATTCCATGTACTGTGATTATTAATTTGGGTTGGTCAAGAAGAAGAATGTTGGAAGAAGAAGAAGAGGAAGTGGTGTCAGAGGAAGTAGCAGGAAGTGATCATGAGGTGCAGGTGACATGGGAAGGCTTCCTTCCGAGGGGGTCACCGAGGGTGCTGGTGGTGGAGGGAGAGCAGTCTTCTAGAAAGAATAACTTTCTTCGTGTATCATTTAAATAGATGGAGGAAATTAGAAAGATCTAGCTAATTGGTCAAGTACTAATACAGTGTGCATCAAATTTCAATATGCATGTCGTAGGATTTCCAGATCATCCGGTTAAAAGAGTAAAAGGCCTGGATGTTATAAGGTGATAGACTATGCCAGTAAAAAACAATGAATGGAGGCACGCAGCAGAAGAAACAAGGTGCCTTACTACAACTACGACAACAAAGCCTTTGTCCCAAATTTCTGGGGTCGGAATGTGCCATACTATGATACTATATCAAAAAATGTAGATAGTGTCTGTTTGTTTACGCAACAGTTGGTAATTCAGGGTGAACATGGCTACTTGCACCTATTTCAGTATTTATGGGCTACACATAATGTATAATGCCTTTTATGGTTTTTCTTCTACATTTACGCGTGTATTCAGGTCGAGTCTAATACATTATTATACCTCTTATAGAAATGATGATAAAAAAAAAAGTAATTTGTCTCATCAGAAACATTCTAAAGACCAACCAAAGTTACTGAAATGGTGAATAATAGACCCATTTTCATTGATAACTGAAACTATAAGCTACTTCATTATCATAGAGACAAACAACTAACAGGAGGAGACACTTACTTCGGCATCACTCCCTTTCTCACTGCACTTGTTATTCTTCGAAGGGGCATATCCACTTAAATCCTCTTCCTTTTCAGACATATATTCATGTTTTCGCTTTCCAAGGTTTCCGTCTTGATGAAAACTTGTACCAGCATGGCGGCTATCAGTCATGAACTGTCAAAACAAATGAGAGTGCGAGTCTTTAAGTAAAGTACACCAACTAAGTACTCGAAGGCGTATGCAATTTTAACTAATATACAAGACCAGATGGTACTTACAGAGTGTCTTCTCCAAACATGCTGCCACAAGTTTCTCAACTCGTTCCTCCGGATAGGCTTAACTAGAAAATCTGCCGCGCCTTTCAGCATGCATTTGTAAACCATGGTGATTGAATCATGGGAAGACATCACTGCATTATAGAACATAAACTTTTATAGCTTGTTGCGTAGTTATCTAGAAATAATTTGGCAATTGCGTAGTTGTCTTACTTATGACAGGGATGTTCTTGCAGGTCTCATGGTCCATTATCATGGTAAGGAGGCCAAACCCAGAGATCGACGGCAGCTCCACCTATGTCAGAACTAAGTCGATGCCCTGCGGGTTTTGCTTCAGTATCTCCCATGCCTTCAAGCCATCAGATACAGCGGCAACTGTTCATAATCGCAGAAGACAAAAATGTTAAAAATGGCAAAATTATATATATATATATATATATATATATATATATATATATATATATATATATATATATATATATATATATATATATATATATACCAACCCGATGATTAATCAGAAGGCAAGGGATACTATAGATAGCACATCAATTTAATCAATATGTACAAATTGAAAACATTTCATGTAGAAGTATCCATGAGGTTCATCCAATTCTGCTTCCCTTGGCTATCGATCTTTGAGAACATTTGTTGTTCAAATTACTAATTATGCGCGGAATCGAATCACTTCCTAGGAAGAATTATATAAGCTATTTTAACTACTCACACTCCTATAAATTCCTGATTTAGTATCTGGGCATCCCCACACTTAGAGAACCACCCTCCTCAATTGGGCAATAACTAACTGTACCGAGCTCTAATTAATTTCCATGCCAATAAATTTGCAAATTAGTACAGCTCATATACATAGTTTTTTTCAAAGCATCCCATGATCTTGAATAATTACTTCTCTACTGCTTACTAAAACCTTTGACCGCTACAACATCAGGAGTGACATATTTTTGTACAATTAATACACACATGCATGTGTACTATTCTTAATAAAAGATGGACAGATCTAGACAGTAAATTAAGCCTTTGATAGCTACTAACAAAAACAAAAACAAAAACATGAAGCAATAACAATCATCAGGAAAATAAATAAAACCTCAAGAAGTATATATAAATATGATCATAACTAAATCCTAGTTGTGACATATAACAAAGATAAATATGATCATAACTAAAGCTCAAGAAGTGTACTGTGACATATAACTCTAGTTGTCTCTCAGTCATGTATCCAAAGATAACAACAAAATCCTTACTCTAAATTCTTTTGGTGGCGAAAAGTATTGTTGCTTCACTACAACAAATATGGCCTACAATAGCATGCGCAAAATGCTATAGAAAGCCTTCTATAGCATATTCTGTCTGCTATGATCGCCCACGCTATAGTATGTCCAGACATGTGAACGCTATAACATTATAGCGTTCATGAATGCTGTAGAAGGTTTATAGCGTTCGTGTATGCTGCTGATGGTTTATAGCGTTTATGAATGCTGTAAATACTTTATAGCATTCTAGAACGCTGTAGATAGTTTATAGCGTTCGTGAGTGCTGTGGATTACTTATAGCGTTTATGAATGCTATGGATTTTTTATAGCGTTTGTGAATGCTGTGGATGATTTATAGCGTTTGATGAATGGTTTGATTTATTATAGCGTTCATCATATGCTATCGTGGTAGCAGCAATTTAGACGTTTTGAGTTCTATAAACCTGCTACAGAATTTCATATTATTTCATATCTGCTACAGAATTTCATATTTCATAACCTGTTTTGTATCACATATAAATAACAATAATCGCAAACAATTTCAATCGCAACTTGCATTTCGATCAATCAAGATATATTAATGATTTGCCAAAAAATGAAATGTTTCATTAGAACATTCAAGATATACAAAAAGTAGTAGTCATTAAAACATTCAAGATGTAGAAAAAGTAGTTGTACGCCAAAATAAACCATTCTATTTACAAAGTATCTGTAGTCCAAAATAAACCATTCCATTTACAAATATCTGTAGGCCAAAAAACAGCTCGATCGCCTCTTTCCTTCTAGCAGCTATCCACAACCATCAAAAACATATACACCAACCTACACAAAATTGAGAAGAAAACACATTATGATATAAAAAATAAGATAGAAATATTTGACACCATGAAATGAACTTAGAGATATCTAGTAGATACCTAGCAGTTTTTATAATAGAGTACTTAGATTTCATACACCATGAAATGAACTTAGATTTTGACAGCGTTCCATGGAGTTGAAGTCTGTGGCTAAGGAGGCATGCAGTGTGTTGAAAGTGAAGTTGCAGGACAATAGTGTTATGTAAAGCAGTGTAATACATGAAGTAAAGTGCAAGAAGGTTTAAAAAATTGGGAATAATGCCTACGACATTCTGGAGACACGACAAAGGCAGCAACCTTACCACACTTCTGCTTAAAAATTAGGAATAATGTCGCACAAGCAATGAGGAAACCATCTCCCTCGACGATATAGAATAAATCCGACGGTGATCATAGCACTGCAGGATTAAAAAAATAAGCAAACTATAAACACCAAAATGTATATGCAATCAAACATAACTTCTCGTTTATTCAGATAGAAAGACCAGGCCTAATGTCTGTATAGAACAGAGCAATTCTGTTAATTTTTGTTCTTCCGGAAGTTCGATGTGGAGTAGGTCAACCATCCATTCGAATGATGCATCGAAGGCCTACTCCTTGGAGCATGTAATCGAATGCCTTGTTGATCTCAGAGAACGATACTTCGTGAGTGATGAACTTCTCCAGTTCTAGCTCCTGCATCAAGAACCAAGAACCATGCATGTTCAGAATTCTCGAAAACTAATTAGAATCTGAAGCTTTTGATTGTTTACTTATTCTTTTATGCATAAATGTACCTTGTTCATGTACATCTCAACAACCGAAGGGAGATCGGAGCGAGGCTTGTAGTTTCCGAAGAAGGTTCCCTTGAGGGTCCTATCATTGGGAGGTTCATGGGGTGCGTCTTGAAAACGGCATCTTTGTGAGGCACACCAACTAGTACAGCAACACCCCAACCCTGAAAGTGTATTCACATATCATCATGAATCATTAGAATGTTCAGATATTTAGGTAGTTAAATGCTTCTGGAGTTGAGAAGTATATATATATATATATATGCATACATCATGAACACATTCAAAAGCAGATATCATTGCATCGACATTTTCCGTGCATTCGATACTCCGATCGACTCCTCCGTCGGTCATCTCAGCAAGTACCTGAGACCCAGAATTGCTATGAGGTTGAAAATGCAAGGAGTGCAACTCATGTTATAAGCTGTGTATGGATGGATATTATAAAGATCAAACCTCTTGAACTGGTCTGGAGTGATCTTTTGGGTTTACAAACTCGTTGACACCAAACTTCTTTGCTGTTAATAGGAGAAAATTTAATGAACGATTTCATATGCACATACAAAAATTCAAGATTTGAGAGAGAGAGAGAGAATCTAGCACTGCAAGAGAATCAACAAATCAAAGAAGAACATCAGGACAGTTCTTAAATCATCTTCTCAAATTTTTCTTATAGATAAACATTATTTCTTTTAAAACCTATCCTGCTGAATATCAACTATTTAATTTGAAATGAAGATAATGCCACTCTGAGGACTGATCTATATACTTACACGATTATCATTTTAAGGTGTATGCTAAGCTATGGAACAAGATATCATAGGAGATACTAACTATTGATTTAGCTCCATAGGATGCATAAAGGCCATAGCCCGGATCCGCATAAGAATAATTTGAAGCAAACTCCAACAACAATTAGGCTATCAGATAGAGAAGAATAATCCAGTAGGATGCCTCTTAAAAATTCCATGTAGTTCATAGAGAGGAGGAGAAGCCTACCATGGACTAACTGATCCCTAGTTCAATCTGTCCTTGATATTCAAGTGGTGACTGTAGAGAAATTGGGGCAGATTGTTGCTGCATTTTCTGAACTTTTTCTGAATCATTGTTTTCTGAAATAGTACCATTTGAATAAAAATGATTAACTTGGAAAATAAACATTAGCATAAGGTGTTGCACAAGAAAGGAAAAAAGAAAAAAGAAACCCAATGTATATATATATATATATGTATAACAATCACGATATAATTGTATTGACCACGATATCCATTATGAACCATAAACCTGTTAGGTGGCTAGGATATCCAAATATAGTGCAATTTTAACAAAAAGCATGAATAACCGTTGGGAAGAAAAAAGAAACCCAATGAAATCTCTCTTTCAACAAACTCAGAACAAGCATCATATGTCATACTTGTTAAATTTCAATTCCATGACCATCTTCTAGTGCATTGCAAAAAAAGTAACACCTCCAAAATATTTAACAAATAGCATTTTTTAAGTTTTCAAACCACTAAAACTTTAAGAAAGTTTAGCAACAACAACAATGACCAAATCCTCAATCCTAATTTTTTAGGACCCAACTGCTTGTATTATTTTCTTCCATTCAGTTGTCTTAAGGGTCATGTGCTCTGTTACTATGTAACACTAAGAAGAAAACTTTAAAAAAGTTTCTCTTATGTAATAGAAAAGTTCATGTATGGACCAACTATGATAATAAAATTGTATAAACAGAGGTTGTGGTCTTGATATCAAATGTCAAGAGTCAACTATTATCTATTTATCTCTCATATAAGATATATGGTCGAGAAATATGTACATGTCATCTATCTAAATGTCTTGTACTGCATTTGCCCCAAAAAAATATTTTTTTGGCGACTAACATGTCATACATAGCATTGCAAATCTCCATAGCAGCTATGTAACATAGTAGATTATATGATGACATATATGCATCTTAGAATAATTGTACAATATTTCAAAGGTTTGCCAACAATATAGCTTTCAAAACACTATAAAAAAAAAGGCTGAAACACTCTCTTATATATGATTTACAATCGAACATCAAAAGTTGCATCATTAGCAAGAAAGATAATTTTAGATTACTTACATCATACTATTTTATGAAATAATCAAAATGAGATGGCATGATATATGAAACCCATATCTTGCAAAAAGTAAATTAGAAATTTTTTTGAAGTGCATTTACTAACCATTCAGAATGAGAGAAGTTTAGGCATTCATGAACTCCCAAATGGATTCCTAAAACATGTTGCCAAATGCAAAAAAAATAGTAATTTCATCTATCATAGATTCAGAGTCCGGCTACATCTCTTCAGGGTAATGTAAGTCCAATGGTCCTATAGATAGATTGATAAATAATTATAAATAAATCAACACCAAGTACACAACTCCTTCAACCAATACAAAGATCATAAAGAATTACAGAGCTACATTTGCTCAAAGATGCCCTTTGTGAAATAATGTCGAACACCTTATGTTCAATGTAAAAAAATAGATGTCTAATGAGTGATTTTGAATTCTCTTTCATCTAAGTAGGAAAGAGAAGGATCAAAATATGAAGAAGGGAGGAAATGAGGTTGAGAACTCACCAGAAAAATGAGAACGGCCGGAGAACTCGACAAGCAGTGGCGATCTCTTTTGCGACCAGGATGTCCAACCAACATTCGACAGCGGCTGTCGCGACTACACTTACTGAACGTACGCGTCCAGTGATGAGGAGTTCGCCGAAGCTGTAAACAAAGCCTAGGAATTAGAAATCTTACCTCGGTTGGAAATGGTCACCGCCGCAGGAGAAGAAGGTGATCGGCTTGACGCTCACCACTGGAGAAGGAACCCATAGATCAGAGCTTGCCATGTCCTCGACCACAGCGATGCTCAAAAAGTCGCAGTCGTGCCTAACGTACGGTGGTGACGATAGTCCCAACATCCGAAAGGGAGAGCGCAACAAAAAAATGGGAGAGAGCAACGAAAAATGAGGAAAATGAGAAAGAAAAAGAGAAAAGAAGAATACAGAGAGACCTTAAAAATTTTGAAGAAGGAAAAAGGAAAAGGGAAAAACCTAGTTTTCTGTTGGTAATGAGCGCCAATTTTTTGGCATAGGCGACAAAGTAAAAAAAAGTTGTGGGAAATAAAATTTAAGATAATACTTTAAAAGTGTTGTATAATTGTTTACGATATTTCTAAAAGTATTGTATTTAGCAGTAGATAGAATGTTATAGATTCTACAGCATTCAAAAAATGCTATAAATAGATATTTTTATAGCACTGCAGAAAGAATGCTATTGTTGATAACATTCTATAGCGGGGACACTTGAACGCTATAGAAAAACTGCTATTATAGGCCATATTTGTTGTAGTGCTTATATCCGGAGGATGCGGGTAGAGTCCTAGTACCTTCAAATATGAAATCTAGTAAGCTTCACATAGAGAAATCTAGTAAGCTTCACATAGAGAATTTAATTATTAAAAATTCTAACTGGTGCAATGTCCTATCCTTCTTCGTTCAAGCTAGTTTTTTACGGTCAACTTACTCAAACAACTACAGATGAAAAGTAAGCACCAAAAATATACAAATATGGGGGTTGAAAAACATCTAGTAAAGGCTACAGAAGAGAGAAGAACACAGACTTGTTTTTCGAATGAAAAAATCTTTCTGGAAAGTCCACACCTAGGAAGCACCACTCCCAAAATAGGCTATGCCGCACCAAAAATTTGTGTCGAGTCTGTGTCTGTGACGATTGTCCATACCGTACCGTATCACACATGTGTCTCTCCAACATAAAGGGCTCGATGGGATCGGTATAAACCCTATTTTCTGTTAAATCTATCATTTTTGATGTTACAGGTCCATAAAATTAGCCATTAAGATAAATGTTTCCCATCTAAAACTCACATTTTGGGGGAGAAATGTTGGATTATTTTTTGACGAAGGAAATCAGTAAATATCATCACTATAACGAGGCTGAAGCAAAATAGAACCATAATAGCAAGAAATAATAAGGAAGAGAGTGCATGTGCTTACCGATTACAGAGAATGAGTGCAGCGCCATCTAAACGAAGAACACACAAATCAAAACCATAACCCTAATTTTTAATTCGAAATGAGTAGTGGTTATGGAGAAGGAGGCCAACCTCAAGATGGTGGTGATGGAGAAGTAGGCGGCTTGATGGAGAAGGAGGTCGGCCTCGAGATGGTGTTGTGGGAGTGGCGATGGCGTCGGTGAGGGTGGTGGTGGCGGATGCATGGGAATGAGGAGAGAGAAATTAAGAAAGGGGAAGAACTCAGGTTTGGGGGTTTAAAGAAAAGGGTTTCAGTAGATGGGCGCGTGATTTTGGTAAAAATTATTGAGCCAAAATTTTCAAGGAGGAGGGAATCTAAATTTTTAACGAAATTATGATGTTAAACGACTGTTTTAGTCGTCAACTTTAAATTTACTATTTTGTTCAAATGGATGCTGATGTTAAACAACGATTTTAATCTGCCGAAATGAAACGACAGTTCTATTACGTCATTGTTAGACAACTCTAACTGTCGCAAATTGTCCTTTTTTGGTGTAGTGAATAAATACAACCAATTGTCCGAGATCTCTAGCCTAGTGGTATTAGAGCGAACATCCGGAGGGGCCGGCAAGGTTCGATCCAACCAATTGTGTGTGTGCGTGTGATTTCAAAAAAATAAATAAATACAACCAACCAATAATTAAATAATAAATTAACTATAATATTTGTATTATAATTTATGCCAAGTAAAATACTAAACTAAAATCCAAATATTGACTTATAATCCAATAGTTAATCCTAAATTCAAAATTTGACCAAAAAATTATCCGGGTGTTTTTTCATTTCCCGCCAAACTATTTGGGACAGGCTGAAATTCTATTTGGGACGGACAGAAAGTTCAGTCCAAAATAAGTAAATATTATCAGGGTCGAAAAACAATGCGTCCTAAATGATATTACTTTGTGTCCCAAATAATATTATTTAGGACTCATAAAAATTGTGTATCAAATAATGTCGTCCCAAAAGGTCACTTTTTTGTAGTGACATTTTACATTGATAATTGCATATTTTTTTACTAATAATTTTTATTTAATGCACGCGCTTGCAGGAGTACTCATATAAGAGATATTTATCGATATATTATCATGTGTTCTTATGGCATAAGGGAATATGTTAACATAAATCTTAAGTAAAAAAATATATTGATAAATGTGATTATTCGAGTATGTCACGACCCGCTACCCAAATTGTTGGGCCAGGCCGAGTCATGCCCAACCTACGTTGAGATAAAACGTAGTAAGCTGTTCTAAAGACAACAGGATAAGACTAAATGTGCTAACAGTTCTATAAGTGAAGGAGAATCATAAATGCACCAAACACAAAAATCGTCGTATATAGTAAAATGTCCAAGTACAAGTGAACTGAACAGTAAAACTGAATACATGTCCAGTTACAAAAAAGATATAGTCTAATACATGTCTACTCTCAAAGTCTAAGTAAACAAAAGACAACTAGGCGAGGTTCCCCGCAGGAACATCCTCGTAAAGCAGAGCCGGGTCCTCGGCAGTAACTCCATAATATGTGTCGCAGAGTAACTCCTCCTCAGTAAGGACACCTACAACGTTATCCTGTCAGGACGGGAGCAAGTACTGAATCTAACAAACTAGCATATGAAACATGGAAATGAACACGAGAGGAATAACTGGAAAACATGGCATCACATAGTCTATCATGGCAAGGACACATATGTCATAGAGACAGATGTATATGTAATATTTAAAACTGTAGCAGGTACGTGATCGGTCAATAGATGTACAATGTACTGAGGCACAATGTAAATAAAATGTACATACGTACAAGTAAAACAAGCGATAGATGTACATATGTACAAATACAGCTGGTGCACCTACGACAAGGTATACATAAAATGTCAACCTTGCTCGGTACGTACGTACGAGTAAGGGGCATGATCACGTAGGCTACTAACAGTTTCCCCATAACCCATATTCTAATCATGTGAGAGATATATCAAGACTGTTCTAAGCATGGTAGTAACTGAAAGTACAACATGTAGAGATCTAACTTGCTACCCCAAGGATCAGCATTTAACATGGTGGGGTTTGCAGTTCATTTATGTGACAATATGTAAAGTTCGTAGAAAGTACTTGCCTCTAGCAAAGCAAAGCAAAACAAGCTGCGATAAAAGTGCTATGGATGTCCGGTAACTCGTCATTGTAGAAGTAAATGCAATAACTTAGCTTTTACACTAAGCTAAAATACTAGGACACTAATTGGTTGTCACGACCCGATCCCAACTATTTGGGTCTGGTCAGATCATGCCCAGCCTGCACCGTTGTTGAGACGGCGGCAGTAAGCTGTTCAGTAGCAAGCAACCATACAACAACACTATATTTGTCACAACATTAACTTCGAAAATAAACTTTATTTAAACTGAGTTTAATACAATGAAAAGTTCTGAAGGGAAATACAGAATTTGAAAATGAAATCAACAATGCAGAAAATGGAATCTATCTATCAGCCTCAGTCCCATCGTCCTCCTGCGGGGACCCTGGCAGCATGACAGGGTACAACTCAGGATCGTAATAGCTGTTGTAACACAGCTCAGCATCATCCCCTAAAATGTTATCTCCAGTCAGGAGGGAGCAAGTATAATCCATGCTAATTTAAAACAGTTAATTAAGAAATTGAATCATGCAGTTCTAAACAAATTTAAAACAGGTTTGTTACAGTAGAAATCAGTGTTTTGAATAGGTAATGACATATGACCGGCTTGGGTTTGTTACAGTAATGGATAAGGGGGTTTTGTTACAGTATGGTCATAATCATTACGCTATTCCCCAGTCCCCGATAGTTACAGTACAGTACCCAGTGTGAGACTCGTGTTTGAATCATGGTTTAGACATGCATTAAAATGATTAAATAAATAACTGTAAATTTACATAAACTATACTTGCCTCAAAGTAAAGTGACTGGAGGGGAAGAAGATTCCGAGATGTGACGTTTTAGGGTTGTCTTCGAATTCCTACATTCGAGACATAGACCCAACTATCAGGCTAACCAACATAGCTATACTAGTTGCAATCTCTATTTGCGTCCTAGTCCGATTTTAGTTATTTAATTTACAGCTAACGTTTACGTCGCAAATACGTGCGTTTGATTAAGCCGGTTAATTGGATTATTTGGAAATAACACGAGAATCAATTTAACTTTGGAAAACTTTGTGTTTTCGTAATATATTTATAAAAACATAATTTTCTTTTTAATGATAAATCATGAACTAGTTATTATCTAATTTTTCATCCATTTAATTAATTCTTGATTAATCATAAAACTACGCTCTAACTACGATTTATACGTCAAAAATAGAAACCACCCAAGATCACAACCACCAGAAAAAGAAAATAAAATCTACGCTACACAATACAAGGGCACAGCTAAACATCCTAGAGTGGGCTTATGCCCTGTACAATTATCTTTACATCAAATAAGAGAAAATGATTTAATAAATAAATTGCAGTAAATAATTAACTATAATAAATAGCCTAAATATTAAATAAATAATTTAAATAAAAAAAAACTAGAGTCTCAGACTCGGTCCATCATCAAAATCCAGCTAATACCACAACGCCCGGTCGGACCGGTGCGTTTGCATTTCGCCAGGGCCCACAGACCGGTACGGTCGTCGCCCGAAAAATTAGTTTAAAATTCATTTCCGAAAACCAATTTTGAAATCAATTAAATATAGTTTTTGTAAAAATTTGGGCAGCACTTCCTCTATTTCGGGACAAACCCAAAACTGGGAAATGCGCCACAGAAACCTGCAATTATTCCAACCCAATAATATTCCCAAAATATATCCACCGAAATAATTTCCAACACCACCAGAAATAATTCCCAATCCACAGAACTTTCCAAAATATCCGGGAATCCCACAATCAAACCAAACCACACAAAACCCAGCAGATAAAATCACAGAAATATGCTAACGCAGTTAACCGAATAAAATACGTAGCTAACCGGATTTCCCAAAGGGAAACCGGGGACCGATTCTCATCATGGACTCTACGGGAGGGACGAACTACTGCGATTAACAAGAACTTACCAAATTCTGTTGGCGGGGAGCCGCGGGAAATGCTTGGGAAAAAGTCGAAACGACGTTCGGACAACGGGGTCACGGATCTGGACAGCGGAAACTCCACAGAGCGATGGACAGTGGGAGAGGGTCCACGGGAGAGGGGCTCGCGAGCAGATCTGGCCCGCTGGAAAGCGGCGGCAGCAGCTCGTCGGAAGGGCGCGGCCACGGGGAGGAGGCCGGAGCAGATCTCGTGCGGAGAGGGTTTCGCACAGCGGCGGACGGCGGAGAGTTCGCCGGGGGAAGGGAGATCGTCGGAGGGGAGCTCGGTCGGCCGGGAAATCGGTGCTGGGAGGTCGCCTCGGGTCGCGGGTCGGCAGGGAGGAGCCGCGCGAAGGAGGTCGGCGCGGAGGAGCCGACCATGGGAATGGGGTTAGGGTTCGAGAGGATGGGGCTTCTCCAGGACTCAGAGAGAGGGAGAGTGAGAGAGAGATTTTTGTGAGTGAAGAGAGAGGTTTTGAGTGAGAGTTAATGTTCTGATGTGAATGGAGAACGTGGGAGAGAGGGATGGGGAGTTTAAGGAGAGTGGGTTGTTTTGAGTTGGGTAAGTTGTTGCTGACCAAAACTCAAGTGCTGGTCCTACGGGACCAGCCAAGGACCAAGCAATTTTTTTTTATTTTTTTTAAAAAAATACAAACCAAGTCAAAAATCCAGGATTGGAAAGAAATGGAAAGAAATGGGCTCGGGCCTGGGTCTGGGCTCGGACTCGGGTCTGGGTCCAAAATCAAAAATCTAAGTTTATTTATAATTACGAAATTCTTTCCATCCAAAAATAATTATCATATTAATAATAACAATAATTTTGAAAACGTTTTATTAATACCAAAGTTCTAATTAAACAACTAGCTATAAACTACTGGGTTTCACAATCTTCCCTCCTTAGAAAATTTCGTCCTCGAAATTAAAGTAAGGTTAGGGATGACCTCAAATCTCAAACAGGTACGGGTACTGCTCCCGCATCTGGTCTTCTCGCTCCCAGGTTGATTCGTCTGGTGAGTTGTGACGCCACATCACTCTGACTATTGGCGTCACGGTGTTCCTGGTCCTCTTTTTGCCTCGGTCCAAAATTGCCGCTGGTTTCTCCGGCACTGTGAGGCTTGGTCCAATCTACAGCTCTGAATGATCTAGGATATGGCTCGGATCTGGGATGTAGCATCTCAGCTGCGAGACGTGGAAGACGTTGTGGACGCCTTCGAGACTTGGGGGTAGAGCTACCCGATAAGCCACTTCTCCAATCCTGTTAAGTATCTCAAATGGACCAATATACCTGGGGCTCAATTTTCCTGCTCTGCCGAAGCGAATTGTTCCTCGGGTAGGCGAGATCTTCACAAATACACTGTCGCCTTCTTCAAACTCCAAGGGCCGTCTGCTGCAATCGGCCCAATTCTTCTGCCTGTCTTATGCTATCCGAAGCTTATCTCTAATCATTCTCACCTTCTCTGCTGCTTCGGTCACCATTTCAGGTCCAAGCATCACTCGTTCACAGACGTCGTCCCAGACAAAAGGGGTGCGACAACGACGTCCATAGAGTGCCTCGAACGGTGTCATCTCGATGCTAGCTTGGTAGTTGTTGTTGTAAGAAAACTCTACCAAGTGCAAGTGGTCTTCCCAAGACCCTCCAAATTCCAGGACGCAAGATCTCAGCATATCTTCCAGCGTCTGGATGGTTCTCTCCGATTGCCCGTCAGTCTGAGGGTGGTAGGCGGTGCTGAACTTCAGTTGGGTTCCCAAGCTGTCATGCAAACTCTTCCAAAAATGTGAGGTAAATCTGGTATCTCTGTCAGATACAATACTTACCGGAACTCCATGAATCCGGTAGATGTACCGTATGTACAGTGCTGCCAACTTCTCGGTGGATAAACCAACCTTGAAGGGGATAAAGTGAGCTGACTTTGTCAGTCGGTCCACTATAACCCAGATGGCATCCTTCCCTCCTTGGGATCGAGGCAGTTCCGATACGAAATCTATCGTGATGTGCTCCCATTTTCACTCCGAAATGTCGAACGGCTGCAATAATCCTGCTGGTCTCTGCCTGCTGGCTTTAACTTGCTGAAAAATTAAACATCTTGCTACATACCTGGATACATCCTTCTTCATTCCGTACCACCATACTATAATCCGCATATCCTGGTACATCTTGTTGGCTCTAAGGTGTATAGAGTACTGCGACTGGTGCGCTTCTTGCATCAGTTCGTTCCTCAGTTCGCCAGTTGGTACGCACAGTCTCGTACCATTCTTCAATGCTCCGTCGCTGGCGATTGAGAATCCTTCAAGTGTTCCCGCCAGCACTTGGTCTCTGAGCTTGCAAAGCGTCTCGTATTGGAATTGTGTCTCCTTGATCTTGTCCATAAGACTCGAACGCACTTGCAACTGCATCAATGATGGTTCAGCTCCTGGTACGATGGCTTCTCTTCCAAGCTTCTTCATTTCCGCCTCGGGCAGTACAACTTCCAATCCAAGCTTCTCCATGTCTTCCAGCAAATGGCGCTCCTTGGTCAAGAACATCGCCATTGGGTAACGGCTAAGTGCATCTGCAACAACATTAGCCTTACCCGGGTGGTACTGCAGGTTGATATCAAAGTCTTTCATTAGCTCCAACCATCGTCTTTGTCTCATGTTCAGCTCCTTCTGAGTGAAAACATATTTCAGACTTTTGTGGTCTGTAAATATTTCCACTCTTTCTCCATACAGGTAGTTCTTCCATAGCTTCAAAGCAAAAAATCACCGCTGCAAGCTCCAAGTCATGTGTGGGGTAGTTCTTCTCATGAGTCTGCAATTGTCTAGATGCATAGGCAATCACTTTCCCGTGTTGTTGAAGAACGCAGCCCAGTGGTCCTTTTTCGGAAGCATCACTATAGATTGAAAATCCTCCGGTACCTGCGGGTAGCGCAAGTATCGGCGCAGTAGTGAGCCTCTTCTTCAGTTCCTCAAAAGCTGACTGGCACGCTTCAGACCATATGAACTCCTCGTTCTTCCTGGTAAGCTTTGTCATTGGCTCCGCAATCTTGGAGAAATCCTTCACGAACTTTCGGTAGTAGCCAGCTAGTCCCAAAAAGCTCCTAATCTCTGCAACCGAGCTTGGTGCAGTCCACTTCTCAATAGCAGCTATCTTCTTAGGATCCATCGAAATTCTTTTTCCTGTGACAACATGGCCCAAAAATTCCACCTTGTCTAAAAAGAATTCACATTTGGATAGCTTACCATAGAGCTTCTCCTTCCTCAAGGTACTCAGCACTTTTCTCAAGTGCTCTTCATGCTCTTCCTCCGTCTTCGAGTAGATCAGTATGTCGTCGATAAAGACAACAACAAACTGGTCCAGATATTCATGGAAAACCTTGTTCATAAGGTTCATGAATACCGCAGGAGCATTTGTCAGTCCAAACGGCATGACCAAGAATTCAAACTGTCCACACTTGGTGTTGAACGCCTTCTTGGAAATATCTTCCTTCCTGACCTTGATTTGATGGTAGCCTGATCTGAGATCAATCTTAGAAAATACCTTGGCTCCACTTAGTTGATCAAATAGGTCGTCGATTCGGGGCAGGGGGTACTTGTTCTTGATGGTGATGTTGTTCAGCGCCCGGTAGTCTATGCACATCCTCACAGTTCCATCCTTCTTGGGCACGAACAATACTGGTGCTTCCCATGGTGAAGCTCCGTCTCTGATGAATCCTTGCGACTTTAGCTCGTCGATCTGATCTTTCATCTCCTTAGCCTCCTTAGGGTTGACTCTGTAGTATCCCTGAGAAATAGGAGAAGAGCCGGGTACTAGATCGATGGTGAATTCTACACCTCGATCCGGCGGCAATCCTGGAAGACTATCTGGAAAGACGTCCATAAATTCTGCAATAATAGGGTGAGGAGGCCCGGGTTCTTCGGTGATAGAGGAGTAAGAAATACTCGTCATATCTTCCGGGGCCCGAGAGATTACAAACTCTGGTTCTCCTGGTGGGCTGAAGATTACACAACCTCGGTGACAATCTATCAGCGCATACTGTTCACTTAACCAGTCCATTCCTAGGACTACATCATAGTTGGGTAGGGGCATCACTAGTAAAGATGTTGAAAACTGATGGCCAGATATGGTTATGGAACAATTACAAGCCTCAGTGATGGGTATAGGTCCACCACCGGTCATAACCCTATTAATCACTTTGCTAAGTCCCGAATCTATGTGGTGTGCAGATATAAACTTGGATGAAATGAAACTATGTGATGCACCCGAATCAAATAATGCGAGAGCAGGATGTGAAAACACGAAAATGGAACCTGTGATAACATCCGCGGTGGGTTCCTGCTCTGGCTCCTGCTCTTCAGCTGCTAGGGCATAAGCTCGCCCGGTCTTCTGTTGATGCTGTCCAAACTGTTGCTGCTGAGTAGGTAGGGGAGCTTTCTGCTGGTTGGTTCCGGGCCGGTGGCCTGACTTGGGACAGTCCTTCACTTGGTGGGTGGCAGACCCACAGACTAGGCAGTGACCTAGCCTCTTCCTGCAGATATCCGACTGGTGGCCCGGCCTCTTGCCATAGTCGCAGATAGGGATCTGCTTCTGGTGTGCCCGGTCATTGTTTCTCGCCTGATGATGATGATGCTGGTGCGAGGGCCTGTTGTTGTTGTTATTGCTGACATGGGGCTTCTTCTGATTACCCTGGTAGTTGCTATTCCCAGGGTACTCCCACTTGGATCGAGAAGGCTGGCTCTTCTCTATATCTTGGGCTCGATTCAGGATCCGCTCATAAGTCTTCGTGCCACCTGCAATCACATGGGTACGAATCTCTTCTCGTAAACCATACCTAAATCGCTCGACACGATCCTTCGGGTCAGCTACCAGGTTCTTGGCAAAGCGGCTTAGTCAGTCGAACTCTGCCGCGTACTCGCTGACCATCATGCTTTCCTGCTTCAGGTCTTGAAATTGTCTTTCCATGTCCCGCATCTCCGATGTCGGAAAGAACTTCCTTCGGAACAGCTTCTTGAAAGTGTCCAAGTCGAGCTGCTTGTCCTGGAGTCGGGGTTCATTCCGATACCAGATGCTCGCCACGTCCTGTAGTTGGAGTCCTACAGCTTCAGCCTTGAGGTCCTCTGGAAGTCGAGCGACGCTCAAGAGACGCTCCATATGATCTAGCCATTCATCGGCGTAGATGATACCCTCGGTTCCTTTGAAAGGTCGAGGGTTTTGCTTCTTAAAAGTCTCTATGTCACCGACCTTCAAACATTATTATATCTCCCATCAGATTAAATGGTTCTTAAAGTTGCATAAACTAACTCTAGAATTATGCTTACCTTAGCCGGTCTTGATTTCGATTGAGGCGCTTCTCTGCTCTCGAAAGCAGCCATGGCCAGCTTTTGGGCATTCTCTATGCCTTCCTTCATGATCGCGTTCTGTTCGTGATGGGCTTCTGCTTGAGCCTTCTGAGCTTCAGCTTGAGCTTTCTGACCTTCAATTACGCCTCGCAACAGGCTTGCGAGGTCGGAGGAGTTATCGGGCACTGAGGCCACAGCTTGAGCAGCTACCGCTGCAGTGACCTGCACCTCAGCCCGAGAAGAGGTAGGGTTCGCCGCTTGATCTGCAGTTCCAGAAGCGGTGCCGGGTGCTGGTGATTCATGGGGCTGGTCGGTCAATTGCAAGGATGGGGTACGATCGGGAGATGGCACCGCATCACCAGCAGGGGTGGTCGTTCCCTTGGTCATGATCTGGAAGGTATAGGTGACAATACATAAGCAAGGTAGCCTACCAGTCTATATCAATCAAAAATATATAATAATAAAATATTTCGGTGCTATGTCGTGACAAATCAATGTTCTAGTGTTCTAATTGTTTCTAGGTATATTTTCCTAAGTTGTTGTAGGACCTGCATGGGCCACCACTGAAAACATGTCACGACCCGATCCCAACTATTTGGGTCTGGTCAGATCATGCCCAGCCTGTACCGTTGTTGAGACGGCGGCAGTAAGCTGTTCAGTAGCAAGCAACCATACAACAACACTATATTTGTCACAACATTAACTTCGGAAATAAACTTTATTTAAACTGAGTTTAATACAATGAAAAGTTCTGAAGGGAAATACAGAATTTGAAAATGAAATCAACAATGCAGAAAATGGAATCTATCTATCAGCCTCAGTCCCATCGTCCTCCTGCGGGGACCCTGGCAGCACGACAGGGTACAACTCAGGATCGTAATAGCTGTTGTAACACAGCTCAGCATCATCCCCTAAAATGTTATCTCCAGTCAGGAGGGAGCAAAGTATAATCCATGCTAATTTAAAACAGTTAATTAAGAAATTGAATCATGCAGTTCTAAACAAATTTAAAACAGGTTTGTTACAGTAGAAATCAGGGTTTTTGTCACTCCCCGTTCCCAGAATGCGTATTTCTATACATGTACAACTCATGTGTATTTATTTAGTAATTATCATGTATTATCCTGTATTTTAATTCCTTTAGATTTCAAGTTAATTAATTATCTGCTCTTTAAATTCTATGTTAATTTAATTTCCTGCAATTTATTTCCTGCAATTATATTTCTGTATTTTATTTCCTACATTTTATTTTCTGCTTTTACCTCCTTACTTTGCTTGCGGGTTGGCCTTGGTTGGATCCCCTACAACCCGACCCATTGGACCCGGCCCAACTTCCACCTACCTCCCCTTTGATATTTAAAGCCACCCTCTCTTTCTCTCTCTTCATAACTCCTTCACCATTACTTCTTCTTCCTTTCATTATTCTCTCCACCTACCAACAATAGGCAAGTACAACTTGCTTCCACATGAGAGTCCATTTTTATTGCTCTATTAGCTTCTCCTCATGGTTCTAAGAGAGTTTAGAACTTGGCATTTTTCATTTCGAAGTCTTAAATTTTGTAGATCTAAAAATTAGTTATTTTCGGATTTTGGTGGTTTTGATCTATCAAACTTCTTTGTTTGCAAGTTTTGATGGTTCTATGTTGTAGAGAGTTTTATTCTACCCAATCTTGACCTTTGGAAAGTTGGATTTGGACTTGTTTTGACCAAGTTATGGACTTTTGAAGCTTTGGGTTCAATCCATGGAGTTCTTGCTGTTTGGAAAAGACAGTGAGCAGTGTACGCTAGCTTTTTAGCTGCGTCACTGAGCTGTGCGCGCTCTTTAGCGCAGCGCAGTATGGAGCCCATACGCTACCTTTTTAGGAAGCGTATGTCTTGCATACGCTGCCTTTTGGAAGCGTGTGTCGTATGAAGTTCATACGTTGTCTTTTGGGAGCGTATGACTTGCATACGCTGACTTGGACGGTCAGGAGTCGTATGGAGTTCATACGCTGCCTTTTGGGAGCGTATGACTTGCATACGCTGACTTGGATAGTCGGGAGTCGTATGGAGTTCGTACGCTGCCTGACCTGAGCGTATGACTTTTGCACTGAGCGTGTGGCCTTTGGCTGACTTGGTCTTACGTCAGCATGTCACTTGGGTTTTATTTTCCTTAAGCTTGGCACTTCTATAGCCCTGTATATTGATATTTTATTAGGTATTTTACGCCCATTTTATATCCTTACGCCTTTTGGCATGAACTCGATAAATCATGATATGTTAATATTGTTAATATCAATTGTTATGTGGAATGTGCCTTGTCTCCCGACTGATTTTTGGATACCCAGTAAGACTGGAACTTGACCTTGAGAGTTATAGGCTCGACCCCATCTAATGTTAATTGACTTTCATGCCTTGTCACCATTAATGACGATGGTTATCTTGACTAATTGATCATGCATTCCTAGTTGGAACTAAGAGACTGGCTAGTCGTCTTATTGAAATTAATGAATAAGACACGTTCATGTTATGAACTATTGTAATCGACTGGCTGATCCCGAATATTGACATACATGCACATGTAGGCTTCAATCTATTTATTTTATTATTTATTTATTTATTTTCTACAAAAGAAGCATGTGTACTTTATGGTCAAGGCATGATTACCGTGGTTAGATTTGATTGTTGCATTACGCTATGTAAGACCTGCAACCTAACCGTACTGGTATCGTTGTAGGGTTGTACATATCGTACCCCGTACGAAAGTACTCATTTGAATGACCATGATCCACGGTATGGGATTTCACTCAACATAGAGACTATTAAGTTAAATAAAAATAATGATTACATGGAGAGAATAGATTCCCGAGTTCTTACATGGCAGCCCCCTTGGGACGAGTATTGCCTGACGGGCCGGCTGGTTCCCACAGATACTGTAAATCTTCCACACGGGCAGGGAACAGTATCTGCTTTTATTATTATTGTATATGGTATATTGACGGGCGTCCTGCTAGGACTCGTCTAATTCATGCATGGCGCAATGATTGACTGGATAGACTAGCCTTGCTTACACATAGTAAGAACTGAGGAATCCCTATTGCATAAAATTCCAGGATAACTTAGGACTTACAATAGCAAGCCGTAGGAGTTGATTGGCCGTTTAAATTGATTTGTTTGTGTACTGTACTACTCTGTTACCCAACTGGGATGATCAGAATGTCAGGACATGACGGGCCAACTTCTGTCCTTGTTTGGTTGGGAGGTTGGTTCGAAGTGTCGTGATGTGATGTGAATCCTAGTAGCAAGCAGAGATTTATTATTATTATTTTCTTACTTACTGGTTTTAGTTCTCATGTCGTGCTTCCTTGTGGTACTTGCTATTAGAGGTCTAACCTCTCTGGTTTTGCATGGCCAGATTTAGAGCCGGTTTCCGAGGACTCAGCTTACTTCTACCTCCAAGATGGTCAACACTAGAGGGATGATCGCAGGAGGATTCGAGTGGGTTTCTTACTTCACCGCTCGTTTTGATATTTACTTTATACTTTGCCGTTTGGCACCGACATGTTAGTCGGATCGTCTTGTACTTACTTTTACATAATTGTAACTAAGTCAGACTACAGCTGATAACAATTGTGTACACTTTGTAATATCATCTGGCTGTGTTTTGTAAAGCCAGATCTCAAGAACATTTTGACTAAGCATTTGGGACGCCTTACTGCTTTATCTTACATGTTCTCTATTTCTGTTTCCTTGTTTGAATGATTGAGACAATAGATGTGTAATGACCATAGCAAGACTTTTATGTAGTATGCACCCCCTCGTCTGGTTAGACGGCATTGATCGTATTATACGGTATTCATCTACCCGTAATACGTAGCTGGCTGAGTCATTCCCCCGCTCTCCAGTATTCTGGTTCTGGGGTGTGACAAGGTTTTAGTGGTGGCCCATGCAGGTCTGATTTCAGACTTGTGGGGTGTTTTGATTTATAGGATGTCTCAATCACACATATTCCTTCTTGATCTCATGATTCGTTGTCCTCAATTCTGGATTGACATTCCAGTATCCCTTGGCTTCATTGATCTTTCCCGTCTGGTCGTTTGATTGTTCTCTTGTCCCTTTTCTTAGGGACACCTCGTCCGCATCTGTCAGAGCCGGACAGCAACAACAAGGGCAGCATGGACAACCTGACCAGGCTGGTCAGCAACAAGGGTCAGAACCACTTCATGAGGCTATTCAAGAAGAGGTGATAGTAGAACCAGCAGTTGAACCGCAGTATCCGGAGGTTCCAACACCACCCATAGTTCCCCCTACCCCTGTGGAATTGGACACACCAGCCCTTCTGGAGATCATGAGAGGGATAATGGCTACTCAGCAACACCAGATGTTAGCTCAGCAGCGCATGCATGCTCAGTTACAAGAGCAGAATGTACTACTCAACCAAGGATTACAGACAGCTTTGGAAAGAGGGGCGAGGACAGATTCAGGAGCGTCAGCCCGATTTTGCAAGTACAACCCCCGTTGTTTCGAGGGCACGAAGGATGCTATTTCAGCAGATGCATGGCTTAAGGACATTGAGGCTATTCTGACAGCCGCTAAGGTACCGACAGAAGAACGTGTGGATCTAGTGAAGTTATTACTTCAGGATCTCGCACGTGATTGGTGGGAAGCAGAGGAAGTAGGCATCAGACGTCCTATTGCTTGGGACGATTTCACAGCAAGGTTCAAGACGAAGTATTATGGAGTTGTGGCGCAGTTTGAGCTACAACAAAAGTTTATCAACCTCAAGCAGGCCGGCAAGACGGTAGATGCTTACGCAGCAGAGTTCTGCAGATTGAGTAGGTTTGCCCCAGAGATGGTAGCAACAGAGCGCCAGAGGGCGATGAGGTTCCAGCAAGGGTTTCATCTTGAGCTCTTGCAATTGATAGAGGGGCACAATTACCAGACTTTTGATGAAGTATTGACAGCAACTCGCAGGCATGAGATTACCATTCAGAGGCTCGCGGCAAGGACTGGAGGTCAGAAGAGATCCCACAGTCAGATGGAAGGAGGAGGGGGAGCAGCGCCCCGAACAACAGCACCATCCCCTGGCATTCGTATCCATGATGTGGTGATACGGGGGCCAGCACCACCACCCAGGCAACAGCAACAGCAACAGAGGAAGAACCAGCAACCTCCTGCGGGCTGCACTTATTATGGAAAGATGGGGCACACTAGAGATGTGTGTCGGACATTGAACGGGCAGTATTTGATATATGGAAATCCAGATCATCGGGTTACCACATGTCCCATGAATTCGAGGTCAGGAGGACCAGTGCAGCAGTTTCCTGCTCTGCCAGCACCAGGAACAGGACAGTATCGAGGACCAGCGGTAGCAGTGAGACCGTTGGCACAGCGCCCGTTGATGTCGCAAGCTCAGATGTTTCGGCAGCAGGGACCGCCGATGCAGCAACACCAGCATAGACCACCCCAGCATCATCAAGGAAGGGGCCAGCAGCAGCACCAGGCTAGGCCGCAGCATGGGAACCAATAAGGAGGTCGAGGGCAGGCATTCACTCTGTCCTTGGAAGAGGCATTAGCATCGGGAGATGTTGTGGCAGGTAACATTCTCGTCGCCTCATATCCTGCAGTAGCATTGTTTGATTCGGGAGCATCCCATTCATTTATATCTGCACAATTTGCGACACGACTAGGAATGGAGTTCGAGACATTGCCAGGGAGGTTGAATATACTCACTGGTAATGGGCTCGTAGGAGTTAGTAGGGTTATTTTAGCATGTTGTGTTGTAGTTTGCGGGCATTCCCTACCCGCCCGATTGATAGAATTTCCTGTTGGAAATTTCGACGTTATCTTAGGCATGGACTGGCTGAAAGATAGTCATGCGACAATAGATTGTCGTAGTGGGAGTGTATCTTTTGATATTCCAGGCATGGAGAGATTCACCTTAGTCAGGTCAGAGGCAACTCAGCAAGAGCAGGGAGTAGTGACGGCAATGGAAGAAGTTCAGATTCCGAAGGTAGTTGAAGAGTTTATGGACGTATTTCCTGAAGAACTTCCAGGTCTACCACCAGTTAGAGATATTGAGTTCAGTATAGAATTGGCGCCTGGGACTAAACCGATATCAGATCGGGTATACAGAATGGCGGATTCGGAGCAGGCCAAGGTATATCAGCATATAGAGGAATTGAAGGAGAAGAAGTTTATTCAAGCTAGCATATCGCCATGGGCAGCACCAGTGGTACTTGTGGGAAAGAAGGATGGGTCATCCAGATTGTGCATTGATTACAGAAAGCTTAACGCGGCAACAGTAAAGAACAAGTACCCACTACCAAGGATCGACGACTTATTTGATCAGTTGAGCAGGGCCAGAGTTTTCTCCAAGATAGATCTTCGTTCAGGATACCATCAAGTAAGGGTTCGGAAGGAGGATATTCCCAAGACAGCATTCAGGTCGAAGTATGGGCATTATGAATTCTTGGTAATGCCGTTTGGTTTGACCAACGCTCCAGCAATATTCATGGATTTGATGAACCGTATCTTTATGCCGTACTTAGATCAGTTTGTCGTGGTGTTTCTCGACGACATTCTCGTATACTCTGCTAGTGAAGAGGAACATGAAGACTACCTCAGAAAAGTGTTGCAGGTTTTGAGGGAGAACCAGTTATATGCCAAGCTCAGTAAGTGTGAGTTCTGGACGGATCACATTTCATTTTTGGGTCATATCGTATCAGGAACTGGAGTAGCAGTGGATCCCAAGAAGGTAGAAGCAGAGGAGAGTTGGCCAGTACCCAAGACCGTAGCTGATGTACGGAGTTTCTTGGGATTGGCTGGATATTACCGAAGGTTTGTGTCAGATTTTGTAAGACTTTCAGCACCCATGACCCGCTTGACACGGAAGGATGTGCCATTTGTCTGGTCGGCAGAATGCCAGTCATCGTTTGAGAATTTGAAGCAGAAGTTGATATCAGCACCCATTCTTACATTGCCAGTTGGACCCGGAGGTTTTACAGTATATTGTGATGCGTCAGGTAAAGGACTTGGGTGCGTCCTCATGCAGCACGGAAAGGTAATAGCATATGCATCTAGGCAGCTTCGGGACCACGAGAAGAATTACCCAACTCATGATTTGGAGTTGGCAGCAGTAGTATTTGCTTTGAAGCTATGAAGGCATTACTTATATGGTGACCGAGTGGAGATGTACACGGACCACAAAAGTCTGAAGTACATCTTTACCCAGAAGGAACTGAACATGAGGCAGAGAAGATGGTTGGAGTTGATCAAGGATTACGACATGGAGCTTCAGTATCATCCAGGCAAGGCTAATGTGGTAGCAGACGCTCTCAGCAGAAGGGACGGCACATTTATGTTGACAACACAGAGGCATATCTTAGAAGACCTTCAGGAGATGGGCATAGAAGTTATACTTCCTAACGATGTAGGAGTTCTGGCAAGTCTACAAGTCCAATCTGACTTGGTAGATAGGATCAAGGCAGCTCAGGCACAGGACCCAAGGATTCAGAAGCTTAGGACAGAATGTGAGTCAGGGCTCAGGAAGGAGATGCAGATTCATGAAGATGGTACACTTAGGTTTGGATCACGTCTATGTGTGCCTAGTGGAGATATCAGACAGGAGGTTATGGCAGAAGCCCACAGTTCTCAGTATTCTGTACATCCTGGAGGGACCAAGATGTACCAAGATATCAAGCAGCACTTCTGGTGGAACGGAATGAAGACGGAGATAGCTAGGTTTGTTTCCCGTTGCTTGGTATGTCAGCAAGTAAAGGCAGAACAGCAGAGGCCAGCTGGATTATTGCAACCGCTTCCTATTCCAGAATGGAAGTGGGAGCATATTACAATGGACTTTGTGACCGGTTTACCAAGATCACCAAGTGGTAAAGATGCTATTTGGGTGATAGTGGATCGGCTTACAAAGGTAGCACATTTTTTTTCTTTCAGAGTAGGGCAATCTACAGAAAAGTTGGCAGAGTTGTATATGCAACAGATAGTCAGGCAGCATGGAGTCCCTGTCAGTATTGTGTCAGACCGAGATACCCGCTTTACATCACATTTTTGGAAGAGCTTGCATCATAGTCTGGGTACCAAGTTGAGATTTAGCACGGCTTACCATTCGCAGACGGATGGGCAATCAGAAAGGACGATTCAGACTTTAGAAGATATGTTGCGAGCTTGCACTCTGGATTTTGGAGGGTCTTGGGAAGGCCACCTGCACTTAGTTGAGTTCTCATACAATAACAGTTATCAAGCCAGTATCCAGATGGCACCATTCGAAGCACTATATGGTAAGAAGTGTAGATCACCACTAGCATGGGACGATATCGGGGAAAGGAAGATGTTGGGCCCGGAAATGATTGTTCAGACAGTTGAAGTGGTTAAAGGGATTAGAGAGCGACTTCGTGTTGCGTAAGATCGACATCGTCATTGGGCGGACCAGCATCGTAGGCCGCTAGAGTTTTCTGTTGGGGACCACGTGTTCTTGCGGATCTCACCTACCCGTGGGGTCATTAGATTTGGCGTTCGCAGGAAGTTGAGTCCACGATACGTAGGCCCATTTGTTATTCTTGATAGGATAGGCGATGTTGCTTATCGTTTGTCCCTTCCACCTTCGTTACGAGAGGTGCATGACGTGTTTCATGTATCTCAATTACGAAGGTATGTATCGGACCCAAGCCATATCCTCGATCATTCAGAACTGGTTGTTGGTACCAACCTGTCTTACGAGGAGCAGCCTGTGTCCATCTTGGACCGAAGAGAGAAGGTACTCAAGAACCGAACAATTAACCTTGTCCGGGTTGCTTGGGGTCATCACTCTTTGGGAGAGTCAACGTGGGAACGTGAGGATGATATCCGATCACGATATCCATATCTGTTTGACTCACAAGGTATATCTTTTTCTGTGTACCTTGATTGTCTTGATTCCTCATGCTTATCACCTTATGGGTAGAATTGCTTGATATCGGAGATTGTTAAATATAGAATGATTACTTGATTAAATTGCTTGTACTTAGATTAGCTTAGCCCCGATGTTTCTATCTTACTTGGATTTGAAATTCCGAGGACGGAATTTTTCTAAGGAGGGTAGAGATGTCACTCTCCGTTCCCAGAATGCGTATTTCTATACATGTATAACTCATGTGTATTTATTTAGTAATTATCATGTATTATCCTGTATTTTAATTCCTTTAGATTTCAAGTTAATTAATTATCTGCTCTTTAAATTCTATGTTAATTTAATTTCCTGCAATTTATTTCCTGCAATTATATTTCTGTATTTTATTTCCTGCATTTTATTTTCTGCTTTTACCTCCTTACTTTGCTTACGGGTTGGCCTTGGTTGGATCCCCTACAACCCGATCCATTGGACCCGGCCCAACTCCCACCTACCTCCCTTTTGATATTTAAAGCCACCCTCTCTTTCTCTCTCTTCATAACTCCTTCACCATTACTTCTTCTTCCTTTCATTATTCTCTCCACCTACCAACAATAGGCAAGTACAACTTGCTTCCACATGAGAGTCCATTTTTATTGCTCTATTAGCTTCTCCTCATGGTTCTAAGAGAGTTTAGAACTTGGCATTTTTCATTTCGAAGTCTTAAATTTTGTAGATCTAAAAATTAGTTATTTTCGGATTTTGGTGGTTTTGATCTATCAAACTTCTTTGTTTGCAAGTTTTGATGGTTCTATGTTGTAGAGAGTTTTATTCTACCCAATCTTGACCTTTGGAAAGTTGGATTTGGACTTGTTTTGACCAAGTTATGGACTTTTGAAGCTTTGGGTTCAATCCATGGAGTTCTTGCTGTTTGGAAAAGACAGTGAGCAGTGTACGCTAGCTTTTTAGCTGCGTCACTGAGCTGTGCGCGCTCTTTAGCGCAGCGCAGTATGGAGCCCATACGCTACCTTTTTAGGAAGCGTATGTCTTGCATATGCTGCCTTTTGGAAGCGTGTGTCGTATGAAGTTCATACGTTGTCTTTTGGGAGCGTATGACTTGCATACGCTGACTTGGACGGTCAGGAGTCGTATGGAGTTCATACGCTGCCTTTTGGGAGCGTATGACTTGCATACGCTGACTTGGATAGTCGGGAGTCGTATGGAGTTCGTACGCTGCCTGACCTGAGCGTATGACTTTTGCACTGAGCGTGTGGCCTTTGGCTGACTTGGTCTTACGTCAGCATGTCACTTGGGTTTTATTTTCCTTAAGCTTGGCACTTCTATAGCCCTGTATATTGATATTTTATTAGGTATTTTACGCCCATTTTATATCCTTACGCCTTTTGGCATGAACTCGATAAATCATGATATGTTAATATTGTTAATATCAATTGTTATGTGGAATGTGCCTTGTCTCCCGACTGATTTTTGGATACCCAGTAAGACTGGAACTTGACCTTGAGAGTTATAGGCTCGACCCCATCTAATGTTAATTGACTTTCATGCCTTGTCACCATTAATGACGATGGTTATCTTGACTAATTGATCATGCGTTCCTAGTTGGAACTAAGAGACTGGCTAGTCGTCTTATTGAAATTAATGAATAAGACACGTTCATGTTATGAACTATTGTAATCGACTGGCTGATCCCGAATATTGACATACATGCACATGTAGGCTTCAATCTATTTATTTTATTATTTATTTATTTATTTTCTACAAAAGAAGCATGTGTACTTTATGGTCAAGGCATGATTACCGTGGTTAGATTTGATTGTTGCATTACGCTATGTAAGACCTGCAACCTAACCGTACTGGTATCGTTGTAGGGTTGTACATATCGTACCCCGTACGAAAGTACTCATTTGAATGACCATGATCCACGGCATGGGATTTCACTCAACATAGAGACTATTAAGTTAAATAAAAATAATGATTGCATGGAGAGAATAGATTCCCGAGTTCTTACATGGCAGCCCCCTTGGGACGAGTATTGCCTGACGGGCCGGCTGGTTCCCACAGATACTGTAAATCTTCCACACGGGCAGGGAACAGTATCTGCTTTTATTATTATTGTATATGGTATATTGACGGGCGTCCTGCTAGGACTCGTCTAATTCATGCATGGCGCAATGATTGACTGGATAGACTAGCCTTGCTTGCACATAGTAAGAACTGAGGAATCCCTATTGCATAAAATTCCAGGATAACTTAGGACTTACAATAGCAAGCCGTAGGAGTTGATTGGCCGTTTAAATTGATTTGTTTGTGTACTGTACTACTCTGTTACCCAACTGGGATGATCATAATGTCAGGACATGACGGGCCAATTTCTGTCCTTGTTTGGTTGGGAGGTTGGTTCGAAGTATCGTGATGTGATGTGAATTCTAGTAGCAAGCAGAGATTTATTTTTATTATTTTCTTACTTACTGGTTTTAGTTCTCATGTCGTGCTTCCTTGTGGTACTTGCTATTAGAGATCTAACCTCTTTGGTTTTGCATGGCTAGATTTAGAGCCGGTTCCCGAGGACTCAGCTTACTTCTACCTCCAAGATGGTCAACACTAGAGGGATGATCGCAGGAGGATTCGAGTGGGTTTCTTACTTCACCGCTCGTTTTGATATTTACTTTATAGCCGTTTGGCACCGACATGTTAGTCGGATCGTCTTGTACTTACTTTTACATAATTGTAACTAAGTCAGACTGCAGCTGATAACAATTGTGTACACTTTGCTATATCATCTGGCTGTGTTTTGTAAAGCCAGATCTCAAGAACATTTTGACTGAGCGTTTGGGACGCCTTACTGCTTTATCTTACATGTTCTCTATTTCTGTTTCCTTGTTTGAATGATTGAGACAATAGATGTGTAATGACCATAGCAAGACTTTTATGTAGTATGCACCCCCTCGTCTGGTTAGACAGCATTGATCGTATTATACGGTATTCATCTACCCGTAATACGTAGCTGGCTGAGTCATTCCCCCGCTCTCCAGTATTCTGGTTCTGGAGCGTGACAGTTTTGAACAGGTAATGACATATGACCGGCTTGGGTTTGTTACAGTAATGGATAAGGGGGTTTTGTTACAGTATGGTCATAATCATTACGCTATTCCCCAGTCCCCGATAGTTACAGTACAGTACCCAGTGTGAGACTCGTGTTTGAATCGTGGTTTAGACATTCATTAAAACGATTAAATAAATAACTGTAAATTTACATAAACTATACTTGCCTCAAAGTAAAGTGACTGGAGGGGAAGAAGATTCCGAGATGTGACGTTTTAGGGTTGTCCTCGAATTCCTACATTCGAGAGATAGACCCAACTGTTAGGCTAACCAACATAGCTATACTAGTTGCAATCTCTATTTGCGTCCTAGTCCGATTTTAGTTATTTAATTTACAGCTAACGTTTACGTCGCAACTACGTGCGTTTGATTAAGCCGGTTAATTGGATTATTTGGAAATAACACGAGAATCAATTTAACTTTGGAAAACTTTGTGTTTTCGTAATATATTTATAAAAACATAATTTTCTTTTTAATGATAAATCATGAACTAGTTATTATCTAATTTTTCATCCATTTAATTAATTCTTGATTAATCATAAAACTACGCTCTAACTACGATTTATACGTCAAAAACAGAAATCACCCAAGATCACAACCCCCAGAAAAAGAAAATAAAATCTACGCTACACAATACAAGGGCACAGCTAAACATCCTAGAGTGGGCTTATGCCCTGTACAATTATCTTTACATCAAATAAGAGAAAATGATTTAATAAATAAATTGCAGTAAATAATTAATTATAATAAATAGCCTAAATATTAAATAAATAATTTAAATAAAAAAAACTAGAGTCTCAGACTCGGTCCATCATCAAAATCCAGCTAATACCACAACGCCCGGTCGGACCGGTGCGTTTGCATTTCGCCAGGGCCCACAGACCGGTACGGTCTGTAGCACCCAGTTTCTAAAATAAGGGTAATTTTGAAATTTTATAATTATAATCATTTAATAATGACATTTAAACCGTGTTATGATTTTTGGTGATTTTTAGTTAATTTAAAACTATTTAAAATCACGACTTGTGATTTTGATGACTTACTAGTGTAACTCTAGAGTTTGCTGAGCCTAGAGACTAACCATGACCAAGGGAGCCTAGTCATGTGATTAGGATGACTAATTATAACTTTTTAGTCTAGGGGTATTTTGGTCATTTTGGCAATTTTGTAAAATTATAAATTATATTAATTAAATATTGTGCTAATCTATTTGTTAGGACTTGACCTAGAAATTGAGCCTAATCTAGATGATAGTCATGACCATAGAGACTAAGTTAGATGGTTTCAACTAAGTAATCATTTAGGTTAATATCTAGATATTTGTTAATAGGATATTTTAGGCTAAAGGTTAAGAATGGTTACTTTAATTGAGAGCCATTAGATTGCCTAGAAATTGTTGGAGAAGCCTTGACCACTCATCCTAAACCCTAACCCTAACCTAATGACAGCCATCACATCCCCCCCTCTATAAATACAACACATTAATCAATTGCATATTTTTAATCATTTTTATTTGCCTCTTTTAGTGTTCTTCCTCAACTCCTTCCCAAATATCCAAAACAAGTCCAAATTGAGCCTAGTCTTTTGCATTGGACTCCCCTACAGTAGAGGGTACTAATTGTGGGTAGCTACCAAGGATTCGGAGGCTCGGGATCGTCGCAAGATCGAAGGAAGCCCTCATTCAATAGGCTTGAAATTGAGGTTTCACCCTCAATAGGTAAAACCCTACAAAACCTATTAAATTCTAGTTTTCTTCCCATGGATGCATTTATTTAGGGTCCCCCTAGGTGTAGCCCAAGTTTGGTAGGATTTCGTGTCCGTTCGATACCCGTATCAGACACGTATCGGTGTTTTAATTTACGTGTTTGGTGAAATGTCTCAATAGATTAATTTATTACCAAATTCAAATCTAATTTCAGTTTTGGGTAGCCTAATAGGTGGGGGATTGATTTGTAATCGACTGAGTTGATTTTAGGTAGGTTTGGACACAGTTTTTGGGCTCGGACACGCAGCACGAGATACCGTACGGGGCTCGTGCGGCTGCCCTGCTGCTCGACACTCCTAGCGGACACGACACCGACTCTTGTGACACGAAAATTTGTGTACATAAGGGGGCAATGACTGTCATTATCCACACAAAATTTCAGGAAATCTTATCGAGTATTTTGGGAGAATTCGAGGCTGTACCGATTCTCGACTGACTGTGCACACACAGAAAATCGACACTGATACGCGTTCCAAACGCGGACACGAGGACACTTGGCCATGACTCAGGTATCTAGACACGTTCGCCTAGACCTACCCTAGCTACTGACATGTGCACGTGACACATGGATGTTTGTGTCGTGTCATACTTGGGTCGACACCTGTGCACGAGGCTGTACACTGCACAGTTTTGACAACACAGTTTTGACACCAGTTCGACCAACACTGGGACACAAATTGGACACGACAGGGACACTGTAGGATACGATTAGACCCCGCCCTATGTTGGCATACATTTCCCTTTGATTTCGAACTGATTGATCAGGTTTTCTATTGGTTTTTGGTTCGTATCAGTATGATGACTGACACACATAAAATGGGTATTCGAAAATGATTTTTTAAATGATTTCAGAGGTTAAATTCGATTCTAATATCCAAATGAGTTTACATAATACCTGTAATATGGATGTTGTGAATTGTTAGGTTCTCAAACTGATATTTGATTTTGGTGATTCGAAATTGAGTATCTGTGTATATACTTGTTGTATACCTGTTTTAAGTCATACACAAATATAGGAAATCTAAGTTTAACAATTGAGAGGGTGTGACTGAGAGTATGGGGATTTAATCTCAGGATTGAAGGATTAAGGGAAGTTGAAATCTGAGACTTATTCTCAGGTTTGAGTTTCTCAGTCGAGAGGACTGAGTTAGGGATGTACAAAACTGAGATTTAGAATGGTAGAGTGGATAGGTGTGTGGTATCCTAGTTCATATTAGATGGACATGACTGAGGTCCTTGAGAGTTATTCTCAGGGATGGGAAGAGTGTGGGTTAGTTCTCAGGTTTTAGAGGGAAAGGGAGTTAACTGGAATTAGAAGAAGAAATAGCAGCAGGGAGCTGCCCTGCCCTGCCTAGGCTGGCTTGGCATGGCTTGGCCAGGCCCCAGCAGCAGTAAACAGCAGGGTACTGCCCTGCCTAGGCCAGGTTTGACTTGGTTGTTTGCTTTGAGTAGTAGAGAGTGAGTGAGAACTTGGGATATGGCTTGCATTTATAGAATGCAGTAGGCTTTTGGCTTAAGATTTTGCCATTAGTTTCAATAGCAATAGTAGTGAGTTAGAGGGGTTCCAAATTAGAAAATTGATGTGGGGTATTCAATTGAGTTTTGTGGTGGGTTTGGGAACAGTTGTGATAGGATAGATACATAGCTAGTTGATTTCTATTTATGGTATGCATATATGTTTATATATATATAGGATAACTGATATTGGTATCAGTTGTGGGGCTATATAGATATGAGAGTCCATGGGTTATCAAATATAGGTAAGGGTTATGAGTGATTTATATATTAGGCTAATACTAGGCCTATGTAGATACATGAGTCATGAGGGTATAGAGTATATATGAGTTTAATCTATTATAAGATAAGTGTTATAACACTTTAGCCTAGTACTATATGGTATCCTAAGATATGAAGGTCTATGGGTTAGATTTGAGTTAGCCTATACAATTGACTAAGTTTGACTAGAGTGTTGACCAAGAGTTGACTTAACCTAGATTAGACTTGATTGGACCAAGTGTGACCTAGTTTGACTTAGAATCTTGTAGCTTGCACTGCAGATTTCTATTATTACATATTGAACACATCTTAACCTGTTTTTACTCTAAATAGGACTCTGTGACACCAGTTCGGACATCCATTTATATCAGTCATTCAGGGTGACAGGCGAGTACATTCTCTGACCGTTTTATACTTGTCTGGATTTATATTTTTGCTCTAGATTACTTACTTGATACTGGCACGATCGTTATCACGGATTGGTACTATATGGATCTTCTCTTACGATGCTATCTCTATTGTGATTCAACAGATACATATTGTTATGTGTGTTTCACTTACATATTGTATTTATTGTACACCCCCATTCATGTATACTCATTGTGCATATTGTACTCTCATTATCACATGAGATTCATGGAGACTATTGTACAAGGTAGCGTAACTGGATTGGATCCTTGTGTATTGATTGGGGAGGATGAGTAGGAATGGTTATGTGATCAGATCCCATTGTACAACTATTGTGCGCTTCCATTGTACACTCACGTTATGATGGATTTGACCTATTGTTATTGTTATTGTGCAACCTAAGCCGTTTACATAATCATATTGTGCTCTAAATCACTAGTATTACAGTTTTACTTATCCTATATATATATTTCAGTTATAAACTCTCTCTCGTTTTTATATACATCTTCTTACAGTTCATGTATCTTACTCTTTTGCATGCTTCTATTTCCTAACAAGTTATGAACTGCGTGAGATGTATTGTGCTCGCTCCTGTCCTGACTGGACCTGTTAAAAATATTACAGATGATGATGATGACTGCCCTACCTTCTATGGGGCACAAGAGGGTGACCTTCAGGAGCCCGAGGAGCATCTAGCTCAGTAGAGTCTAGCCTAGTCTAGTCTAGTATTTACAGCTTTCAGTTTGTATCGGATTGTTCCGATTGTTAGTTGAGATTTAGTTATATTTCAGAACTTGTATTTATTTGTGTTGGACATCTACTTGTGTGGTGTGATAACTCTATTTATATTCACTTCCTTTCTTTTATCTGATTCCATATCGTGCTCTATCTTTCCTAGACTTGTGATTGAGATATAGAGTTGAGATGTTATATTATACCTCCGTGCGGAGATGATATGTTTATATCATTATTGTTAGATGTTAGATGTTATAGACGAACTCTACAGCGTTCTACCGCCGACACTGCGGCGTAGGCTGGACGTACCCACGTTTTCGTGCCCTTCCTCAGGGTGCGGGTCGTGACACGGTCGTCGCCCGAAAAATCAGTTTAAAATTCATTTCCGAAAACCAATTTTGAAATCAATTAAATATAGTTTTTGTAAAAATTTGGGCAGCACTTCCTCTATTTCGGGACAAACCCAAAACTGGAAAATGCGCCACAGAAACCTGCAATTATTCTAACCCAATAATAATCCCAAAATATATCCACCGAAATAATTTCCAACACCACCAGAAATAATTCCCAATCCACAGAACTTCCCAAAATATCCGGAAATCCCACAATCAAACCAAACCACACAAAACCCAGCAGATAAAATCACAGAAATATGCTAACGCAGTTAACCGAATAAAATACGCAGCTAACCGGATTTCCCAAAGGGAAACCGGGGACCGATTCTCATCATGGACTCTACGGGAGGGACGAACTACTGTGATTAACAAGAATTTACCAAATTCTGTTGGCGGGGAGCCGCGGGAAATGCTTGAGGAAAAGTCGAAACGACGTTCGGATAACGGGGTCACGGATCTGGACAGCGGAAACTCCACAGAGTGCTGGACAGCGGGAGAGGGTCCGCGGGAGAGGGGCTCGCGAGCAGATCTGGCCCGCTGGAAAGCGGCGGCAGCAGCTCGCCGGAAGGGCGCGCCCACGGGGAGGAGGCCGGAGCAGATCTCGTGCGGAGAGGGTTTCGCACAGCGGCAGACGGCGGAGAGTTCGCCGGGGGAAGGGAGATCGCCGGAGGGGAGCTCGGTCGGCCGGGAAATCGGCGCTGGGAGGTCGCCTCGGGTCACGGGTCGGCAGGGAGGAGCCGCGCGAAGGAGGTCGGCGCGGGGGAGCCGACCACGAGAATGGGGTTAGGGTTCGGGAGGATGGGGCTTCTCCAGGACTCAGAGAGAGGGAGAGTGAGAGAGAGATTTTTGTGAGTGAAGAGAGAGTTTTTGAGTGAGAGTTAATGTTCTGATGTGAATGGAGAACGTGGGAGAGAGGGATGGGGAGTTTAAGGAGAGTGGGTTGTTTTGAGTTGGGCAAGTTGTTGCTGACCAAAACTCAAGTGCTGGTCCTACGGGACCAGCCAAGGACCAAGCAATTTTTTTTTTTAAAATACAAACCAAGTCAAAAATCCAGGATTGGAAAGAAATGGAAAGAAATGGGCTCGGGCCTGGGTCTGGGCTCGGACTCGGGTCTGGGTCCAAAATCAAAAATCCAAGTTTATTTATAATTACGAAATTCTTTCCATCCAAAAATAATTATCATATTAATAATAACAATAATTTTGAAAACGTTTTATTAATACCAAAGTTCTAATTAAACAACTAGCTATAAACTACTAGGTTTCACATTGGTGAAACACGACTTGTGATTGGGCACCTAGCCAAAATGATAATTTTGGCATAGGAGACCAATGTGGGGTAACACACTACTTTAACTAACTTTCTAAGGTCTTTACACTAGTGAGGGGTTGAGGTTTAACACGGCTAAAACTCAAAATAACACAAAAGCTACAGATCGTAATTAATCAATAAATAAATCAAAAGACCATTGTGTTCTAACAATTTTAGAGATAGACAAAAAGTCTAGTTTTTCTTAAAGTAAGGTACCAAAGTGATCCTTGTTAATCATAGAAATTTATTATAATTTTTCTGGAATTTATTAACCAGTACAAGTATTTTATAAAAATCAGTTTTCCTAAGTATACAGAAAATGAGTTTTGGTTTCATATGCCAAATAGTGGCAAAACAGTAAATTAAATACTACAAAAATTATATTAAATTAGCTAACTTAACATAGTATCTAAATACTATTTTTCCATAATTTTAGCAGTACTTTAAGTATTTTTAGAAAATCAAAAACAGCATTGCACACAATAATTAATCATCTGCGTATTTTGTCCATGTATATAATTTGAACCAAAGTTCAAATACAGGACCCAAGGCCATGAATCAAGTCCAATATGACTTGTACAGGTCTTGAATGTGTGAAAACACATTTGGACCCAAATACCCATGCTAGGCTTGGACACCAAATGGTTGCAGTAATTAAATACACTAAAAATACAATTTGGTAATAGTGTAAAAATAATATTAATATTTTAATAAGGTAAATTTGTACAAAAGAATATATACATACCTATGCTAAAAGTATATATATATATATATATATATATATATATATATATATATATATATATATATATATATATATATATATATATATATATATATATATATATATATATATATATATATATATATATATATTTTATTAAGTGTTTTCTTGTATATATATATATATATATATATATATATATATATATATATATATATATATATATATATATATATATATATATATATATATATATTTATTAAGTGTTTTCTTGTATATATATATATATATATATATATATATATATATATATATATATATATATATATATATATATATATATATATATATATATATATATATATATATATATATATATACAAGAAAACACTTAATAATATAGTGTATATATATAATATATATATATGCATATGAAAATATATATATAAACGTATATACATAAAATTTACTAACTATAAAATATATACATATATATAAAATACTGTCAAAATATAGTATATACATATATATATATATTTTTTTATATACATATATATATAATATATAAAACAGAAAAAGAAAAAGAAAACAGAAAAAGAAAAGGAAACAGAAAAGAAAAGGAAAAGGAAACAGAAAAGAAGAGGGGGGGCTCGAACTCGAGCGCGCAGGCAGGGAGGATTTAGTTTAGGACGGGCTGGCCAGGGGGTCAGCCCATTAGTTTTGTTAGAGTTAGGACTTAGGTAGATTTTATTAGGTTTTGTTTAACAAAAAATAATAAATATGAGCCTGTGTCCGGACAGTTAGGGACACAGGTATTAACGTGTTTGGGCTAGCACGACACGCACGGTTCGATTCTCACGTGTCCAGTTCTATCAAAACGTTCGCCAGGACACGGCGAACCAAATAGACACAACACGAGACACGCACGACTCGTAAGGACACTGCTACTCACGTGTCCAGATCTGGGGGGGATTTGATGGTCGTGGACGGCGGAGGAGGCGTCGTGGCGGTGGCGGAGTGGTGGCGCTGCGGTCGTCTCGTTGAGGCGAAGTGGATGGTGGTGGTGGCTGGTGACGACGACGGCTGTGGAGCTAGCGGTGGGGTTTGGTCGGAGCTAGGGTTCCGATGAACTCGAAGTAGGGAAGACGGTGGTGGTTGTGGTCGGTGTGAGGTCGAAGTGGTGGGGGTTTATCGAGGGGGCTGCGGGGGTTTAAATAGGGGGTTCGAGGCGGTCGGGGCAGCCGAGAATGGCGGGGGCAGGGCGGCATGGCAGTCGGGGCAGTCGGGGGTCAACGAGAGTGGGTGAGGAGAGAGAGAGTCTGGTCGGGAGGGTGTCTGGGTCGTTAGCAGTTAGGTCCTCTAGGTTTAGGATTTTGCATAATAGCCCCCACAGTGAATAAATACAATTAACAATTTGCATTTAGCAGTTTAAAATATTTAAGAAATTGCAAAACCATATTAAATCAATTCTAAAAATTACAAAATGCTATTAAAACAATCTAATTAATTACCAAAGTTAATTAAAACATTTTTAGAAAATTTATAAATTAATATTTTAATATATAAAACTCATTTAAAAATTATAAAAAATTCCTAAAAATCCTAATAATTATTTTTAAAGCTAAAAATGACATTAAAATCAATTAGCACTAATTAAAATGAAATTTGAAAATCAGGGGCTTACAAGTCTTCCCTCCTTGAATAATTTTGTCCTCGAAATTCACAAGGATTGAAGACCCTACAAGATTCTAACATGGCAAGTAATGCACACAAAATGACTAAGGCTGCGATCGAAACTAACCTCTAAGGTATCAAGCGGGAACGGGTGGTTCCCTCGCAGCGGTTGGATCGAACAAGTAAGGGTACCTCTCCCTCATGTCCGACTTCCTCTCCCAAGTAGATTCACCTGGGGAGTGACGGCTCCAACCTACTCGTACTAGGGGTATAACCTTGTTCCTCAGCCTCTTCTCCCTCCTGTCTAATATCTCCACTGGCTACTCAGAAACTGTAAGGCTCGGTCCGACCTCCAACTCCGAATGATCTAGCACATGACTGGGGTCTGGAACATATCTCATCAGCTGAGATACGTGAAAGACGTCGTGAACTCCTGCTAGGTTGGGTGGAAGTGCAACCCTGTAAGCTACCTCTCTGATCCTGCCAAGCACCTCCAACGGCCCGATGTATCTGGGGCTCAGCTTCTCTCCTCGTCCGAACCGGATCGTCCTTCGAGTAGGTGATATCTTCACTAGCACCATATCACCGTCTGCGAACTCCATCGGCATGCGACTAGCATCAGCCTAGTGTTTCTGCCTATCCTGAGCTACTCTGAGCCTGTCTCTGATCATCCCGACTTTCTCTGCTGCATCCGCAATCATCTCTGGCCCAAGCATAACTCTATCTCCAACATAATCCCAAAAGAGCGGTGTGCGGCATCGTCGTCCATATAGCGCCTCGAAAGGAGACATACCAATACTGGCCTGGTAGCTGTTGTTGTATGAAAACTCTACCAAGTACAGATGGCTCTCCCATGATCCTTCGAAGTCCAGCACGCAGGTCCTCAGCATATCCTCCAGTGTCTGTATCATCCTCTCGGACTGCCTATCTGTCTGCGGGTGGTACGTCGTACTGAACTTGAGCCTACTGCCCAACTCCTCTTGCAAGCTCCTCCAGTAGTGGGATGTGAATCTGCTGTCTCTGTCTGACACGATGCTCACCGGCACTCCGTGTAGGCGAACTATCTGCTGCATGTATAGCTGTGCTAACTTCTCGGTGGAAAGCCCCACCTTGAAGGGTATGAGGTGCGCACACTTCGTCAGCCTGTCTACGATGACCCAGATGGCATCCTTCCCTCCTTGGGAACGAGGAAGCCCTGAGACGAAGTCCATCATAATATGTTCCCACTTCCACCCGGGAATGGGTAACGGCTGCAACAAACCAGCTGGCCTCTGGCGCTCCGCCTTGACCTACTGGCAAACTAGGCATCTCGAGATAAAATGCGATACATCCCTCTTCATTCCGTGCCACCAAAGATGTTCCCGCAAGTCACGGTACATCTTGTTAGCACCAGGGTGAATAGAATATCTCGATCTGTGCGCCTCCTGTAAGACTGCCTCTACTAGCTCTCCCTTCGGCACGCACAATCGGCTGCCATGCCTCAAGGATCCATCCTCTGCTATAGTAAAGTCATCCAGCAATCCAGCTAAAGCCTGGAGTCGAAGTCTGCGAAGGCTCTCATCTGTAGACTGTGCCTCCCAGATCTGCTCCATCAAACCTGACTGAATGTTAAGCGCCATCATCTGTATCACTGATTCTGGCCGAACTAGCTCGATACCGAGCTTCTCCAGATCCTTCCGCAAATGCCGATCAATCATCAGGTACCATGCCATCGGATGCCTGCTCAGCGCATCTGCTACCACATTTGCCTTCCCGGAGTGATACTGTAAATCGATGTCGAAGTCCTTCATCAACTCCAACCATCGTCTTTGCCTCATGTTCAGCTCTTTCTGCGTGAACACATACTTCAAGCTTTTGTGGTCAGTAAAGATTTTCACATGCTCTCCGTATAAGTAATGTTTCCATAACTTGAGTGCAAAGATCACCGCAGCTAGCTCTAGGTCATGGGTAGGATAATTCCTCTCATGAGTCCGCAATTGCCTAGATGCATAAGCAATCACTTTCCCATGCTGCTGTAGGACACATCCTAGCCCCTTTCCAGAAGCATCACTGTATATGGTGAAACCTCCAGAACCTGAAGGTAAAGTCAGAACTGGAGCGGTCGTCAGCCTCCTCTTCAGCTCCTCAAATGCTGTCTGGCAGTCCTCTGACCAAATGTACTCTGCGTCCTTCCGCGTCAGCTTCGTCATGGGTTCAGCTATCCTAGCAAAGTCCTGGACAAACTTTCTATAATAGCCTGCTAAACCCAGAAAGCTCCTTATCTCTGAAACTGACGTCGGAGCCTTCCACGTCTCTACTGCAGCAATCTTCCTGGGATCCACCGAGATTCCATCTCCAGTGACTACATGGCCGAGAAACTCCACTCAGTCTAAAAAGAACTCGCACTTCGGCAATTTGGCAAACAATCTCTCCCGCCTCAGAATCTCCAAAACTATCCGCAAGTGCTCTGCATGCTCCTCTGGCGTCTTCGAGTATATCAGGATATCGTCGATAAACACTACGACGAACTTATCCAGATACTGGTGAAATGTCTTATTCATCAAATTCATAAAGACAGCTAGCGCATTTGTGAGACCAAATGGCATCACCAGAAACTCGTACGACCCGTACTTCGTGTTGAACGCCGTCTTCTGGATGTCTGCTGGCCTAACCTTCACCTGGTGGTACCCGGATCTCAAGTCTATCCTGGAAAACACCTTTGCCCCGCTCAACTGGTCGAACAAATCATCTATCCTGGGCAGAGGATATTTGTTTTTGATGGTGATGGCATTCAAGGCCCGGTAATCAATACATAACCGGACTGTACCATCCTTCTTAGGTACAAAGAGCACTGGCGCTCCCCATGGAGAAGCACTGGATCGAATGAAATCCTTTTTCAACAGGTCATCAATCTGCTCTTTCATCTCTATGGCCTCCTTGGAATTCACTCTATAGCAAGCCCGGGATACTGGTGATGAACCCGGCACTAGATCTATAGTGAATTCCACATCTCTGTCTGGCGGAAGCCCTGGAAGATCCTCTGGGAATACATCCATAAACTCCCAAATGATAGGGTATGGCGGTACTGCATCCCCGACTGTAGCACGATAGTTCGGCTCTAGGCTGATCTCCGGCCCTATCCTCCTGACACTGAATGGTACTGTGCCTGGGGGACTGATCAAAATACTACCCTCATGGCAATCTATAGATGCATGGGCATAGCTAAGCCAGTCCATCCCCAATATGATATCATAACCGGAGAGTGGCATCACAAAGAATTGCCCCTCGAACTCTCTTCCGGCTATCATAATAGAGCATCTATAGCTAGCTCTAATAGGCACTGGTCCTCCTCCCGTCATTACTCTACTAATCTCCGCAGTAGGTGTAGATACTAAATGATGTTCTTGCATAAACTCTAATGATAGGAAGCTATGAGATGCACCAGAATCAAACAAGCATAGAGCTAGAAAAGTATGCAAATAAACATGACCTGTAATGACGTTAGCTAAGTAATCTGGCTCCGAAACCTGCTCCGGCTCCGGCTCAAGGGCTAGGCTATAAACCTTCCCCTAAGGTCCCTTCTGCTGCTGCAAATGCTGCCCAAACCTCTGCTGCTGAGTCGGAAGCGGTCCTCTAGTCTTCGCTACTGGGCACTCCCGTATCATGTGGGTGGCAGACCCACAAAATAAGCACTGCTTCAACCTCTTCTTGCAGATGGAGTACTCGTGCCCTGGTCTTCCGCAGAAAGAACATATAGCTCCCTTCTGCTGCTGCTGCCGGGGTCCCGGGGCTCTAACTGGCGGGGTCTGATGATGTGGTGTAGGGGGACGATAAGTCTACTGGGGCGGCATCGGTGCTCTCTGCTGGAAAGCCTGACGCTTGGACGGACCCTCATGATGTACAGAAGCCAGCCTCTTGCATGACAGAAGACGCTCCTCGATGCTCCGGGCTAACTCTAGGCTCTGGTAGTAGTCAGTCGTACCGTTCGCCACTATAAGAATGCCAATGTCTGGAACTAGACCATGGCAAAACCTACGGGTCATCTCCTCTGGATCAGCAACCAGACTATGAGCAAAACGGCTCAGGCGACTAAACTCTGCCGCATACTCGTCAACGGAATGGTTCCCCTGCTGGATGTTCTGGAATCGTAGCCTCATGGCTACTCTAGCAGTGGTCGAGAAGAATTTCTTCTTGAACTAGGTCTTGAACTGGTCCCAAGTGGCTCTCCCTCTCGCAAACAATGGATCATTCCGGAACCAGACTCCTGCTAAGTCTATCAGCAGAAATCCTGCTGCCTCGACCTGAAGGTCATCCGGCAACCTGACTCCGAGGAGCTTCCTCTCTACCGAATCTAGCCAATCATCAGCTACTACTATGCCATCAGTCCCTGAGAACTCCTTGGGATTCAGACCCATGAAGTCCTTGATCGTCCCCGCTCTCTGCCGTGGCTCTACATGTGGTAGGACCATGGGACGTCCCTCAAAATGCTCCATGCTCTGACGGAGTAGGGTAGTCTGCTTCTGATGGGTTGTTAGGAACCCCTGAATCAGTGTGAGCATCTAGTTCCCGTCGAGTGTGACGGAAGCCTGGGTGGGTATAGTGATAGGGGGTGGTGGAAGTATCGGGTCCTGCTGGGCCTGTGATATGGAAGGTGGTTGTGGTATCTGGGTTTGTGGATTTGTGGAGTGGGAGAATGTGGTAGGTGGAGGGGTATCAGCCGACTGGTCAGCTGACTGGATAAGGAGGGCCCCATTCTCGGGGGTAACATACCGGGATGAACGAGTAAGCACCATCTAAATAAAAGTAAAAAGGACTTATAAGGGTTTGTTTAAAGTAAGCAATCATATGCAAGGAAATCTAATTATAATAGCAAACATGTGATGTTTTTCCTATGTTGCAATCCTAGCATTCCTCTAGGTGTTCTAAGCGTCTTTCCTAATATTGTCTAATTACCTTAAGTTCCTAATTGCAGGCATGCTTGGTACAATAACGTAACCAAACAGCTTAGTCAGGACCTGCATGGGCCACCACTAAAAACATGTCACGCCCCGCTACCCAAATTGTTGGGCCAGGCCGAGTCATGTCCAGCCTACGTTGAGATAAAACGTAGTAAGCTGTTCTAAAGACAACAGGATAAGACTAAATGTGCTAACAGTTCTATAAGTGAAGGAGAATCATAAATACACCAAACACAAAAAACGTCGTATATAGTGAAATGTCCAAGTACAAGTGAACTGAAAAGTAAAACTGGATACATGTCCAGTTACAAAAAAGATATAGTCTAATACATGTCTACTCTCAAAGTCTAAGTAAACAAAAGACAACTAGGCGAGGTTCTCCGCAGGAACATCCTAGTAAAGCAGAGCCGGGTCCTCGGCAGTAACTCTATAATATGTGTCGCAGAGTAACTCCTCCTCAGTAAGGACACCTACAACGTTATCCTGTCAGGACGGGAGCAAGTACTGAATCTAACAAACTAGCATATGAAACATGGAAATGAACACGAGAGGAATAACTGGAAAATATGGCATCACATAGTCTATCATGGCAAGGACACATATGTCATAGAGACAGATGTATATGTAATGTTTAAAACTGTAGCAGGTACGTGATCAGTCAATAGATATACAATGTACTGAGGCACAATGTAAATAAAATATACATACGTACAAGTAAAACAAGCGATAGATGTACATATGTACAAATACAGCTGGTGCGCCTACGACAAGGTATACATAAAATGTCAACCTTGCTCGGTACGTACGTACGAGTAAGGGGCATGATCACGTAGGCTACTAACAGTTTCCCCATAACCCATATTCTAATCATATGAGAGATATATCAAGACTGTTCTAAGCATGGTAGTAACTGAAAGTACAACATGTAGAGATCTAACTTGCTACCCTAAGGATCAGCATTTAACATGGTGGGGTTTGCAGTTCATTTATGTGACAATATGTAAAGTTCGTAGAAAGTACTTGCCTCTAGCAAAGCAAAGCAAAACAAGCTGCGATAAAAGTACTATGGATGTCCGGTAACTCGTCACTGTAGAAGTAAATGCAATAACTTAGCTTTTACACTAAGCTAAAATACTAGGACACTAATTGGTGAAACACGACTTGTGATTGGGCACCTAGCCAAAATGATGATTTTGGCATAGGAGACCAATGTGGGGTAACACACTACTTTAACTAATTTTCTAGGGTCTTTACACTAGTGAGGGGTTGAGGTTTAACACGGCTAAAACTCAAAATAACACAAAAGCTACAAATCATAATTAATCAATAAATAAATCAAAAGACCATTGTGTTCTAACAATTTTAGAGATAGACAAAAAGTCTAGTTTTTCTTAAAGTAAGGTACCAAAGTGATCCTTGTTAATCATAGAAATTTATTATAATTTTTCTGGAATTTATTAACCAGTACAAGTATTTTATAAAAATCAGTTTTCCTAAGTATACAGAAAATGAGTTTTGGTTTCATATGCCAAACTAGTGGCAAAACAGTAAATTAAATACTACAAAAATTATATTAAATTAGCTAACTTAACATAGTATCTAAATACTATTTTTCCATAATTTTAGCAGTACTTTAAGTATTTTTAGAAAATCAAAAACAGCATTGCACACAATAATTAATCATCTGCGTATTTTGTCCATGTATATAATTTGAACCAAAGTTTAAATACAGGACCCAAGGCCATGAATCAAGTCCAATATGACTTGTACAGGTCTTGAATGTGTGAAAACACATTTGGGCCCAAATACCCATGCTAGGCTTGGACACCAAATGGTTGCAGTAATTAAATACACTAAAAATACAATTTGGTAATAGTGTAAAAATAATATTAATATTTTAATAAGGTAAATTTGTACAAAAGAATATATACATACCTATGCTAAAAGTATATATATATATATATATATATATATATATATATATATATATATATATATATATATATATATATATATATATACAAATATATATATACAAATATACAAATATAAATATACAAGAAAACACTTAATAATATAGTGTATATATATAATATATATATGCATATGAAAAAATATATATATAAACGTATATACATAAAATTTACTAACTATAAAATATATACATATATATAAAATACTGTAAAAATATAGTATATACATATATATATATATATATATATATATATATATATATATATATATATATATATATATATATATATATATATATATATATATAAATAATATAAAACAGAAAAAGAAAAAGAAAACAGAAAAAGAAAAGGAAACAGAAAAGAAAAGGAAAAGGGGGGGATTTAGTTTAGGACGGGCTGGCCAGGGGGTCAGCCCATTAGTTTTGTTAGAGTTAGGACTTAGGTAGATTTTATTAGGTTTTGTTTAACAAAAAAATAAAAAATAAATAAATATGAGCCTGTGTCCGGACAGTTAGGGACACAGGTATTAACGTGTCTGGGCTAGCACGACACGCACGGTTCGATTCTCACGTGTCCAGTTCTACCAAAACGTTCGTCAGGACACGGCGAACCAAATAGACACAACACGAGACACGCACGACTCGTAAGGACACTGCTACTCACGTGTCCAGATCTGGGGGGGATTTGATGGTCGTGGACGGCGGAGGAGGCGTCGTGGCGGTGGAGGAGTGGTGGCGCTGCGGTCGTCTCGTTGAGGCGAAGTGGATGGTGGTGGTGGCTGGTGACGACGACGGCTGTGGAGCTGGCGGTGGGGTTTGGTCGGAGCTAGGGTTCCGACGAAATCGAAGTAGGAAAGACGGTGGCGGTTGTGGTCGGGGTGAGGTCGAAGTGGTGGGGGTTTATCGAGGGGGCTGCGGGGGTTTAAATTGGGGGGTTCGAGGCGGTCGGGGCAGCCGGGAATGGCGGGGGCAGGGCGGCGTGGCGGTCGGGGCAGTCGGGGGTCAACGAGAGTGGGTGAGGAGAGAGAGAGTCTGGTCGGGGGGGTGTCTGGGTAGTTAGCAGTTAGGTCCTCTAGGTTTAGGATTTTGCATAATAGCCCCCACAGTGAGTAAATACAATTAACAATTTGCATTTAGCAGTTTAAAATATTTAAGAAATTGCAAAACCATATTAAATCAATTCTAAAAATTACAAAATGCTATTAAAACAATCTAATTAATTACCAAAGTTAATTAAAACATTTTTAGAAAATTTATAAATTAATATTTTAATATATAAAACTCATTTAAAAATTATAGAAATTTCCTAAAAATTCTAATAATTATTTTTAAAGCTAAAAATGACATTAAAATCAATTAGCACTAATTAAAATGAAATTTGAAAATCAGGGGCTTACAGAGTATCCATGTAAAATATTCATTTTTTAGTATTATCATGTGCCCCAATGGCACATGTTAACAAGATTATACTTTTATCAATATACATTTTAAGTGAATGTTGCATTAATTATAAATATGATGGCGGGATTATCCATCTAAAATATATATTTATCAATTGATTAACATGTATCATTTAGGCATATGTTTTGATAAAAATAAAATGTATTAATAAATGTGCATTTAAAGTATCTATATGAATTGTACATTTATCAATATATTAACATAAGTTCAGTAAAATAAAAGGTTGGGTTAGAACTGGATAAATTTGAAATATAAAATGAAAGAGGACTAGGACATAAGTTCGGTAGGAAGAAACATTGATTTTTATTTTTTTGGATTATGATGTAGGTTGAGTCAGGACGTAAGTTTCTGTCATACTTTGAAATTTTGTGATGATTACTCTTATGAAAGAATAGTCCTGATTATATTTATGGCTGTGAAAGAATTGCATAAAGTTGGTTAATATTACAAAAAGTACGATATCTTTCACTATATAATGAGGCTTTAAAATGGCTCAAAAGTGAGCCATCTAAGCCGTCATTATATCACGGTCCATTTTATTTTTAAAAAAATAAATTATGTAAAAAATGGTTGAAAAAAGTTAAATTTATCAACATGAAGAATCGAACTCAACCAAACAAGAAAAATATCTTACACCTTAAACACATGAATTAGAAGAGATATTTAATTATAATTGAATAATATTCTTTTTATACGTTATTATACGTGCAAAACACGTGCATTTACTAGTGGAGTATAAACTGTTGGTGTTTTATTCTATGTGTTGTGTGTGTTCACAACATTCTATTGTTAAAAGATAGTCCCACATCGGAAAATCACACCAATATGTATCTCTATATATTACTTATGAAGGAATAGAGAGATGCACATGGGTTGAGGCCCAATGGAGGGTGCCATGTGGGGGGATTTTACATAGAGGTGAGAAAAAGAAACCAACTTTTGGCCAAAATGAAAATAGATTGGAGCTAAGCCCCGAAGGGGCTTAGCGACTCGGACTCGGGCTCGGGCTCGGGCTCGGGCTCGGGCTCGGGCTCGGGCTTGGGCTAATGGGCTTTTGAGGATTAATGTGGCTTTTTGATGGCACTTTGCACTTAGCTCGTCGCAAGGCGCATTGTGCGCTTTAGTTGCTCTGCGTGGCGTGCGGGACGTACGGAGCGTAAGGAGCGTACGGATCGAGTGGGCCGTTCAAATTATGTAACGTCCGCGGGTCCTGTGGGCTCAGATCCGGAAATGGCTCAGATCCAAAAAATCCGGATCTGGCATTAATCCAGGGCGTGCGTTCAGAATTTGAAAAGCCCATCTCGTGCCTATAATATCAGCAGCATCTCCTCTCTCCAGGGTTACAGAGAATTTTCAGAGAGAGAGAAGTGCTGCTGCTATTCCGAGGAGTCGTCGATCTAAAGTTCTCTTCGAACTTGCTGGTTCCTGGAGGCTTGTCCGTAAGGCGGATATAGCTTTGAGCGCCGGTGATCTTTCACCCCAGCAGGCTTTCTTCTTCCTCTGTTGCCTTCGAGAATACTGTCGCTTCTCTTTAGAAGTTATACGGTTTTGTTGCCTTCGAGAAATATTACGAAATCTCTTTAGATTCTCGTAATACAACATCACCTTCTTTAGGGTGTTGTTGCTGGAAACATTGTCTTTACAATTGTTTCTGAACTCGTATTTTTCCATCGATTGTTCGCCAAGGGACTAATAATCTCAAAGCTATATTGAAAAGATGGATAACTCACATGCATCGCTCGTCAATACTGACTTTAACAAGTTGGAGAAATTCGACGGTGAACATTTCCAAATCTGGAAACGGAAAGTAACCTTAAACATTCAACTCGTGAAAGTTGGCCACGTGCTGAATGAGGAAGAACCGGTCGTTCCAACAACCGGAACCGCAGAAGTTATTGCCGCTGCTAAGTCCAAGCAGGCAAAATAGATTAGAGAAAATAGTATCTGTAAACTGTTGATTCTCAACAGCATGGAAGACTCTCTGGCAGAGTCTTATTCCAAGAAGAATTCTGCCAAAGAGATTTGGGACTCCTTGGGAAAATTGTACGAAGATGACGAGAATCGGTCCAAGATCTTCTTGGTTGAAAGATACCACAAGTGGACCTTCGAAGATGAGAAGGCTATGCTGCCCCAAGTAAAGGAGTTTATGAAGCTGCGCCAAAAGTTGGATGACGAGAAGATGCCTCTTGTCGACAAGTTTGTCGTTGGAGGAATCGTCTATAAACTTCCTGCGGGTTGGAGCAACTTCTATGCAAGAATGCACCGCAAGAAGCTGGACATATGTATGGAAGATCTCCTGCAAGATATCCACGTTGAGGACGAGATGCGCTCTCAACAGAAGATGGATTCTCTGTCTAAACAACTGGCGAAAGCAAATCTGGTCCAAACCAGAGAGTACAAGGGGAAGCAGGCGGCTTCTCCTCATAAGAAGAAGAAGGACTTCACTAATCTGAAAGTGAAGAGTCCTTCATTCAAGAATCAGAAGTCCAAGTCCCATGTGACTTGTTACAAATGTGGCAAGAAGGGCCACTACAAAAGTGACTGCAAGGAACCAGAAAAAGGTGAGCCTAGTAAGGTTTCTTTGGTTACTAATCTGGTTGCAATGATAGCACAGGTTGCAAATGTGGGGGTTGACTCGGACTGGTGGATAGACACTGGTGCTACATGTTATGTCTGCTCAGACAAGGAATGGTTCGACTCATATGAGCCAACTTCCGAGAAAGTCATAATGGCAAACCAGGCACAAGCTGAAGTACTGGAGATCGGGACGGTGGAGCTGAAACTCACATCGGGGAACACTCTGACGCTTCAAGGAGTGAAGCATGTTCCTACAATTGCTAAGAACCTGATCTCTGGGAGCCTGCTTTGCAACGCAGGCTTGAGGATGGACATCAATGCTGGCCAGATGGTGATGTCCAAGAAGGGTACATTCTTCGAAAAAGCTTTCCAGACTGAAGGAATGTACAAAATTCAGCTTGTTGTAACCCAAAAAAATGATATTAATGCTATTTCTACTTTGAACTATTCTTTTGAGTTGTGGCATAATAGGCTAGGACATGTTCATTGTAAAAGAATTAACAAGATGTCTAGCCTAGGACTTATCTCCAAGTGTGGGGGTAAGGTAGAGAAATGTGAAGTGTGTGCTCAGACGAAGATCACAAGGAAACCCTTTCACAGGGTCCATCGAAGCACAGATCTTCTGGAGTTGGTTCACTCAGATATCTGTGATTTCAAACAATTTTCTACAAAAGCCGGGATGAAGTATTTTATTACTTTCATCGACGACTTCTCAAAGTATGCTTTTGTCTACCTGCTCAAGTCTAAAGACGAAGCATTCGAGAAGTTCAAGGAGTTCAGGGCCGAGGCTGAACGGCAAACTGGACAACAACTCAAAAGGCTAAGAAGTGATCGAGGCGGGGAGTATCGGTCTCATGATTTCTCATCATTCTGTAAAGAACATGGAATCATAAATGAGACGACGGCTCCGTACTCTCCTCAATCCAACGGAGTAGCAGAAAGGAAGAACAAAACGTTGACAGAGATGATGAATTCTATGTTGTTGACTGCGGGTCTTCCAAAGAGCTTCTGGGGAGAAGCTGCATTAACGGCTACTTTCATTCTCAATAGAGTACCGTATGCAACTTCGGATATAACTCCTCATGAACTCTGGTTCAAAGTCAGACCTAACTTGAATGTCATTCGAGTGTGGGGGTGTCTGGCTTATGTGAAGCTCCCAGATCTGAAGATTCAGAAGCTGGGGACTAGGACTACTAAGGCTATCTTCTTGGGTTATGCTGAGAAGAGTGATGCTCGGAGATTCCTTGATATAGAATCAAATCATATCATTGAATCTCGCAATGCTGAATATTTTGAAGACAAGTTTGCAAGGCACAAAAATATTGTTCTAGCGGATCTTCCGGAGAATGATGAGAGTGCAAAGCAGACAGAAGTCCTTAAAGAACCAGTAGTCCAAGAAGAAGCTATTGTCGAAGAGACACCAGTTGAACCAGAACTCGCTGAGCCGTCAACTAAGCGAGTAAGGAGGCCGAAAGACTTCGGAGGTGACTTTGTCACCTATCATGTGGAAGCAGATCCGCTTACCTATGATGAGGCGATGAAGACCAGAGATGTTGTATTCTGGAAGGAGGCGATAGACAACGAGATTGACTCAATCACCTCCAACAACACATGGGTGTTGGTTAACCTGCCAGAAGGAGCAAGACCCATCGGATGCAAATGGATCTTCAAGAAGAAGATAAAAGCAGATGGAACCATTGACAAGTTCAAGGCCAGGCTAGTGGCCAAGGGGTTTGCTCAGAAGCAGGGGATCGACTACTTTGACACTTATGCTCCAGTAGCTCGGATGACAACCATCAGATTGTTAATTGCTCTAGCAGCAATACACAAGCTGGTGATACATCAGATGGATATGAAAATGGCATTCCTTAATGGCGAGCTGACCGAAGAGATCTACATGCAACAACCAGAAGGTTTTGTCGTCAGAGGACTGGAAGACAAAGTCTGCAAGTTGATGAAGTCTCTGTATGGTTTGAAACAAGCTCCCAAAATGTGGTATGAGAAGTTTGACAAGGTGATAAGGTCAAATGGCTACAGGGTCAGTGAAACAGACAAGTGTGTCTATACGAAGTTTGCTGACGGAAGAGGAGTAATCGTTTGTCTTTACGTGGACGACATGCTAATCCTAGGTACGGATTTAGGCTGTGTCACAGAGACAAAGAAATTTCTCTCGACCAAGTTCAGTATGAAGGACTTGGGGGATGCCGATGTTATCTTGGGGCTCAAGATCATCCGGACAGGCACGGGAATAGCACTGTCACAATCTCATTACATTGAGAAAATGCTCACTCGATACGGGTATCAAGATCTTCCTATAATTGATACACCGTACCGGAGTGATCAGAAGCTGGAGCCAAATTCGAGAGAAAGCGTCAAGCAGTTGGAGTACGCCAGCGTCATCGGAAGCTTGATGTACGCTACTACTGCCACAAGGCCTGACATAGCTTTTGCGGTGGGAATGCTGAGTCGGTTCACTAGCAACCCAGGCGTTGAACACTGGAACGCTGTGAAGCGTGTTATAAGATATCTAAAAAAGACTCAGACATTTGCACTATACTACAGCGGAGATCCGTCAGTAGTGGAAGGCTTCAGTGATGCTAGCTGGTGTTTAGAGGTGGAGAGCGAGTATTCTACAGGTGGATTCATATTCGCTTTGGGCGGAGCTGCTATATCATGGAAATCGAAGAAGCAGACAATATTATCTCGCTCCTCCATGGAATCTGAATTCTTTGCATTGGATGCTGCTGCAGATGAAGCAGAGTGGCTTCGAGAGCTCATGTATGATCTTTCAGTGGTTGGAGCTCAGATACCGGCAATCCCGATATACTGTGACAACCAGGCGGCAGCAGCAGTAGCATCAAATGAACTCTTTAAAGGGAAAAAGAGGACTGTGCGGTTAAAGCACAGAGCAGTGAACGATCTCATCAAACGAGGCGTCATTGCAGTGATCGATGTTCGGAGTCAGGAGAACCTGGCGGATCCGTTCACGAAAGGCCTCAAACGACAGCTGGTCGAGGACACAGCAAGGAAGATGGGTTTGAAGGCATTCTAATATTGTGTCATTATAATCCTATCAATAAATTTTATGTTATTGGTTCAAAGAGAAATCTATCAGATATTTAATTTTTTGATTCAAGGGAGGACTATTGACTGGAAAAATATTAGTGAACAATGGGTACTTGTTCTGCAGAACATAGAAGGGTTTCGGACCCAGAACCACTGTTGTCTACTATAAATTTTCTACGGAAAATTGATCCTGTGGGAAGGATGGCATAATGCCTTAATGAGTTCTCAGACTGAGTGAAGGTCTGTTATGCTTTACAGGAAGCATGGTAGCACAGCACTACAAGGAGTGTGACTCCATGCTATGTTTGGCGGTGACTCCACCATGAGGTTCTCGAAGGAGGTAAATCCTCGACTATGTTAGCCAAGTCACAGCGGCGTAGCACCGCAAATAGGCAGTTGGCCTAATGCTGTATATTGAATTAAAGAGGGATGTAGTCAGCACTACAAAGAGGAGGTGTTCCGCATGTTACGGGTGGCACGACACCACAATGAGGTAAATCCTACTAGGGATAAAGCCTCGGCCTTGCAAGCCATGTCGTAGCGGCGTAACACCGCACAGAAGCGTAAGAATTCATGCTGGGTAGTTTGTCACTACAAAGGGGCTAGACCTCATGCTACGGGTAGTATGACACTACGATGAGGTTCCCGGTGATTCGGGGTAAGGTCCTCGGCTTAAGGCCATGTCATAGCGGCGTAGCACCGCAAAGGAAGCGTTGGACGCTTTATGCCATGTTTCTTTAATAAAGAACTCACCTATAATGTATGGACAGAAAAATAGGCCGTTTCTTGAGGGTAAATTTGTAGACGCCCAAAATACATATATTGAAATCCAGGCTGGCACAAGGCCTTTAATGTGCAGCCAGAAGCACAGATAACTACATTATGTGAGTGGAAAAAATTACAGTTGTGGTACAGAATTCAAGGCGTAGTCCATTATTGTATCATACTGTTGTTCAACCCATGCGGGAAGATTCAAGTCGTCAGCGACATCTATCCTAATGCATAATGGACAGTTATTATGTGGAACGCTTAACTCATATATATAGAGATATGTGGGAGATGTTGGTGTTTTATTCTATGTGTTGTGTGTGTTCACAACATTCTATTGTTAAAAGATAGTCCCACATCGGAAAATCACACCAATATGTATCTCTATATATTACTTATGAAGGAATAGAGAGATGCACATAGGTTGAGGCCCAATGGAGGGTGCCATGTAGGGGGATTTTACATAGAGGTGAGAATAAGAAACCAACTTTTGGCCAAAATGAAAATAGATTGGAGCTAAGCCCCGAAGGGGCTTAGCGACTAGGACTCGAACTCGGACTCGGACTCGGGCTCGGGCTTGGGCTTGGGCTAATGGGCTTTTGAGGCTTAATGTGGCTTTTTGATGGCACTTTGCACTTAGCACGACAGCTCGTCGCAAGGCGCATTGTGCACGTCCGCGGGTCCTGTGGGCTCAGATCCGAAAATGGCTCAGATCCAGAAAATCCGGATCTGGCATTAATCCAGGGCGTACGTTCAGAATTTGAAAAGCCCATCTCGTGCCTATAATATCAGCAGCATCTCCTCTCTCCAGGGTTACAGAAAATAATCAGAGAATTTCCAGAGAGAGAGAGAAGTGCTGCTGCTATTCCGAGGAGTCGTCGACATTTTTGGCCAGCGTTCTAAAGTTCTCTTCGAACTTGCTGGTTCCTGGAGGCTTGTCCGTAAGGCGGATATAGCTTTGAGCGCCGGTGATCTTTCACCCCAGCAGGCTTTCTTCTTTCTCTGTTGCCTTCGAGAATACCGTCGCTTCTCTTTAGAAGTTATACGGTTCTGTTGCCTTCGAGAAATATTACGAAATCTCTTTAGATTCTCGTAATACAACATCACCTTCTTTAGGGTGTTGTTGCTGGAAACATTGTCTTTACAATTGTTTCTGAACTCGTGTTTTTCCATCGATTGTTCGCCAAGGGACTAATATAAACTACAAACGTGGGTGTGTCATAGGCCATCCAATTTTTCTCAAAATTACATATACACTATATTTCAATCATTAATTTTCCAGTGCATATCAAGACTATTAATTTGCAAATTAGAGTTAGTTTGAACATCTGTGTATGAGAAAATACTATTAAAATAACAACATGAGACTAAACAACGCCATCAACTAAAAGAAGACATTACAATATTGTCAAATAAAATATTTTACAACACTTTAAATATATAAAATTGTGTAGAATATTTTTTTTCCCGTCTTTGTTTACTTGTACTAAAACATTTCTAAAATTATGTTTGTATTAAAATATTATATTATTATTATGGTAATTCAAAATTACAAATCATTTAGATAATTCTTATTGCAATTTATTAAAACTTTATTAGAAAATTACAAATCATTTAGATAATTCTTATTGCAATTTCTATCCACTAAAATATTTGTCAACGTATATTTTAGAATTATTTTGTATAAGGGTACCAAGTTTATAATTTAAGTAGATTTTGGCCTGGTTTGGTTCGCGGAATCTCCAGGTTGGAAAAGGAAAGTGATTAGGCCTCGTTTGGTTCACGGATTCAAGGAATCCGGAAAGGAAACTTGTTCCTTTCCTTTGTTTGGTAGCCACAAATTTGGAAAACACTTTCCTGACATGGAGGAAAATAGGAGAAAAAATGGTTCCTCTCATGACCCATGGGATTCATTTTTTCTCCTCCTTTTCCAACATTAATTACCAAACATTATGACAAAAGTAGCCTTGATTTATTACCTATCTTACCAATTAACTCTTCATTATAATTATGTTGACATTGGATATTGTTGGAACAATGATATATTTTTTCTTTCCTTTCCTACACCAACCAAACATAGAAAAGGAAATTTGATAGGAATTCTACTTTTCCATCCCCATGAAAAATACATGGAAATTGATTTCCTTTCCGTGAACCAAACGAGGCCTTACTTTCCTATGTTTGGGTGCCCAAGGAATTGAGGAGGAAAGGAAAATAATTTCCAATGGAAGAAAAATTATGGGAGAAAGTGTTTCCATCCATCCAAGTAGGAATCACTTTCTCATAGTGAAGTAATCACTTTCCTTTCCACATTCCTTGGCATTTCCAAACATCGGAAAGAAAAATCAATGGAAAACAAAATTTCTCAAAAGAAAGGAAATGACAAAGGAATTGATTTCCTTTCCTTCCATTCCGTGAACCAAACAAGGCCTTTTAAGTATTTGTTTTGTCCGTTTTAGAGTTTGAAAACTTGAACTTTTTGCGACACATTTTAGTAAAAATTTGACTTTCAGTAGCGAAATGAGTTTTTTAATAACAAATGTTTCGCAACTAAAAATTTCAATATCTAAAATTTAAAACGGACAATCCAGTACCCAATATATAATTAGATTCTAAATCTGATACTCTTATAGAAAATAAACTTTTATTTTAAGGGGCCACGAGATAGTTAGTTGTTTGTCGAACACTTCCTTGTTCTTACAACTCCAAAATTATATGTCAGATTCGAAAAAGTTGTCGAACTGGAGAAAATTTTGATACAGTAGACTGTATCAAAGTTTTGATATAGTCTCTGTATGACATGTGGGCCTTTCTCTTTTTTTCGTAAATGGTGTAAATAAATATATATAGATGGTCCACCTGAGATACAGAGGCTATATTAAAATTTTGATACGACATTTTGTATCAAAGTTTAGCTCGATTGAACTCTTCACAGAGTTGAAATAGTACAACATCCGTTGGTCCATGGTCATGGCATGCATGAATTGATGACGATGACATCTATGTGTGCATAATATGATGATCATTAGGTTCCATCGAGACAACCACTGGCCACCTACCCACGTGTCCCTGTCCTTCGTCCACAATAATTGCACAGTTTTGATCCGGGTCGGCCCACACTCCCAAATGGAACAAAATAATTGTTCATGATTACAAAACCGAATTAATCTTATTGCTCCATTGGGGTTGGTTTGGTTTCCAGGAAAGGAAAAGAAATGAAAAAGTTTTTTTTTAATTATAATTGGTATTATAAAAAAAAATTACATTTGGAAAGACCATAAAAACAAAAAAAATTATACAAAGAAATAAAATTAGCTTTATTTAAACAGAAGACGAAGAGTTTGCAATATTTACATTAAGAGGAATGGAGGGCGTACAATATTTTTTTGGCACTTAGCGCCATCTCATATGGCACCTACGTTTCTTATAAAATAATAGTCTTGTGCCATCTAAGATAGCATACATTTTTTTTATTTTTTTAAATAGTCTTGTGCCATCTCATATGGTGTCTATTTTTTTTATAATAATATTATATTTGAAAAATATGTAAGAATTTATCTCTGAAGTTATTTTAAATTTTATTTGAAAAAATAATCTAGCATCTTAAATTATTTCTAAAGATTTGAAAAAAAAAAATTTAAGATTTTTAATTATGATGTTTTTCTAATATTAGATTTAAACAAATATATAAGATTTAAAAAAGAAGAAGATAAAATTGTATATAAAGAGTTAAAATTATTTACGGATGAGAAAATAAACTATCATGAATTTGTTTTTGGGTACTATGTAAATTTAGGAAAACTTTTCTCTTCTATGTAAATCCTAAATTTTTATAATACTATTTTAAAAAATTTTGGGCGCCATCTAAGATAGGGCAACACTTTTTTTTTGAAGACGCCATCTTAGATGACGCCAAATTATTTTAAAAAAAATTGAGCGCCATCTCAGATGGCGCCATAACGCAATCTAAGATGGCTCTCTATCATTCTATAAAACTGCAAATTTCTCCTATTATGAGTAAATATAGCTAATTTTGTCACACTCTATAAAATTTTCTGCCATAAAAATTGGAAGGAAAAATAAATCATTGGAATAAAAAAAAGTGAATTCTTGGAATGTAGAGCTGCCAAATGGGCCGGGCCGGCTCGACCCAAGATAGGATAGACCGGACCGGATATGAGTGCGAAGCTCATAGGCTCATGTACTATAGCGGGCCGGTGGTAAGCAGCAAAACATGACAGCAAATGCAATGTGATTTGTTATTATAGTTATAAATTTTGTATACGAGATGATGTTCTTGTTTTGTTGGTAGATGGTACCGTTGAGATTTTCTTCTAATAAGAAGGTGACATTCATGTAAATGATGCATTGTTGTGATTTCACACCTTGTACACACACCACCCGTGAGAAAAAAAGAAGAAGAAAAAAATCGTTCATTGAGATGATTAGTTGCCTACCTTTCCAAATTGACAAATCTATTTGTTAATGACAACATTAAGCATTAGTAACTAACAAAGGTACCATTCTACACATGTATAAATGACGGCCGACCACGCGGTCCGTCGTGCAGCGTCGTAAGGGCGTCGAGAAGACGTCGTGTGCATAGAAGTCGTGGACGAAGCGAGGCGTTGAGTTGCCGGCGTCGAAAGATGTCGGTCGTCCCGTGAGACTCTGGAGCATGCGGAGTGCGGAGGCGTACGCGTGGGACGGCGATGAAAAAGTCAGTGCGGACAATATTCGCACGAAGAGTCTGAAACGACATGATGATCGGCTAAAAATCGTGTACGGAAAGATATACGATTTAACTGAGCTCGTACGTGCTGGTAAAAAAAAAAAAAAAATAATAAAGGTCTTGCTTGCAAGCTCAACTTATAAATTTATAATATTAGGGCCTGTTTGGATAGATGTAACTATTTGAAAGTATGAAAGTGACACTTACATCATGATGAGTTGCAGGACACTTGCAGCAAGTCGCACTTTCCAAAATGTGTTTGGATAGAGTACATTTTGTCTGCTGCAAGTGGAAAAAAAATGAGTTTGTTGTTTGGATGGTAGTTGAAAGTGGACAAAAGGGACTTCAGTTGTTTGGATGGTTGTTGAAACTTGAAAGTGGATGTTTGGGTTGGATGTTTTTGTTAAAGATAAATTAAACTAATTCTTATAATTAAACACATTACTATAATTAAACATACAAATTATTATTAATATATTTTATTATTACTGGTATTAATTATTATTAGTATTAAGTATTATTAACACATAATAAATTATAATTATTTTTTTAATTAAAAAACAAAAGAACATTTTTTTAAACCCATTATTAAACATCTACCCATTCTATTCCGTTCCCAGAATAAAACCCATTTTTGATAATTACCTATTAAAAATTAAATTTACACATTGCCATTATTATCATTAATAAATTAATTTACCATAATAAAACTATTCCCTTCCATTCCCACAGAATAAAACCCATTCTCCCCTCCGCCCCAGCCGCCTCCTTCCCTTCCTCCTCTCCGCCTTCCTCCCCTCCCTCCCTCCCTCCCTCCTCTCCGCCTCTTCTCTCTTCCCAAGTCTGCGCGGCCGTTGACCTCGGCGGACAATGTAACACCCACATTTCTGAAATTAGGAAAATTTTAAGTTTTGTATTTATAATCATTTATTAAGGATAATTAATGCATGTTATGATTTTAGATGATTTTTGGCTAGTGTAAACCATTTAATTTGTTGATTTGTGAATTGGGGGTTAAACTAAGGAAACCCTAGTTATTCCTTAACCTAGAAGTTTGCCATGACCATGTGAGCCGAGCCATAGGCTTAGAACATCAAATTAGTGATTTTAGTCTAAAAGGGTATTTTGGTAATTTACTAGATTTTATTTGGAATTATATGATTTTAATATTATTTAATTATTGTTAAGTGTCATGAGAGCCCCTAACGTAGTTTACCCTAATCTAGAGATTAGTTACTAACCTAGAATGCTAAGGGGATAGATATTTACTTTTAGTCAAAGGTTGGAAATATCTTAGAGTGCACTTTATTAGATATTTTCCACAAAACCCTCAAAAGGTCAATACTTTGGCATGAAAGTCCTTCCCTTCACTTGGAAGCAACCTAGAGGACACCCCTCCCCTCATTTTGGCCGGCCAAGGGCACCCCCTACCATGCCCCCTTCCTATTTAGTCACCCCATCATTCATTCAAGCCTTTTTACAACTTCATGAAACATTGAAAAAAAAATCCTCCACTTCAAACATCCATAACTTGATCACTTTTGATCCAGTAGTAGATGATGTCTTTCGACCCTCATCCCTCGGCAATGATGATACGACAACCTATCACTATATCTTATATAGTAGTAGATGATGTCTTAGTATTACATTATGTGAGTTCATCTTGATTCTGTTACATTCTTCAGATACTAGATACGATAAGAACATATACTACACCATATGTACAGAACATAGATGATTCACACTAATGTATGCTAGAATGAATCTTGGGTTGTGTTCTGAGCCATTCGTTCTCACACTTGAAGATAAATCGAATTATAACGACGGATATTAGGTTACTCTTCAGGATAATTGATGTCTATTTTATATTAATTTGGTTTGGTCTATATGATTCTTGGATAATTGGCGTGCATTAAATTCGTATGTGCATATTTGGTCTATGTGATTATTGGATAATTGGTGTGCATTATATATTGGTTTGGTTTATGCATATTTTTGTGAACAAGGAAAGTGCTGTAATTTTTTTTAAAAAAAATTCTCAGTTACCGACGGACTAGTGACCGGTTAGCGACGGATATTTTCAGCTCCATTTGCATTAGTCTACGGTACGACATGGTGATCAGGACATAGTTCCTACAACCATTCGAATGGCGAGACAGAAACTATGTAGCCGTAGATAAAGTTGCCTGTCCTCCGACCCTCATTCCTCGACAATGATGATACGACAACCTATCACTATATCTTATATAGTAGTAGATGATGTCTTAGTATTACATTAGTGAGTTCATCTTGATTCTGTTACGTTCTTCAGATACTAGATACAATAAGAACATATACTACACCATATGTACAGAACATAGATGATTCACACTAATGTATGCTAGAATGAATCTTGGCTTGTGTTCTGAGCCATCCGTTCTGATCAATCATCTTCCTTCTCCTCTCCTCCAACACGGCTCTGAACCAAGACTCACCGTGATGAGTGCTACACCAAGACTCACCGTGATGAGGTTAGTGATTTATTTAACCTAAGACATGGGATCATAGAATCGAAGACAGTTGAGACCAAGACTGTAAACATTATGTGAGTTCATCTTGATTCTGTTACATCCTTCAGATACTAGATACGATAAGAACATATACTACACTATATGTACAGAACCTATATGATTCATACTAATGTATGCTAGAATGAATTTTGGGTTGTGTTCTGAGCCATTCGTTCCCATACTTGGCAATTAAGCCATTCGACTGGCGAGACAGAAACTATGTATCCGTAGATAAAGTTAACTGTCCTCCGACCCTCATCCCTCGGCAATGATGATACGACAACCTATCACTATATCTTATATAGTAGTAGATGATGTCTTAGTATTACATTATGTGAGTTCATCTTGATTATGTTACATCCTTCAGATACTAGATACGATAAGAACATATACTACACTATATGTACAGAACGTAGATGATTCACACTAATGTATGCTAGAATGAATTTTGGGTTGTGTTCAGAGCCATTCGTTCCCATACTTGGCAATTAAGCATGTGAAATAGAACTGATTATGTTTAGTTTGTCTTACGATACAGATTTTTACATCCAAATTGAAATGGATCATTACTTCATTGATCGTACATGGATGTACTAGCGGATCAACCTCCTAGACCGTAGGTACTTATAAGTATTGACCGTATCGGATTAGTATCGATCTATCGTTTTGGTATGGGACGTATCGGTTGGTATTGGTCTTAGCGAATTGGTATCGTCCTATCCGATATGTATCGGCTGTATAGCTAGGATTCATATTGGCCTTATCAATTTGGTATCGGTCATATCTGATAGGTATCGGCCGTGTTGGATTATTATATACCATTTCAGATTAGTATCGTGGAAGGTTTAGTAACAACTGTACTTGAATTTCTCTCTTCTAGAGCTAGATTACCATTACAAGAGAGTCACGAGAGCGTAGATGTCCAGTTACAGAACATACATACTTCCTTTTCAATCTTACTTTTCCTGATAAAAAGGAAGTATGTATGTCACTGTAACTGGCCAATCACGATCTGGTGATTCTCTTGCAATGGTATTCTAGCTCGAGAAGAGAGAAATCCAAGTACAGTTGTTACTAAACCTTCCACGATACTAATCCGAAATAGTCTATACTAATCCAACACGGTCGATACCTATCGGATATAACTGATACCAAATCAATAAGGCCAATATGAATCCTAGCTATTCGGCCGATACATGTACATATCGGATATAGGACGATACCAATTTGTTAAGGCCAATACCAATATGATACGTCCTATACCAAACCGATAGACCGATACTAATCTGATACACTAGATACTAAGTACATCTGGCCTATACCAGCGGATCCACAAATTACTGCACGATAGGCCCAACGACTCCAGTTACATCCGGTTATTGGTGAGTACATGATTATATAGTAATTCTGTTAGTCTTGTGATATAGATTTTTACTCTCTCATGCTACCAATGTCACAACTTTTCCAGTGCTGCTCCCTCTAATGATGATGAACGCAAAAAATCAACGTCACAACTTTTATAACTTGAGTAAATTTCTTTATCCTATATAAAAATTTCTGTTGTCAGAAAGATGGCTCCTAGGACTCGTCGAGGTGGTGCTGCTAGAGGTAGGGGTCGAGGCAAGAAACCCTTAGAGGTCGACACGGAGGAAGTCTCCGTCGTCAAACAAGAGCCGGTGACTGTTAAGAAGAAGGTGTTACCAAAGGTCGAGGTCAAAAAAGAACCGATGACCATCAGGGAAGAGATTGCTCCCAAGCTTGAAGCTAAGGAGGAGCTACCGTCAGAGAGTAGAAGCATCGGGACCGACCCTCCTGTCCCTACAGAAGATCTTAACTAGATTGAGCCTTCGTATGCAAAGTGGCTGATAGAATGGTACATACCTCAACGCAACTATCATCCCTGGATGTGAGGATTCATCGTCTGACTTGTGGTCTTTGTTGAGGCCAAAGTCGATTTTCCTATGTGTTTTGGAACATTTGTGAAAATTTTGGAATATTTGTGCTATGATCGGATTATAACGATGGATATTAGGTTACTGTAACTGGCCAACTCTTTCCTACGTGTTTTGGAATATTTGTGAAAAATTTAGAATATTTGTGCTATGATCGGATTATAATGATGGATATTAGGTTACTCTTTCGGATAATTGATGTCTATTTTATATTAATTTGGTTTGGTCTATATGATTCTTGGATAATTGGTGTGCATTAAATTCGTATGTGCATATTTGGTCTATGTGATTCTTGGATAATTGGTGTGCATAATATATTTGGTCTATGTGATTATTGGATAATTGGTGTGCATTATATATTGGTTTGGTTTATGCAAATTTTTGCGAACAGGGAAAGCGCTGTAATTTTTTTTTCAAAATATTCTCAGTTAGCGACGGACTTGTGACTGTTTTGCGACGGTTACTACCAGTTTCTGACTACTTTTCGACGGCTATTCCGTTGCTAACTGGAGATTTGAAAATGTTTCCAGGTAGCGACGGATGGTCGACGGATTATCTGTCGGCATGGTATATTGTTCGACGGAATAGCGACGACCTATCCGTCGCCCTTCTTCTGGAAATACTAAGAATTTCCAGAACAAGATCGACGGATAATCCGTCCGTATTCCGTCGATATATATCGAGGAATAGCGACGACTTATCCGTCGCCATGTTGCTGGAAATGACATGAATTTTTAGAAGCTGATCGACGGATTTTCCGTCAGAAAACCATCGCTAATCCGTCCTTTGTTATCGAAGGCGTCGACGGATTAGCGACGGCATGATACACTCTGATACGCTATTACGACGAGTTACCGACGAAAATTTACGTCGCTATTGTCTACACATTTCAGTACTTAATACTTGAAAAGGACACTAGTCCGTCGGAATGTCGTCGCTACTGCTTTGTATTGTTAAGTCGATAAAATGTTGCTATTTCATCGCATGACGACTACGTAGCGACAGACAGTTATTAGCGACGAGCTGATTACCAACGGATTTTTTTGGCCAAAATCCGTCAGTGATCGGTCGCTAATTGTAATTATCATCGGATTGGCGACGGATATGGCCGTCGCTAAATCGATAAATTTTGGTAGTGTTAGTCAAAGCATTAGATGAGCCTGGCTGGAAGGATGGCACATAACTGAGCTGCTGAAAGGATGCGCCTGGCTGAGAGCGCATGGTGATTGCTGCGCCTATTTGAGGGCGCATGGCGATTGCTGTGCCTATTTGAGGGCGCATCGCGATTGCTGCACCGAGCTGTAGACTTAGGATCTTTTCTTTTTAGAAATTCTCCTTTGTACAACCTTTTCTAGACATATAATAGATTTTTATATGAAATAAAAATCCTCTTTTGATGTCTATTCTATTACATCTGTGTCGAGTACTTTATCTGAGCTCCATGGCACATGTAGTGTTTGGCGCATAGGATTCCTGATCGTGAAATTCCATGCTTCTACAAGACCCCCTTCAAAGTTTTCAAAACTTTTTGTCAAGTTTTGGAATACTTTGAATAAGAAGTATGGTGGTTGGGGCGCATGACTGTCGGGGCACATGACTGTTCGGGCGCATGGATACTCTGTGCATCAGTGATGGGCGCATGCACCTCTCAGTTAATGCAAATGATAACGCCTCGATAACCAAGAAGATTAATGATGATCTTTTTGGATTTATTTGCAGTTATCTCCTTGCAGAACCCGAGGCGGCGGCTGAGGTCATACTTCATCGGTTCACGCGTGCGACTGAGCCTATAAATAGGTGTGAGATGGAGAGAGAGAGAGAGTTCTTTCTCTCTTTGCTTTTGCCTTTTAGAGTTCTTCTTCGAAAAACCCTAACTTTCTTCTTTCAAGGAATGGCTCCCAAGACTCCTCGCAGTGGTGCTGGCAGGGGAAAGGAGCCGGCGGAGTTCGCCAAAGAGGATGCCCCTGTCACCATTGTGACTCCGGTCGACGTTCGGCCCGCGGTGACGGGTGAGTATCGTCTTCTCCACTTTTTTGTTTAGACGAGTTTGGATCACACGGCTGAGTTGTGTGCTCTAACTCTTTGTTGCCGACGCGCATAGACGTCTGTCCTGATGATGGGCCGAGGTTTATTCCACCGACGTGCATGGGTTTAGGCCCTGATTATGCATCGAGGTTTTACTGCTAATACGCATGGGTTTACACCCTGATGATGTGCCAAAGTTTCCCTGCTGACGTTCATGGGCTTACACCCTGATGATGCGCCAAAGATTCACTACTGATGCGCATGGGCTTACACCCTGATGATGCGCCGAAGCTTCACTGCTGATGCGCATGGGTTTACACCCTGATTATGCGCCGAAGCTTCACTGCTGATGCGCATGGGTTTAGACCCTAAATGATGCGCCAGGCTGCTTGGCATACTTTGTCTTCTTAAAGCTTCTTGCTTGACTTTTGTTTTTATTGTGTCAGTGTCGATGACTATCCCTTTGCTGAATGAAGTCCTTCTGGATGCTTCTCTTTGTCAAATGGGAGTTAATTTCGATGAGGAGGTTATTAACCCTGCGAAGGATGCTATCCTACTGAACCAACCTCCTGAGAGAATGCTGTAAATCCAGAATCAGTCGCCGGTTTTCCTCCAGAGTATGATGTAGAGTGGTAAACTGGAATCTGCTGAGTCCGAGGATGTGACCTTCTTAAAACCTGCCTTTTTGTTTGGTGACCGACTGATCTCCACCGAGGCGAAGATACGGAAGATCAAAGAAGATTGGTTCTTCTCTACGAAGGGCATGGTTCCGTATATGCGACAACTTGAACGCCAGTTGCCGCTGACGGCCTTCTATCGTTTAGCTTCCAAGAGAAGGATGCCCCGGGAACTTACTCCTTCTCAAGAAGGGGCAGTGGGGGGGTACTCTTTCGATTGATGTTACCTCGAATCAAAGGGATACCTTGGCCGCCTCGCGAGCCGGACCCTCGTTCAGTTGCCGAACTTTGTACCCTGGGAGCCTCTATAGTGAGGTCCCTAATGACACCTTTGCCTTCAGTGCTTCGACCTTTGCAAATCGGATGCTAACATAGAGGGTCATGTATCCGAAAGGTAGCTTTAGGGTTGAAGGTTGGTGTCACCACATGCCGAAGTGGGACGAGTTGACCATTTGGATGTTGTCGAAATTCAAGGCTGAGCTTAAAGAGATTGGGCTGACGGCCGCTATCCGTGCCACACAGGCTGGCGTGGATCTCAATAAGCATATGTTCCTTGCACTCTTGAAAATGTTCAACGCCCAGACTGGCACTTTTTTTACTCCGGTGGGGTAGTTGGGGTTGGCTCTCCATGAGATGTACGAGGTGTCCAAGCTTCCTTGGGGCTCGAAACCGTACGAGGAATATTTCCCATCGAAGAAGAGATCCTTGTTCTGGAAAAGAAGGACCCGAAGATGATGGTTGTTTTCAAAGAGGTGGCGAGCCATCATTATCTGATGCAACGGAAGGACAAAGGCAGGACTCAGCCTCATGTGACAGCTTAGAGGGATTACGTCTTCAAGCAGTATTTGGCGGACTCTTCGAAGATCTGATTTATGACTCCGCAAGGGCTGAAACCTGCGGAAGTGACTTCCGAAATGAGCCGACTAGACGAGAGAGCCCCCGTTCAAATGAGAGTGTTAAAAATGCGTATAGCTACTTCTGGCACTGTGTACACCGGATGTCATCTAAGGCAGTGTTGACGGCATACTTGATGATATGGCTCCGGGATTGTGTGTTCGCGGGTGGATCTGGTGCTGTGGAGAGGGTACACCGGAACCTTAATTTGTCCGTCATGAAATTGGTCTTTGGTCGTCCTTTAGCTCTCCTCCTCGCGATGGTGTGTAACCTGTTGCGAGGTTTGAGGACCTTTGCTGAGGATGTGATCCATGGGAGAGGTAGAAACGACAACTTTCTCTGGGCCGAACTACCATTCCATTATCTGATGGGATGGCTGATTCTACATCATCCGAACGTGATGAGTCCAGGCCCGGAGGAGGATCACGTTGAAGGTGATGCCTTTATCTGTCGTTTCTACAAGAGGAAGTGGTTGCACACTGGCATCCACGTTTGCAGGAGAGTCTTGTCTTATCTTCAGGGGTGGAAGATCATCAAGGTTGGTCCCATCTTCAAAGATTTTGAGGCTAACCAATATTGGGACGACTCTGGTGAGGATGCGATTACTCTGCCAAAATGGGGTTTTCGTTGGCTGCAAAGTATCCGACCTTCCCACTTGGTCTATCGTAACCAAAATAAGTGCTATCTTGAGCCATATCTACCAAGCTGGTTTGCTCGCCAGTTTGGCTACACCCAGCTAATGTTACGGAATCCCAATAATAGTCTGGGATTTGTCGAGAGTTCGCTAGATGGAGCCCGGGGCTGGCAATATTACAATGCTGGGTGCACTGGTGTTCGTTTCACCACGCCAGTTCGCAACCCTAGGCCACAGATCCTGTATTCGGCCGTTAACCTGTATTGCACCATGAATACTGTGTCCCCTGATTATGATAGGGAGACTAGTTTCATCGTTGGAAATCAGCTGGAGGCAACGACGAATATGTTGGTAGCGGCTCGGTCATATCGTCCACCAGAATTGGCAGGATATCGGGCTCCTGCTGTAGCATCAGTGAGAGGTAATCGGGTAGATCCTCCTGCTGGGAAGAGGCGGGCTGATGCAGAAGCCGGTTCGTCTGTACCAAAAAGGCCAAGGAAAGTGATGACTCCAAAGACTACGTCAATGCAATCAGTCCCTACTGAGGTAAAGAGTCCTTCGCAATCTGGCTCATCTCGTCATTTTGGTGACCTATGCTTTTCTTCTTGTAGGGATCGTCGAAGAAGAAAATCCGTGTTTCAAATCGGGCGTTAGTAAACCGAAGGAGGTGGCAAGCTCCTCTGATGAGCGCATTCCTCCGATGGTGATGTCTCCAGTGGAGGAGAATCCTGAAGATGTTGTTCCTGCGGAGATTTTAGTATCTCCAGACTATGTCGGAAGAGACACCGAGGTTGCAGCAATTTTTGGGATGGGGCAAGCTACCGTGGGGGCCTTGGACGCCGAGGGTCCAGTAGACACGGGGCTTTCCGATGATGAAATAGGGTAGAGTTCGTCGTCTTCAAATGACGTTCCTCCAGAGTTGCATGAGTCTGTTGTGGGGACAACAGACGTGATTGGAACAGAGGAGAGGGTTGATTCTCCTCCCTGTCATGATGAGGGGAGGTCGGTCGCAGCATTGTCGAGCCCTACCCCAGACTCAGCAGCGGAGGCTGAGGTGGCTGCCGACCGGGGGGTAGCGACAGATCCCGTCCCTGTAGAGGGTTTTGATGATGAAAATGAGATTTGTCTGCCGGTATTGACTCTAGGGCGAGTCAGGAGACAAGTGTTGATCTCACTATCATGCCGGAGGGGGGATGTCCCGTACTGCCTGCTGATAGCATGTTGGGGACAAATGAGGTAGCCGCTGATGTCAATGGTCCCTTTGAGCTCGAGAAGGATAAGGGTTTGCCGGAACCCTCTGTTGCTCCTTCTACTTGGGGCACAATATCGATGCCTTTATCGGCTCCTTCTATTCCTTTGGCTCCTCAGGCTAGTGATCAAGCCCCTGTTGAGGATCCTGTTGATGTCGAGGTTCTAGTCTCGCGAGTTGAGGTCGGCGGGCCTTCTTCCGGTCCGCTAACTAGAGCGGCTCCTCCAACTCCTGCTATGACGCCGCAGGTGCTGGCGGATGCAGATGAGTATGTAAAGTTTATTGTTGAGGCGGTATATAAGATGCTGCAGAGGGGTGTGTCGGCGGTGATGAATGCTAACGGGAGTTTTGCGACGACAAAAATCCTAGCACTCCCTCACATCAATCTGATATATACCTACCAGGGCCATGATCATATGGCCGAGATCTTGGAGGCCTCGGTGGCTGAGCTAGACCAGCTGCTTTCTGAGTTACTGTATCCAGCGGAATGATCTCTCCGCCTTGATAGATACGGAGAAGGAGAAGTTGATTGCTGAGACTGAGTCTTCTTACCAGGCCACCGTGAGCGTCTGGAAACGCAAAGTGGCTGAGACTGAAGCTGCAGTGGAGCGGTTGTCTCAGTCCACGCAGGAAAAGGTGGAGCTGCGAGCCGTGTTGGATGCTAGTATCGCGGAGGTTGATGCCCAGATCCGCCGCCTTGAGGACCAGCGGGCCCGACTCCTATTAGATGCCGAGCGTGTCCAGGCTGAACATGTAGCATTCAAGAAGAAGGAAGCAGCTTTCACCCACCGGGCTCTTATCCTGGCTCAGCAGCGGCAGCAGTTGGATGAGAAGCATGAGGATGACACTTCTCCTGAGGCCATAGAAGCGATGCGTCAAGAAGCTGAATGCCGGGTCCTGGCGACTGTGGAGACTCGGGCGACAGATTTGAGGCGTCGGATTGAAGAGCTTTCAGCCAACCCCGAGGATGTTTAGGGATTGTAGTCTATTCTTTTCTTTTCTTTTTTGTTTTATTTTTGCAACTCTTGCTGGGGTGTAATACTTTACTTTTGAATAAAGAATTCCGAGTTTTTGTGGTACGTTCATTTTTGCTATCATGAACTTGATGATTTGTGTGGACCTATTATCTTTTGTGCACCTTGGTTTTTAGGTACATATAATAAGTTCGAGAGAACCGACATATTTGCTCAGAGGTGATGTGGACTTGGCAAATATGGGATTCAAATGATGGAATCTTCCTACTCAGAGGTGTTATGGACGTGGTAGGAATGACTCTGGGGGATACGCGGAACTACTCCGAGATAATGTGGACGTAGAAGTTCTGCGATCAATGTACGGCAACGCAGGGGTTATCTATACGGGATGTTTACTCAGAGGTAATGTGGACGTGGTAAACATGATGGGTAGCGCAGTCTTATGGAGTGTAAGATTTCGCTTTGTAGGGTGTAGGGGAACAACTCAAAGGTAATGTGGACGTGGTTGTTCCTCTACTGGAGAATGCCACGGAACGACTGGATTCCGGAAGTGTGAGGTTTTGTAGAAGAGAATTGTATGTGAGCCCTGATGATTGGGTCCACGGACTCCCTTGTTGGTTAGAGATGGAAGTACATGTCCGAAAGATGTCAGGAGTAGTACTTCTTTAGGAACTTGCCATTGATGGGTATCATGAACAAGTCCCCATTGGATTTGGCGAGACGGTAAGCACCGTTTGAGTATACCGTCTCTATGATGAAAGGTCCCTCCCACTTGGGCTCGAACTTTTCTGGTGTCTTGTGAGTCAACACCATCGGCCTCCTGACTGCCACAACCAGGTCGCCTACTTGGAAAGTCCTCTGCTTGACCTTCTTGTTGAACGTCTGTGATATACGGGCTTGGTAAAGTTCGATGCATTGTTGAGCTAGAAGATATTTTTCGTCAAGCGCCTCCAATTCTCGCAGACGGTAACGTTGATTGTCTTCTTCTGTGAGTTGATTTGTGATCGCTACACGGAATGAGGGTATCTGGATCTCGAGAGGCAGTACCGCTTCGCTCCCGTAGACCAGGAAGAATGGCGTGTTGCCCGTCGGGGTCCGTACCGTTGTGCGGTAGGCCCAAAGGCATTCGCCGAACTTTTCATCCCAGTCGCGTTTGTTGGATGACACGACCTTTTTGAGTAGCCTGACGATAGTCTTATTGAACGCCTCGGCCAATCTGTTTGCTGTCGGATTGTAGGCGGTTGAGGCCACGTTTTGGATACGATTCTTGTCACATAATATGCTAAAAATATGGCTGATGAACTAAGGACCGTTATCGTGGATAATCCTGCGAGGTACCCCGAAATGGTAGATGACATGGTGTTTGATGAAGCTGATCACCCTGGAGCTCTTTACTTCTGCCAGCGGGGATGCTTCTGCCCATTTGGAGAAGTAGTCGGTGATGGCTAGGATGAAGCGGTGTCTCCTTGATGAAGGAGGGGTGATCGGTCCTACAATGTCCATGCCCCAGGCTTCAAAGGGCCAAGAGGCGACAGTAGGATGTAGTGGTTCTAACGGTGTATGGATGAAGTCCGCGTGAAGCTGGCACGCATGGAACTTCTTAGCATAGTCGACAACGTCGACTGCCATGGTAGGCCAGTAGTAGCCCATGCGTCGCAGTCGATCCTGTAACTTAGGACCAGGTTGATGAGCCCCGCAAGTTCCGTCGTGAGCTTCTCGAAGGGCTTCGGCTACTTCTTCGTTGGATAAACATCGAAGGAGAAGTCCATCGTAAGAGCGTCGGTACAGCATTTTAGTAGTTGTATCGTAATAGAATCGAAGAAAATGCCTCCTGACTGAGACGGCGTCTTTCGGGTCTTCGGGGGGAATTTCGTAGACAGCGAAGTCGATAAACGGGAACCTCCAGTCTCGGACATTAACACCAGTACTTGTCGGCATAGCCTGGGCCATTTGTGAGCATAGATTGTTTTTAGGACAGACCAAGTCTCGACCAACTACCGTGCCGTAGTGTTGAGTCCCGAGGGGTGCTGCCAATGAGGCTGCAAGGCCAGCCAGAGCGTAAGCCTCCAAATTTTGTAGACGGGGTACATGTTCGATGAAGAACTTAGTAAAGGTTGAAATGATGTTCAACGCAACCCCATGGTAAGGAATCAGATCTTCATGGCGAACTTCGTATTGCCCTCTGATCTGGTTTACGACGAGTTTTGAGTCACCGTAGGCTTCCAGATGATTCACCCCCAGCTGTTGTGCTAACTGTAGTCCCATGATGAGTGCGTTGTACTCGGCAACATTGTTGGAGCACAGCTTTGAAAGGAAGTAAGCACGCTGGATGACCAGCTGATCGGGGGAGACTAATACTACCCCCACTCCTGCGATGATTTGGCCTTTGGGGCCTGTTCTTGAAGCGCCATCGAAAAACATCCGCCAGACGGAGCCTTCTTCGGTGACGTTTGATTCTTGGACCTCATCCGGGATATCTTCATAGAGTCTTGAGGACTCTGGGATGGGGTGTGCAGCTAAAAAATCGGCCAGAGCCTGACCCTTAACTGCTTTTTGTGGAATGAACACCATGTTGTATGGCGTTAGCAAGATCGCCCATGTGGTAAGCCAGGAATTTAATGATCCTGGCTTCTTCATGAGAACTCTAAGCAGATTGACTCGGGAAATGACATGAATTGTCTGGCCCGAGACATAATGGCGAGTCTTTTAGATGGCAAATACCAAAGCCAAGCACTCCTTTTCAATGGGGTTGTACCGGTGTTCGGCCCCGATCAATGTTCTACTGAGGTAGTAGATAGCTTGCTCATAGCCTGTATCGCTATTTTGAGCCAGCAAAGCGCCGAGGGAATGATCCATGGCACGGACGTAGAGGAGAAATAGTTTGCCAGCGATGGGTGCCACCAGGACTGGCGGGCTCGTCAAGTAAGCCTTGATATCATCGAAAGCTTTTTGGCATTCCTCTGTCCAGACGTAAGAGACTCCCTTCTTCATGAACTGGGTGAAGGGTTGACATTTTTTGAAAAGATTTGCTATAAACCTCTGGATGTATGCCAGACGCCTCTGCAGGCCTCGAAGTTCTCGGAGGTTCTTCGGAGGGTCTATGTCGAGGATGGCTTTGGTCTTCTCGGGATCGACATGAATGCCTTTTGCTGTGATAATGATGCCCAAGAACTTTTCGCTATAAACCCCTAGGAAGGATTTAGCGGAATTCATCTTGAGTTGATGCGCCCGTATGAGATCGAAGACTGTCTTTAGGACTTGTAGGTGATCTCCTTTGAGACGGCTCTTGACTGCGATGTCGTCAACATAGCATTCGACTGTCTTGCGAAGATGCTGACGGAATATGGTGCTCACAGCTCGTTGGTATGTCGCACCAGCATTTTTTAAGCCGAAGGGCATCACTGTGTAACAGAAAACCCCCTTCGGAGTCCTGAATGACGTGTGTTTTGCGTCATCGGGGAACATCTTGATATGGTTGTAGCCCGAATACCCATCCATGAAAGACATGCGTTCGAAGCCACACGTGTTGTCGATCATCATGTCGGTGACTGGAAGTGGGAATTCGTCCTTCGGGCAAGCAGTGTTGAGATCCCTGAAGTCGATACAGACTCGTATCTTCCCATTCTTCTTGGTGACAGAGACAACGTTAGCCACCCAATCTGGGTGTTGTTCTTCACGGATGAAGCCGCTGGTCAAGTGTTTGTCCACCTCCTGATCGATGGCGTTCATAATGTCAGGACGAAAGCGTCGCTGTTGTTGTTTGATAGGCTTGGCATCAGGTAAGATGTTAAGCTTATGCATCACGATCTGGGGGTCCAGTCCTGGCATGTCTTCGTAGCTCCAGGCGAAGACATCAATATATTTCTTAGCCAATTGGATTAAAGACTCCCGATCTTCTCCTTTTAGGCTTTTGCTGATGAAAATGGGTTTGGAAGAAGATCCGTCCCCAAGGTCGATCTGCTCGACTTCGTCTTCGGTAGGGGGTTCGCGTAATTCAAAGCGAGACTCCCATTGTTCTTCCAGGCATTGAGCCCAGGGTTCCTCTTCGAAGAATTCCGGCGCTTGGTCTTCGCCTTCATCTTTTTGAAGTTGTACATATGTCATGTTGGCCGATAGCACTCTCTTGAAGACTGAGCCGATACTGGTATCGAAATTCCAAGTTGATGCTTCGGATGAGTGAGAATGTTCTGCTTCTTCTGCCTCCGAGCTCTCTGGAGTTGACGGCGGCATGACATAGCCTACCCCCCGTCGAGTTCGATGATAATAGTCCTACGGCTTTCCTTTAGGTGTTGGAAGCCGGAGAGGGAGACGTCGACCCTTGCCGTAGTTCAGGCCTTTGTTGCTTTTTAGGTCGTAACCAATCTTTTGGATGAGGTACTTTGTTTTGTCTGTGTACCGATAGATTTGTATTCTGCCGGTATCTGGTCCTTGCTCGAGTGGCGGGAGGTCTTAATGACGCTCGACTCTGCCGAAGATGATAGATTCTTTGTCTCGACTCCGCGGTGGGACTACAAAACATACCCCTTGGGACGGGACTACTCGATTTACATGATTGACGGTCGTTATTTGTGTTTGCAACGACCGTAGAGCGTTATCTAATGTATACATGGCATTCCAATGTGGAAGACTAGAATAATTAAAAGATACTCTATTATTGATGAAACACGAGATTTTATCCTGCGGGATTACATTGTCCAGAGAGGGTGCATCTACATCAGCAGAGATATATTCCCCTAGCTCTTCATCTGTGAGTACTGGGGTTGGATCGGGAGAGTCCACCACAGCTTTGGTCTTTGGGTCTGAGAGGACTATGTGGGCCTTCTCTGACAGCTTGGATTGCGGCGGTTTGCCTTTAAGACGCACCTTCACAGGTGCCTCCACTGTGCCTCCGGTGATTGGTGCCTTCCCCTGTAGTTTTGCCACAAGGGGAGCTGATGTTTGAGGCGGCTTTCCCTTGAGCCATATCTTCAAGGGAGCTTCAGGAGTAGTTGGTGCTTTCCCGGGTAGCTTGATGTTCATGGGAGGCAACTTTTGAGGCAGTTTTCCTTTGAGTCGGATCATCAAAGGAGCGTCGGGAGTCATCTCAGGCTCCATGTCCGGCTCTGCTGCCGTTTCTGCTTCATCGTCAGCATCATTGGCTTCCTCCTCGTCAGGTGACTTGTACAAGGAGGAATCGGTGAAGTAGGCTTCAACCCCTTTGAAAGGGTCAATGTCCGCGAACTCCGTCCGGATGACGTCGTTGGTGGACACGTACTTTATACATTGGTGGAGCGTGGATGGCACCACCATGTACTCATGCAGCCATGGACGACCCAACAGGAGGTTGTAGTTGACGTCAGCATCCACAACATAACAAGTCACCTCAGTTCTGAGGTTACCGATATGGCACTTGAGCCATATTTTGCCCAGCGGCTCGCTTTTACTAGCATTGAAGCCACTGATTGTTGTGTTGGAAGGCGCCAATCGGTACATTAGGATGCCCAGTGTTGAGAGCAGCATCTTCGGAATGATGCTGAGGGAAGACCCCAGATCGATCAGAATCCGCTTCACCTTGACAGAACCGATATACCCTGTATAGTACAGCGGCCTGTTGTGTCGGTTGTGCTTGAGCAGCATGTCTTGTTGGGTGAAAGTTATGTTGGGGATAACTTCATCCGCATAATGACAGTACGCACATGTCGTCGAAGTATCCTCAGGCTGCTTGACCTGACTGATGAAGGACTCAGCATCCTTCAGGGCTTCGCAGAGAGCTTCACGAGTGTCCTTAGAAAGACGAAGGAGCTCGAACAGAGATAGGCGGGCAGGAGTATTGGCCAGTTGTGCCAGTACGTCGAAGTTGTGGGGCTTGGCTAGCCCCGAAGCATTCTCCTTTCGTAGAGGTCTGTCGAAACGAGCCTCTACATGCTTCTGCTTATTGGCTACTGAGGGCTTAGATGGGCCCTCTTCCTGGGCAGCAGGGATGGTGCAAGGCAGCACCACCTCGACGGCAGCTTCGTCGGGTTGGGCATTCTGATGTGAACGCGTCTATACATGAAGTGCCTCTTCCGTAGAGGAAGAGATCATACGGCAAGACTTGATCTTTCTGTCTTTGGATTTGGAGGCAGAGCGCACCTCCGGTTGAGTAACCTCGGAGACAAGATCAGGGTGAACCCATAAGATCTCTCTCCGAGATGTGGTGAGTGGGATGAGTTCACTCATATTGTCACGAGTAGGTGGTAAGTTAACCACCTCCATTGTCGCCTTCGGGATGGGGACGATGCCATCTTGTGTTGTAGTTGGCGGCAAGGCGCCGAACTGGAGTGACACCACGTTGGCCGAAACTGTCTTCTCCTCGTAGTCGACGGAGATAACATCCGCATTGATCATGCGCTGGATGTAGTTTTTGAGGACGTAGCAGTCCTTGGTTGGGTGTCCGACAAATCGATGATAGTGACAGTACCTCGGATTATCCACTTTCCCAACCTCGTCGGGACGCTTTGGGTCCTGCAGCTTGATCTTGTCACCCTGCTTTAGTATCTCAAAGAGTTGCAGGGTGTCTTCATCGTTGAAAGAATAAACCTTCTTTGGTCTTGGTGCAAGTGGAGGCTTCTGAGTAGGCGCTGATGCGCCTTTTGAGGCATTGACAGTCAATGCATGTTTTCCTTTCGTCTTTCGTCTGGGGTTGTTGGCTGCAGGCCATTTTCCCTTGTCCTCAAATGCAGGAAAACTGACACCCAGAAGACGAGCATTGGCCGCCTTCTTTTCTGCGGCTTCGGCTTCGATGATCAAGGAACTCCAGTCGGGAGGAGGAGTAGAGTGGAGCCAGAGTTTGACTGCAGGCAGCATGTTCATGCTGCAGGAGGAGAGAAGCGCGTGTTCTGGCATGCCCGGAGGTAGTATGAAGCAGGTCTGTCGGAAGCGTTCGATGAATACCCAAACTGTTTCCTTCTCCCTCTGGCGTATCTCTATGAGGGACGCCATTGTCATGTCCTTCCCACCGTCGTAAAAACGATCGAGGAAAAGGTGCGTCAAGTCCTCGAAGGAAGATATGGAATTATCGGAGAGGCTGCAGTACCAGTCGTACGCCACTCCTTTCAGTGCCCCGACAAATATGTTGGTGAGTAGTACGTCCTCCTTCGGGAGATGTCCCGTATGAGACTAGAAATACGTCAGATAGCGACACGGAGAGTCCTTCCCGTCATATTGCGTCAGTGTTTGTCATTTATACTTAGGAGGATAAACCACTTTATTCCACTCGAGGGATAAGGTTGGAGAATCCCCATCTTTTGGTGCTCCTCTTGTCTCGTCTTGGACTCAAAGCGCTCGCGCAAGTCCCTGATCATCTCGACCACGTCTTCCGTGGAGCTGGGAGTCGAGGAAGGTGGTACCACCTGGAGTTGAGCGTTTGATGGCTCCGACATCCGAGGTGCCTCGCGACGATCTGTATCCAAGGATACCCGTTGAGGGGATACACTTGATTCTCTATTGGCCCCTGGATCGGGACTGGTAGAAGGTGCCCTCAGCAGAGCTGACCATTTCAAACACTGTTTGAGTCAGTGTTTGCATGGAGGCATAGAGGGTTTTGAGTCCTCCCTCTAGAGTATCCATGCGTTGGACGAGGTCTGCTGGCAACGCGTCTGACTCAGTGTCACCCCCAGCCATGTATACTGTCATGACGCGGCTGGAAGTGGATGGATCGGTTGTGGCTTCACTCTCGGCTTCACTCTCCTGTAGGGGAGTTGCCTCTCCTGAAGCTTCGTCTTGGCCACCCTCAGCTATGTTCTGGAGAACATTCTCGAAAGGAGCGTCTGCAAGGGCCTGATTACCCTCAGTTCTGTCTTGAAGGACTTCTTCGTCTTCAAGACGCAAATCTGCAGGGGCTAGACTACCCCCGACTATGTTTTGGAGGACATCCTCATCTTCAGGAGAAGTACCCACAAGGGTCTGATTACCTCCAGTTCTGCCTTGGAGGACTTCTTCGTCTTCGGGACGCAGATCCACAGTCCACAGGGGCTAGGCTACCTCCAGCTATGTCCGGAAGGCTGACTTCGTCTCCAGGGTGAAGATCTACCCCAGCTGTGCTCCGGAGGACATCTTCATCTTCAGAAGGAGGATCAATAAGGGTTTGACTACCCCCAGCTTCCTCCAAGATCTTCTTTCTCCCCCGAGTGCCTTCGAACACTCCGGAGGACGGGACAGTTGTCTTGGTTTTTCTCGACTGGCTCTTGGACGAGGACGAGGAATTTCTAGTCGCCTTTCGGACTGACGAGGAGTTAGAGATTACATTGCATGAAGCAACCTCTGGCTCTTCTTTTGTTGACATCCTCTTCCCGAGGCGACGTCGGAGGGGTGTCGATGATTGCAGCCGCTGGAACACCGACTGTCTTGGTGGGACTGTTGCGTTGCAACAGCAGTTGATGGTGACTATAGCACAAGTGTGTCCCATGAGGGGCGCATCGTGCTTGTTAGTCGACTCTCCTGATCGGCGCTTGTGAGTGATCACATTACGCAGATCGTTGGAGGAGAGTGCCACCTTTGCACCCCCTTCAGGCGCATGGCAAGGCCAAGCGCCGGGGTGGTCAGGTGAATGCTGCGCCCCCTGATCCAACACCAAACAGGTGCTCATATTAGTAGTAGGGGAACAATATTTAAAGTGACTTGAACGGACCTCAGACGCACAACCAGAGGAGGCACGGGAGTTCAAGACCACTGGGTTTGCCTTACTCGACTCGGTTACGAACGCAACAGATGCGCCCAAGTGAGACAAGGACTTTGAAGGTCGGCTCGTTTATGGCACAGAAGCACCTGAATCGACCTTATACAGCTTACCATCAGCAGCGCGCATGATTGTGAGCGCATGCTTCTGGCTTGCTGCTGGAATAGCACGTTTGGGGCGCACGGCCCGTGCTGCCTTGGACTTCTTCATACTAGCCCGCAGGGGCGCGTAGTACTCAGAATCCAAATTCTCCTCGCCACTACAGCGAGTGAGTCTGTCAAAGACAGAGATGTTCTATGGCGCATCGGAGGTGATGCGTGGGGCATTCGCTGCGCCTCTACTCCGTCGACGCATCTTCCTCGCCTGAGAGGGAGATGGCTGGGGAATGTGGTCAGCCGCACGTTTCCCCGAGAGATGTGCTACACCGGTGGGCGTATCTTGGTTGCTGAGAACGCCAGCAGGAAGGGAAGGCTGGATCGGCGCATCCCCTTCGGTGGTGGTGCCAGAGGCGTCGACCTTGCGCACCCAGACTCGGCGAGTCTTCTTCGATTTGGCAGCCGCTTCGAAGGACTCGCACTGCCTTCAGTGATGAACTCCTCATACGCCTGTTGATTGAGGCGTACGACCAGCGTCTTGTGGGAGGAGCCCACCTTCACATCGTCGGATTGTGACACAGCTTTCTCGGTGGAGGAGAAAGAGGTCCCCAGCAGAGTCGCCAACTTGTTTGCCATTAAAATTGTGCTATTACAAATTTTAATACAAACATAACAGTGTTACGATGTAGGACTTAGACGTAGTCCTAGGAGTACACTTTTGTTTATTTGGGTCCCTTGTGCCGATGGAGCGAGTGGTAATGCGTTAACTCCGATGACGATCTGACGACGGTTCTCGGTTCTCTGAAGGTTTGGATTGCTCTGGGTGCTGGAGCTTACGGAGAGGAGGAAGACGTTGAGTGTCTGTATCCGCCTCTCTGTGTATGCTCGTAGGTCTGCCTCTGTATATGTATGTCGGTGCTTGTATGATGTGTGTGAAAGAAGGAAATGATCCCTCTATTTATAGTTTTGCAGGCTGGCTGCTCATGCGCGCATATGTCGGATGCGCCTGGTCGTGGGAACGCCACGTGGTGATTGTTGATGGAGGCGCATGGACGATGCGTCCTGATTGAGGGGTTGAATTCTTCATGCTGCTGTTGTGGGCCGGCACGTAGCAGAGAAGGAAATCTTTTTGTTGCTGAGATCTTGGGTGAATCGAGTCAAAGGACACGTGTCATCGGCCTATGGCTCGAAGATCTCGGATTTGGTCGGGAATGATCTGGTTGGATGCGCCTGGGATTGGGAACATGAGGAGACTTTGGCTCGTAACCTTTGGGAGTCACGAACCATTCGGAGCGCATGGCTTTTGAGGCGCATGCGAGGCTTCAGTAGTGACTTTACTTATGTCTTTAGGGATCAGAGAAAAGTCTGAGACGCATGGCTTTTGAGGCGCATGGCTGCGGAGGCCCATACGAGATGGTTGGATGGCCACGTGGTTGTAACCGTCGGAGGAAAGTAATGATGGTGCTGACGTTGGAGACGCTTCGTCTTCTGCAAAAGCTGTCGACTGTGCAGTCCTTGGGGGATGTGCTGCCAACTCTGTCAGACGTCAGCATTTAATGTTCTTTGACATGTGATGGGCTGTTTGAGTGGGCGCATCGATCGGCGTTCCACTAGGCACATGGGGACGCGTCCTTGTGAGGTGCTTGGTGTTGAAGGGCGCATCTGTATGATGCGCGGTCTGAAGGGCGCATCTGTATGGTGCGCGGTCTGACCGGCGTATCTGTTTGCATGATACGTCTTTAATGGCCCGTCTGTTACGTTCTTCGAGTGCTTTAAATAGCCATTTTTGACTTGGCTAATTTTGAAGCGTCAGGTTTATCACCATTTAATGCAAATTCATTGCTCGGGATTCGAAGAGCCAGCCACTTGGCGCATGGGTATAATTTGCCCGGCCTATAAATAGTGGCATGGAGAGAGTTTGCTTCTCGTTCTCTCACGTCCTTTCGAAGTAAATTTGTTTGTTCGAGCACATTCTGTTGATGAGATGCTCCCGAGGGTGAAGATGTGACGTAATGTCTTCATTGATGCACTTGAAGGTGACTGTTACATCCAAAAGTCGGAGTCGAGGGTTTCTGTAAAACCCCTAAATTTCTACTATGTTTTTTATTAATTAAAAATTGTACTGATTTAAAATTTTATTATTGTACGTCGCGTAGTCGTATCGTACGTCGCGTACGGAGTTTTAATTTTCGTAATTGCTCGTCGAGTGCGAATATGCGCGAGCGTACATATTTTGAGAAAAACATTTTTCCTTATTTTTATAGTTTCAAAATAATATATGTAATATTTAATTTAGCTACCAAAGTTTCCTAAATTATAATTTTATTTATGAAAAGCCTTTCAATTAGAATAAAAAAATGTTATTCATGTATACAAATATTTCATAAATATTTTGCTAGTAAAAATATAATTTTCGAGATTCATTAATATTAATAATTTATTTCAAAAGATATTTAAAAATATAAATGTAATTTTTGAAATTTTTATTATTAAAATTATTGGAAAATATATTTCAAACTTTTTGGTGAAGATTTAAATGTTGATTTAATTTTTTGGATTTATTTAAATAGGTATCTATATTTGTAAATTAATCTATCTTAATTGTTTTTAAAATAAATGATAGGATTTGATTAGATTTGATTTGGAATTAGATTTAAATTTAGATTTTATTTGGATTTAGATTTATTAATTTGATTTAAATTAGTAGATGATTTATCTACTTGGGTTTCAAATTATTCCTAGTCCTATCCCAATGGGAATTCCCATATCCTATAAATAGGCAGGTACTCCTCCATTGTTCTCCACAAACCAAAATTTTTCCACAAATAATTCTCCAACCATGGTGAGTGCCTCGTGTCCGTCTCCATATTCTTATTCCAATCTTTACATCTACAAATTTCTTGTCGGACAAACCCCGACGTAATCAAAACCTAATCTAGGATCCCGTCTCCCCGACACCACCCTCGCCAACATCCCATCTCGACTCCCTGGCACAGACCACCCCCGGCAGCACCTACAGCCTACCAACACCACACACCCGACTACTCCGACACCATCATCTACATCCATCACAACCACCACCACCGTCACTATCGTCACGTCCACCCCGACCAACCCAACCGATCCAACGCCAACCGATTCCCGACCAACAGCCCAAGTCAGCCAACACCATACCAACATCGTCGTCGTCAACAGAACCACACGATGTCGCCAACACCAGTACCGAGCCCCAAGCTATCACCACCGTCCGTGGCGGCACGCCAACTCCCATACCACAACACAGCCGGTCCCCGCCTACACCACCATCACCCCTACCAAACTCGGCCAGCCCAGCCGTCACTACCACTGGCCGGAAAAACCCTCCTCCGACCTCGCCGCCCCAAATCCCAGCCACCAAGATTTAACCCCCGCCACAGTCGCCATTATCAAACAAAAAGAAGAGAGCATCACTTACCGGAACACCCATCGACGCATGCGGCTTCGTCGGCCTCGTCGAGCGTGCAGAGCGCCGCCGACCGCGTAAGTCTCCGGTGACCAGACCCGGTCGCCTGCCTGAACTTGCTCCGGCGAGTTCATGCCAAGCTAGGAATCTCACCGCCTCGCCCTCACGAGCATCCCACCTCCGACCGGCGACTCCCCAAACCCCCGTCCTCCACCTCACGCCGGTGTCGCCAACCGACCGCCTCCGCCAACACCGCGAGCTCAGCGCTCCGCCGCGGCGTGCCCTAGCCGCCTGAGCTCCCCTCTCGATCTACTCCCCAAAATCCCGACCGCCCTTCTCCCCTTCCTCCGCCACGCCGAGCCGACCGGCGCCCCCAAAACCCTCCGTCGTGTGCGCCTAAGTCGCGCCGCCCGCGAGCGTCGACGTCTCCTCCAACCCCCTCTCCGTTCTTCGCTTCTTCCCGGCGAACTTCGCCGTCCGCCACCGCCGCTCCCCCTCAAAACCCTCTTCTCTCTCGTCGAACGCCGCCCGCTCCACGGTCGAGCGCCGCGCCTCCCCTACGTCGCAGCGCCGGACTCAACTCCGTCCGCTCTCTCTTCCCTTCCTCTCTCTCCCACCGACCATACTTCCCACTCCCTCTGTCTCGAACCACTCGCTCCCATTTCCTTTGCTTTCTCTCTCTTCGTTTCTAAACTATCCAGAGATCAGTATCTATGGGCCGGGTTACCAATATGGAGTAGTGTTAGCCTATTCCACTTTAAATTCCTTAAAAAAAATTTCCAGGAGGTCGGCCCAAATGGTTGGATATGTTTCACTGAAGTACAGTATATAATATATACATCTTTGAGTATTATATTGATCTTATTATTATATATATTCTCTACACTAAAATATTTCTAAGGATTATTTATGTAGAATATTGTTGTGGGCTTGAGGGGCTTAAATAAATATTTATATAGTAGTTGTAACCTCAAAAGTTGGGTTCAACTATTATTGGGTTTGGACTTTAAGCCCAATGGATTTTTAAAAATATGTATAAATAGATATAAATAAAAAGAAATTTTTACGATAAATATATTTTTATTAGCATAAATTTTAAATTGAATGTTTCTCCTAAAAAGTTTCTAAATAGGTTTTATACCAATTACAGTTTGAGAAAAACTAGATTTAGCTTTAATTTTTGGTATATTTCAAAATGTTTACCTAAAAATATTTGGTGGACAAAATTATTGATATATTTTCAAAAGTTACTAAAATTATTTTAACTAATAATATATCGTTATAAATAGTTTTTTTTTCTAAATTTGTATATATATTGTTTACTTCGACCATCCTTCCGTTCATGACTAATCCCACTATCCTCCTGTCATTTCTGTCCTCCTTCCTATCGATCCTAACTAATATGACCGTCCTGGACCCAATGAAACTGTCCGTGCCACCATCAGAGTTTCCCTTGCATAGTTGTTGTACCGTAATCACATATCGTGCCACCTGGATCATTGCAGCACCATCAGGCGTACTACCAGGCAAGACACCTTGCCATTAGCTGTTTAATTATTTTTAGCTCATATTTCATGCATGTCTATTATTTTCTTTATAAACTGTGATACATGGCATAACTGTTCTTTTATATTTCCTGCTGTGTATTATTTTTCTTACAAATTAAACCTAGATTTAAGGGACCACCTTGTGTGTCGCATTCATTGGCCTTGACACGTTGTAAACTCGAAGTTGTGTGTCGCATGTAGAACACGGAAGTGCGTGATTGGCTGGCCACCAGTACGTACAAGCCGTACGATAGGAATAACCGCTAATAGATGTTGCATGCTAGTTTGACTTAGCGCTTATAGAGGTTAATGTTGTGGATACAACATAATAGGCATTGGGCGGGGAGGACAATTCCTTAGCGTATGGGCTTCGATGCACTTCCCTTGTGACCTGGACACTCCGCTGGAGATACGGGGTTGATGACCCAAGATTACTGACGGCCACTGACGATTCTGCGGAACGTCATGCTCTTCCTGCTGGGGCCTCTGGTGCCCAAAGAGGGACTACGCCGATCCTATTCAGCCAGGGCCCATGCGTAGGAAGGATTGTTCTTAACAACATTTCACTTAGAATGGTAGGCTACCCTATCCATTAGGTACGAGTACTTTTGGTTTTGGTACTTGTATCTGACCGTGACTTGGAACAATAACTTGTCGCGGATTAGTTTGTCACATCTTGTCCTTGTTTGGTTGTAGGTGTGACTTACTACTTCGATGAGAAGGTATTGAACCTTGTTGGGGTCCGGATACCATATCGGATTCTTAGCATGGAAAGATACGTCGCCGTGAATTAGTTTACCATCTCCTGTCCTTGTTTGGTTGGGGGGATGGTACGCTCGTTCAGTAGGTGCGTATTGGACCATGTTATAAATTCGATTTACTTATTTATTTGAGCAATATTTATTCAGTTTATATGGCATGCTATTATGTGTCTTGTTACGTCCCTCTGAGGACCTGGTTGTCTTGCCAGGTGTGTGCTATTGTCTTTCGCAGGTGCTTTCGCTCTAGCCGTGTTCATTGCTATTTTTCGAGGATGATTGCATTTGGATCATCTTTGCTTCGCTCGCCACTCATTTCATTTTTCTATGTACTTTTCTTTATTTTGTTGGTAGTGGATTTGTCTCCGCCCAACATATTATATCAAAACAAATTTATTCTCATTATATGATCTTTTATTCATTTATTCTGTGTGGATGAGATTGGTTATGGTTCTACTGCATTTTACAGCTTATGTATTTATACGAGACTTCCATATATTGGAGTATACTTCGTATGAATACAGCTGACATGTCTACGTTCCTAGTCCTACGTATTTTGGGACTGGGGCGTTACATGTTTTTGTGGTGGCCCATGCAGGTCAAGATAAATTGTTTGGTCACTTTACCGTACCAAGCAAGCCTGCATATAGGATTATAAGTTTAGGATCTCATCCACATACTTGACCTCCTTCCTTGATTTTATCTACCGTTTGACCCATCAATTGTATCTTGCTTGCTTCCTTTCATCCCTATCCTTATCTTCCCTTCGTACTTGCTAGAAATTGACCCTACTAGTTAGTTGTCCCAAAACACCATTAGTTAAATTCTTTAAGTTGGGTAGAATAACTTATGACCTAGCAAACCCTTGTCCTTGCGACCTATCTTAGCAAGTCTACTTAGATTCTAGAATTTAGAAAACCTTAACCCATTTGGTCAACCAAGCCTTGGTCAATAAAACCGTAGAATGATGTATAGGAATAAACAAGACTTAGATCCTTATGACTCTTAGACTATTCATAATTGTTTTTATTCATCTATTATCGTGCCTATTTTTTTACTATCTAGACTAATGATGCTAATGTAGCCTAGTTTTTGCAAGCTTAGCCTTTTACCAAGCTTGTTCGTGACATATATGTTAATGGAGGTACCCCACTAACATATTGTCTATCAGAACCGGTGCATAATGGTCTGATCAACCGAGTGCACTTTGGTTCGCTTTTATCGATTATTCTACATGGATGGAACTTAATTAAACTGGCCTTTAGAATCCATCCACGACTGCCTTGACAATTCTTTAGAAATTATTCGGTCGTCTTTGAACCACGTATTCGTATTCGATATCATCGTCGTCAAACTCTTTATTGCTTCGCCCTCACCTATTTTAGAGGACGAAGGCGTCATACTAGAACTTCCTCTAGCCTTCCTATCGACTATGACCATTCTCGCTCGATATTGCTATACCTTCATCCTAAACTACTCGCCCTCCTTCTCGGCCCTATAATTACTGTCATGACCTTCTAAATCTAATTCATTCTCTAATCGTGCCATCAACCTACTCTCAAGAGACCATAACTGTAAGGTCTCTAAATTATTTTATTTTACTTGAACCTATACTATTCTTTATTGTGCGTCATCTTAAACATTTCTTGCGTTAATCCATGACTATCTTCGCCTTATTGAAATCACGACGCTAATGCAAGTTTTCATTAAACGTCGTTCCCTTGTCTTGATTTGATATCGATACCCCCCTTGTGCTTTTTATCCCCTCCAAATTCTTAATTTCGAGGACGAAATTCTTTTAAGTTGGGTAGGATGTAAAACCCCTAAATTTCTACTATTTTTTTTTATTAATTAAAAATTGTACTGATTTAAAAATTTATTATTGTACGTCGCGTAGTCGTATCGTACGTTGCGTACGGAGTTTTAATTTTCGTAATTGCTCGTCGAGTGCGAATATGCGCGAGCGTACATATTTTGAGAAAAATATTTTTCCTTATTTTTATAGTTTCAAAATAATATATGTAATATTTAATTTAGCTACCAAAGTTTCCTAAATTATAATTTTATTTATGAAAAGCCTTTCAATTAGAATAAAAAAAAATGTTATTCATGTATACAAATATTTCATAAATATTTTGCTAGTAAAAATATAATTTTCGAGATTCATTAATATTAATAATTTATTTCAAAAAGATATTTAAAAATATAAATGTAATTTTCGAAATTTTTATTATTAAAATTATTGGAAAATATATTTCAAACTTTTTGGTGAAGATTTAAATGTTGATTTAATTTTTTGGATTTATTTAAATAGGTATCTATATTTGTAAATTAATCTATCTTAATTGTTTTTAAAATAAATGATAGGATTTGATTAGATTTGATTTGGAATTAGATTTAAATTTAGATTTTATTTGGATATAGATTTATTAATTTGATTTAAATTAGTAGATGATTTATCTACTTGGGTTTCAAATTATTCCTAGTCCTATCCCAATGGGAATTCCCACAACCTATAAATAGGCAGGTACTCCTCCATTGTTCTCCACAAACCAAAAATTTTCCACAAATAATTCTCCAACCATGGTGAGTGCCTCGTGTCCGTGTCCAGATTCTTATTCCAATCTTTACATCTACAAATTTCTTGTCGGACAAACCCCGACGTAATCAAAACCTAATCTAGGATCCTGTCTCCCCGACACCACCCTCGCCAACATCCCATCTCGACTCCCTGGCACAGACCACCCCCGGCAGCACCTACAGCCTACCAACACCACACACCCGACTACTCCGACACCATCATCAACATCCATCACAACCACCACCACCGTCACTATCGTCACGTCCACCCCGACCAACCTAACCGATCCACCGCCAACCGATTCCCGACCAACAGCCCAAGTCAGCCAACACCATACCAACATCGTCGTCGTCAACAGAACCACACGACGTCGCCAACACCAGTACCGAGCCCCAAGCCATCACCACCGTCCGTGGCGGCACGCCAACTCCTATACCACAACACAGCCGGTCCCCGCCTACACCACCATCACCCCTACCAAACTCGGCCAGCCCAACCGTCACCACCACTGGCCGAAAAAACCCTCCTCCGACCTCGCCGCCCCAAATCCCAGCCACCAAGATTTAACCCCCGCCACAGTCGCCATTATCAAACAAAAAGAAGAGAGCATCACTTACCGGAACACCCATCGACGCATGCGGCTTCGTCGGCCTCGTCGAGCGTACAGAGCGCCGCCGATCGCGTAAGTCTCCGGTGACCAGACCCGGTCGCCTGCCTGAACTTGCTCCGGCGAGTTCATGCCAAGCTAGGAATCTCACCGCCTCGCCCTCACGAGCATCACACCTCCGACCGGCGACTCCCCAAACCCCCGTCCTCCACCTCACGCCGGTGTCGCCAACCGACCGCCTCCGCCAACACCGCGAGCTCAGCGCTCCGCCGCGGCGTGCCTAGCCGCCTGAGATCCCTCTCGATCTACTCCCCAAAATCTCGACCGCCCTTCTTCCCTTCCTCCGCCACGCCGAGCCGACCGGCGCCCCCAAAACCCTCCGTCGTGTGCGTCTAAGTCGTGCCGCCCGCGAGCGTCGCCGTCTCCTCCAACCCCCTCTCCGTTCTCCGCTTCTTCCCGGCGAACTTCGCCGTCCGCCACCGCCGCTCCCCCTCAAAACCCTCTTCTCTCTCGTCGAACGCCGCCCGCTCCACGGCCGAGCGCCGCGCCTCCCCTACGCCGCAGCGCCGGACTCAACTCCGTCCGCTCTCTCTTCCCTTCCTCTCTCTCCCACCGACCACACTTCCCACTCCCTCTGTCTCGAACCACTCGCTCCCCTTTCCTTTGCTTTCTCTCTCTTCGTTTCTAAACTATCCAGAGATCAGTATCTATGGGCCGGGTTACCAATATGGAGTAGTGTTAGCCTATTCCACTTTAAATTCCTTAAAAAAAATTTCCAGGAGGTCGGCCCAAATGGTTGGATATGTTTCACTGAAGTACAGTATATAATATATACATCTTTGAGTATTATATTGATCTTATTATTATATATATTCTCTACACTAAAATATTTCTAAGGATTATTTATGTAGAATATTGTTGTGGGCTTGAGGGGCTTAAATAAATATTTATATAGTAGTTGTAACCTCAAAAGTTGGGTTCAACTATTATTGGGTTTGGACTTTAAGCCCAATGGATTTTTAAAAATATGTATAAATAGATATAAATAAAAAGAAATTTTTACGATAAATATATTTTTATTAGCATAAATTTTAAATTGAATGTTTCTCCTAAAAAGTTTCTAAATAGGTTTTATACCAATTACAGTTTGAGAAAAACTAGATTTAGCTTTAATTTTTGGTATATTTCAAAATGTTTACCTAAAAATATTTGGTGGACAAAATTATTGATATATTTTCAAAAGTTACTAAAATTATTTTAACTAATAATATATCGTTATAAATAGTTTTTTTTCTAAATTTGTATATATATTGTTTACTTCGACCATCCTTCCGTTCATGACTAATCCCACTATCCTCCTGTCATTTCTGTCCTCCTTCCTATCGATCCTAACTAATATGACCGTCCTGGACCCAATGAAACTGTCCGTGCCACCATCAGAGTTTCCCTTGCATAGTTGTTGTACCGTAATCACATATCGTGCCACCTGGATCATTGCAGCACCATCAGGCGTACTACCAGGCAAGACACCTTGCCATTAGCTGTTTAATTATTTTTAGCTCATATTTCATGCATGTCTATTATTTTCTTTATAAACTGTGATACATGGCATAACTGTTCTTTTATATTTCCTGCTGTGTATTATTTTTCTTACAAATTAAACCTAGATTTAAGGGACCACCTTGTGTGTCGCATTCATTGGCCTTGACACGTTGTAAACACGAAGTTGTGTGTCGCATGTAGAACACGGAAGTGCGTGATTGGCTGGCCACCAGTACGTACAAGCCATACGATAGGAATAACCGCTAATAGAGGTTGCATGCTAGTTTGACTTAGCAGTTATAGAGGTTAATGTTGTGGATACAACATAATAGGCATTGGGCGGGGAGGACAATTTCTTAGCGTATGGGCTTCGATGCACTTCCCTTGTGACCTGGACTCTCCGCTGGAGATACGGGATTGATGACCCAAGATTACTGACGGCCACTGATGATTCTGCGGAACGTCATGCTCTTCCTGCTGGGGCCTCTGGTGCCCAAAGGGGGACTATGCCGATCCTATTCAGCCAGGGCCCATGCGTAGGAAGGATTGTTCTTAACAACATTTCACTTAGAATGGTAGGCTATCCTATCCGTTAGGTACGAGTACTTTTGGTTTGGGTACTTGTATCTGACCGTGACTTGGAACAATAACTTGTCGCGGATTAGTTCGTCACATCTTGTCCTTGTTTGGTTGTAGGTGTGACTTACTACTTCGATGAGAAGGTATTGAACCTTGTTGGGGTCCGGATACCATATCGGATTCTTAGCATAGAAAGATACGTCGCCGTGAATTAGTTTACCATCTACTGTCCTTGTTTGGTTGGGGGAATGGTACGCTCGTTCAGTAGGTGCGTATTGGACCATGTTATAAATTTGATTTACTTATTTATTTGAGCAATATCTATTCAGTTTATATGGCATGCTATTATGTGTATTGTTACGTCCCTCTGAGGACCTGGTTGTCTTGCCAGGTGTGTGCTATTGTCTTTCGCAGGTGCTTTCGCTCTAGCCGTGTTCATTGCTATTTCTCGAGGATGATTGCATTTGGATCGTCTTCGCTTCGCTCGCCACTCATTTTATTTTTCTATGTACTTTTCTTTATTTTGTTGGTAGTGGATTTGTCTCCGCCCAACATATTGTATCAAAACAAATTTATTCTCATTATATGATCTTTTATTCATTTATTTTGTGTGGATGAGATTAGTTATGGTTCTACTGCATTTTACAGCTTATGTATTTATACGAGACTTCCATATATTGGAGTATACTTCGTATGAATACAGCTGGCATGTCTACGTTCCTTGTAGCTCCCCTTCCCGGAATTTTGAAATATTTTTTTATTTAATTGATTTAAATAGTGATTTTTAGATTTATAAATAATTATTTAGTTAATTATTACGGTAGATGCTTTTTGCCATGGTTGAGAATTGGAGTACAAGGTGACTAGGGATCATGGCACAGATAGTACCGTGGCGTACTTTGACTGGTGTATTAGCTCTGCCAAGGAAGGCCAAGCCATAGTGACGTCCTAACTAGGAAAAATCAGACTAAGTTGCGACTTAACCCTATAGAACATTTAATTACTTATTAATTGTATTATTGACTTGTAGGAAACACGCTTGTGTCGATTTAGTCCAAACTGGACCCGAACCAAATCCCAGCCTATGTAAGCATACAGTGGAACCCGGAACGGCCATGTAGACATTTTACTTGTGTACAAATATTTTCCCATTTATTTTAGGAATTGGCAATTATTTTCTAAATATTGTTATATGTAAATTATATATATTTATTGGTGTTTTGGAATAATTTGTAAGGTTTTAGGGCCAAAGAAAGATGGTGTAATATGATACACTATACATATTATTGGTTTATTCATTTTGTTATTAATATTAATATTATTATTTTTATCATTATTAATATTATTGTTTTTATTATTATTATTATCATTATTATTATTATTATTATTATTATCATTATCGTTAATATTCGTTTTCCAAACGAATTATATATACATGTTGGGCTATGGAGTATGCAATTATGTATATAGGTACGTATCCACACAGGATGTATATATACATAAATATATGTATATAGAAATATATGTATAGATGTATAGATATAAGATATAGGTATAAATAATTGATTATATAAGTTTATAAATAAATATTATATTTTACTGTTGTATATACGTATATACGTATTGTATATGTGTATATATATATATAGGTGAGTATATATAGGTAAATATTATAGGCGTATAAATATGTGTAAATACGTATATATATACATGAGTGAATATATATATTAATTGCTTAAATAAAAAGAGAGAAAAAGAAATCCAAGCCAGGCCTCACAGGCTCGGCCTGGCCCAGCCGGGCCCACATGACTAAATTTCTCCCCTATTTGCTAAAACAACAACAATACCCAGCCATCCAAGACCTCTCCAACCCGAGCTCTCTAGGAGCTCATAGGCCCCTCCATGCTGTGCAAGTCCCAAACCCCACAGTTAAACCAGGCCCAGCCCGAGCTTAAACTAGACTCAAGCCTAACCTTCCGAGCCTACAGCAGACTCAGCCCACCATGGGGCAATTGAATGATCAATTCCAAACAGAGAGCCCGAGCTAATAACCCCACCCGAGCAGCGCGTATATAGTTAGAGATCACGAGAGGCAGGGAGAAAACCCTAAGCCTCGGGATCGAAGAACACACCGGGCCACCCTTTTCCATTACCTGGGCGGCCACCCCGACGGCCGTGCGCCGCCGGAGGATGACCGCCGGCCGGCCACGAGGCCAGAGAACCGTCGCGCGCGCGGGGTAGCAGGGAGCAACACAGCAGCAGTCGCTACGGAGTGCGATGTTCGTCGCAAGAATTCTTCGCACCTGCTCAACGATTCTCCGAGCCGCTTTCTCAGGTATGAACCCCATATATACACCTTCAAACCCATTAGATAAGTTTGAATGAAAACGAGTAGGAATCGACCTAAAAAATCGACGTAAAGTCGAGTAAAAATCTGTTGAAAACAGAGCAATATAACAGTCCCAAAACCCGATTTGGAAGGCAAATATATGCCGATTCCTCGACAGTTTAGAAAAAACTACTTGAAGGGATTTAACGACAACCTATACGGTTTCTAAATGCTGCTTTTAGATTTGGAATCCATCTAATATACATCCAGTTAAACTGATTTGAAAATGAGGAAAAATATGAATTTCTGTTTTTGAAAAACTAGGAAATTCATCCACACGACGTGCGTCCCGCCAAACCGGGCGACGTGGTCGCGCATCGAAGGCGTCGAAAGCTGCGTAACAGCTTCGTGGTCGTGTGGGCTTTGACGGAATTCAAATTGGTCGCGTGTGCGCGACGAATTTGATGCGTATCCGTCGAAATTCACCGTATCGTGCACGTTGCAAATTCTCCAATTACTTTGTGCACGCTTGTCAGATCGAGACGAAACTTGCGCCAACAGGACCGTATCATTTTTCTGGTCCTGTACGCCAAGTTTGGTCCAATTCTGAGACCGTTGATGAAATCACCGTTTTGCGGGCCCTACGGTTCCACTCAACGGGCGATTTTGTGCACGGCCCGCCGGAATCCAACTCTGGACATACGGTTGGGTTCGTATCGGAAAACTGGATCCGTAGACATGTAGTTTGACGACTTTAGAGACCTTTGACTCTGGCACGTTTTTTGGTGCAAAGCGGGTCCAACGGCGGACATCATTTTTTTGCCCGAAATTACCGTTTTGCCCCTGTGTCCAGAATTGGACTTAAGGACAGGCAATTCTAGCTAATTTGACTGTTCTGAGAATGTTAGTACTGTTTATTTCAGCATCCGGAGACTTCTACATGTGTTGACTGATTGTGGCTCATTGAGTGGTATGATATTTTGGTTTCTCCAGCTAAGGACCTCAGGCAAGTGCACTTTCTGATTGCTTTCCGATTCATAGTAGTTTTCTCATTTCATGTCTATACATATATCTTGCTGCTTGATTGACACGCTCGTCACACGGAGTAGTCGGGAGGGGAAATACTAAGTAAATACGTGAACAAACCCAATTGCATTACTGAACGATAGCTAAGTCATACACATGTATGTATGATTTAGCCGTACCATTACTGAACGATAGCCATCGTATGATGTGCCGTATTAGCCCAGCCGTTCACGTATTGAAAGGTATTTCACACCACCTAGATAGATGTCTTTTATTAGTTTTTTCTTGTTTATTTCCTTATCGTGCTATGACATCATTTATCTTCCAGTTTTATTTCTCATATGCTATTTTCATGTCTTGATAATTCTATTGTGTTTTGCATTGCCGTCGGTTTGTGTACTTGTTCCAATCCTGACTGGATAACCAACATTTTTCAGGTTTAGCCGCGATCATTGTTAGCACTGGGAGAACTTGGGTATGCTGAAGACGACCTAGAAATAGAAAGAGTTGTATCATTTCATTAATTGTAAATCTTGTACTTTCTTTAATTATAAATGTTGTAATAAATTTAGAATTGTGAATGAGCAGCAATATTATTTATTTTGAGCATTTATTTTCTTGCGGGCTTGACAGCGTTCTACCGTCGACTCTGCGGCGTAGGCTGGCTTGGACACGTCTCGTATCCGAAAACCGGGTGCGGGTCGTGACATTCCTAGTCCTACGTATTTTGGGACTGGGGCGTTACAATTTCTGAGGCAGACAGAAAGTGTCTGTCCCATCCAAAGATTGGGATGCACGAGCCTCGTCTCAGTTATGATAGAAGAGCCGCAGATCGGAATTGCGGTGCTGTGGCTTTGGAGGCTCTTTCTTCTGTCAGAGTGGGTGTTGCCCATTCTGGTTGTATTGAAAACTGCTCCTTTAGCTGCGGTTTCATTTGCGGTGCTCTTCTCTTCCTCGATTTGGAGAGTACCTCCTCCAGCTAAAGGGTTGATTGCCACCCTCGTTCTGCTCACTAAATGCTTTATTAGTCGAAGCATTAGATGAGCCTGGCTGGAAGGGTGGCACATAACTGAGCTGCTGAAGGGATGCACATAACTGAGGATGCACATAACTGAGCTGCTGAAGGGATGTGCCTGGCTGAAAGCGCATGGTGATTGATGCACCTATTTGAGGGCGCATGGCGATTGCTGCACCTATTTGAGGGCACATGGCGATTGCTGCGCCGAGCTGTAGACTTAGGATCATTTATTTGTAGAAATTCTCCTTTGTACAACCTTTTCTAGACATGTAATAGATTTTTATATGAAATAAAAATCCTCTTTTGATGTCTATTCTTTTACTTCTGTGTCGAGTACTTTATCTGAGCTCCATGGCGCATGTAGTGTTTGGTGCATAGGATTCCTGATCGTGAAATTCCATGCTATCTACCTGTCGTGCTAACTTTTCGTACGTAATCCGTATCAATTTCCTCGATCAAGTCATCCATTCATACACCCTAAGTCTTCCTCGATTCAATTTCCTACTTTATCATTTTCGCGTTTTCATACTCGCGTAATCCACAATCCCGTGCACGTCCCGTGCACGTCAATTTCTAGGTTGTTTGAACCCACTCGTCCAATTTTCAAGACTACAACTTATTCAATCATACTCAATCTACGGCTTTGCATACACGCGACGCTTGCTGATAGACTCTTTGACACCCCAAATCCTCAATCGACCGATCGACATTCCTGAGACTATCGCATACACCACTCAGAAATGAAGTCATTTATCAAATCCTCAAAAGATCATTCGATTCACAATCTACTTCCTCGAATTTCCATCCGAACAATTCCTCAATTTCTAAGCACGCTCATCTATATCGTACCGACGATATCGTCGCTCGATAGTATCCCTATCGATAGTCATCCGACGTACTCAATCGAGTTCAACTCATTCTTGCTCAACACTAATCAATTTCCCGCACTCGACTTTTCTAAGGTCGACGCAACTTTGGTGTATATGCCCAGCCCGACTTAGCCAACCGTGCTTACACGAACCATCCTTTTTGTTTTGTTGAAAACTGTTCACCTATGTTTTGTAAAATAGATAGACTTATTGTATGGACATCCCGTGGGACATTTGAGAGAGAGCGCACCAACGATAACAACTTGCGGAAGCAACAGAGTTTTGCGGAAACATCGAAGTTAAAGAATTCAATCGATAGTCCAAGGACGTAAAGCCGTGCTCTGATACCATTATGTCACGCCCCGCTCTCGTAGGAGCGATCATCCTCGCTAAGGCGTGATGCCGCACGAGCCTAGATTGCGCTCGTGCAAGGCGGGTTCCATAACGGCCGATTTTAGCGGCTGCGACGGGGTCGTCGCACAGAAGTTCCGAGCAGAGACATTGAATAATAGCAGCAAAAATTTAGAACAAACATAAGTTATTCAAAAGAAGCTCTTTATTGATATTGGAATGAAGATTACAAAGGGGTGCAAGGCCAAGATTACAATCTCTCAAGCTCACTCTTCTCACTCATCTCACATTACAAGTCACTCAGCTCTCTCTCATCTCTCAATCCATGTCTCGAGCCAGCGGATGCTTCGGAAGGCGACGTCCATACATTATGTCTCTTATAAGTCTTTACTCCATGCAGCCGCACGTTTCGAATCGCCAAGGAACTCCGTGCCTCGATGCATCCAAGCGAGCTCCGCGCCACGAGCTTCTACTTGTGCCTGCACATGTAAACTATATGGGTGTCAGTACTCAACTGTACTGGTGGAATGAGCTCCTCGCCCACCCATACAAAACCAATACGTTAGATTTACTTTGTGCAATATAGTCCCTTCTTATCAATTGTCTTTCTAATCTTACCTTAGGATCAGTTTTAGGACTGACGCCTTGCCTATTTTGTGTCTTTAGACCATCCCGTGCTCGCAACATCAATGTTAACTCAACAACGTTAACCTATAAAGTCGTGCTTGCCTTACGGCTTAAAATCAGAGATGCAACTACGCGATAAGACTCCATTCCCGTGTGACCGTGCTACAAACCCTTGCTGAGGCCGTGCCTCGCAATTCAATATGACTTAACCATAACGCCGCCTCGCGGCCCTTGTTACTTCGATCACCGATAGACCCAATCAAGACATGTGAACTAAGAGTCACTCGACCAACTTTGCCTTGCGGCGTTTCCTGAATTAAACTCAAGACAACTCAAGCCAACTTATGCAACTTATATGCCAACGACTTAAGACCCGACGCCGCATCTCGTACCGAAGCACGTCGCATATGTTGTAGCCATTCTTAGGCCCAAACACTTGTGTTCCAACCATACACACATTCAACTAGACTAAATCCAAAGGCACACACGCGGATTGCCGCTCGTGCCGACTCATCTATATGAATTGGTCACTAACATCACAAGCTATCCTGGACTATAGCCTTGCCATTCGGCGACCCTTTCAGCGCAAGTAGCTAGCCCCGCTGAAAGTTCTCGAATGACTCAAGTGGTTCGTCCAGCTACGGCTATACCTGTTTCCCTCCGGAACGTCGCGATCCCATGGCGCCCAGGGTTGTCGCGCATGGAAACTCCTCCTTGTCGACAAGTTGTCCAATAACCATGCAAGACTCGACTCAAACTGACGTCTCACACAGTCATCCTTCTTTTCAATGTTACCATCTCTTTCAAAACCAATATCAAGCCTTTTATCATTTGAGACCCCTCCACGACCCACGGTCGCAAGCATTCTTTCCATGTTACCATATTATTTCATTCAACTCAATGCCTATTCAATAGTCCTTTCTCCAAAACTCATTCAATCAACCGTGGTTCATGCCCTAAATACTAAGTCCGTGCACCGTGCCTTAAGCCGATCGTGCTCTACGCAACACTCCTGCCCAAGTCATAATTTATATGACGTGCCTTGAGACCGTAAGATTTTGTGGTCATACCCAACCGAGTAACTCGTAGGACCGAGTTTGCTACCACTCTGATAGCCTAACATAACTTGCCTGACTTAAACGTACAATGACTCAACGAACAAAGGCCGCGTCAAGCCACGCATTGTGGAAACGTGTCGCACATGCGTTCGACTTCTGAACGACCAAGTCATTTGGGTGCCTAGACATAGGTCACAAGCCGCTCAACGCAACTTAACACATGGGCAAGCCAAGGCTATGCCAAGCCTTGGACGATGGGACCGTGCATGCTTTATGAAGCATTCATGCGGGCGACGCCTATGACTTAGGCAACGATCATAACTTCGCCTACTCAACCAACTTTCCTTCTCCCAAGCCACGGGACGAAGGACCGAGTGTCATTTTCAAAGCACGCCGTGCACCAACTCTAAGTCGACCGTTGGACCTTTTCATATTCTAAGTCAATTCGACCCGTCGGGATTATTCCCTTTAGCTATGTGAATTTGTCTCTTTTATTATCAAGCCTACTTGTGCAAGTTGAAAACATGTGATTTATTATGTGAAGGCTAAGATGAGGCAAGTTGTAGCTCCCCTTCCCGGAAATCTTGAAATATTTTTATTTTTATTTATTTTATTTAAATTGTGAATTTAGATTATTATAAATAATTATTTGGTTTATTATTAGTTAATATTATTTAACTCTTATCATAGGTGTATATATATATGTATACATTATATATGTGTTTGTGTAAATATATATATGAAATATATATATCACATGTGTGTATTTGAATGTGGATATAAATATGTTATATAAACGTGTGTGTATACATAAATAAATGTATATATATACATATATTCAAAGTCTTTTGTTAATAAGAAGTAGTAAATAGTAAATAAGAAAAAGAAAAAAAAAGAAAAAGAAAAAGAAAAGAACAAATAAACCCACCCTTAAACGAACAGCTCACCCCAAGCCCGCGTGAGAGCAACCCATCAGCCCAACCATAGGAGAGCCGGCCCAGCAGCATAAAACTGAGCCAGGCCGAGTTCCCCCCCCCCCAACATGGTATACAGAGAAATCTCTGTATATAGAGCGGAAGAGAATGAGAGGTTCTTCGAAACGAAAACCCTAACCCAGCTCGCGCCGTGCGCTCGCCAACCTCTGGGAGAACCACCCCTTGACCCTGGCACCGCCGTGCGTCCAACCTGGGCGCCGCCACGCGCGGCGAGGCCGCGCGGATACAGCGCGCTCGCGCGGGGGATCGAGTCGCGTAGCAGCGACAGTTGCACGGAGGTACAACTTCATCGCGTGATATCTCCGCGCACAGTCGACCATTTCCCGAGCCACTTCTTCAGGTATGAACCCCATATATCCACCTTCGTTTCCGATAAATTAGTTTGATTTTAGGTGATCTATGTTGCCAGAAAAATTGAACCCAAAAACCCGAAAAATCTGTCCAAAAGTAGGACGCTATAACAGTCCATGAGCACACATTGGGAGGTCAATCCCGACCAATCCAGTAACCATCTAGAAATTCCACTTGAACACAAATTTAAAAAACATATAGGATTTCACAACCCTTCTTGTGGATTCGAAAATCATCGACCACTTATCGAGAAATCGAATCCCGAACTTTGACGAAAATCTGTTTTCAAAACTAGAAAATTGCTCCACACGACGCCCGTCCCGCCATTCCGGGTGACGTGGTCGCACCCCGAAGGCATCGAAAGCTGCGTAACAGCTTCGTGGTCGTGTGGGCTTTGACGGAATTCAAATTGGTCGCGTGTGCGCGACGAATTCGATGCGTATCCATCGAAATCGCCCTGTATCTGTACAATGTAAATTCAGTCATAACTTTGTGCATGGTCATCAGATCGAAACAAAACTTGCGCCAACAGGACCGTATCGTTTTTTTGGTCCTGCAGGCCAAGTTTGGTCCAATTCTGAGACAGTTGAAATCGACATCGTTTTGCGGGTCCCACGGTCCCACTAAACGGGCGATTTTGTGCGCGGCCCACCGGAATCCAACTTTGGACATACGATTGGGTTCGTATCGAAAAACTGGATCCGTAGACATATAGTTTGACGACTTTAGAGACCGTTGACTTTGGCACGCTTTTCGGTGCAAAGCGGGTCCAACGGCAGATATCGTTTTTGCCCGAAATTATCGTTTTGCCCTTGTGTCCAGAATTGGACTTAAGGACAGGCATTTCTAGCTAATTTGACTATTCTGAGAACGTTGGTACTATTTATTTTAGCATCCGGAGAATTCTACATGTGTTAACTGATTGTGGCTCATTGAGTGGTATGGTATTTTGGTTTCTCCAGCTAAGGACCTCAGACAAGTGCACTTTCTGATTGCTTTCCGATTCATAGTAGTCTTTTCATTTCATGTCTTTACATATATCTTGCTGCTTGTTGACACGCTCGTCACAGGAGTAGTCGGGAGGGAAAATATCTTAGTAAACATGTGAACTACCCAAAATTTTCCCATGAGTCTATTCTTGAACGATAGCAGCTGCACACGACACGTGCAGTGAGCCGTATTTACCCCCTAGCCGTTCACATGTCGAAACAGATATTTCACACCACCTAGATAGATGTCTTTTATTAGTTTTTCCTTGTTTATTTCTCTCGTGCTATGTCATCAGTTTTCTTACAGCTTTCATATCTCATATGCTATTTTCATGTCTTGTTAATTCTATTGTGTTTTGCATTATCGTCGATTTGTGTACTTGTTCCAATCCTGACTGGATAACCAACATTTTTCAGGTTTAGCCGCGATCACTCTTAGCACTGGAAAGACTTGGGTATGCTGAGGACAACCTAGAAATAGATAGCATTTGTATCAATTCCATTAAATGTAAAATCCTGTATTTTCTTTAATTTTAAATGTTGTAATAAATATAGAATTGTGAATGAGCAGCAAATATGATTTTTGAGCACTTATTTCTTGCGGGCTTGACAGCGTTCTACCGCCGACTCTGCGGCGTAGGCTGGCTTGGACATGTCTCGTATCCGAAAACCGGGTGCGGGTCGTGACAAGTTTTTGTGGTGGCCCATGCAGGTCAATTTTCGCAAAAGATTGCGAACTCGTGATGGTACGTTAGTCGTACTATTGCGAGCCTGCGCCCAGAAAATGCTCATTCACAAACTAGGATTCAAATGATTTAAGATAATGATTAGGACTAGGAGTCCCTTGTTCGAATTGATCGTTGGGTAGTTAAGGTTAACATATAGGCCATGCAATTTAGATTACCTGCGAGAACTCTATAGGTACACTCTTACCTTGATATGACGACATGACCCCATATATATATATACTATTCACCTGGTATGTTAGACTTGCCTAGAATTAAGGAGTTACTTTTGGGTTGATAACTGTTTAAATTTCTGTTGCTTTATTAAATATAAATCTCATATCATAAGTTAGAATTGTCTGTTTTAAAATTTTGTGTTGTTGTAGGAAATTAGTTTAAATTTCTGTAATTACATACGAATCTTGAGGAAGATTGATTTGAGATTTTTCTCAACCATAGAAATGCATATAAAATAGGTACTTGAATGTTTATATTCCTTTTGTCTTTAATTAAATCTCTCCATGTTAGCTCTTTTATTTAAGTGTTGTGACTGATAGGACAAATACATATGCCCTATTTTTAGTCAAATTGTTTGAATTCCTAGAGGCTCATGATTTTACGGATATAGTTAAATGAATGTTAGATAACTCAAAACGGTTAGACAGCAGCGCACTGTCGTCAATTATTAGAGAGTGGAGATGTGGGTTCACTGCAGCCAGCAGCGCACTGGCGAGGCACAACCCATAGAATTAAAATCGTTTCGAAGAACCATAGTCTAGGGAACCTTGCAGAAACTATGTTCTCGTTGATACCATTGTGGCAATATAGGTAGAGTGTCTGATAGCCTATCGCACTGGGATCACGAAACCAAGAGTTTGTCGTAGCCAGAGTATACGGGCAAGGCGTAATTCTCGGTGAAACGATTTCAGATGTGATTACAAGTTTAAAATATTATAGAGAATAGAGACTGCCATGTATGACCCTAAGACCCAAAACCAATACTAGTGTAAGTTCTGTAAGTCGAATAGCATATCTCCCAACCCGTGGCCCTTGTGATCTATTAACAAGGTAATTGACTGACAATAACAGGTTTATCCAGACTATAGGAATTAGAATTCCATAATCCATTAGTCAACCAAGGCCTTATGGATAGAAGATAGTAGGTTGACTATATAAGCAAGAACACCAGGTAAGGATTTGACCCTCTCAAAACTCGAGCTTCTTATTTTCCTTCTTCCAAAAATCTTGTCTACTTACATTTTGACTATCTTGACCAATGCTGCTATTACAGCCTAGGTTTGCAAGCTTACTCTTTATCAAGCTTGATTCGAGACATATGTTTATTGGGGACGCCTGCTAACATATTGTCTAATCAGAATCATTGTATCACGGTCTGATCAACCATGACGCATTTGGTTCGCTTTTTCATCTAATTATCCTACGTGGATTGAGATGTAGTGGTCTCTAGGATCTCATCCGCGACTGCTTGACAATTCCTCTTGAATTATACATTTGCCTTTGAATCGCAAAATTGTATTCAGTGACATCTCTCTTGGACTCTTTATGATTTTGCCTTTCACCGATTGGAAAGACAAGCTCATAATTGATAGGTAGATACAGAGTATCTCCATGATTATGATAGTTGTATATGCAAGTGTAGCTACCATCGACCAGCCCTGTGATAGGAACCTTGTCACCATATCCTAGCCTCTATGGTAGGTAGACCGTAGGCCTTCTAAAATTTTAGAATATACGGGGATTACCGATTGATTAGAATAATTTTCCACTAGGATGATAATTAAGTGCCCATGGACTCCCACTTTTCATTTAGATTATTTTGGTGTCCCGGCCGTGCCATTAATATTCGGAGCACGAGACCAGCTGTTATCTCCCAACAAATTTTATATGTAAGATTTAGACGAGTTTACCTTCACCTAGGTATATCATGTCCCACTCAAACCCGTCCCCTTGTACTATATTTTTATGGTATAAATTTCAGGAAAAAAGGATTAGCCATAACCCTTACCATAGTACCGGTAAACTTTCCGACTACAATTAGAGACTCAACCTTGACTCAATTCCTTCGACCCAATATATGGATGCGATCTACTCGAAGCCCACTACGCAGATACCACTAGTGTGCCACCCAATTGAGGCCTCATGTGCTACTTAAACACAAAAGTCACAGAGGGTGTCTTTTTAGCTTGAGAGACCTAGTTAACCAACCAGACTGGCAACTAGCTCGACCAGTGCGGTGGAAACCTATTCTAGGATACCCTAATCTAGTAAGAGTAGCTTATCATTGAGATCTTGTCTAGTCCATATAGAATAAAAACCAATGTTCATCCAACCAACGACTGATGCTCAAATAGAGAACCCATTAAGGTCACAATCTTGATACCTCAAATTCTGTTCCATTATGAAATCTCGTTCAGATAAAATTTTGAGAACAAAATTTATGTATCGCAGGGGTTGCAAGCCCTCTAGGAAATGAAGAGTTCTTCGATGTAGCAGGTGACTGGACTAGAGTAGCTCAGCTAGCAGATAGTTGATGGTTCATAAACTCTCTTTCTAATCTGTATCATTGGATACCCTCTACCGCTCTGGAAGCTTCATATTCGCTCTCAATTATTTTTCTTCTTACCTTCCTGTCCTTCATATTGAGAGTGACGAACGATCATGCTATATAGGACTCATCAGAAATTCTTAAATTATCGTAATATCGTTTGATTATTAATAATTTGTTGGTTGTAGATATGAGAGGTTATAGATACCCTATGTCCTAGATACTTTGGTAGAATTATTAATCATTAGTTAGAAGATTATAAGACTAGTGACCGTAATTTGAGGGAGTAGTGTGACCAAAGGTGGGTAGAAGTCCTCGATGATTCGTAGTTACGAAATGGCTAGGAGGATGACATAAATAGTTCGGAGAAATTAAAATTCGAGGATATTATGGTAATAGTGGATTTATGTATATATATATATATATTTTTAAGTTTGAATTTTGGCATGTTTAAGTGTTAGAATTTCGAGGACGAAATTATTTTTAAGGTGGGTAGATTTGTAGCTCCCCTTCCCAGAAATCTTGAAATATTTTTATTTTTATTTATTTTATTTAAATTGTGAATTTAGATTATTATAAATAATTATTTGATTTATTATTAGTTAATATTATTTAACTCTTATCATAGGTGTATATATATATGTATACATTATATATGTATGTGTGTAAATATATATATGAAATATATATATCACATGTGTGTATTTGAATGTGGATATAAATATGTTATATAAACGTGTGTGTATACATAAATAAATGTATATATATACATATATTCAAAGTCTTTTGTTAATAAGAAGTACTAAATAGTAAATAAGAAAAAGAAAAAAAAAAGAAAAAGAAAAGAACTAATAAACCCACCCTTAAACGAACAGCTCACCCCAAGCCCACGTGAGAGCAACCCATCAGCCCGCCCAACCATAAGAGAGCCAGCCCAGCAGCACAAAACTGAGCCAGGCCGAGTCCCCCCCCCCACATGGTATACAGAGAAATCTCTGTATATTGAGCGGAAGAGAACGAGAGGTTCTTCGAAACGAAAACCCTAACCCAGCTCGCGCCGTGCGCTCGCCAACCTCTGGACGAACCACCCCTGGACCCTGGCGCCGCCGTGCGTCCAGCCTGGGCGCCGCCACGCGCGGCGAGGCCGCGCGGATACAGCACGCTCGCGCGGGGGATCGAGTCGCGTAGCAGCGACAGTTGCACGGAGGTGCAACTTCATCGCGTGATATCTCCGCGCACAGTCGACCATTTCCCGAGCCACTTCTTCAGGTATGAACCCCATATATCCACCTTCGTTTTCGATAAATTAGTTTGATTTTAGGTGATCTATGTTGCCAGAAAAATCGAACCCAAAAACCCGAAAAATCTGTCCAAAAGCAGGACGCTATAACAGTCCATGAGCACACATTGGAAGGTCGATCCCGACCAATCCAGTAACCATCTAGAAATTCCACTTGAACACAAATTTAAACAACATATAGGATTTCACAACCCTTCTTGTGGATTCGAAAATCATCGACCACGTATCGAGAAATCGAATCTCGAACTTTGACGAAAATCTGTTTTCAAAACTAGAAAATCGCTCCACACGACGTCCGTCCCGTCATTCCGGGCGACGTGGTCGTGCCCCGAAGGCATCAAAAGCTGCGTAACAGCTTCGTGGCCGTGTGGGCTTTGACGAAATTCAAATTGGTCGCGTGTGCGCGACGAATTCGACGCGTATCCGTCTAAATCGCCCCGTATCCGTACAATACAAATTCAGTCATAACTTTGTGCACGCTCGTCAGATCGAGACAAAACTTGCACCAACAGGACCGTATCATTTTCTGGTCCTGCAGGACAAGTTTGGTCCAATTCTGAGACAGTTGAAATTGACTTCGTTTTGCGGGCCCCACGGTCCCACTAAACGGGCAATTTTGTGCGCGGCCCACCGGAATCCAACTTTGGACATACGGTTGGGTTCATATCGGAAAAGTAGATCCGTAGACATATAGTTTGACGACTTTAGATACCGTTGACTCTGGCACACTTTTTGGTGCAAAGCGGGTCCAACGACGGACATCGTTTTTGTCCGAAATTACCGTTTTGCCCCTGTATCCAGAATTGAACTTAAGGACAGGCATTTTTAGCTAATTTGACTATTCTGAGAACGTTGGTACTGTTTATTTTAGCATCCGGAGACTTCTACATGTGTTGACTGATTGTGGCTCATTGAGTGGTATGGTATTTTGGTTTCTCCAGCTAAGGACCTCAGGCAAGTGCACTTTCTGATTGCTTTTCGATTCATAGTAGTCTTTTCATTTCATGTCTTTATATATATCTTGCTGCTTGTTGACACGTTCGTCACACGGAGTAGTCGGGAGGGAAAATATCTTAGTAAACATGTGAACTACCCAGAATTTTCCTATGAGTCTATTCTTGAACGATAGCAGCTGCATACGACACGTGCAGTGAGCCGTATTTACCCCTAGCCGTTCGCATGTCGAAACAGATATTTCACACCACCTAGATAGATGTTTTTATTAGTTTTTCCTTGTTTATTTCTCTCGTGCTATGTCATCAGTTTTCTTACAGCTTTCATATCTCATATGTTATTTTCATGTCTTGTTAATTCTGTTGTGTTTTGCATTATCGTCGGTCTGTGTACTTGTTCCAATCCTGACTGGATAACCAACATTTTTTAGGTTTAGCCGCGATCACTCTTAGCACTGGGAAGACTTGGGTATGCTGAGGACAACCTAGAAATATATAGCATTTGTATCAATTCCATTAAATGTAAAATCCTATATTTTCTTTAATTGTAAATGTTGTAATAAATATAGAATTGTGAATGAGCAGCAAATATAATTTTTGAGCACTTATTTCTTGCGGGCTTGACAGCGTTCTACCGCCGACTCTGCGGCGTAGGCTGGCTTGGACACGTCTCGTATCCGAAAACTGGGTGCGGGTCGTGACACAAGTTCACCGAAACTATCCCACCTGAGCGAGCGGTCGCCTCGACCGAGCGATGTCTTCGAGCAGCCATTGCAAGGTGGCGTTTTGATTCCTCCGATTGACTGAGCGGGACGCGACACTATATCATACACCACTCAGAAAAAGTTTCGTCCTCGAAACTAACTGAGTACACTTATTGACTTATCACTTTACTCAACATTCAAGGACTCTCGCACACACTTCTTCTATACTTTTCCTCAAATCCGAGCCACGCTCGTGCTACCCACAATCTTTTCTTCAATACGATTTCAACATCCTCGGCACTTTCCCGTTCCTCAAGTCTCACTTGATTCAACGTATCACTTAGTTGGATCGTGCACACATTCCAGGCGTCCTCGATGCTAACTCTCGCAACATGGACATCTTGCCTAGCCGCTAGGCAATCTCATTAGGCTAAAGTCAATTGTCAGTATTAGAATTACAGTTCCCAAACAACGATATCAATACTGACTCCATCCTAAGGTCAAACCAAGTTGATAGTACAGGGTTTTCTATCCAAGCTCGCATCACTCTGATTTCTAAACATCGATCATCGATTTCCTACACACATTCCAACATTTTGTCGCACGGGGTCTGAGTTATTCAGCAAAGCCATCCTACTATAACTCACGTTCAACCAATACTCGACATGTATATATCGCTCGTTCAACAAATCATCTTGTATAGTCTATCCCTTCAAACACGTTCGATATAGCTCGCCTATCAATCCTTCCAAGTCAAACACGCTATGACACAATTTAGTCGCTAACAGTTTTTGCTGTTAAACACTTTTTTTAAAGGTTCTAATGATGTATGGATAACTTCATTTTAGATTTTCAACAACAGCTTTTATTGCTTCATACAACTTTAATTGCTTAGAGCTGTATTAAGTTATCCATACATCATTAGAGTTGTATTACTTTTATCCATACATCGTTTTTGTATAATATTTATATTAAATATTAAAACACCATTATTATATTGTAAGCCCAATATGTAGGTTGTGAATTCATGATTATTTTGTATTGGAAAGACAAAAGTAAGGAATGCCAACAGATTGTTGCTAAGCACTTTCTTTTAAAGGATCTAATAATGTATGGACAACTTAATTTTAGATTTCAGAAAACAGCTTTAATGGCATCATATTTAATATAAATATTCTACAAAACCGATTTTCAATGTATACATGTTTTACAATAAAGCACTTTTTTAAGGTTCTAATGATGTATGGGCAACTTCATTTTAGATTTCCAAAAACAGCTTTAATGACATAATATTTAATATAAACCTTCTAAATTCCGATTTCCAATCTATACATGTTTTAAAATTGAGGATTTTTTTGGAGACACTAAAAGTAGAAGATGGAATTCCAATATTTTGTATGATATATTTGTTTCGTACTTTTTTTTGTATAAACATTTAGTTTCAAAATTAACTTTTTTGATTTGATTAAGGAGATTTACTTTTATAACACATTTTAAATTATATGCCATATTATTTTAACTTGTATTCTTTAGTTGTGTGGCATCATATGTAAATATGGCTGTCTTACTATTTTTTTTTCGGGCTTATATAAAGAAAATCTAGGCTATAATCATTTATATGGTTCTACATTTAAGAATAATGTTGTACATTGACACATTAACTGCAAACACAAACTTTATAATATTATTATTAATATTTGTACACTTTAAGCAAGTTTAATGTCAATATTTGTTTTAAATGTAATATTATGAACTAGTAGTTTGTGAGAAATAAATTATCTTAGTTTGTATTTTAAAGAGAATAACATAAGTTCAATTAACATTAATGTACGACAGTGGCTGAATTTATTTTTTACTAAGGATCAAACTAAGATAATATTATGAACTTGAAAGGGTTTGTTCAACATTATTTGATGTACGGCATTTAATCTACTAAAGATGTTAATATCATCTTATTTGCATGAGTAATCAACTTATAATCAACTTATAATGAGTAAAAAATGTCATTCCTTATAATATTATTACTAATATTTATTTACTTTAAGTAAGTTTAATGTCAATATTTGTTGTAAATGTAATATTATGTACTGAAATTTTATGGAAAATAAATTAATATGAATATAACATTTATTGTGTTGTATTAAACCTTTTAATTTAGTTATCTCTAACAATCTCGTTTTTATTCGATATCAATGAGATTCCATGTCCGACAATGTATATTTAGTATGTCCAGCTCTTTTTTATATATATAAATTTGTAGAAAATTAATCTACATGTTCGCATGGAGTTTGTTCAACATTTTTTGATGTACGACATTTAATCTACCAAAGATGTTAATATCATCGTATTTGCTTGAGTAATATACTTATACTGAGTGAAAAATGTCATTCGTTAATTTTTTTCATATCAACCTTCATCTTATTTGTAATAATGCTTCATTGTTTGTATTAAATTAGATTATCTAATAGCACATAAAAAGGTTTATATATACTGTGTTCAAATACATATTTAACACATATGAAAGTTCCATTGAGAATAACATAAGTTCACTTAACTAAGTAAATAAAATGTTCTTTTAAAAGCTGGCTGAACTTGAAAGCATTAAAATACAAACTAAGATAATATTCAAGTACGTCAATACATTGAACAAAGAGTTCTTTTAAGCTGGCTGAAATTAAAAGCACGCAGGATCAAACTAAGATAATCTTCATTATTTCTCTTTCTTTATATCAACCTTCATCTTCTTTGATCCTGCTGTTGTTGAGTATGCATCAACCAAGGACCTCTTCAATCCGGAGTCTTCAGGAGTTTCTACAGACTCAATCTCTTGTGAATATTTAACATTTGGTGTTGAAATCATCTCTCCACACGATCCAATCTATTCATTCATATGACAATGCAATTAAAATACATTAATAATGAAAAGAAAATGAATTATTGAAGGAAAACTTGTTTACCATTTCGACATCATTATCCTCCTTCAACAAATTTGAAAAAATATCAGATTCCTGTAGAAAAAAAATATTTTCAACAGAATTGTTAAAAAATAGTAAAAGCAATTTCAAATTACCAAAAGATTAACACATACCTGATTATCTTTAAAATTTTCAGAATATAGTGAAATTAGTCCTTCATCGGTAGTCAGCTTTAATACCGTAAATGGTCCAGTATAATTACATACTTGTTCAGATCTTACTTGAATTTTGAAAAAAAATAAGCCAACTAAATTTTGTATCTCCTCAGGAATTTTCTTATCATTTTTCGATTCCTACAATTTAAAAAAGAAAACAAATTTTTAATAATTATAACAAATTTAAGTATTGTTGAAAATTATTTTATATGCTTAGAGGTTACTTGCAAATGTACCTCTGACGTCTTCTTCTTTAAATCCAAAGCCTTTTTTCCAATAAGCTGAACGTATTCTTTGTCCCATAATAGTAATTCTATTTCTCCGGTTGTGTCAATGACACGAACATTAATTTTGTACCTGTTATAGAAAATTGTATTCCTATCATCAAGAATAATAGTAATTAGGTTTAAAATTATTCTAGGTTAATACCTGATGTTAACATCTTTTTTAAATTTGTCACATCTGTCACAGTAAAATAAATTGCCACATTTATCTAGTTTTTTTGGACATTTGTTACACGAAAAATACCACCAAGCATTCTTTAATACAACTTTAATAATTTCAGCATAAACCCAAAAGCTTCCAATCTGATAATCAAAAATAAAAAATTTAGATTAATATTCTGAATATGGTAAATTATGTAATATATTATAATTATAAATTGTAACTGAAAGAAATATATACCTCATGGTTATCTCTCAATTTCTCAATGGTCCTAACTATAGCTTGGCCACTTGATAATTTATTTTCAACCAAATTTGTAGAAGTTAGTGAAATTGTACTTATAGTGATTGATTCACTACTTTCTTCAACAATCCTTCATAAAGTAGACAAATGTTTATTAATTTAATTCTGAATACTAACTAAAATATTAATAATAAACAATTAATTAAAGTATCGATATGTTTTAGTTACCTTGATTTAAAATTTTCAATCTCAGGAATGTCAACACCAAATATCAACCTTGACACATAGAACGTGTTGGATGCTGTAACTTGTCCTGATCGAAAAACAATACAATTTAAACTTGTATTAAATTATTTTATAAATGTCGAATGAAAATAAAATTCAATATATAAGAAATAATTATCACCTCTATATAATTTGGTACGAAACATTTGTAGTATTACTACAACATGCTCATTTCTTCCATTATTAACGTACGAAACCATATCATCAACCAAATTACCCCACAAAGTACATGGCAGACGATGTTTCCTAATAATACAAAGAAAATTAATTTTTTTTTAATTATATGGAAAAAATTAAAAAGTAGAATAATCAAAATTTTAAATTATTACTCATTGTTCTCGAGAGTAATATCCATAAGTCGTGTCGGTCCATCTTTCAAATCCCTTTGTTGGGGAGGATCTAATGTAACAACTCCTCCAATAATATCTGAAATTAATGGTATTTAAAAATAATAATAAAATTGATGAAATAAAATAATTTCATATTTGTAAACACAAAAATAATTTAACCATGTATTTACCAATAAGTTTGTTATCATCTAAAGGTTCCTCACTTGTAAGATTAGAAAACTTGTGAAAACTAAAAATAAAAGAAGGAAATTTCTCATCAAATATTTCAACAACTTTTGTTTTTGCCAAGAATAATATATTGTATTTGTTTGCGGTTGTTTTGTATTTCATGTTGTTATTTGTAACAACAAAACAACGAACAACATAGAGTCTTCTCTCATTCAGCAATGGTTGAAAGTTGGAGATTAAATCTTTCTTAATACTTGCATGAATTCGATCGCCCTGCAAAGAAAAAAATAAATTCAGTACACAAATATTTATGCATATAATTTATTCAAGTATTCAGCTAATTTTATTATTATTGAAATACTGCCACTATCTATAATCATGAAATAATTGGTATTATTTTTATTATCCATGATATACTGCGATTAAATTTGTTTGTAGAATCTGTTAATTTTTATTACATGTTGGTAAATCAACATCCTCCTATCTTCTCAATTCTTTCCTAGGCTGTAAATACATTTTATGGATATGTTGTTATACTATATACAATTTTAATTATATAACTGAATGTTGTTTTTATATTTAACAGTTGATAGTAGCAACTAAGGATATATTTATATATGAATCATATTTTGATATTTAACTTTATTTTCAGCCACTTTGTCAGTTGGTACAAATGACAGTAAGGAGCTAACTGTAAGTTACCATATGTTATACAATTATCTTCGTTCGGCTATCGTCAAAACCATTGGCGGGGCATTAGTTGTAGCCATTGGCCCATTGGCTATGTGACCGTGTGAACTGCTGTTGTAAAAGATGCTCATTTTATGTTCTGGCATTTGTGTATTCTTTTCCGACGAATAACGATTGTATTTGTGTTTTATCATTTAACACATTTCGTTCGACTATCGTTATAACCATTGGCGGGACATTCATTGCAGCCATTGGTCCATCGGCAATGATGATTTGGCAGCCATTGGCGGGGTATTCGTTGCAGCCAATGGTTGGTTATTCTAAATCTGAGTCTATCAAGTCTTTTAACATGATTAATAGTAGTTTATTTCATTATTGTACATCACCAATTCTTTTGGATTATATTATAATTAAACAGAATTACAGAATGTACCGAGGTTAAATAAAATTACCTCAATATCGATTTATGTTGCTGGCATTTGTGTTTTTTTTGCTATCGTTTTAACGTTTTATGTTAATGTCATTTGTGTTTTTTTTTTTGCTATTGTTTTTTATGCGGTTAATTTTTTTGCTTTGTAGGGTAATCAGGTATTGTATGTTTTTCTTAGTGTTTTTTTGTTCGATTTTTTTTATAGAATAATGAAAAACGTTCTAGATATATATGTATTGAAAGTTTATTTAGGTGATTCATGAAAGGATGGGTAAGTTATATGCTTATAATTGAAGAAGAATTCTAATAGGTAAAAAAAAATTCCTATTGTTTTTTATGCTGTTAATAAGGTGTCATTTGTACTTTGATTCTATATATAGACTACACCAGTAATTTAGAAGGTTTGATATTGATAGAATATGGAAAACTTTTCCTTACATTAATTTTATTATTATTGAAATCCTGCCACTATCTATAATTATGAAATCATTGATATTATTTTTATTATCCATGATATGCTGCGATTAAATTTGTTTGTGGAATCATTGGTATTATTTTTATTATGCAAATGACAGTAAGGAGGTAACTGTAAGTTACAATCATCATACAATTATCTTCATTCGACTATCGTCAAAACCATTGGCGGGGCATTAGTTGCAGCCATTGGCTCATTGGATATGTGATCGTGTGAACTGCTGTCGTTTTGCTATCGTTTTAACGTTTTATGTTACTGTTTCATCCATTGGCTATGTGACCGTGTGAACTGCTGAAGTTTCTGCCCATTGGCCCACTTTTTCATCTAAATTTTCTTATCATTTTCTGGCATTTGTGTTTTTTTTGCTATCGTCTTAACGTTTTATGTTACTGTCATTTGTGTTTTTTTTGCTATTGTTTTTTATGCTGTTAATAAGGTGTCATTTTTTCTTCTTTCTCTGAAAGTTGAAGAGTGAGGATGGAAATTCTTCACTATATTTATAGACAGTATGAACACAACATTATTAATGTAATATATGTTGGGAAACCAACAGTTTTCTTGGATGATGGAGAAATGTGTTTGCCTCATTTGCTGGCTTACTATTTGCAAAAAAATTGCACAGAAACCTAAGGGTTGCAAATGACATATGGAAGCTTCTGATTTTTATAGACATATGGAAGTTTCTGATTTTTATATGCAAATGACATATGGAAGCTTCTACTGAAGTTTCTGCCCATTGGCCCACTTTTTCATCCAAATTTTCTTATCATTTTATGGCATTTGTGTTTATTTTTGCTATCGTTTTAACGTTTTATGTTACAGTCATTTGTGTTTTTTTTGTTATTGTTTTTTATGCTGTTAATAAGGTTTCATTTGTACTTTGATTCTATATATAAAATTACATCAGTAATTTAGAAGGTTTGATATTGATAGAATATGGAAATTTTTTCCTTACATTAACATACATCCACTACTAAAATATGATCTATTAGCGACGTAATGTAGCGACGGCGTAAAATTATGTCGCTATATATGGAATTCAGCGACTCATTTATATAAACATCGCAAAACGTCGCTGAATTGCGACGTTCAGCGACATGAGTTAAATTACGTCGCTGAATAGCGACGTTCAGCGACATATTATTAAAATATATCGTCATATATTAAAATTTTATGACGTTTAGCGACGGCCTATCTTGACGTCGCTAACATTTTTACTTAGGGCACAGCGTTTTATTTTTTTTTCTCACTCGAAAATTCTAATTTTTACTCGATCCCACCCCCCCCCCTGGCGACTCCCTCCCCCCCCCCCCCCGGCGACTCCCTCCCCCTCCGGCGACCCCTACCCCCACGTCGAGCTCCTCCTCCTCGAGCTCCTCCTCCTCGAGCTCAGGTAAACCCTAACCTAATTAACTCATCTGTCTGATACTTCGACCCGGGACAGTGGTTTGGACACTGACACGACCCTTGGACACATTTGTATGCACACAAACACATAAGACCCCTCTTGACATATTTTGGGTTTTATTTAGGTTGTGGGGTTTGGCAGTTGAAATACAATCTCAGGTTTTCCTGAGATTGAGTTTGGAATTTCTGAGATACAAGGTTGGGTTTAGTTTATTGACTGTGAGTTGAGTTGGGGGTTTGAGTTAAATTGAATGTTTAGAAGTTGTTGGTTGTATACTCAGTTTCCTGATATATATGTATGTGGAATAGAAATGTTGGCTTGGTATTTTAGTTCATATATGTAGAGTAGTGATATATAGCTGAGATTATATATGCATGAGATTCATGTGGGGTAAGGTTATGGTTAGGGTTAGGGTTAGGGTTAGGGTTATGATATATAGGGGCTTGCTATATTTGGATTTGAGATGATGTATATATCTCTATGTTGCAATCTCAGTTTCTGAGTAGATATGTATATATATACTTTGATACATATAGATGACTTTGGGTTGTTTGGAGTTTGTTTGTTCTCTTAGAGGCCAAGGGTTTAGCCCCTTGGGTTTTGTTTAGATTCAATATGTGTGTGGATTTGAGATGATGTATATACTCAGCAAGCAAAAGACCCTTCCCCCTCCCTTTGTCTGTTCTCTTAGAGGCCAAGGGTTTAGCCCCTTGGGTTTTGTTTAGATTCAATGTGTGTGTGGGTTAAATTGGAGAGTTAAATTGGTATGTTTAGAATCAAGTATCAGTCAACCTTTCCTATCTTGGTTTGAAATATCTGATATGAAGAGGATATGATATCAAGTTGAGTAGAGGAATTGGCTTGGGGCATAGGCTAATAGGTCATGTACACACATGTGCACTGGTATGCACTGATGTGCAAGTGATGAAGGGGAGGAAAGGGTCAAGTGTAAGGCAGGCTAGGGGAAGTACCCTGTAGGCAGTGAGCTCAGGTAGGCAGAGCCATGCCCCGCCCGAGTTGTACCCCTATACACGACCATGTCTCTCTACTATAATATACACTAGGAAGTTCGACTTAGTCAACTCAACTTCACCCAGTTTGACTAGTTACTGCGCTGAACATGTGTGTCCATCTTTGCAGAATTATTTCCAAATGGATATGAATTACTACCTGCGGAATCGTTCATGGATGTACAATCGTCGTCCTGATGATATGTGTGGTGTACGGGATGAATACATAGCGGGAGTAGAGCAGTTCCTGCAGTTTGCTAAGGCGTTCCCTCAGTACATGGACGGCACCAAAATTAAGTGTCCGTGTGTGAAGTGGAAGTGACGTATCATTTGTACTCGAGGGGTTTCACGCCTAATTACTATCAGTGGACTGCACACGGAGAATTTGTGTCTTTAGCATCAGAGCCGGAGCCTTATGTTGAGCCGTATATGCATGCGAGACCTAATTTAGTTTCAGATAATCATGCATACGACGACGGGTGCATGAACATGGTTTTCGACGCTGCGGGGCCTAGTTTTGTTCATGATGCAGCTGAGGAGGCACCGAATGTCGATGCTGCAAAGTTCATAGAGTTGCTGGAGAATACAAGGACTCCATTGTATCCTGGTTGTGAGGATCATTCACCGTTGGAGGTGGTTACAAGACTGTTGAGCATTAAGTCAGATTTTAACATGTCGCAAGATTGCTACAACCGAGTGTTGGAGTTGATTATAGAGATCTTGCCGACGGGTGCTAAGTTATCTAAAGACTTCTATCGGTCTAAGAGGATGGTGAGATCGCTCTGGATGGGATACGAGAAAATTGATTCTTGTCGCAATGGGTGCATGTTGTACTACAAAGACGATAAGGACTCAGATATGTGCAGATTTTGTGGTGCAGATCGCTATAAGACCACTAGTACAGGAAGGTCTACCGGTGCAAGAAGACCGACTGATTCAATGCACTACTTGCCTTTAACGCCGCGGTTGCAAAGATTATTTATGGTGAAAGAGACGGTCGAAAATATGAGTTGGCACATGCGAGAACAGATTGAAGGAGTGTTGGATCACCCATCCGATAGAGAAGCGTGGAAGCACTTTTATCGAGTGTATCCTGATTTTGCTTCAGATCCGCATAATGTCAGGTTGGGGCTATCTTCTGACGGTTTTACTCCTTTTGGTCTTTCGGGATCCCAGTATTCGTACTGGCCTGTGATTGTCACTCCGTATAACCTATCGCCTTGGATGTGCATGAAGACTCAGTACATGTTTCTAACCGTTATAATTCCTGGTCCGAACAATCCCAAGAGAAACATTGATGTGTACTTACAGCCTTTGATAGATGAGTTGAATCAGTTATGGGAAGTAGGCGCTAACATGTACGATGTTTCTAGGAAGCAAAATTTTCAGATGAAGGTAACCCTTATGTGGACCATCAACAACTTTCCGGCCTATGGAATGTTATCTGGATGGAGCACTCATGGCCGTCTCTCATGTCCGTATTGCGTGGACCGTAGTAAGGATTTCCGTTTGAAACACGGAGGAAAACCGTGCTTCTTTGATTGTCATCGGCAATTTTTGCCAAAAGATCATCCGTTCAGAAGGAACATGAATTCATTCCGTACCGACGTTGTAGAGAAGGGTGATCCACCGCCAAGGTGGTGCGGAGCCACGATATGGGAGGAGGTTAGAGATTTTCTAAGTGCTATCGAAGATCCTACAACTGGGTATAAGTGCGATGGATTTGGTAGAGATCATAACTGGACAAAGAGAAGCATATTCTGGGATCTGCTATATTGGAGTACCAATCTGATCAGACATAATCTTGATGTCATGCATATTGAGAAGAATGTGTTTGATAACATAATTAATACTATGATGGACGTAAAGGGAAAAATGAAAGACAATCCCAAGGCCAGGTTGGACTTAGAAGAAATATGCAAACGCCCTGCGTTGCATTTGATAGAGCAGAATGGAAAACAGTTCCTGCCGAAGTCAATTTTCTCACTGGACAAGAAGGATAAAGTGAGACTTTGTCGGTGGATCCAGGGCCTAAAATTTCCTGACGGATATGTGTCAAATCTGAGAAGATGTATCGATCCGAAGGAAAACAAATTGACGGGTATGAAGAGCCACGATTGTCACGTATTCGTGGAGAGGTTAATTCTAATTGTATTTCGGGAATTCTTACCGTAGGCAGTTTGGGATCCATTGACGGAGCTTAGCATATTCTTCAGGGATCTTTGTTCTAAGAAATTGCTCGTTGATCGTCTAGAAAAGCAAGAGAAGGACATTGCGGTAACACTGTGCAAGCTAGAGAGGGTGTTTCCCCCTGGATTCTTTAACTTTATGGAGCATTTACCGATTCATATATCCTATGAGGCACGTGTTGGTGGACCCGTCGAATATCGATGGATGTACCCGTTCGAGCGACATTTGAATCACCTAAAAAGAAAGGTAAAAAATAAGGCACGGGTCGAGGGTTCTATTTGTGAAGCCTATGTTCTCGAGGAGATCACAAACTTTTGTTCGATGTATTTCAAGCCTCATGTTGCAACTCATAGAACGAGAGCTTCCAGAAACGACGACGGAGATCATGAATGTAATGATACAATATTGAAGGTATTCAATACCCCAGGAAAGCCATCGAGTAAAATAAAGAAGAGATATCTGAACGATGATGAGCTAAAGGTTGCTCAGGTGTATGTATTACTAAACTGCGACGATGATGAAGTAGAGAAGCTAGAGGGGTAAGTAATTAATACGTCTACATTTTTTTAATAGTGTTGATTATTTTACTATTACATTAATTGAACGATATTGTTTTCAGCATATTTAATGATGATGTGAGGTCAGGTAGGCCACATATAATAGAAGAAGAACTAGAACAAGAAATGAGGCATTATTTTTCATCATGGTTGAGTGCATATGTAAGACTTGAGAACTCTGTAATTACCTTTCTGTATATGCACTTGATTGAGAATGAGCTTAATTTCTTCTTTCGTGGTATTTAGGTCAATCGTCTATACGCAAGACTTGAGAATGAGTCTATTAGAACGCTAACCAAGGGACCAATTTATGCTACAAAAATATGGCCAAGCTAATGTGTTAATGGATTTAGATTCAAGTCAACAACTTGTCCGATCAGAGACAACTATGTGGATCTCGACTCCACCAAAAAATAGCTGTTTGTGTATCAGGTCTTCGAACTACAAAGATGTTGATGCGGGCAACGATTTCTATGACGTGCTACGGGAGATCGTGGAGCTGACATATAGTTATGGAATAGAGCCTGCTAAGATTGTGTTATTCAGGTGTGATTGGTTCGATCCGATTGAAGATCAAGGTTAGAAAGTAGACAAGCACGGTCTTGTTGATATAAACTATCGGCGTCGATATCAAGCCTATGAACCATTTGTCCTATCAAGTCAGGCTCAGCTCGTGTACTTCACAAGTTATCCTAAACGGGGAACAACAAGGTCGGACTGGTGGGCAGTATGCAAGACCAAAGCTAGAAATACCTTTGAGGTTGACGATATAGCTTATCAAGAGGATGAACTACCTCTTGTAACAAATATTATAGAAGTGGACACGACGGAAGTTCCTCATTACACATCTAATTGTGTAGAAGAAGTAGAATTATCTGAAGAGGAAGATGCAGATGAAAGTGAAGATGTAGAGGAGGAAGAAGAAGAAGATGATGAGCTAAACGAACTAGATGAATTTTCAGAAGAGGATTAAATCTGTACGTTTGTTTTATCATCATATTTGACACTTTAGTGACACTTTTATCATATAAATCTGTGACACTTTAGTGACACTTTTATCTGTGACTATGATATTTTTCAAAAATCTGTGATGTCTATCATATAAATATGTATTTTTGTTTTATTGTTATATGTTATTATCAGGTATGACTAGACCATCTGGATGACACGGAGAATTTTATATTAGGCAGTCCCTGTTTGCAAAAACAAAAGTATGAAACTTTATTGATAGCAAACTTTGTAAAAGATTACAATTTGAATTCTGGGAATGGTACAACTTTTGGAATCCAATCTAGATGACGATTGCTTTATCCCTTGGACGATGTGAACTTTGAAGATGAAGCCTCTGAAGTTGAGAACAACTCTGGAATTGAAGGCAGAAAGCCTCGGAAGTCGAAGGCAAAAGCCTCGGAAGAATGCAGCAGCACTTGGGCAAGAACTCCTGAACTCTCTGATTTCTGATATCTGATTCGTGATCCCCTTGAAATGAAGACTTGAAACTCTATTTATAGAGTTCTGAGAAATAACTAACTTTTAGTTACTCTGGACTGCGCATGATAGTTTGCGCAGCAATTGGTTTGCGCAACACTGGACTGCGCAGGCAGTTGCTGGATCATGGGTTAACTGTGTGGGACACATGGCATCATTTGATTGAAATACGCATGATCGTGCACAGGCAGTTGCCACGAAATGAGCAATTGATGGCATGAATGCCACGTGTACTTTATCAGTTGTGTTGATAGAAAGCGCATATTGAACTGCGCAGACTTTAGATTGCACAGACTTCGTTTGCGCATGCTTTGGTTTGCGCAGGAAATGGATCGCGCTGCCAGCTGTCAGCCGTCCTCGAGCGTTGTGTGGCGCGATAAACGAACAGCCTCCTTGATATCCGTGCTGTCAGTTATCAGAGATCTGATTTGGTTGTCAGGTAATGATGACTCTTGCCACCAATCTGAGAGCTGCGCAATCCATTGTCTGCGCAGTTTACTTGAATGATGGATATCTTGATTCTTTGACTTTGTTGATTGATGCAACTTGATTTTTTAGGACCTACAAGACCCCCTTCAAAGTTTTCGAAAGTTGAATTTATTCAAAGTTTCGAAATACTTTGAATTATAAAATTCAAATCAATTTGCGCATGATGGTGAGCTGTCTGCACAATTTGATGAGCCTCAATATCAGGCGCAATCTGAGGTAGCCGTTTCACTTTTTCGAAGACTATAAATAGTCTCTTCAAACCTAGAAATACTCTTTACTTGCATTCGTGCTTCTGAGAGAAAAAGACTTCGAACTCTTTGTTTTCAGCCTTCTTCTTCGACGACCAATGGCTCCTCGACGCTCCTCCATCACCGCCGACAAGGGCAAGGCTCCGGCCGAGCCATCTGACAGAGTTGCACGACGAGCATCTCGACACGAATCCGCGCACCCCGCTCTGAGAGGTTGTCCAACCGATCGAAAACCCTTTTTAGGGTGATTCGACTTCCTTTGATCTTCAAAACTCATCTCTTTTTAGAGATGAGTTCATATTGCGCCACCCTTTTTAGGGTTTTGGTTGCATCAACTGTTAATCTTCATTTTTATGAAGGCTACATTCCTGCGCAATCTATTGAATTGTGCTGACAGGAAGTCAGCGCAACCGATTGATTTGCGCAGGAAGTCAGCGCAAACTGTTGCTTTGCACATCCTGATGTGATGCGCAATCTGATGTTTGTAAGACCTGAGCCAGCGCAATCTAATATTTGTGTAAGCTATGTCAGCGCAATCTGAGGATTGCACACTCTAATGTTTTGTGTTATCTGAAAACAGAGTCTTTGATTTATACTGATCTTTATCTGTTTTTGATGCAGTTGAAATAAATGAAGATCCAGATTATGAATATTTTTTGGGAACCCTCTCAGAGTCTGAGTATAAAGAAGATCTCTACCACGTTCATTATCCCCAATATGATCTACCGGCCTCCCGTCAGGCAATCCTGATATCTCAAGATAATGAGACTCTCCTGTGTCTAATGAATGGACAGCCCTTGGAAACAGCAGATGCTGTTATTCATAAGAAACCTCTGTTCTTGTTTGGTGAGGCCTTTGAGAAAAGCTCACAGCCAAGGCCTAGGATGGAGGAAAGGATAGTCCATCAAGAAAATAGATCTTTCTTCATACCAGATATTATCCGCTGCCTACCTTTATCCCGGTATGCTCATGCGAGCTACCCAAGGAAGATGGAGTGGAACATCACTCTTTTCCAAGATGCCCGTGCAGGAAAAAATTTTGTGAAGAAGGGGCCCAATAAGAAGGACATGTTCTACAGCTCTTCTGATAGATACAGCGTCTTGTTGAGGGGCTTGAGACCAGGTTGTATTCCTCCAGAGAACTTCTCTATGCTGATGCCTGTCAGAACGCCGATATTTGCAAATGAATTTGCGAAGGCTGAAGGGAAGTACCCTAAACAAGATATTAGATTAACTGGATTGGTGAATCCAGATTATAAAAGATGGAACTGTATTGCCAACTGGATTCTGTCAATATTTGAAGACAAGCTTCAACAGATCAATCTGTATCAAGCAGTGCACGCCACTGTTTATGGCTTTGCACCCAATCCACATATGTTCTTGGCCTTGGCTGAAAGGTACAACTATAGAACGGGAACTTTTATGACCCCGGGTGGAGAAATTGGCTTTGTACTCCACGAGATAAAGTATATCTCGTACTTGTCGATGGCAGATGCACCATATAAAGAGTTTGTACCAACTAATGATGAACTGGACAAACTTAGAAAAGAGAATGCAGCGATGGTGGCATTGTTTGAAGAACTGCTATGCCATTATAAGATCTGCTCTCTGTTTTATAAGAGTACCGCCAACACTTGTTACTCTTCGAAGTGGTTACCATATCTGTTTCTCAACCACATAGAAGAGAAGAAGACCAAGGAGAATGACAGATGCTATCCCAACTTCTTCAAACCTTTGAGCAATGCAGAGGTTATAAAGTTGATGGAACAGAGTGGCAACTTTGATAAAAAAGTGAAAGATGATCATGAGTATCCTCCTTTGAAGACAGGGGACACTTTGGATAGTTACTTGAGAATGGGCTATAGACCCATGTCAGAAAAAGCCCAACTGGCAGGGTTCCTGACATACTGGCTTCGGAGGTTTGTGGTTCCCGGATCCAGTGTTGTGGATCGTTTTCACCGCGGTGTTCTGTTTGCTGCTGTCATATTAGTTTTCGGCTATAAGATGGACTTTTTATCAGCAATGACCTGCAAACTAAATGCCAGTCTTCGCTTATATGTCGACCTGATGCTGAAGGCGAAGGAAGAAAAAGAGTTCCCTCGCTTAGAACTGCCATACACATATTTATTTGGATGGTTGCTTCTCCACTATCCAACCTTAATGGACCGGCATGGGACCGGTTGATGGCAGTTTTCTCCGAAGGTATTCTCATAGAAAATAGAAATACACTTCTTTGAGCGAGTGTAGATATGTTTTGAATCTGAATAGAGGATAGAACTTCTGTTGTGCTCCTCTCCCTGCTGGATACGATCAGATGCCCACAAATATGGTGGACTCGAAGATGCAGCCTCTGACCCGTGCAACCTTTGAATGGTTAAAGACGATTCGACCGTCTTATCTGGTTTACCGGTTCGAAGAGGAATGCTATTTAGAACCATATATTCCCAGCCGATTCGCTCGACAGTTTGGATATGATCAGTTCCATGTAGGGAATGCAATTACTTGCCTCCAAGGTAAGGGTTATTTGATAGACGGGGCCAGAGCTTGGGCTTACTATAATGCCCATGATATGAAAGCCACCTTCTCAATGCCAGCAAATAGCACACATGGTCCTAGGATGTTATTCACCTATACAGTATTTTATACATCCGCGAATACTTTTGCTGAGAACTTTAATCTCGCAGATAGTTTCGCTTCTTCATCGAGATTGAAGAAAAGAAGAATGGCTATGTCGATTCCTATAAATGAGGAGGTGCACGAGCCGACCGATGCTCCTTTGGAAGTTTCGAGGGATATGATGTTCCCTCAAGAAGTAAATGCAGCAATGCGTATTTCCCTAAAAGTAGGTAAATCTCCTGCAAAGAGGAAGAGAAGAGAGGAGCCCCCTGCTCCAGCTGCAAAGAAGAAGTTGATTTTAGAATATTCTTCTGAAAGAATTACTACGCGATCTCAGTCTTGGCAACTGGCCGGGTTAACTCAACCAGAGGAAGCTACAACGCCAACCTCCATCCAGAAACAGATTGAAATTGTTGATATAGAGAGCCCTGATAGGCCATTGAAAAGAAAGAAGCTGGCTCAGAGAAAGAATCGAGCTTTGTCTGCAATGGTAAGGGATGCTGCCGCTGGGTTAATTTTGCCCTCTCCCACTCCCGTTTCAGAGCCTAGGAATAGAACTCCTAGCCCTGAACATAGAGAGGAAGTTGAGCAAAGGACAAATCCTGCTCCTGAAACTGAGGCCGAAGAGCCTAGAGAAAATACTGCAGAAGAAGTGCGAGAAAAGCAGCTACAGATTATTACCCTTCCACCTACTCCAAGAACCCTTCGCGAAGAAGAAGATCGCGAAGTAATCGCAGCTTTAGAAGATTGTATTTACAGTCCTCTAGAAGACTATGGTGACCAAGCTGCGACTACCAGCGAAAAGGCACCAGAAGAAGAAGACGAGGATGAAGAGAGTTCTTCATCGCAGAATGTTGATGAATACATACAAGATCTTGAAGAGAATGATGAAGTCCACCCATCTCCTACTGCTGTCGATGATGTTTCAGATCCTAAAAAGGATGCTGAAGTGGAGGCATCTCCAGAAAAAGTTGTTGATACTTCAGATCCTAAAAAGGATGCTGAGATAGAAATATCTCCAGAAGAAGCAGCAGACGACAAAGCTCCAGAAGAAACTCCCGTCACTGATCCTCAAGGTATAAAATGAAATTAGCAATCTTCTTTAGAATAGATCGGTAACTAATATATTTATTTGTATTTTCTGTAGATCATGAGACTCTTCCAACACCTCCGACAGACTTGGCTACAGTGCCCATAACAACGGTGGTCGTTAGTAGTAGTCATCATCTATCTTGTGGCTCAGAGGCAGGCAGTAGCCAAGCTATTGCGGCTGAAGTGACTTCTGCTCAGCGGGAGTCTATTCCTGTAGGGAATAACCCTATTGCTGGATTGAACCAAGGTAGAACTGTCTTTATTCAATCTTCCTGTTTATTTGGCAAACGACTGACAATTTTAACATTTTGCAGAGGAACAAACAGGAGGGGCGAATAGCTCCACTCTGGCTCCCTTGTTTAAAGAACCTGCCATCCAAACACAAAGGGTCGAGCATCCTGCTGCCTCATCTTCAACAGGAGTAGCTGCGACTCCTGGGACTCAGGCTATTAATCAACAAGTTGTGCAATCATTTACCAGATGTTTCTTTGAGTCGCTGAGACCCCTCGTTAACAAAATAATAGACAAAGAGGGAGCTGATTTCTTTACGGTTAGAAAACCAACTTCTCTTTTGGTGAGGGCTGTAAGGGAGCAAGGTGATGAAGCTCAAGCTACTCTCCTTGAACATATATTGGATGAATTAGAAATCTCTATAACGAAGTATAAGGAGCTCAAACAGAAGAAAATAGAATCTCTAATACAGGCTGAGTTCGAGCGAATGGCCCAAGCTGCTGATATGGAAAGAATGAATCTTCAAAATCTTTTAGAGGCTTATTCCGCAAAGTCTGCTGAATACAATTCTAAGCTTGAATCAGTGACTTCGATGGCTGAAAGAAAGGGAAAGAGAACTGCTGAACTGCGAGCAGAAATTGATCGTCTCCAGCAAGAATTAGAAGAGGAAACTGCTAATCATCAACTTGCGATCGATCAATTCAACGCCTTGATTCAAGAGAAGGCTGAGTACGATGCTACTCATGGTACAGAGATCACCCGCAGGACTGTAGAGATGCCCGTCTTTAGTGAAGAGACTGGAATGGAAGAGGCTAGAAGGAGGGTGACATCCACTCATGAAGAAGAGCTGCAGACTCTGAAGCAACAGATTGATAACTTGATCATTCCTCCTTCTTAATAGAACTTTTATATCTTTTGTCATAGATGTATTTCTTGTAATGCCTCGTATTTTGATGAAATAAAAGACATTTTGCTGTGGCTCCATTATTTGTTGCATATCTTGTTTAGATATAAATAATAGAAATAGAAAATATATTCAGAGGTGCAAGACATGATATATTTCTTGTAGAAAATAATTATATTCATTATATCTGCTCAGAGGTAATAAGGACATGGCAGAATATAGTGAATACTAATATTTTTCAATTGACAACTTAATCGAAAACGACAAGTTGCTGACATGAATGTGAAATGAACGGAAAAAACCGTCAACTGATAAAACGAACAGATAAACTGTCAAGTGATAATGAATGAACGGACGAACCGTCGTATGAATGTGAATGGGTGAACCATCGGATGAATTAAATAAACGGATAAACCGTCGAATGAATGTAATGAACGGACGAACCGTCAAGTGAATTAAATGAACGGATGAACCGTCAAGTGAATTAAATGAACGGATGAACCATCGGATGAATGTGTCGCTTCGTTGTTTGAGAAATCTCTATTTATAAATAAGATAGAAATCTGACAGGAATGAGCACTTTCACTTTTCAACATAAAAATGTCATCTGAAGATGCATTCAAGAAGACTGAGCTTGCCCCGAAGGTTGAAGAAGACGTTAAAGAACATCCTGTCGATCCGATTCAGCCGAAGGAAGCAGAAGCAGGCGAAGGTTCATCTGCACCCAAGCCACCGAGAGACATCTTGGATTTTCTGCTTGAACCAGGAAGGACTGAAGAGGAAGAAGCCATGAGGATGGCTGCCTGCAAGTTCCTTATGGGATCCAGCAAAGAGGTTCTCGACTCTTTTGCTGACCGTGTTTTTGAAAAGGACGGTAGCGGTCCGCGTCCAAATGTAGAGAAGGATGATAGTGACCTTCCTTAATATCATGTACTATCATTCATGATTAAATAAAATTTTATTTATGAACATGAACTTGTCTGATGATTTATAAATATTTACATTTACATATAGTACTTTTTAAGGAATTTGCCATTGATAGGCATCATTGCAATTCGTCCATCCAATTTTGAGAGTTGATAAGCTCCATTTGAGAAGACTTTGCTCACAACGTATGGACCTTCCCACTTTGCGTCGAACTTGCCTTTGCTCATATGAGTCATAGTCATAGGACGTCTGACTGTTAAAACAAGTTCACCTTGCTGAAAGGCTCTGACCTTCACTTTTCGGTTGAAAGTCTTCGAGATGCGGGCTTGATATAACTCAATATGTTGTTGAGCTATTAATCGCTTTTCATCAAGTGCCTCCAATTCTTGAAGTCGAAGAAGGTCATTGTTCTCTGTAGTGAGTTCGTTAGCAATGGCAATCCTTAAAGAAGGAATTTGAAGTTCCCAAGGAAGAACAGCTTCACAGCCATATACCAAAGAAAAAGGTGTAAAACCCGTAGAATTGCGGACCGTAGTTCGGTAGGCCCATAGACATTCGCCAAGCTTTTCACTCCAATTCCGTTTGTTAGTAGATACAAACTTTTTGAGTAGCTTGATTATAGTTTTGTTGAAGGCTTCGGCTAAGCCATTAGCAGCAGGATTGTAGGCAGTCGAAACGACATTATCAATCCGATGATCATCACAGAATCGAGTAAATTTCTGGCTGACGAGCTGCGGTCCGTTATCATGAATAATTCGTCGAGGGACACCAAATCGATAAATGACATGATGTTTGACGAAGTTGATAATGCTGCTGGTCTTGACCTCAGCCAAGGGTATAGCTTCAGCCCACTTAGAGAAGTAGTCTGTTATTGCTAGAATGAACCGATGTCCTCTAGAAGAAGGGGGATTAATAGGACCTATGACATCCATACCCCAAGCTTCGAAAGGCCAGGAAGCAGCAGTCGGATGTAGAAATTCCGAAGGTTGATGAATGAAGTCTGCATGAATTTGACAAGCTCAATATTTCCTTGCATATTCGATGGCATCAGATACCATAGAGGGCCAGTAGTACCCCATTCTTCGGATACGATCCTGTAGTTTAGGACCGAGTTGATGTGCTCCGCAAATACCGTTGTGAGCTTCACGTAGTACTTGTTTTGCTTCATCACCAGCTAAACAACGTAGAAGAAGACCGTCATAAGTCCGTCGATAGAGAGTCTTAGTGGTTTGATTGTAATAGAATCGTAGAGATCGTCGTCGAATACTTGTAGCCTCCTTAGAGTCTTTTGGGAGTATGTCATGAACCACAAAGTCAATAAAAGGAGTTCTCCAATCTTCATTGATAACATTAATTTCAGCAAAATTACTGAACTCAATGTTACGATTGTTTTTTACGCAAAACAATTCTCGATTAGAAATAACCACCACTTGTTGTCTTCAGATGGGGACAGCTAAGACTGCTGCAAGATTGGCTAAGGCATCTGCTTCAGTGTTATAAGCTCGGCGTACATATTCAATAAAGAAAGATTTGAACGATGTAGCCATGTTGATTGCTGCCTCAAAGTAAGGTACCAGATCTTGATGACGGACTTCATAAATTCCTCTAACCTGGTTGACAACCAACTTAGAATCGCTATAAACTTCGAGATACTCGACGTTCAATTGCTTGGCTAATTGAAGACCAATGAGTAGAGCATTGTACTCTGCTACGTTGTTGGAACAAGATTCGTCTAAAGAGTAAGCTCTTTGGATAGTTGATCCGTCTTGAGAAACGAGAACAACTCCAACTCCTGCTACAATAGCACCATTGGGTCCAATTCTAGGTGCTCCGTCAAAGAATAGACGCCAAGTTGGAAATTCTTCAGAGATCAAGTTGACTTCTAACGTCTCATCTAGTATTTTATCGTAAAGCTTGGATGTTTCTGGTACGGGATGAGCCGCCAAAAAATTCGCCAGTGCTTGACCTTTGACAGATTTTTGAGGAACATAAACCATGTCATATTGGGCTAGAAGGATGGCCCATGTAGCAAGCCGAGAGTTGAGTGTGCTAGGCTTCTTCATCAGTACACGAAGAGGATTGACTCGGAATATGACATGAATGGTTTGACCAATGATGTAATGTCTTGTCTTTTGAACAGCGAACATAAGAGCTAGACATTCTTTTTCAACCGGACTATAACGGTGTTCAGCACCAATCATATTACGACTGAGATAGTAAATAGCCTGTTCGTGACCTTCTTTGTTCTTTTGGGCGAGTAAAGTACCCAATGAATGATCCATAGCACGAACATACATTAAGAATGGGATGCCTGAGATTGGTGGCACTAAAACAGGTGGGTTCATAATATATCATTTGATGTCGTTGAATGCTTGTTGACATTCTTCAGTCCAAATAAAAGATACACCCTTCTTCATTAATTGAGTGAATGGTCTGCAGCGTCCAGACAAGTTCGAAATAAATCGCCTAATGTACGCAAGTCGGCCTTAGAATCCTCGTAGCTCTTTTAGATTGTGTGGAGGACGCATCTTGTAGGTCCTAAAAAATTAAGTTGCATCAATCAACAAAGTCAAAAATTCAAGATATTTATCATTTTGATTGGTTGTGCAGACAACAGTTTGTGCAGGAATTACATTGCGCAGGTTGGTTTGCGCACGTTTTCAACTGCGCAGGCTGACGTGGCAGAAGTCATCATTACCTGAATCAAATCAAATCTTCCTGACAGCTGACAGCACGGATAACGAGGAGACTATTCGTTTTTGGCGCCGCACAGTGCTCGAGGGCGGCTGACAGTTGGCAGCGCAATCCAGGATTGCGCAAACCAATCCTGCGCAGTCTGAGTCTGCGCAAACCAAAGTCTGCGCAGTTTACTTTGCGCATTCTACCAACATAACTGATAAATTATATGTGGCATTTATGCCATCAATTGCTCATTACGTGGCAACTGTCTATGCACGATCATGCGCATTTCAATCAAATGATGCCATGTGTCCCAGATAGTTGGCCCATGATCCAGTAACTGCCTGTACAGTCCAAGGCTGCGCAAACCAACTGCTGCACAAATCATCCTGCGCAGTCCAGAATAACTGAAAGTTAGTTATTTCCAGAACTCTATAAATAGAGTTTCAAGTCTTCATTTTAAGGGGATCAAGATCAAAAATCAGAGATCAGAAATCAGAGAGTTCAGGAGTTCTTGCCCAAGTGCTGCTGCATTCTTCCGAGACTTTTTGTCTTCAACTTCCGAGGCTTTTGCCTTCAGTTTCCAGAGTTGTTTTCAACTTCAGAGGCTTCGTCTTCAAAGTTCACATCGTCCAAGGGATAAAGCAATCGTCATCTAGATTGGATTCCTATAGTTGTAATTTTCCCAGAATTCTTGTAATCTTTATTACAAAGTTTGTATCAATAAAGTTTCATACTTTTGTTTTTGCAAACAAAATGACGACTCTGCTGGGGATAACTTTTTCCTTCGACGAGGAAGTAGCAACTCAATGTGACGTAGCGTCTATCGGGAAGACGCAGAAGACGCTGGTTGTTAAAGTCAACCAGACAGCCTACGAGGCGATGCTCAAATCCAAGACCACTCCCCGTACTGCAGCCACTTCTGCCAAGGGCAAAGTGCGCTCAGTTTGGGTCTCCAAGTCTGCTGCACAATCTGCTAGCCAGACTGTTGCACAAACTGCTGTGCCAACTGCTGCACGATCTGCTAGCCAGATTGCTCCACAAACTGCTGTGCCAACTGCTGCACAATCTGTCTCAACAACTGCTGCACAATCTGTTGCAGTCAATGCTGCACAATCTGTTGCAGTCAAGGTTGTGCAGTCTGTTGCAACTGTTGCACAAGCTACTTCATATGCTGCCTTGTCAAAACAGAAGACTCCTATGACTCTGGCGCAATTGGCAGTTGCTTTTCCTGCGCAAACCAATACTCCAGCAACCAAAGTGCATCCCAAGCACTCTAAAGCAAGAACTCCTGATGTACTTCCTACCAAAGCTTCTAGTGCACAAATGACCAGTGCACCCTCTACCCATGTGCAAACCAAGCTTGCGCAATCCAAGAGAAACAGCCTTTTGGCTAACAAAGGAAGAGATTCCACTCCTCTTCCCAAACACCCTATTGCCTCTGCGCAATCCACTGGGGGTAGTCCTTTGAATATTCCTCTTTCTCTTCAAAACAAAGGAAAAGGCCTGTTGGTCATTTCTCAAACTTCCTTGTCTCATGATTTGGAAGACAACAGAGGGAAACGCTCTTTAGCTAATCCTTCATCTCAAATCAAAGGAAAAGGCCCTTTAGTCTTTTCTCAATCTTCTTCAGTCTTTACTGAAGAGGATCCATCTGAATGTGCTTTGGCACTGATCAGTACTAGAACTCTTGCAAACAAAGATTCTTCTTTCCTTTATAACAAGAGTACTTGTACTAATCAAAGAGGTATTCTGCCCACTCCGGTAGCAGAATTCCAGGACCTTCCAACTCTCAAAATTTCTCGTTCCAGGCAGGGAAAATTGTTAGTGTCTCAAACAGAAACCCCTGGGGGTGAATTTGCTGATCTCAGAACTTATCTCAACCGACCCACTTCGGTAAAACGAAAACAGCCAATGTCGAAGGTCAAACATCATCAGCAACAAATCTCCAGGGTCAAAAATCCTGACACTTATGCCAATGAAGTGAGCACTTCCCTGTATACTCAAGGGACTAAACATTTGAAGAATCGGAATCATGTTCCGAATGTTATCAAAGAACAAATCTCTCAGAGTTTTCCTCGTCCTATTGCTGATCTTCGAGAACATTTAAGACAAAAATGGGACAATGTCTCAATACCTCCATCTCAACCATATGATGATCATTTCAATCATAAAGTCATAATCCAATATTGTTGTCAAACAACAAAACGATCTGTTTTCGATCGGTTGACTTTTGCTAAATCTGAATCGATGTCAGAGGAAGACGAAGTATTGTATGCTTCAGTTAACATGACTTCCCGAGATACTGGGGGTAAAAGATGCTCTAAGCATGGTAGACTCCGTAAGCCAAGCCAACGGTATTTAGAATTACTCCAAGAATCTTCCGAAGGAGTGTTTCAACATACCCATTCTCGAAGCCGAGATACAATCGGTCAAAGGAATCTTCTTCAAAACCCTTCGGGTCATCTTCCTGTTTCTCAATCAGGAGATGATTCGTTCTTCGATTATGATGCATACAGTGAAAGCTCTGAACAGACAGTATCTTCCACTGTACCAAGAGAAGTGACGGCATATGTTGTCAATGAAGATCCAGATGCTTCAACTTCTACAAATCAAGAACAGCGGATCGCTGCACTCGAAGACAAACTAAAAACCATGGCTGAAATAGTTGCTAGTATTCATTCCATCATGGTAGCACAGCATGCTACACCACCAATTGCACCTACTACTAGTCCAGAGATTATAGCATCTTCGATACCGGCCAATACTGGGCTGGGGGTAGTGCCTCCCCAAATGCCTCCTGTACAAGTACAAGTACAAACTACACCTAGTCAGTCAGGAGCTGGGGGTAGTGCTTATAATGCTGTTCCTCCTCCTACCACTACAACTCAACCTGCTCCTTCTTCGTCATCAGAAGACGCCAACGAAGCTGTCAAACTCTTACGAACCCAGTTCGAGGCATTTAAAGAGAAAGAAAACTTACAAAGATTGGGGATTAAGCAGCCCTATCCAGTTGAATGGAAGGAAGTCCCGTTTCCTCCGAAGTACAAAATCCCAACAATCTCTCTGTTCGATGGCAGTACTTCCCCAAGTCAATTCATCAATCATTTTGAGGTAATGACTGTTCAACTTCAGCCAAATGACGCTCTTCTTACCAGAGTGTTCGTCGGTTGTTTAGCCGGCGTAGCATATGACTGGTATAGAAGTTTGTCCGATAGTTGCATCACTTCTTTTTCAGGCCTCAAACAAATCTTTCTAGAACAATTATATAAAGGATTCAATGATATGACGATGTCAGCTCTCAACAAAATCAAACAGAAATATAATGAAACTGCTGAGAGCTTTATCGAACGGTTCCGTCGTGAAGCTTTGAAAATGCCTCTAGGAACTCCAGATGCTGTCACTATTGATACTTGTAAGGCAAATCTTTTGCCTATTATCAGTATGTGGACGGGATCTACCCAATTCCAAGATTGGCCCTCATTCATTGTCAATGCCAAAGCTGCTGAAGTGAGTGCCGACAAGTTCAAACAATTGGGGGTACAAATGTCAAACCCTGATCGAGATGAGCATCAGAATTCAGGCGGTGGCAATCGTCAAAACAATCGCAAAGCAAAAGAGACTTTGAACATTAACTTGAACAAGAACAAAGAATCTTTGGCTGTCAATGTGGCTCCGCCTACATCTACTCCTACTCCTTCTGCACCTCCACCGAGGGAACCTCGTCCGAAAGTGGAATATTCCTTTGACGAAAATGACACTGCAAGCATCTTTGAGTGTTTACTCAAAAGCAACAAAATTCAACTCCCGGACCCAAAGAAACCTGATGAAGTCGGTAAGACTGATCATCCTAAATATTGTGTCTATCACAGGTTTATTGGACATCCTACTCGAGCATGTAATGTGCTCAAAGGCAAAATTCAGGAGCTTGTCAATGCTGGTGTAGTCACTCTGCAACAAGATGAGAAAATTGTTACTGCTAATATGGTTTCAGTCCAGTTTGGGGACTTCTCTCCGCAGATGGTACAGTACGGTGTCATTCCAATTCCTAAAGTAACACTTGAGATTGAGAATCTCCCACTTCCATCAAATAAAGGTCTTGTTCCCTTGTCTCTTGACAACGGTGAAATTATGTGGATCCATCCTGATCTTGCTCTGGAATTCGAGGTGTCCTCTTCTTCCAAGAAGAAAACTCGTTCTAAAGGCAAAATCAAGATTTGCAACATGGTATCTTTTGATCCCATAGTTGATGAAGAGATTCTGTTAGGCACTAGATCGGGGAAAGCCTATCTGAAAGATTATTCTGAAGGTCAAAAAGATCCTGCTTCTTCTTCTGAACCTGCTTCAGTACAACATGCTCCGGCATAACCTGCTCCGGCACAACCTGCTTCCACTGAAGAGATCCCTTCTACATCTTCACCAGTTGTAGTATCAATTCCTCCCAAGCCAACAACGGCTGACAAAGGCAAGCAACAAGTCCGCTTTGACAAGCCCTTAAAGAAGTTATCTCCTACAGGACTTGAAAAGCCGTACAACTTTGATATATTGGCTCAGTTGGCTAATACACCGGCTAGACTGTCGATTTCGAGCTCTTGCGCCTTTCTAAAGAGACTCGAAAAACTTTAAGTGAAGCTCTGATGCAGGCTGAAACTTGCCTAACTCTTCTCAAGAAGCCAGAATCAGAACCAGTCTCTTGCCATGACTGTCATAGTGTCTTGGAGTTGATTTCAAACATTACTTTCACTCAGAATGATATGCTAATGGAAGATAATCGACATGATCGTCCTCTTTATTATACAGGATATGTTGATTCTATGAAGGTCGACCGTATCCTGATAGATCCAGGGTCTGCACTTAGCATTATGCCAAAGACAATGCTAGATGCTTTAAAGATACCAGTGCATAGTCTGTCAACCACAATCACTACTATTTTGGGATTTAACCAAGGAAAGAGTGAACCTTTGGGTAAGATCCGCCTAAAACTCCAAATAGGCAATCTTCGCACAAAGGTGACCTTTTACATCATCGATAATCATGGTTGTTCTTACAATGCTCTCCTGGGAAAACCATTCCTCCATGAACACAATGTTGTTCCATCAACTCTTCATCAATGCTTTAAATACGTTGATGATAAAGGACAAGTGCACAAGGAAGTTGCGGATCTTTATCCTTTCAAGGGCGTTGAAGCATATTGCAACGATGCTCGTATGTACAAAGATGAATTTATGAAAGTGGTATTGGCTATAGATACTGAGGAAGATCAAAAAGCAGTACCCCATGACACTCTCATCATACCTGTCAAAGGGCGTGTTTCTCATCCGCAGTCTTCTAAACCACTGGCTATCCACTTGCCGGTCCAAAAGAAGTCAGTTGATGCTGATGAAAATCAAAGGGAGCTCACCTCTTCTGAGCCACTTGTTATTGATTTACGTCGTAACAAGGACAAAAAGCAGCTCATTTGTTCTGAGCCACTTGTTGTTGATTTAACTCGCAACAAGGAAAAAAGGGAGCTCACCTCTTCTGAGCCACTTGTTATCGACCTCCGTCGTAACAAGCCTCCTCCATGTTCTTCTTCTCCCCCTCTTGTAATCAATCTGACCAAGCCTGCTAAGGCTAAAGGTCCTGATGTAAATATAGATATAAATATCAATGAAAAAGCATCTACTTTCCAGTATACTGATGTTATTTATCATACTAAGTACTATTTGGATATGTTAGATAGCTTTCAGTCATTTACAATGGGAGTTGTACAATCTCTTCAAACAAAAGTTTCGTGTGAACACCCAAAAGATTCATTTCGTATTGTTCCTGCTCGCAAGAAAGGTAAAAGTACAATACTTTTTAGTAAAAGACCGGAACAAAAGATTAACTATACGGATGATAACAAAGTTAGCGACACAAGACCTATTCAATTCCGTCGTTACAGTCAACAATCAAAAGACATCGTCCGAAAGATGGATTACGACTTCAAAAGTGGCCTTAACTATGGTAAAGGTAGACGAACTCCCATTCGTACAACAGTTCCAAAAGGAAAATCACAAATGTATTTTAGCAGGACCAAAAGAGGTCCCGGATACGCTTCTCCTCCACTGTTATCCCCAGCAGTTTCTGACTCTGATAGCAAAGAACGTTCTAATTCTTCTGATTCCAGATCATGGGATTCCGATACTAGCATTGGTGAAGTCCATCGTGTAATCGTATCTTCTAATATGGTTTTCGCTGAACTTCTGGAAGGATATGAAGAGGATATTGAAGAAAGTCCTGAAACAGATCCTTGGGCTCAACAGATGGATAATCAATGGGTACTCCGATTTGAACAAAGAGAACCTCCTACTGAAGATCAATTAATTCAAATTGATGTAGGGGAAAGCGAGTCACCTCGGCCAATCTTTATTAGCAAGAATCTCCCAGAAGCAGATAAGCAAGAGTTGATTCTTCTCATTAAAGAATACATTGACGTCTTTGCTTGGAGTTATGAAGACATGCCAGGTTTAGATCCCAAGATTGCTACTCACAAGCTGAACATTCTTCCTAACGCTAAACCAGTTAAACAGCAACAAAGGAGATTTAAGCCTGAAATGATGGACGCAATTGATGATGAAGTCAAGAAGCTTATAGCTTGTGGCTTTATTCGAGAAGAACAACATCCTGATTAGGTAGCCAATGTTGTTCCAGTCCTAAAAAAAATTGGCAAAGTTCGAGTCTGCATCGACTTCCGAGATCTTAATGAAGCATGTCCAAAAGATGAATTTCCTCTTCCTATCACAGACGTCATGATTGACAATACTTGTGGGTTCGAGCGAATATCTTTTATGGATGGATTCTCCGGATATAATCAAATCAAAATGAATCCTGAAGATGAAAAGCACACATCTTTCCGCACTCCTCGGGGAGTCTATTGCTACACAGTAATGCCATTTGGTCTTAAGAACGCTGGTGCAACGTACCAACGAGCCATGAGTACTATTTTCAGAGAATATCTTCGTAAAACAGTCGAATGCTACGTTGACGATATTGCTGTCAAAAGTCGTCTAAAAGAAGATCATATCCAAGATTTGAAAACAATCTTCAATCTCATGCGTCAACATCAGCTCAAGATGAATCCCACCAAGTCATTCTTGGGTGTCTCTAGTGGCAAATTTCTCGGCTTCGTCATTACCTCTAAGGGTATACACGTGGATCCCGAGAAGATCAAAGCCATTCAAGAGATGCGTCCTCCATGCAACCTAAAAGAGCTACAAGGATTCCAAGGCCGACTTGCGTACATCAGGCGATTCATTTCGAACTTGTCTGGACGCTGCAGACCATTTACTCAACTTATGAAGAAGGGTGTATCTTTTATTTGGACTGAAGAGTGTCAACGAGCATTCGACGATATCAAACGATATCTTATGAACCCACCTGTTTTGGTACCACCAATTTCAGGTATTCCATTTTTAATGTATGTCCGTGCTATGGACCATTCATTGGGAGCTTTACTTGCCCAAAAGAACAAAGAAGGCCATGAACAGGCTATCTGTTATCTTAGCCGCACTATGATTGGTGCTGAACACCGTTATAGTCCGGTCGAGAAAGAATGTCTGGCTCTCATGTTTGCCGTGCAGAAGACGAGGCATTACATCATTGGTCAAACTATTCATGTCATATCCCGAGTTAATCCTCTTCGGGTACTCATGAAGAAGCCCAGTACACTTAATTCTCGGCTAGCCATATGGGCAATCTTGCTAGCTCAATATGACATGGTATATATTTCACAAAAGTCTGTCAAAGGTCAAGCGTTAGCAGACTTCTTAGCAGCTCATCCTGTGCCTGAGATATCTAAACTCTATGACGAAATTCCAGACGAGACGCTAGAAGTCAACATGATCTCTGAAGAGTTTCCAACTTGGCATCTATTCTTTGACGGAGCGTCTAGAATTGGACCAAATGGTACTATTGTGGCAGGTGTTGGAGTGGTCCTCGTTTCTCCAGATGGATCAACTATTCAAAGAGCCTATTCTCTAGATGAACCTTGCTCCAATAATGTAGCAGAGTATAATGCTCTACTCATCGACCTTCAGTTAGCCAAACAACTGAATGTTGAATATCTCGAAGTATACGGTGATTCTAAGTTGGTTGTCAACCAGGTTAGAGGAACCTATGAAGTCCGTCATCAGGACCTGTTGCCTTATCATGAAGTAGCAATCAATATAGCGATATCATTCAAAGCTTTATTCATCGACTATGTTCGACGAGCTTGCAATACTGAAGCAGATGCTTTGGCCAATCTTGCAGCTGTTTTAGCCATCTCTATCAAAAGACAGCAGGTGGTGGTTATTTCCAATCGAGAGCTGTTCTGTATTGAAAACAATTGTAATATTGAATTTAGCAATTTTGCTGAAGTCAATATTATCGATGATGATTAGAGAACTCCATTCATCGACTTCATGGTACATGACATACTCCCTGAAGATCCTAAGGAGGCTATAAGTGTTCGACGACGATCTTTACGATTCTATTACAATCAAACCACCAAAAAACTCTATCGACGAACTTACGACGGTCTTCTTCTACGCTGTTTAGCTGGTGATGAAGCAAAACAAGTGTTGCGTGAAGCTCACAACGGTGTCTGTGGAGCGCATCAACCCGGTCCTAAGTTACAGGATCGCATCCGACGCATGGGTTATTACTGGCCCTCTATGGTATCAGATGCCATTGAATATGCAAGGAAATGTCGTGCTTGTCAAATCCATACAGATTTTATTCATCAACCATCAGAATTCTTACATCCTACTGCTGCTTCCTGGCCTTTTGAAGCTTGGGGCATGGATATCATAGGCCCTATCAATCCTCCTTCTTCTAGAGGACATCGGTTTATATTGGCGATAACCGATTACTTCTCCAAATGGGCTGAAGCTATACCTTTGGCTGAAGTTAAGACTAGCAATGTCATCAACTTTGTTAAACACCATGTTATCTACAGATTTGGTATACCTCGAAGAATCATCCATGACAATGGACCTCAATTTATCAGCCAGAAGTTTACCAGATTCTGCGATGATCATCGGATTGACAATGTCGCCTCGACAGCAAGCAAACCTGCTGCTAATGGTTTAGCTGAAGCCTTTAACAAAACCATCATTAAACTCCTTAAGAAGTTTGTATCCACTAACAAACGAAATTGGAGCGAGAAACTTGGCGAATGTCTTTGGGCCTACCGAACTACAGTCCGTAATCCCACAGGCTTTATACCTTTCTCTTTGGTGTACGGTTGCGAAGCTGTCCTTCCTTTGGAGCTGCAAATTCCTTCTTTAAGGATTGCTATTGCTAATGAGCTCACTACAGAAAATAATGACTTTCTTCGACTTCAAGAATTGGAGGCATTGGATGAAAAGCGGTTAATGGCTCAACAGCACATTGAGTTATACCAAGCCCGCATATCGAAGACGTTCAATCATAAAGTGAAGGTCAGAGCCTTTCAGCAAGGAGAACTTGTTCTAACGGTCAGACGTCCTATGACTATGACTCATATGAGCAAAGGGAAATTCGATGCAAAGTGGGAAGGTCCCTATGTTGTAAGCAAAGTCTTTTCAAATGGAGCTTATCAACTTTCGAAGCTTGATGGTTGAGTTGCTATGATGCCTATCAATGGCAAATTCTTAAAGAAGTATTATGTATAAATGTAAATGCTTGTAAATCATCAGACAGAGTTAAGTTCATGAATAAAATTCAAATTTTATTTCATTATATGATAGTACATAATATTAAAGGTCACTATCATCCTTTTCTACATTGGGACGAGGGCCACTGCCCTCCTTCTCAAAAATGCTGTCAGCAAAAGAACCGAGAACTTCCTTACTGGATCCCACGAGAAACTTGCAGGCGGCCATCCTCATGGCTTCTTCTTCTTCAGTCCTTCCTGGTTCGGGCAGGAAGTCTAGAATGTCCCGCGGTGGCTGGGGTTTAGACGAACCTTCGCCTGCTTCTGCCTCCTTTGGCTAAACTGGATCAACAGGGCGTTCTTCAGTGCCCTTCTGAACTTTCGGGGCAATCTCAGCCTTCTTAGATGCTTCTCCAGAAGACATTTTTATGTTAAAGAGTAGAAGTATTCGTTCCTGTCAGATTTCTGCTATATTTATAGGCAAAAGTTCCTCAATTAATGAAGCAATACATTCATCCGACGGTTCGTCCGTTCATTAAATGCCAGACAGTTCATCCGTTCATTTATTATATTCATCCGACGGTTCGTCCGTTCATTAATATCTGACGGTTCGTCCGTTCATTAAATGCTTGACGGTTCATCCGTTTATTTATAACATTCATCCGACGGTTCGTCCGTTCATTAATATCTGACGTTTCATCCGTTCATTTATTTTGACGGTTAACCCGTTCATTTATTATCATTTGACGGTTAACTCGTTCATTCACCATCATTTGACGGTTCACCCGTTCGTTCATCATCATTTGACGGTATTTCCGTTCATTCATTTTACATACATTGACGATTCATCATCGTTCATTATCCACATCAGCAACTTGTCATTTTTGATTAAGTTGTCAATAAATATATCATGTATATCTATTATTTATATATATATATATATATGAATAAGATATGCAATAAATAATGGAACCACAACAAAATATCTTTTACATCAAAATATGAGACATTACAGAAACGCAGCTACAGCAACAAACACAAAAATACAAAATCAAGAAGGAGGGACAATCAGATTGTCAATTTGCTGCTTTAGTGTCTGCAGCTCTTCTTCGTGTGTTGATGCTACTATCTTTCTTGTTTCCTCCATCCCACTTTCTTCATCAAAGATGGGCACGTCCACTGTCCGGCGAGTGATTTCTGCACCATGAGTTGTCTCATACTCATTCCTCTCTTCAATCAATGCATTAAATTGTTCAGTCACCAGTTGGTGATTAACAGTTTCTTCTTCAAACTCTTGTTGGAGGCGAGTAATTTCTGCTTTCAGCTCAGCAAGTCGCCGTCCTTTACTTTCAGCCATTAAAGTAACAGATTCTATTTTAGAGTTGTATTCAGCTGATTTTGCTGAATGAGCCTCTAACAGATTTTGAAGGGTTAACCTTTCCATATCAGCGGCTTGAGTCAGTCGCTCAAATTCAGCCTGTACTAAAGAGTCTACATCCTTCTTCTTGAGCTCTTTATACTTTTGATGGAGACTTCTAATTCGTTCAAAATGTGTTCAAGGAGAGTGGCCTGATCAGCTTCGTCTCCTTGGTCTCTTATGGCTCTTATTAAGAAAGAAGTTGGTTTCCTAACCATAATGAAGTCAGCTCCTTCTTTCTCTATCATCTTATGAACAAGAGATCCCAACAACTCGAAGAAGCATCTGGTAAAGGACTGGACAACTTGTTGATTGATGGCCAGAGTTTCAGGAGTCGCTGCTACTCCTGTTGAGGATGAAGTTGCAGGTTGCTCGATTCTTTGTGGCTGTACAACAGGCTCTTTAAAAAGAGGAGCCAGAGTACAGCTGGTCGCTCCTCCTGTTTGATCCTCTGCAATAGTAAAATTGTTATTTTACTAATTGTTTGTTGATGAACAAGAAGATCAATTAAGAGCAAAATTACCTTGGTTTGATCTAACAACAAGTTCATTCCCTGTTGGAATAGATTCCCTTTGAACAGAAGTAGCCTCAGCTGCGACAGCCTGGCTGTTGCCCGCTTCAGAACCGCAAGATAAGTGATGACTACTACTAACCACCACCGTTGGTATAGGCACCATAGCCAGATCCGTTGGAGGTGTTGGCAGAGTCTCAAGATCTGCAAGAATTACAAATAAAGATATTAGTTATCAGTCTATTTTAAAAGAGAAGATTGCTAGATCTCGTTTTATACCTTGAGGGTCGGTGGCAGAATTTTCTTTCAGCACACCTTCATCGGCTACTTCTTCAACAGATCTTTCTATTTCAACATTTTCATCAGGGTTTACAAGATCAGCAACATTTTCTACAGACGCCTCCACTTCAATATCCTTATTAGGATTTGAAATATCATCGGCAGTATCAAGAGATATATGTTCTTTATTTTCCTTTTCAGGATCTTGTATATACTCATCAACATTTTCAGTCGAAGAGCTCTCTTCGTCTTCTTCTTCTTCTTCTGCTATATTCCCACTGTTAGTGGCAGTTTGATCATCTTGCAGGCTATAACTGCAATCCTCTAAAGCTGCAATCATTTCACGGTCTTCTTCTTCACGAAGAGTTCGGGGAGTAAGAGGAGGTTGAGTAGTCTCCGCGACAGGTGAATGAGGTCGTACAACATTTTGTTCTTCCTCCAAGATGTTGTCTCCAGGCTTTTCAACCTCAGTTCTTGGGACAAGATCTCCCCTCTGTTCAGTCTCTTCAAGAGTTTTACTCCCAGATTCAGAAATAGGTATGGGAGATGCCATTAGAATTCCTGCTGCAGCATCTACTGAAGTCAGGAGTTGTCTGGAAGAAGATTCTTCTAAATGTCTTCTGGTGACCACCATTTTCCTTCTGTGTAGAGGTCTGGCAGCGCTTTCTACATCTACTGGTTCTGCTTGTTTCTGTACAGAAGTTGGTGTGGTGGCAGCCTCTTGTTGTGTCTCGATCAATTGTCGAGATTGGGATCTTGTAGTGACCTTTACAGAAGAAAGATCTAGGACTAATTTCTTCTTCGCTGCCGGAGCAGGAGGCTCCTCTCTTCTTCTTTTCCTTGTGGGAGATCGACCCACCTTCAGAGAAACACGCAATGGTGCATTTACCTCTTGAGGGAATACAATATCCCTCGTAGTTTCTAGAGGTACATCCACCGGCTCGTGCACCTCCTCATTTGCAGGGATCGATGGAGCAATTCTCCCTCTCTTCAATCTTGTTGCAGTAGCGAAACTATCCGAGAGATTAAAATTTTCAGCAAAAGTATTCGCAGAAGTATAAAATACTGCATATGTGAAAAGCATACGAGGACCCTGGGGAGTACTCCTTGTTGGCATTGAAAAGGTGGCTTTTGTATCACGGGCATTGTAATAAGCCCAAGCTCTAGCTCCGTCTATCAGATAACCTTTGCCTTGGAGGCAGGTAATTGCGTTCCCTACATGGAACTGATCATACCCAAATTGCCGAGCAAACCGGCTGGAAAGGTATGGTTCTAAATAGCATTCTTCCTCGAACCGATAAACCAGATGTGATGGTCGAATCGTCTTCAACCATTCAAAAGCTGTACGAGTCAGAGGCTGCATCTTTGAATCCACCATATTTGTGGGCATCTGATCGTACCCAGCAGGGAAAGGAGCACAGCAGAAGTTCCATCCCCTATTCAGATTCAATACATATCTACACTCGCTTAACGAAGTGTATTTCCATTTTCCGTGAGAATATCTTCGGAGGAAACTGGCATCTACCTGTCCCATACCGGGGTCCATTAAGGTTGGATAATGAAGAAGCAACCATCCGAATAAGTATGTATATGGCAATTGTAAGCGAGGGAACTCTTTTTCTTCCTTCGCCTTCAGCATCAAGTCAACGTATAAACGAAGACTGGCATTGAGTTTGCAGGTCATTGCTGATAGTAAGTCCATTTTATAGCCAAAGACTAATTTAACAGCTGCAAACAGGACGCCGCGGTGAAAATGATCCACGGCACTGGATCCTGGAACCACAAACCTCCGAAGCCAGTATGTTAAGAATCCCGCCAGTTGTGCTTCTTCTGACATGGGTCTATAGCCCATTCTCAAGTAACTTTCCAAAATATCCCCTGTCTTCAAAGAAGGATATTCATGATCATCTTTCACTTCTTTATCAAGGTTACCACTCTGTTCTATTAGCTTTATAACCTCTACTTTGCTCAAAGGTTTGAAGAAGTTGGGATAGCATCTGTCATTCTCCTTGGTCTTCTTCTCTTCTATGTGATTGAGAAACAGATATGGTAACCACTTTGAAGAGTAACAAGTGTTGGCGGTAGCACTCTTGTAAAATAGAGAGCAGATCTTGTAATGGCATAATAGTTCTTCAAACACCGTTACCATCTCTGCATTCTCTTTTCTAAGCTTGTTCAGCTCATCATTTGTCGGCACAAACTCCTCATACGGAGCATCTGCCATGGGCAGGTACGAGATATACTTCATCTCGTGGAGTGCAAACCCTATCTCTCCACCTGGGGTCATGAAGGTCCCCGTCCTATAGTTGTACCTCTCAGCTAAGGCTAAGAACATATGAGGATTAGGAGCAAAGCCGTATACAGTGGCATGCACTGCTTGATATAGATTAATCTGTTGGAGTCTGTCTTGGAATGTTGCCAGAATCCAATTCGCAATGTAGCTCCATCGCTTGTAATCTGGATTCACCAATCCAGTCAGTCTGATGTCTTGTTCAGGATATTTTCCTTCAGCCTTCGCAAATTTATTTGCGAATATTGGTGTCCTAACAGGCATCAGCATAGAGGAGTTCTCTGGTGGAATACAGCCAGGTCTTAAGCCTCTCAACAGGACGCTATATCTGTCAGAGGAGCTATAAAACATGTCTTTCTTGTTTGGCCCTTTCTTTACAAAGATTTTTCCTGCACGGGCATCCTGAAACTGAGTGATATTCCATTCCATCTTCCTTGGGTAGCTTGCATGAGCGTACCGCGACAAAGGGAGGCAGCGAGCAATGTCTGGAATGAAGAATGATTTATCTTTTTGGTGAACTACTCTATCCTCCATTCTGGGCCTAGGCTGAGAGACTTTTTCAAAAGCGTCACCGAACAGGAATAGGGGTTTCTTATGAATTACAGCATCCGCTGACTTTAGAGGGTGTCCATTCATCAAACACATTAAAGTCTCATTGTCCTGGGAAATCAGTATAACCTGACGGGAGGCCGGCAGATCGTACTGAGGGTAGTGAACATGAGAAAGATCTTCTTTATACTCAGACTCTGTGAGGGTTCCCACAAAATGTTCGTAATCTGGATCTTCATTGACTTCAACTGCATCAACAAACAGATAAAAATTAGTACAAGTCAAAGTCTCTGTTTTTAAACACAAAACATTAGAGTGCACAACTCCTCAGATTGCGCTGATATGACTTGCGTAACATCAGTTTGCGCATCACAAAAGGATGCGCAAAGCAATAGTTTGCGCTGAAACCTGCACAACTCAATCGATTGCGCTGACTTCCTGTCAGCACAATTCAATAGTTTGTGCAGGAATGCTGCCTTCATAAAAATGAAGATTGACAGTTAATGCAACCAAAACCCTAAAAAGGGTGGCGAAATATGAACTCATCTCTAAAAAGAGATGAGTTTCGAAGATCAAAGGGAGTCGAATCACCCTAAAAAGGGGTTTTCGATCAGTTCAAACAACCTCTCAGAGCGGGCTGCGCGGATTCGTGTCAAGATGCCCGTCGTGCAACCCTGTCAGATGACTCGGCCAGAGCTTTTCCCTTCGCGGCGGCGGTAGCATTGGATCGTCGTGGTGCCATGGCAGTCGTCGGAGGAGGAGAACAGTAAGGGTCGGGGAAGATTTTTCTCAAGAGCTCGAAAGAAATCAAAGTAAAGAATTGAAAATAAAAAGATAGCTATTTATAGCTTTCGAAATACGAAACGGATACCTTGGATTGTGCCTAAAATTGGGGTCTCTTCGCTTTGCGCAGACAACTCATCATCATGCGCAATATGATTCAAAGTTCAAAAATTCAAAGTATTTCGAAATTTTGAATAAAATCAACTTTCGAAAACTTTGAAAGGGGTCTTGTAGGTCCTAAAAAATCAAGTTGCATCAATCAACAAAGTAAAAAAGTCAAGATATTTATCATTTTGATGAGTTGTGCAGACAACAGTTTACGCAGGAATTACATTGCGCAGGTTAGTTTGCGCACGTTTTCAACTGTGCAGGCTGACGTGGCAGAAGTCATCATTACCTGAATCAAATCAAATCTTCCTGACAGCTGACAGCATGGATAACGAGGAGATTGTTCATTTTTGGCGCCGCACAGTGCTCGAGGGCGGCTGACAGTTGGCAGCGCAATCCAGGATTGCGCAAACCAATCCTGCGCAGTCTGAGTCTGCGCAAACCAAAGTCTGTGCAGTTTACTTTGCGGATTCTACCAACATAACTGATAAATTATATGTGGCATTCATGCCATCAATTGCTCATTACGTGGCAACTGTCTATGCACGATCATGCGCATTTCAATCAAATGATGCCATGTGTCCCAGATAGTTGGCCCATGATCCAGTAACTGTCTGCGCAGTCTAAGGCTGCGCAAACCAACTGCTGCGCAAATCATCCTGCGCAGTCCAGAATAACTGAAAGTTAGTTATTTCCAGAACTCTATAAATAGAGTTTCAAGTCTTCATTTCAAGGGGATCAAGATCAGAAATCAGAGATCAGAAATCAGAGAGTTCAGGAGTTCTTGCCCAAGTGCTGCTACATTCTTCCGAGACTTTTTGTCTTCAACTTCCGAGGCTTTTGCCTTCAGTTTCCAGAGTTGTTTTCAACTTCAGAGGCTTCGTCTTCAAAGTTTACATCGTCCAAGGGATAAAGCAATCGTCATCTAGATTGGATTCCTATAGTTGTAATTTTCCCAGAATTCTTGTAATCTTTATTACAAAGTTTGTATCAATAAAGTTTCATACTTTTGTTTTTGCAAACACATCTCTTGAATGGCTTTGATCTTCTCGGGATCCACGTGTATACCCTTAGAGGTAATGACGAAGCCGAGAAATTTACCACTAGAGACACCCAAGAATGACTTGGTGGGATTCATCTTGAGCTGATGTTGACGCATGAGATTGAAGATCGTTCTCGGATCTTGGATATGATCTTCTTTTAGACGACTTTTAACAGCTATATCATCAACATAACATTCGACTGTTTTACGAAGATGTTCTCTGAAAATGGTACTCATGGCTCGTTGGTAAGTTGCACCAGCGTTCTTGAGACCAAATGGCATCACCGTGTAGCAATAGACTCCCCGAGGAGTACGGAAAGATGTGTGCTTTTCATCTTCGGGATTCATTTTGATCTGATTATATCCAGAGAATCCATCCATAAAAGATATTCGCTCGAACCCACAAGTATTATCAATCATGACATCTGTGATAGGAAGAGGAAATTCATCTTTCGGACATGCTTCATTAAGATCCCTGAAGTCGATGCAGACTCGAACTTTGTCAGTTTTCTTCAGGACTGGAACAACATTGGCTACCCAATCAGGATGTTGTTCTTCTCGAATAAAGCCACAAGCTATAAGCTTCTTGACTTCATCATCAATAGCGTCCATCATTTCAGGCTTGAATCGCCTTTGTTGCTGTTTTACTGGTTTAGCATTAGGAAAAATGTTCAGCTTGTGAGTAGCAATCTTGGGATCTAGACCTGGTATGTCCTCATAACTCCAAGCAAAGACGTCAATGTATTCTTTAATGAGAAGAATCAACTCTTGTTTATCTGCTTCTGGAAGATTTTTGCTAATAAAGATTGGACGAGGTGACTCGCTTTCTCCTACATCAACTTGAATTAATTGATCTTCAGTAGGAGGTTCTCTTTGTTCAAATCGGTGTACCCATTGATTATCCATCTGTTGAGCCCAAAGATCTGTTTCAGGACTTTCTTCAATATCTTCATCATATCATTTCGGAAGTTCAGCGAAAACCATATTAGAAGATACAATTACACGATAGACTTCACCGATGCTAGTATCGGAATCCCATGATCTGGAATCAGAAGAATTAGAATGTTCTTCGCTATCAGAGTCAAAAGCTGCTGGGGATAACATTGGAGGAGAAGCATATCTGAGACCTCTTTTGGTCCTGCTATAATATATTTGTGATTTTCCTTTTGGAACTGTTGTACGAATGGGAGTTCGTCTACCTTTACCGTAGTTAAGGCCGCTTTTGAAGTCATAACCCATCTTTCGGACGATGTCTTTTGATTGTTGACTGTAACGACGGAATTGAAGAGGTCCTGTGTCGTCAACTTTGCTATCATCCGTATAGCTAAACTTTTGTTCCGGTCTTTTACTAAAAAGTATTGTACTTTCACCTTTCTTGCGAGCAGGAACAATACGATATGAATCTTTTGGGTGTTCACATGAAACTTCTGTTTGAAGAGATTGTACAACTCCCATTGTAAATGACTGAAAGCTATCTAACATATCCAAATAGTATTTAGTATGATAAATAACATCAGTATACTGGAAAGTAGATGCTTTTTCATTGATATTTATATCTGTATTTACATCAGGACCTTTAGCCTTGGCAGGCTTGGTCAGATTGATTACAAGAGGGGGAGAAGAAGAACGTGGAGGAGGCTTGTTACGACGGAGATCGATAACAAGTGGCTCAAAAGAGGTGAGCTCCCTTTTTTCCTTGTTGCGAGTTAAATCAACAACAAGTGGCTCAGAAGAAGTGAGCTGCTTTTTGTCCTTGTTACGACGTAAGTCAATAACAAGTGGCTCAGAAGATGTGAGCTCCCTTTGATTTTGATCAGCATCAACTGATTTTTCCTGAACTGGCAAGTGGATAGCCAGTGGTTTAGAAGACTGCGGATGAGAAATACGCCCTTTGACAGGTATGATGAGAGTGTCATGGGGCACTGCTTTTTGGTCTTCTTCAGTATCCATAGCCAATACCACTTTCATAAATTCATCCTTATACATACGAGCATCATTACAATACGCTTCAACGCCCTTGAAAGGATAAAGGTCTGCAACTTCCTTGTGAACTTGTCCTTTGTTATCAACGTATTTAAAGCATTGATGAAGAGTTGATGGAACAACATTATGTTCATGGAGGAATGGTCTTCCCAGGAGACATTATAAGAACAAACATGATTGTCAAGGATATAAAAGGTCACCTTTGTGCGAAGATTGCCTATTTGGAGTTTTAGGCGGATCTTGCCCAAAGGTTCACTCTTTCCTTGGTTAAATCCCAAAATAGTAGTGATTGTACTTGAAAGACTATACACTGGTATCTTCAACGCATCTAGCATAGTCTTTGGCATGATGCTAAGTGCAGACCCTAGATCTATCAGGATACGATCGACCTTCATCGAATCAACATATCCTGTATAGTAAAGAAGACGATCATGTCTATTATCTTCCATTAGCATATCATCCTGAGTGAAAGTAATGTTTGGGATCAACTCCAAGACACTATGACAGTGATGGCAAGAGACTGGTTCTGATTCTGGCTTTTTGAGAAGAGTTAGGCAAGTTTCAGCCTGCATCAGAGCTTCACTTAAAGTCTCTCGAGTCTCCTTAGAAAGGCGCAAGAGCTCGAAGATTGATAGTCTAGCCGGTGTATTAGCCAATTGAGCCAATATATCAAAGTTGTACGGCTTTTCAAGTCCGGTAGGAGATGACTTCTTCAGGGGCTTGTCAAAGCGGACTTGTTGCTTGCCTTTGTCAGCCGTTGTTGGCTTGGGAGGAATTGACACTACTACTGGTGAAGATGTAGAAGGGACCTCTTCAGTAGAAGCAGGTTGTGCCGGAGCAGGTTCAGAAGAAGAAGAAGGATCCTTTTGACCTTCAGAATGATCTTTTAAATAGGCTTTCCCTGATCTGGTGCCTAACAGAATCTCTTCGTCAACTATGGGATCAAAAGATACCATGTTGCAAATCCTGGTTTTGCCTTTAGAATGAGTTTTCTTCTTGGAAAAAGAGGACACCTCGAATTCCGGAGCAAGATCGGGATGGATCCACATAATTTCACCGTTGTCAAGAGACAAGGGAACAAGACCTTCATTTGGTGGAAGTGGAAGATTTTCAATCTCAATAGTAGCTTTAGGAATTGGAATGGCACCGTGCTGTATCATCTGTGGAGGGAAGTCCCCAAACTGGACTGAAACCATGTTTGCAGTAACAGTCTTCTCATCTTGCTGCAGAGTGACTACACCAGCATTGACAAGCTCTTGAATTTTGCCCTTGAGCACATAGCATGCTCGAGTAGGATGTCCAATGAACCTGTGATAGACACAATATTTAGGATGATCGGTCTTACCGACTTCATCAGGTTTCTTTGGGTCTGGGAGTTGAATTTTATTGCTTTTGAGTAAACACTCAAAGATGCTTGCAGTGTCATTCTCGTCGAAAAAATATTCCACTTTCGGACGAGGTTCCCTCGGTGGAGGTGCAGAATGAGTAGGAGTGGATGTAGGCGGAGCCACATTGACAGCCAAAGATTCTTTGTTTTTGTTCAAATTAATGTTTAAAGTCTCTTTTGCTTTGCGATTATTCTGGCGGTTGCCACCACCTGGAGTCTGATGCTCATCTCGATCAGGGTTAGACATTTGTACTCCCAATTGTTTGAACTTGTCGGCACTCACTTCAGCATCTTTGGCATTGACAATGAATGAGGGCCAATCTTGGAATTGGGTAGATCCCGTCCACATACTGATGATGGACAAAAGATTCGCCTTACAAGTATCAATAGTGACAGCAGCTGGAGTTTCGGGAGGTATTTTCAAAGCTTCACGGCAGAACCGTTCGATAAAGCTCTCAGCAGTTTCATTATGTTTCTGTTTAATTTTATTGAGAGCTGACATAGTCATATCATTGAATCCTTCATAGAACCGTTCCAGAAAGATTTGTTTGAGATCTGAAAAGAAAGTAATGCAACCATCGGGCAGACTTTTGTACCAGTCATATGCTACGCCGGCTAAACAACCGACGAACACTCTGGTAAGAAGAGCGTCATTTGGCTGAAGTTGAACAGTCATTACCTCAAAATGATTGATGAATTGACTTGGAGAAGTACTGCCATCGAACAAAGAGATTGTTGGGATTTTGTACTTCGGTGGGAATGGGACTTCCTTCCATTCAACTGGATAGGGCTGCTTGATCCCCAATCTTTGCAAGTTGTCTTTCTCTTTAAATGCTTCGAACTGGGTTCGTAATAGTTTGACAGCTTCATTGGCGTCTTCTGATGACGAAGAAGGAGCGAGTTGAGTTGTAGCGGTAGGAGGAGGAATAGCATTATAAGCACTACTCCCAGCTTCTGACTGGCTAGGTATGGTTTGCACTTGTATTTGTACAGGAGGCATTTGGGGAGGCACTACCCCCAGCCCAGTATTGGCAGGTATCGAAGATGCTATGATCTCTGGACTGGTAGTAGGTGCAATTGGTGGTGTAGCATGCTGTGCTACAATGATGGAATGCATACTATCAACCATTTCAGCCATGGTTTTTAGTTTATCTTCGAGTGCAGCAATTCGCTGTTCCTGATTTATAGAAGTTGAAGCATCTGGATCATCAGTGACGACATAAGCTGTCACTTCTCTTGGTACAGTGGAAGACACCGTCTGTTCGGAGCTTTTGCTATATGCGTCATAATCTGAGGAAGAATAACCTGAAGGGTTTTGAGGAAGATTCCTTTGACCGATTGTATCTCGGCTTCGAGAACGGGTATGTTGAAACACTCCTTCGAAAGATTCTTCTTGGAGTAATTCTAAATACCGCTGACTTGGCTTACGGAGTCTACCATGCTTAGAGCATCTTTTACCTCCGGTGTCTCGGGAAGTCATGTTAACAGAAGCATACAAGACTTCGTCTTCCTCTGACATAGGTTCAGATTTAGCAAAAGTCAGACGATCGAAAACAGATCGTTTTGTTGTTTGACAGCAACATTGGATGATGACTTTATGATTGCAATGATGATCAGATGGTTGAGATGGAGGTGTTGAGACATTGTCCCATTTTTGTCTTAGATGTTCTCGAAGATCAGCAACAGGATGAGGAAAACTCTGAGGGATCTGTTCTTTGATAACATTCGAAACATGATTCCGATTCTTCAAACATTTAGTCCCTTGAGTATACAGGAAAGTGCTCACTTCATTGGCATAAGTGTCAGGATTTTTGACCTTGGAGATTTGTTTCTGATGATGTTTGATCTTCGGCATCGGCTGTTTGCGTTTTACCGAAGTGGGTCGGTTGAGATAAGTTCTGAGATCAGCAAATTCACCCCCAGGGGTTTCTGTTTAAGACACTAACAGTTTTCCCTGTCTAGAACGGGAAATTTTGAGAGTCGGAAGGTCCTGGAATTCTGCTACCGGAGTAGGCAGAATACCTCTTTGAGTAGTACAAGTACCCTTGTTATAAAGGAAAGAGGAATCCTTGTTTGAAAGAGTTCTAGTACTGATTAGTGCAAAGACACATTCAGATGGATCCTCTTCAGTAAAGACTGAAGAAGATTGAGAAAAGACCAAAGGGCCTTTTCCTTTATTTTGAGATGAAGGGTTAGCTAAAGAGCGCTTTCCTCTGTTATCTTCCAAGTCATGGGACAAGGAAGTTTGAGAAAAGACTAAGGGGACTTTCCCTTTGTTTTGAAGAGAAAGAGGAATAGCCAAAGGACTACCCCAGTGGATTGCACAGGGGCAATAGGATGTTTGGGAAGAGGAGTAGAATCTCTTCCTTTGTTATGAGAAGAAGAGAGTTTAACCAAAAGGCTGTCACTCTTGGATTGCGCAGGAATACTTTGTGCAAGAGTTCTGGCCACAGAAGCTGTGGTTTGCGCATCAGGAGTCCTTGCCACAGAGTGCTTAGGTTGCATTCTGGTTGCTGGAATGTTATTTTGCGCAGGGAGTTTAGCAGCCAATTGCGCCAGAGGCATAGGAGTTTTATACTTAGCCATGGCAGCATATGAAATCTTTTGTGCACTGGCCCTAGCAGATTGCGCAGCAGTGGCAGAGACAGATTGTACACTGGATTTGGTGACAGAAGCACTGAACTGTGTAGCAGACTTGCTGGTAGATTGCGCAGGAGACTTGCTGGCTACATTGACAGAATGCGCAGCAGTCTTTGGGATCCATTCTGCGTGCACTTTGCTTGTGGCAGTAGTGGTTGCAGTGCGAGGAGTGGTCTTAGATTTGATCATGGATTTATAGGCTGTCTGGTTGATTTTCACAACCAGTGTCTTCTGCGTCTTTCCGATAGACGCTACGTCACATTGAGTTGTCACTTCCTCGTCGGAGGAGAAAGTTGTCCCCAGCAGAGTCGCCATTTTGTTTGCAAAAACAAAAGTATGAAACTTTATTGATAGCAAACTTTGTAAAAGATTACAATTTGAATTCTGGAAATGGTACAACTTTAGGAATCCAATCTAGATGACGATTGCTTTATCCCTTGGACGATGTGAACTTTGAAGACGAAGCCTCTGAAGTTGAGAACAACTCTGGAATTGAAGGTAGAAAGCCTCGGAAGTCGAAGGCAAAAGCCTCGGAAGAATGCAGCAGCACTTGGGCAAGACCTCCTGAACTCTCTGATTTCTGATATCTGATTCGTGATCCCCTTGAAATGAAGACTTGAAACTCTATTTATAGAGTTCTGAGAAATAACTAACTTTTAGTTACTCTATACTGCGCATGATAGTTTGTGCAGCAATTGGTTTGCGCAAAACTGGACTGCACAGGCAGTTGCTGGATCATGGGTTAACTGTGTGGGACACATGGCATCATTTGATTAAAATGTGCATGATCGTGCACATGCAGTTGCCACGAAATGAACAATTGATGGCATGAATGCCACGTGTACTTTATCAGTTGTGTTGATAGAAAGCGCATATTGAACTGCGCAGACTTTAGATTGCGCCGACTTCGTTTGCGCATGCTTTGGTTTGCACAGGATTAGACTGCGCAGGAAATGGATTGTGCTGCCAGCTGTCAGCCGTCCTCGAGCGTTGTGTGGCGCGATAAACGAACAACCTCCTTGATATCCGTGCTGTCAGTTGTCAGAGATCTGATTTGGTTGTCAGGTAATGATGACTCTTGCCACGTCAGCTTTGCGCAATCGGATGTATGCGCAATCTAACATGCGCAATCTGAGAGCTGCGCAATCCATTGTCTGCGCAGTTTACTTGAATGATGTATATCTTGATTCTTTGACTTTGTTAATTGATACAACTTGATTTTTTAGGACCTACAGTCCCGTCTGCCTCGGGCTGGGGATGGAGATTCCTTACCCTTATCCTCATATCCGAGTACGCCATTGCACCGTTCTGTTCCCGATCTATTACCGGGACATGGCAGTTCCAGCAGGTTGGCGACTCCTCCCTTGTCGTCCAGCGTTCTTGATCCCGTATCCAGCATTCCTGATCCCGCGTCCAGCATTCCTTCTGCCGACGGCTCCATGGGGGGAGCCGACGCCGAGCATATGGAGGGCGGCGATCAGACTGATCCTGCCCAGGCAGGAGATGAGAGCGACCCTCCATGCGCTCTCCGGGCGAGACGCGTATGGAGATTTGGACGGACGGGCCTACGAAGTAAGTTAATTAGTTAATATATATATTTCTCAAATGATTATATGTACATATATATTCATAAAAATTATTATTGTATAGATATCGGCCTCCTGTAGTACAGAGACAGCTGAAGCTATTTCTGAGGCAGAACTATGGTGGGCCATGGATTAACTACTCAGATGCTCCCGCGGATAGAAAGGCCTTTTGGTTGGCCCACTTCAAGGTAAAAAATTTATTTATTTTTAAATTTTAATAATCATTTGTGTATATTATATAACTTTTTTATTTTACTTCTTGTAGAGGACCTATTTCTATCCACCACACCGGGCGGCGAAGATCGAGGCCCAATTTTCTGCCGTCGCAGGCAAGCTCATCTATGATGCGATCCACGACCAGAAGTCTCGTGATCGCTCCGAAAAGTTGATCCATGGTTGGATCACGCCAGAGCAGTGGACTGCGATGAAGGCTAGAATCGCCGAGGCTAGGTACCAGGAGCGGTCTGACAAGGCCAAGGTGGCACGGTCGAGCGCCAGTAAGTGGTGTGGTGGCTCCATTCCGATAACGGAGCATTTTTGCCGTATGGTACGTTTTCTATGACGTACTGACATTAATTTATATATAGTTCGATAGAATGTTTAATACTAATCATAGATAATATATTTTAACAGGTAAAAAAGGGTGAGGACCCGAACATGGTGACCGTCTTCTTGGTCACCCATCGGAGGGCTGGTGAGTTCATTGACGAGAGGGTGACGCAGGCATATGTACGTTCTATTCTTTATATTAATTTATTATAATTTAGAAAACAGGAAAATAGATATCAATATAGACTTTAGCAAACACTTACAAGTTAGCAAATATTGTTCTAGGCCGAGTTTGTTCGGCTACAAGAGGAGGCGGCTGCTGCTGCTAGTGCGCCAGCAGAGGGAGGGGTTGGTACTTCCTCCCAGCCGCCTACAGCTCCATCGTCGGACGACCTCTGGATGACTGCCGTTGGCGGTCTTCAGAAGGGTACGTACTACGGTACGGGATCCTACGACGCGTATTTGGCTTCGAAGTCATCCCGGGTGTAACGACCCGCTCCGCCCTAGCGGAACGCCGATTCAAACGGCAAGTGCAGCGACTCAAACGAACCGTCGACCCGAAGAGTTGGCATCGACCTGATGAAGAATCGATGCAAGACTTATATTGGTCGTCAAGATGAATCCAGACTTAGACTTTCAAAGGCGCGCTCGAAGTCTCGCTCGACCGATGCAAACATCGCTAAGGTGGGTGGCTCCTATGAACCCGTCTCTGCTTAGCCTAAACACATAATAATGCGGCACACTTGCTAGAATCGCTAGGCGATAACACTGCGCATGCTAATGAATGACTCAACGCACCTAGCTAAGGAAATAATCCCATCTTGTATGCTTGTTTAGAACATGGAAAAGAACTCGGCAAATATAGAAACTCTCGTACCGCGCTCTACGCTCGTGCTAAGGCACAAGCTTACATGCTAGTTTCCTATACGATCAACAATGAAACAATAAACGGTTTACAACAAATAAACGGAAGACTATCGATATAGTCGTTCCGAGTAGAGTATAGCAACATTGAAAGTCTTCGGGACCGATGGGTCGCCAAGGTGACTCCCGTACGGGGAGTTACGTAATGAATGAATGAATGAATCCATGAATGAATGAATGAATACGTGAAAAATGAATGAATGAACGAACAAGTGAAAGAAAGAAATAAAAGAGTGAATAAAAGATAAGACATGAAAGACGTTAGCGACAGGTATGACGGGCACGTACAACGGGGCTCGCTACCCGCGCTGCACGGACGCCAACCTGGTCGATAACGTATTGTGGCTCAAGACAGTCGCTATGTTAAATGATAAGTAAAATACGAAATGGTCGTGGACAAACGGCACGGGCGATGGGGGAGAATACCGTGGCCGTCATGAGGAAGGATTCTGCGGCACGGGAGATAGGGGGAATACCGTGGCCGGCCTAGGCAGAATCAGACATGGGGCTTACGGGCTGCTTTGAGTGGGGGCTCGGCCGCTCAAAGAGATGTAAGGCCAGGCATTTCAAGAGACTATCAAGGTGTACCAGCCATCACGCTTCGATAGGTAAGAATGCCCACGAGAATGTCCAAAATGGCTTGTAAAGCCAGCGACCCATGCATGTAGATTAAGTGGACTATGCTGGTGGCAATCCACGTACAAGTCCTTGCATTGAAACAAGTAGTCTAAGTTAACTAAATGAAGTGCCTCCTGAACATGCTTGAAATGTAACACTCCTGAACATGCTGAAAATGTAACACCCTGAACATGCTCGAAACGTAACACTCTGAACATGCCCGAAATGTAACACTCGGAACATGCTTGAAATATAACACCCTGAATATGCTTGAAATGTAACATCCTAAACATGTTCAAAATATAATACTCTGAATATGCCTACGTCATGCTAGAACATGCCTACGACGTGCTAGAACATGAGGCAGGGACACGCCCTTAACATTGAATGTCTACATGAATCACGTTAAGTTACTACATGTGAATTGTTGACTAACTTGGTTTACTTTGGACATGGAAGGCCGGACGGTAAGTATTGGTAAGTCGTGCATGCATTTCCATACAGACACTTGAATTTGGCAACACGAGATAGGTTACGAAATATGCCATGAAACTGATCCTAAGGCAAGAATAGAAAGACAATGAATGATAGACGGTGTACAAAAGTAAATAGAACGTGTTTGGTAATGATAACATTGTGGGCGAGCTAGCCTCCCCACCAGTGCATAATAATGTACTAATAATCCCACAGTCTGCTTGCAGGATACAGGAGACGTCATTGGGTACGGAGCTTCCCTCGAACATGCTAAGGCACGAAACTATCTCTGGAGCCTTGGAGCGTTGTAAGGAGCTGAAGCACCATATACATGACATAATGTATCGGAACATCGCCATGAATCATTCCATCTTGTAAGCCACTTGGCACGCCTTTTATGTTTCAGAGAGAGAGAGCTTGAGCGACTTGTAAACTCGGCCTAGTGCCGCTTGTAAACTTCTTGAATATCAATAAAGAGTTTGAATTCGCTTTAATTTGTGTTCATTTACTTTCCGCTGCAAATGAGGACACTCTGTGTGACTCTGTGGCCTAGCTCAAATCGGCCGTTCCGGACTTGGCCTTGCACGGGCGCAAATTAGGCCCGTGCGGCATTACGCCTTAGCGAGGACGATCGCTCCTACGGAAGCAGGGCGTGACGGTTTGGTATCAGAGCACGGCTTTACGTCTTTGGACTTCACGTCGATTTCTCAGTTTTGAAAGCTCGTCGTTGGAAAAAGAAGTATACGCTCTCTCTCATTGTGCCTTAGGGTGTTCCATACAATAAGTCTAATATTTTCAAAAGCTCGTTCAGATGTTCAATCGAACACATTGGTAGGCTATCGCCGAATGCATCGGTAGGCCTTTGTGCCGAATGGTGTCAACTTGTCTTGAATGAAAACACGTGCTAAAGTTAACATGTCGCGTGCGTGCCTAACTAGTCTTACTTTGACCCTATCAATTGAGCATGCAAACATGAATATAGTCTGCACGGGATGGTTATGCGGCACAACTTAGTCTGCACGTAGGTTATGCGGCACAACTTAGTCCGCATGTCGTGCACCTTGACTTTTTGGTGCAATCGAGTTGCGAGCGATATCAAGTACCGCTCAGTCGGGAACGAAGCTACACTTAGAGTGTATATCGATAGAAATGCTATCGAGTTCATGCTTAAACGTGCATGGAAGATTGATTTAGATTTTGAGGAACGGGCAAACGCACGATTGAACATATCGAGTGGGAATCGAATGATCTCTTGAGGATTTATAGAATGACTTGAACCCAAGTGGTGTATGTGATAGGCTCGAAGAAGAATAAGAATGAGTGTCGACGACTAGTCGAGTGGCTCGAACCCTGAGTGGTGTATGGACGTCATAGAAGTTATTCGAGCGAGACTAAAGGATATACGGATAGAGTATGTCGGCGAAGCGATGCGATCGCGCAAAGCCTTAGAACGCGTCACGCTTAGTTGTTCGTGACCTCGAATGTCCCGAACGAGATATCGTTTGGACAACTTATGAATGGGCAACACGTGTTAGAAAATGATTCGGAACGATGAATGAAAATGAATGGTCTTGATCAAAAAAACTTAGAGGATCGCACGTACGATTTTGGATTGATTCAACTGAAATGTGACTTGAGTTTTGAACAACGAGCTTGAGGAATAGCGATCAAACTTGATCTTGAATATCGAGAAAATTGTGGAATATCCAACTCGGACAACAGCATCAATGCATGACTCGAAATTGGTTGCAAAGAAAGATCGTCAGGTTACACATATCGTCGATGGTATTGAGGTGTATCAAAGATCGATATGCGATAACTCGGAGATACTCTGACTCGGCGAATGACGATCGTGCAAATGTTATTGTTCCGATGGATGCTATACTCGGGATATTTAAATGTATCGAAAAAAAGATTAACTTGGCTTGAGGATTTTCTAGTTGAACGAATGACGAACGGACTATCGAATTGAAATCTTGACTTGGATGAAATAAAATATTTGGATTTGCTTCGTCGATAAACACAACTTCGACATTCTTGTCTTACGCGAGCGTAACTCCAGCCTCGCACATGCGTCGCGTCGATTAGGGCGATCACTCCGCATGAGCGCTGGTATGGTGATTCATATAGCGAGGGTGATTGAACTAGCATGGCGTGGAAATTTGTGTGCTTCGACTTATGGTTTGACGCGAAGGTAAACTTGAGAATGACTTGGTGTGCTTGATGATTGAGCTTGAGGATTGCGTAGGTCCAATCCGAGTATCGAGAATGAATTAGTCTAGACGCAAGCAAGAGTTACGCTCCGATGAGAATGATTATTCTGCGGGAGCGTTGCATGGTGATTCATGAACCACCGTAAATAATCGGACTCGCGTGAGACTGGGGCACAACATATTGTCAAAGCTAGACGACCTCATGATCGAATACATGAATTGGTTAGAATTGGTGGATTGAATGGAATCAAATATGTGCAACGATGTCTTGATGCGAATTAGGTGATCATGCTTGATGTTTAGAAATCTGAGTGACACGAGCTTGGATAGAAAACCCCGTGCTATCGACTTTTGGTTTGACCCTAGGATTGGGGTCAGTTTTGGCATTATTGTTGGGGAACTATGATTCCAATCCTGATAATGACTTAGCCTTGAGAAATGGCCTAGCGGTTAGGCGAGACGCCCCTGTTTCATGAGTTATCAATCGAAAGATTGATCTTGAGGATTGGCAAGGATGGATAATATAAATCACGAATATAGGAATACCCCTCACGAGATTCGGCTGACATGCATATATTTCAGGGACGCTTGAGTATGTGCACGATACGATTCGAGTGAGAATAACAAATTTCTAGATCATGCGGCTTGGCTGAATGCATGTATTTTGGGGACGCTTGGAATGCGTGCACGATCCAGCTAAGTGATACATTGAGTTCAAGCAAGACTTGAGGAATAGAAGAGTGTCGAAGATCTTAAAATTGCGTTAAGTAAAGGATCGATACTAGTACGAGCGTGGCTCGGAATCCAAGAAACGTGTAAGCGGAGTGTGCGTGAACAACAACGAGATTGGCCCTAAACAAGTGAATGATATGGAATCGATATCGTATAAGTAAAAGTTGGTATAACGAATTAAACCATTGATAGGAAGATATACTCGAGGATAGTGCATTACTTGGTCTTGAATCGGACGAAAATTACTTAGACTTGGTCGACCCCGCTAAGAAGAAATCATACTGATTTCGTGGACAAGAACGCTTGAGAAGCGAATCGAGTCATCTCGATGACCGAGATAAACAAAAGTGAGTTTGCCTCAGCCCACGACCCGTGCATTTGACGAATTACAACGTGCCTCGTACGACCATTTCAGTCCCATGACACGACGAAATAGCAACCAATTCGAAGAAACACGACGATTTAATAAGTACCATCAAGTCTAAAATGAATGGACAGTCATCCAATAAAATTCACCAAACACATGCGACATAAAACTTGGAAGGATAACCGAGCATGGTTCGATGCCATCGAACGATAGTACCGTTCGATAGAATTGTCTAAGAAACACGACGACACGAGTTAAGAAATGGTAGGATGACCTGCACTCAGGAAGTCTCGAGGACGAGACTTATTTTGAGTGGTGTATTATGTAATGACCCGCTCCGTCCTAGCGGAATGCCGATTCAAACGGCAAGTACAACGACTCAAACGAGCCGTCGACCCGAAGAGTTGGCATCGACCTGATAAAGAATCGATACAAGACTTACATTGGCCATCAAGATGAATCCAGACTTAGACTTTCAAAGGCGCGCTCGGAGTATCACTCGGCCGATGCGAACGTCGCTAAGGTGGGTGGCTCCGATGAACCCGTCTCTGCTTAGCCTAGACATATAATAATGCGGCACACTTGCTAGAATCGCTAGGCGATAATACTGTGCATGCTAATGAATGACTCAATGCACCAGTAGGTCCTAAAAAATCAAGTTGCACACATCAACAAAGTCATGAAGATCAAGAAAAGCATCTTTCAAATGAACTGCACAGCCATCAGATTGTGTAGCATTCAGATTGCGCATACTGGACTGCGCACATTTTCAACTGCGCAGGCTGACGTGGCAAAAGTCATCATTACCTGACACAATCAAATCTTCTGACAACTGACAGTGCTTTTTACGAGGAGACTGTTCGTGTGTTGTGCAGCACGGCGCTCGAGGACAGCTGGCAGTGCAATCGGTCAGGCATTCTCCTGCGCAATCCAGTCCAGCGCAATCTAAAGTCAGCGCAACTCATGTTGTGCACTCCATCATGATAACTGATAAAAGTATACGTGGCACTCATGCCATCAATTTCTCATTACGTGGCAACCGTCTATGCACCGATCATGCGTATTTCAACCAAAAGATGCCATATGTCCAAGACAGTTGGCCCACGATCCAACAACTGTCTACGCAGTCCAAGGTTGCGCAATCCAATCCATGCACAATCCAGTGTGCGCAGTCCAGAATAACTAAAAGTTAGTTATTTCCAGAACTCTATAAATAGAGTTTCAAGTCTTCATTCAAGGGGATCAGACAAAAAAAGTTTAGAAATATCAGAGAGTCCAGGAGTTCTTGCCCAAGTGCTGCTGCATTTTTCCGAGGCTTTTGCCTTCAATTCTCCGAGGCTTTTGCCTTCAAGTCAACTTCAGAGGCTACCGTCTTCAAAGTTCACATCGTCCAAGGGATAAAGCAATCGTCTTCTAGATTGGATTCCTATAGTTGTACCTTTTCCAGAATTCTTGTAATCTTTTTTACAAAGTTTGTATCAATAAAGTTTATACTTTTGTTTTTGTAAACAAAATGGCGACTCTGCTGGGGACGACTTTCTCCTCCGACGAGGAAGTGACAACTCAATATGACGTTGCGTCTATCGGAAAGACGCAGAAGACTCTGGTTGTGAAGGTCAACCAGACAGCCTATGAAGCTATGATCAACTCCAAGACCACTCCTCGTACAGCAACAAGTTCTGCCACGAACAAAGTGCATTCAGAATGGGTCCCCAAGACTGCTGCACAATCTGGTAGTTCTATCACCAAGGCTGCTGTACAATCTTTGGCGCAATCTACTCCAAAGACTGTTGTACAGTCTGCCAGCAAAACTGCTATGCAGTCTGTCCATTCTGTCACCAAGCTTGGTGCGCAATCTTCCTCTTCCACTGCTGCACAATCTACTATTGCCAGTGCATAGAAGACTTCTTATGCTGCCTTGGCTAAGTGTAAAACTCCTCTTCCTCTGGCGCAGTTGGCTGCCAATCTGCCTGCGCAAACCAATATTCCAGCAACCAGAGTGCATCCTAAGCACTCTGTGGCAAAAACTCTTGATGCGCAAACCACAGTCTCTGTGGCTAAAACCAGTGCACCCTCTGCCAGAGTTATGCATGCGCAAGTGGCCAGTGCGTCATCAACCCATGCGCAAACTGTGGCTGCGCAATCCAAAAGTGACAGCCCTTTGGCTAAACTCTTTTCTTCTCATAGCAGGGGAAAAAGCTCTGCTCCTCTTCTCAAACACCAAGTTGCCCCTACACAATCCACTGGGGGTAGCCCTTTGGCTATTCCTCCTCTACCTCAGAACAAAGGAAAAGGCCCGTTGGTCTTTTCTCAAACTTCCTTGTCCCATGACTTGGAAGACAACAGAGGGAAACGCTCTTTAGCTAACCCTTTCTTACAAAACAAAGGAAAAGGCCCTTTAGACTTTTCTCAATCTTCTTCGATTTTTACCGTAGAAGATCAATCTGAACGTGCCTCGGCACCAGTCAGTACAAGAACTCTTCCAAACAAGGATTCTTCTTTCATTTATGTCATGCAAGAGAACTTGTATCGATCAAAGAGGTATTCTGTCTACCCCGGTAGCAGAGTTCCAAGATCTTCCGACCCTCAAGATATCCAGATCAAAACAAGGAAAATTGATGGTGTCTCAAACAGAAACCCCTGGGAGTGAATTTGCAGATCTAAGAACTTATCTTAACAGACCAACTTCGGCGAAACACAAACAGCCAATGTCGAAGACCAAACATCATCAAAGACAAACTTCCAGGGTCAAAAATTCCAACACCTATGCCAATGAAGTGAGCACTTCCCTGTACACTCAAGGGACAAAACATTTGAAGAACTAAAACCATGTTCCAAATGTTATCAAAGAGCATATTCCTCAGACTTCTTCTCGTCCCGTCGTTGTTCCCGATCTTCGAGAACATCTCAAACAAAAGCGGGATAATGTCTTAACACCTTCAGTTCCATCATCTGATCATCATTGCAATCATAAAGTCATCATCCAATGTTGTTGTCAAACAACAAAACGATCTGTCTTCGATCGTTTGACTTTTACAAATTCTGAAGCTATGTCAGAAGATGAAGACGAAGTCTTGTACGCTTCTGTCAACATGACCTCCAAAGACACTGGGGGTAGGAAGTGCTCTAAGCACGGCAAGTCTCGCAAGCCAAGCCAACGGTATTTGAATCTACTCTAAGAATCGTCTGAAGGAGTATTTCGACATACCCGATCCAGAAGCCGAGACACAATCGGTCAAAGGAATCTTCTTCAAGATCCTTCGAGTCATTTTCCTACTACTTCTCATTCAGGAGATGACTCTTTCTCCGACTATGATGCATACAACGAAAGCTCTGAACGGACAGTGTCTTCTATTATTCCAAGAGAAGTGACAGCTTATATTATCACTGATGACCCAGATGCTTCAACTTCTACAAATCAAGAACAGCGAATCGCTGCATTAGAAGACAAGCTGAAGACTATGGCTGAAATGGTCACCAGTATGCACTCAATCATTGTGGCACAACATGCTATACCACCGACCGTACCTGCTGCAAGTCCTAAAATCATAGCATCTTCAGTACCTATCAATGCAGGACTGGGGGTAGTATCTCCTCAAATACCCTCTGTACCAGTTCAACCTGCACCTAGTCAGTCAGGGGCTGGGGGTAGTGTTTACCATGTTGTTCTTTCTCCTACCATTATGACTCCACCTGCTCCTTCTTCATCATTTGAAGACGCCAACGAAGCTGTCAAGCTCTTACGTACTCAGTTCGAGGCCTTCAAGAAGAAAGATAACTTGCAGAGACTGGGAATCAAGCAGCCCTATCCAGTTGAATGGAAGGAAGTTCTATTTTCTCCCAAGTATAAAATCCCAACAATCTTCCTGTTCGATGGCAGCACTTCTCCTAGCCAGTTTATCAATCATTTTGAGGTAATGACCGTTCAACTCCAGCCAAATGATGATCTTCTTACCAGAGTGTTCGTTGGCTGTTTAGCTGGCGTAGCATACGATTGGTATAGAAGCTTGCCCGATGGCTGTATCACCTCCTTCTCAGGTCTAAAACAAATCTTCCTGGAACAATTTTACGAGGGTATCAATGACATGACCATGTCAGCCCTTAACAAAATCAAGCAAAGACACAATGAGACTGCTGAGAGTTTCATTGAACGATTCCGCCGAAAGCTTCAAGTGTCGAAGGTTTAACAAGCACGCCGTTTCCTGGTGGTGAAGAAGAATAGAGTTCGTCGTCTTCCGATGACGTTGCTCCAGAGCTGCAAGAGCCTGTTGTGGAGGCAACAGAAGTAGTTGCGGCAGAGGAGAGGGTTGAATCCCCTCTTTATCATGGTGAGGGGAGGTCGGCTGTATCATTGCCGAGTCCTACCCCGGCTTCAACCGTGGAAGTTAAGGCGACTGCCGCTCAGGCGGTAGCGACAGATTCTGTCCCTGTTGAGGGGCCCGATGATGAGACCCGTCTGCCGGTCACGACCGCTGAGACGGGTCAAGAGACAAGTGATAATCTTCCTATTCTGCCAAGGGAGGTACCAACTGTTGATAGGATGTTGGGGGTAACAGAGGTGGTCGCTGACATCGGTGGTTCCTCCGGGCTTGAGAATGGTAAGGGTGTAGAACACTCTGTAGCTCCTTCTACTTGGGGGACCATCTCGACGCCTGTGCCGGCTCCTTCTGTTGCTTCGGCTCCTCGGGCTAGCAGTCCAGCCCCTGTTGATGAAGGGCCCATTGATGCCGAGGTTCAAGCCTCGCCGATTGAGGTTGGCGGATCTTCTTCTGGTCCGCAAACTGTAGTAGCTCCTCAAACTCCTGCTATAATGCCGCAGGTCCTGGCGGATGCAGACGAGTATGTGAAATTCCTCGTCGAGGGGGTGTACAAAATGCTGCAAAAGGGCGTATCTGCTGTGATAGATGCCAACGGGAGTTTTGCGACGGCAAAAGCTCTGGCAATGCCCTGCATCGAGCTGATTCGTATTCACCATGGCCACGACTATATGGCCGAAATTCTGGAGGCTTCGATGATTGATCTGGACGAGCGGCTTACGGAACTTCAACGCATCCAACGAAATGACCTCCCCGTATTAATAGAGGCAGAGAAGGGGAAGTTGATTGCTGAAATTGAGTCTTTCTGCCAGGCCAATGTGAGCGATTGGGAGCGCGAGGTGGCTGAGACTGAGGCTGCGGTAGAGCAGTTGTCTCAGTCAATGAAGAAGACGACGGAGACGCGAGCTGCGTTGGATGCCAACATCGCGGAGATCGACATCCAGATACGCCGCCTTGAGGACCAGCGGGCCCGACTCTAGTTAGAAGCTGAACATGTCCGGGCTGAACACGTAACATTTAAGCAGGAGGAAGCGACTTTTACCCAGCGGACTCTTGCCTTGGCTCAACAACGACGACAGCTTGATGAGAAGTATGAAGGCAAAACTTCCGCTGAGGCTGTCGAATTGATGCGTCAAGAGGCCGAGCGTCGAGTTCTGGCAACTGTAGAGACTCGTACCGCTGGCCTGAGACAACGAGTCAGAGAGCTCTCGACCCATCCTGGAGAGGTTTAGGGATTGTAGCTTTTGATGTTCTTTTGCATCCCTTGTTGAGGGATAGTGTAGTTTTGTACTCTCTCTCTTTTTGAATAAAGAAGTATGCAACTTTTGTGATGTGTTCATTTTTTGTCATGAACTTGACGATTTGTGTGGACCTATTATCTTTTGCGCACCTTAGTTTTTAGGTACAGATAATAAGTTTGAAGGAACCATTATGTTTGCTCAGAGGTAATGTGGATATGGCAATCATTAGGTCCGAAATGATAGACTCTCCCTACTCAGAGGTATTATGGACGTGGTAGGAATGATCTTGGGGGATATGCGGAACAACTCAGAGGTGATGTGGACGTGGAAGTTCTGCGATCAATGTACAACAACACAAGGGTTGTTTGTACGAGATGTTTACTCAGAGGTAATGTGGACGTGGTAAACATGAAGGGTAGCGTAGGCTTACGAAGTATAAGATTCTGCTTTGTAGGGTGTAGAGAGACAACTCAGAGGTAATATGGACGTGTTTATCTTTCTACTGGAGGATGCCACGGAACAGCTGGGTTCCGGCAGCGTATGAGTTGGTGGAAAAGAGGTTGTTTGGGGAAGTACATGTCTGGAGGATGTCAAGAATAGTACTTCTTTAGGAACTTGCCGTTGATGGGCATCATGAACAAGTCCCCGTTGGGTTTGGCGAGGCGGTAAGCACCGTTTGAGTATACCGTCTCTATGATGAAAGGTCCTTCCCACTTGGGCTCGAACTTTTCTGGTGTCTTGTGGGTCAACACCATTGGTCTTCTGACTGCTAAAACCAGGTTGCCAACTTGGAAAGTCCTCTGTTTGACCTTCTTGTTGAAAGCCTGTGATATACGGGCTTGGTAGAGTTCGAAGCGTTGTTGAGCTAGGAGACACTTTTCGTCAAGTGCCTCCAGTTCCCGCAGACGACGACGTTGATTGTCCTCTTCTGTGAGTTTGTTTGTGATTGCTACGCGGAGTGAGGGTATCTGTATCTCGAGAGGCAGTACCGCTTCACTCCCGTAGACCAGGAAGAATGGAGTGTTGCATGTTGGGGTCCGTACCGTTGTGCGGTAGGCCCAAAGGCATTCGCCAAGCTTTTCGTCCCAGTCGCGTTTGTTGGATGACACGACCTTTTTGAGCAGCCTAACGATAGTTTTGTTGAATGCTTCAGCCAATCCGTTTGCTGCCGGATTGTAGGCAGTTGAGGCCACATTCTGAATACGATTCTTGTCACAGAACCTGCTAAAAATGAGGCTGATAAACTGAGGACCATTGTCATAGATGATCCGCCGGGGTACTCCGAAACGGTAAATGACATGGTGCTTGATAAAGCTGACCACCCTGGAGCTTTTTACTTCTACCAGTGGGACTGCTTCTGCCCATTTGGGGAAGTAGTCGGTGATAGCCAGGATAAAATGGTGTCCTCTTGATGAAGGAGGGGTAATTGGTCCTACAATGTCTATGCCCCAGGCTTCGAAGGGCCAGAAGGCGACTGTAGGATGTAGTGGTTCCGATGGTGTATGTATGAAGTCTGCATGAAGTTGGCACACGTGGCACTTCTTAGCATATTCAACAGCGTCGGCGGCCATGGTTGGCCAGTAGTAGCCCATACGTCGCAGTCGATCTTGCAACTTAGGACCGGGTTGATGAGCTCCACAAGTTCCGTCATGAGCTTCTTGGAGAGCTTCGGCTGCTTCTTCGTTGGACAGGCATCGAAAGAGGAGCCCATCGAAGGAGCGTCGGTACAGCGTTTTGGTAGCTGTATCGTAGTAAAACCGGAGGGAGCGTCTCCTGACTGAGACAGCTTCCTTCGGATCCTCTGGAAGGATTCCGTAGACAACGAAGTCGATGAACGGGAACCTCCAGTCTCGGACATTAACACCAGTGTTTGCCGGTATGGCGTGAGCCACCTGCAAGCATAGGTTGTTTCTGGGACAAATCAGGTCTCGGCCAGTTATCGTGACATAATGTTGAGTCCCAAGGGGTGCTGCCAATGAGGCTGCGAGGCCATCCAGAGCATCGACCTCCAAGTTTTGTAAACGGGGGACATGTTCAATGAAGAACCCGGTGAAGGTTGAAATGATGTTCAACGCGACTTCATGATAAGGGATTAAATCTTCATGGCGAACCTCGTATTGTCCCTGAACCTGGTTTACGACGAGTTTTGAGTCGCCGTAGGCTTCCAGATGGTCAACCCCCAGCTGTTGTGCGAGCTGGAGTCCCATGACGAGCGCATTGTACTCGGCAACGTTGTTGGAGCACGGCTTCGCAAGAGAGTACGCACGCTGGATGACCAGTTGATCAGGGGAGACTAAGACTACCCCCACTCCTGCGATGATTTGGCCTTTGGAGCCCGTTCTCGAAGCGCCGTCGAAGAACATCCGCCAAACGGAGCTTCCTTCGGTAACATTGGATTCTTGGACCTCATCCGGGATATCTTCATAGAGTTTTGAGGATTCTGGGATGGGGTTTGCAGCTAAAAAGTCAGCCAGAGCTTGACCCTTGACAGCTTTTTGCGGAACAAATACCATGTTGTACGGTGTTAGCAGGATCGCCCATGTAGCCAGCCGGGAGTTTAATGACCCTGGCTTCGTCATGAGGACTCTGAGTGGATTGACTCGGGAGATGACATGAATTGTCTGACCTGAGACATAATGACGAGTCTTCTAGATGGCAAACACCAAAGCCAAGCACTCCTTTTCAACGGGGTTGTACCGGTGTTCGGCCCCGATGAGTGTTCGACTGAGGTAGTAGATTGCTTGCTCGTAGCCTGTGTCACTGTTTTGAGCGAGCAGAGCGCCAAGGGAATGATCCATGGCACGGACGTAGAGGAGGAATGGTTTGCCGGCGACAGGTGCCACTAGGACTGGCGGGCTTGTCAAGTAAGCCTTGATGTCGTCGAAAGCCTTTTGGCACTCCTCTGTCCAGACGTAAGAGACTCCCTTCTTCATGAGCTGAGTAAAGGATTGACATCTACCGGAGAGGTTTGCTATGAACCTCCAGATATATGCCAGACGTCCCTGTAGGCCCCGAAGTTCTCGAAGGTTCTTCGGAGGGTCCATGTTGAGGATGGCTTTGGTCTTCTCGGGATCAACATGAATGCCTTTCGCCGTGATGACAAAGCCCAAGAATTTATCGTTAGAAACCCCCAGAAAGGATTTAGCGGGGTTCATTTTGAGTTGATGTGCCCGCATGAGATCGAAGACCGTCTTCAGATCCTGTAGGTGATCTCCTTTGAGGGGGCTCTTGACTGCGATGTCGTCAACATAGCATTCGACTGTCTTGCGAAGGTGTTGACGGAAGATGGTGCTCATAGCTCGCTGGTATGTCGCACCGGCGTTCTTCAAGCCGAAGGGCATTACTGTGTAGCAGAAAACACCCTTTGGAGTCATGAATGACGTGTGTTTCGCATCATCGGGGAACATCTTGATTTGATTGTAGCCTGAATACCCGTCCATGAAGGACATGCGCTCAAAGCCACATGTGTTGTCGATCATCACATCAGTGATTGGAAGCGGGAATTCGTCCTTCGGGCAAGCAGAGTTGAGGTCCCTGAAGTCGATACAGACTCGTATCTTCCCGTTCTTCTTGGTGACAGGAACGACATTGGCTACCCAATCCGGGTGTTGTTTCTCGCGGATGAAGCCGTTGGTCAAGAGTTTGTCTACCTCCTGATCGATGGCATTCATGATGTCCGGACGGAAGCGTCGCTGTTGTTGTTTGATAGGTTTGGCATCAGGTAAGATGTTCAACCTATGCATTGCGATTTGTGGATCGAGTCCCGACATGTCTTCATAGCTCCAGGCGAATACGTCGATATACTCTTTAGCCAGTTAGATTAAAGATTCGTGATCTTTTCCTTCCAGGCTTTTACTGATGAAGATGGGTTTGGAAGAAGACCCATCCCCGAGGTCGATCTGCTCGACTTCGTCTTCGGTGGAAGGTTCACGTAGCTCAAAACGAGATTCCTATTGTTCTCCTAGGCGTTGGGCCCAGGGTTCTTCTTCGAAGGGTTCCGGCGCTTGGTCCTCGCCTTCACCTTTTTGAGGTTGTGCTGACGTCATGTTAGCTGACAGCACTTTCCTGAAGACTGATTCGATACTGGTATCGGAATCCCAAGTCGATGCTTCGGACGAGTGGGAATGTTCTACGTCTTCTGCATCTGAACTCTCTGGGGTTGACGGCGGCGTGACATAGCCTAACCCTCGTCGAGTCCGATTATAATAGTCCTGTGGCTTTCCATTGGGCATCGAAAGCCGGACAGGGAGATGCCGACCCTTGCCGTAGTTTAAGCCTTTGTTGCTTTTCAGGTCGTAGCCCATCTTTTGGATGATGTGCTTTGCCATATCCGTGTATCGATAGACTTGTACTCTGCCGGTATCAGGTTCGGGCTCGATTGACGGGAAGTCCTGACGACGCTCGATTTTGCCCGAGATGATGGTGCCTTGGTCTCGTCTCCGTGGAGGGACTATGAAGACTCCTTGCGAGGGGACTACTCGATTATGATGGACGGTCATTATTTGTGTTTGCAACGACCGTAGAGCGTTATCTAATGTATACATGGCATTCCAGTGTGGAAGACAAGAATAATTAAAAGACACTCTATTATTGATAAAATACGAGATCTTATCCCGTGGGATTACATTGTCAAAGGAGGGTGCCTCTACGTCAGCCGAGATATATTCACCAAGCTCCTCGTCTGTAAGAACTGGGGACGGACTAGGAGAGTCCACCACAGCTTCGATTCTGGGGTCTGAGAGGGTTATATGAGCCTTCTCTGACACCTTGGATGACTGCGGCGGCTTGCCCTTGAGACGCACCTTGAGAGGCGCCTCGGCTGCGCCTCCGGTGAGTGGTGCCTTCCCTTATAATTTTGCCAACAGGGGAGCCGATGTTTGAGGCGGCTTTTCCTTGAGGCGTATCTTCAGGGGTGCTTCGCGAGCCGGCGCTTTTCCTGATAGCTTGATGCTCATTGGAGGCGCCTTTTGGGGTAGTTTCCCCTTCAGTCGGATTTTCATAGGGGCGTCGGGAGTCGTCTCAGGCTTTATGTCCGGCTCTATTGCCGTCTCTGCCTCATCATCAGCGTCGTTGGCTTCCTCCTCGTCAATGGGCTTGTACAAGTCTGAATCGGTGAAGTAGGCCTCAATCCCTTTGAAAGGATCGATGTCTACAAACTTCGTCCGGATGACGCCATTAGTGGATACATATTTCATGTACTGGTGGAGCGTGGAGGGCACCACCATGTACTCATGTAGCCATGGTCGACCAAGCAGGATGTTGTAGTTGACCTCGGCATCTACCATATAACAAGTCACCTCAGTTTTGAGGCTGCCAATGTGACACTTCAGTCGAATCTTGCCCAGTGGCTCGCTCTTGCTAGCGTTGAAGCTACTGATGGTTGTATTGGAGGGCGCCAGCCGGTACATCGGGATCCCCAGCTTGGGTAGCAGCGCCTTCGGGATGATGCTTAAGGATAACCCAGGATCGATCTGAATCCGGCTCACCTTGACCGAGCCAATGTACCCGGTGTAATACTGCGGTCGGTTATGTCGGTGATGCTTGAGCAGCATGTCTTGTTGGATGAAAGTTATGTTTGGAATAACTTCATCCGCACAATGACAGTGCGCACAAGTAGTTGGGAGATCTTCAGGCTGCTTAACCTGGCTGAGAAAGGATTCAGCGTCCTTCAGAGCTTCGCAGAGAGCTTCGCAGGAGTCTTTAGAAAGACGCAGGAGCTTGAACAAGGACAGGCGCGCAGGTGTACTGGCTAGTTGTGCCAGAATGTCGAAGTTGTGAGGCTTGGACAGCCCCGAAGCATTCTCCTTCCGTAGAGGTCTGTCAAAATGGGCCTCCACCTGCTTCTTCTTATTGGCTGCTGAGGGCTTAGATGGACCCTCCTCAGGGATGGTGCTAGGAGGTACCACCTCGGCGGCGGCTTCGCCGGACTGGGAGTTCTGTTGTGTACGTGTTTGCATTGGAAGTGCCTCTTCTGTTGAAGAAGAGACGGTGCGGCAAGACTTGATCTTCCTGCCTTTTGATTTGGAGGTAGGGCGTACCTCCGATTGAGTCACCTCGGAGACGAGGTCGGGATGAACCCAGAGGACCTCTCCTCGAGATGTGGTGAACGGGGTGAGTCCACTCACATTGTCACGGGTAGGTGGTAAGTTTGCCACCTCTATTGTCGCCTTAGGGATGGGGACGACGCCATCTTGTGTGGTAGTTGGCGGCAAGGTGCCGAACTGAAGCGAAACTACATTGGCTGACACCGTCTTCTCTTCATAGTCGATGGAGATTACATCCGCATTGATCATGCGCTGAATGTAATTTTTGAAGACGTAGCAGTCCTTGGTCGGGTGTCCGACAAACCGATGGTAGTGACAGTACCTCGGGTTGTCCACTTTCCCGACTTCATCGGGCCGCTTTGGGTCCGGTAGCTTGATCTTGTCACCCTGCTTCAGTATCTCGAAAAGTTGCAGGGTGTCGTCATCATTGAATGAATAAACCTCCTTGGGTCTCGGTGCCAGTGGAGGCTTCTGAGTAGGCGCAGATGCGCCTTTCGAGGCATTAACAGTCAGTGCCTGTTTCCCCTTTGCTTCTCGTCCGGAACTGTTGGCTGCGGACTTTTTCCCCTTATCGTTAAAGGCGGGGAAGCTGACACCCAGAAGACGTGCATTGGCCGCCTTCTTTTCTGCAGCTTCAGCTTCGATGATCAGGAAGCTCCAGTCAGGAGGAGGAGTAGAGTTGAGCCAGAGCTTGACTACAGGCAACATGTTCATGCTGCAAGCGGAGAGGAGCGCATGTTCTGGCATACCAGGAGGTAGCCTGAAGCAGGCCTGTCGGAAGCGTTCGATGAACACCCGAACCGTTTCCTTTTCCTTCTGGCGTACCTCTATGAGAGACGCCATCGTCATGTCTTTCCCGCCGTCGTAGAAGCGGTCGAGGAAGAGGCGCGTTAGGTCGTCAAAGGACGATATGGAATTGTCGGGGAGACTGCAGTACCAGTCATACGCCACCCCTTTCAGGGCCCCGACAAAGATACTGGTGAGGAGCGCGTCCTCCTTTGGAAGATGCCCTATCTGTAACTGGAAGTACGTCAGGTACCATCGCGGAGAGCCCTTCCCGTCATATGGGGTGAGTGTTTGTGGTTTATACTTTGGGGGATAAACCACCTTGTTCCACTCGAGGGGATAAGGCTGGGGAATGCCCATCTTCTGGCGTTCCTCTTGCCTGTTCTTGGATTCGAAGCGTTCCCGCAGGTCTTTGATCATTTTGACCACATCCTCCGTAGAACTAGGAGTCGGGGAAGGAGGTACCATCTGGATTGGAGCGTTTGAGGGCTCCGAGGTCCGAGGTGCTTCTGTATCTGAGGGCGCCCGTTGGAGGGGCACACTTGACTCCCCATTAGCTTCTGGGTCAGGACCAGTTGAAGGTGTCCTGATCAAGGCTGACCGTATCTCAAACACTGCTTGAGTCAGTGCTTGCATAGAGGCAGAGAGGGTTTTGAGTCCTCCCTCCAATGAGTCTATACGCTGGACTATGTCCTGTGATGGCGCATCAGACTCGACATCATCTCCAGCCATATATACTGTCCTAACGCGGCCAGGAGTGGATGGATTGGTTGAGGCTTCGCTCTCGGCCTCACTTTCATGTGGGTGAGTCACTTCTCCTGGTGTTTGGCCACCCCCAGCCACATTTTGGAGTTCATCTTCGATAGGCGCATCTGCGAGGGTGTGATTGCCCTCAGCTCCGTCTTGAAGGGCCCCTTCATTTCCAGGACTACCCCCGGCGGTGTCCTGGAGGACATCCTCCTTTTGAGGGGCTTCAGGAAAACTAGCCTCGTCTTGATGATGAAGATCCGCCGCAGCTGTGCTTTGGACATCTTCGTCTTCGGAAGGAGGCTCAACAAGGTTCCTACCCCCAGCTTCCTCCACGGACTTATTCCTCGACCGGGTGCCTTCAAACACTCCAGAGGTCGAGACAGCTGCCTTGGCTTTCCTCGGCTGTCTTTTGGATGAAGACGAGGAATTGGCAGTCGTCTTCTGTACTGAAGAGGAGTTGGAGATCACGTTGCATGAAGCAACCTTTGGCTCCTCTTGTGCTGACACCTTTGTCCCAAGGCGACGTCGGAGAGGTGTCGATGATTGTAGCCGTTGGAAGACTGATTGCCTTGGTGGTACTGCCGCCTTGCCACAGCAGTTGATGGTGACCACCGCACAAGTATGCCCCGTGAGAGGCGCATTGTGCTCGTTGGTCGACTCTCCTGACCGGCGCTTGTGAGTGATCACGTGGCGCAGGTCGTTAGAGGAGAGAAGTGCCTTCATACCCCTTTCAGACGAATAACAAGGCCAAACGCCGGGGTGGTCAGGTGAGTGCTGCGCCCCCTGATCTAATACCAAGCAGGCATCACGATCAGTAGTGGGGGAACCACAACATTTGAAGTGACTTGTACGAACCTTGAACGCACAACCAGAGGAGGTGCGGGAGTTCAAGACCACTGAGTTTGCCTCACTCGACTTGGTTATGCACGCAGTAGATGCGCCCAAGCGAGATGAGGACTTTGAAGGCCGACTCGTTGTTGGTACAGAAGCACCTGAGTCAACCTTGTACAGCTTGCCATCGGCGGCGCACGTGATTGTAAGCGCGTGCCTCTGGCTTGCTGCTGGCATAGCACGTTTATGGCGCATAGCCCGTGCCGCCTTGGATTTCTTCGTACAAGCCCGCTGGGGCACATAGTACTCAGCATCCAACTTCTCCTCGCCATTACAGCGAGTGAGTCTGTCAAAGACAGAGGCTTTTTGTGGCGCATCAGAGGTGATGCGCGGGGCATTGGCTGCGCCCTTACTCCGTCGATGCATCTTCCTCGCCTGAGAGGGAGATAGCTGGGGAACGTGGTCGGCCGCACGCTTCCCCAAGAGATGCGCTGCATCAGCGGGCGCACCTTGGTTGCTGAGAACGTCAGCAGGAAGGGAAGGTTGGATTGCTGCATCCCCTTCAGTGGTGGTGCCCGAGGCATCGACCTTGCGCACCCAGGCTGCACGGGTCTTCTTCGACTTTGGCAGCCGCTTCGAAGGACTCGCACTTCCTTCAGAAATGAACTCCTCGTATGCCTGTTGATTGAGGCGCACGACCAGCGTCTTGTGGAAGGAGCCCACCTTCACGTCGTCGGCCTGTGACACAACTTTCTCGGAGGAGGAGAAAGAAGTCTCCAGCAGAGTCGCCAGCTTGTTTGCTATTAAAATCGTTTGATTGCAAATCTTAATACAAACAGAACAGTGTTACAATATAGGACTTAGATGTAGTCCTAGGAGTACACTTTTGTTTAATCTGGGTCCTAAGTGCCAATGGAGCGAGTGGTAATACGTTGACTCCGTTGACGGGCTGACGATGGTTATCGGTTCTCTGAAGGTGTAGATTGCTCTGGGTGTAGGAGCTTGCTGAGAGGAGGAAGATGTTGAGTGTCTGTATCTGCCTCTCTGGTGATTCCTTGTATGTTCGTTATGGATTCTCTGTGTGTGTGTGAAGGAGAAGATCCCTCTATTTATAGTTTTGCAGGCTGGCTGCTCATGCGCGCATGTAGGATGCGCCGGTGTGGGGATGCCACGTGGAGATTGCTGATGGGGGCGCGTGGATGATGCGCCCTGATTGGGAGGTTGAACTCTTCATACTGCTGTTGTGAGCCGACACGTAGCAGAGGAAAAGATCTTTCTGTTGCTGAAATCTTGGACGAGTTGAGTCAAAGGACACATGTCGTCGACTCATGGTTCAAAGATCTCGGATTTGGGGGGGTGATGATCTGGTGAGCTGCGCTTTGGATTGGACGCAGGAGGAGGCTGCGGCTCATAACCTTTAGGAGTTACAAACCATTTAGAGCGCATGGCTTTTGAGGCGCACGCGGGCGACTTTCCTTCTGTCTTTCGGGATCAGAGATCAGTCTGGGGCGCATGGCTTTTGAGGTGCATGCAAAGCTTCAACTGGAGACTCTTCTTCTGTCTTTAGGGATCAGTGAAGGGTCTGAGGCGCACGGCTTTTGAGGCACATGCTGGTCTGGACGCATGGCCGCGGAGGCGCATGCGGGGCTTCAACTGAGACTCTTCTTCTGTCTTTAGGGATCAGTGAAGAGTCTGAGGCGCACGGCTTTTGAGGCGCATGCTGGTCTGGACGTATGGCCGCGGAGGCACATGCGGATGGTTTAAGGGGCCACGTGGCAGTAGCCGTCGGAATAGAGTCATGATGATGCTGACGTTGCCGACGCTTCGTTCTCTAAAAAAGCTGTCAACTGTTCAGACTTTGGGAAGCGTGCTGCCAACTCTGTCAGTTCAGCATTTAATGTTTGTGACATTCGACGGACAGCTGAGTGGGCACGTTGGTTTGTGTTCCACTCGGTATGGGGATGTGAGGGGGCGCATCCTCTGTGATGCGCCGGGTATCGTAGGGCGCGTCTGTGCGATGCGCCTGAGGCTGGAGGGTGCATCCATATGATGCGCTGTTTGGCTGGCGCATCCGACATGTCCTTTAATCATGCGGCTATTTCGCTCCTCGAGTGCTATAAATAGCCGTTTGGCTGAATTCGAGGCGTCCAGTTCATCCATTTAATGCAAATTCATTGCACGGAATTTGGAGAGTCATCCACTTGGCGCATGGGTTTGATTTGCCCGGCCTATAAATAGTGGCATGGAGAGAAGGTTTGCTCCTCGTTCCTTCACGTACTCCCAACATGAACTTGGATATGCGTGTGCATTCTGTCGACGAAGTGCTCCCGAGGGTGAAGATGAGACGTCGTGTTGTCTTCGATGCACTTGAAGGTGACTGTTACATCCAAAAGACGGAGTCGAGGGCTTCTGAGGCAGGCGGAAGGTGCATGTTGCATCCAAAGATAAGGATGCTCGGGCCTCGTCTCCGTTGTTCCGGAAGAGCCGTAGATCGGAATGGTGGTACTAGGCTTTCTCTTCCTTCAAAGTGGGTGTCGCCCACTTTGATTGTGTTGAAAGCTCCTTATGCCATGATTTCGATCACGGTCTTCCTTGGGCTTTGGAGGCTCTTTCGAAGCCTCCCCTGGCCACAGCTTTGCCGTGCTCTTCCCTTCCTTGGTTCCAGCCAGAGGGTTAAATGCTTTGTGCATAGAAGCATTTATCAGGCGAGCCTGGCTGGAAGAATCGACTCTGTTGGGCTTCTGCTCGGCCAGGTGAGCCTGGTTGGAAGAGTGGCACATAACTGGGCTGCTGAAGGGATGCACATAACTGAGCTGGATGCACATAACTGAGCTGCTGAAGAGATGATGGGATGCGCCTGGCTGGAGGCGCATGACATCTGCTGCGCCTAACTGTCAGCGCATTGTTGCTGCTGCGCCTATCTGGAGGCGCATGGTGGCTGCTGCGCCTATCTGGAGACGCATGGTGGCCGCTGGCTATAGATCTAGGATCTTTCCTTTGTAGAAATTCTCCTTTGTACAACCTTTGCTAGACATGTGACAGACTTTTATATATATATAAATGAAAAGTCCTTCTTCGAATGTCTATGGCTATTTGACTTTGTTGTTTGGGTTCTGGCGCATGTAGTGTCTGGCGCATGGGCTTTCTGGTTGTGAAATTTCATGCTTCTATAGCAGTGCCCAAGGATACCCTCATCATACCTGTCAAAGGGCGGGTTTCTCATCCTCAATCTTCCAAACCACTGGCTATTCACTTGCCAGTCCAGAAGCAATCAACGGATGATAGTCAAAGGGAGCTCACCTCTTCTGAGCCACTTGTTATCGACTTACATTGCAACAAGGACAAAAAGCAGCTCACTTCTTCTGAGCCACTTGTTATTGATTTAACTCATAGCAAGGATAAAAGGGAGCTTACCTCCTCTGAGCCACTTATTATCGACCTCCGTCGTAACAAGCCACCTCCACGTTCTTCTTCTCCCCCTCTTGTAATTAATCTGACCAAGCCTGCTAAGGCTAAAGGTCCTGCTGTAAATACGAATGTACAGATCAATGAAAAAGTATCTACTTTCCAGTATACTGATGTCATTTATCATACTAAATGTTATTTGGATATGTTAGATAGCTTTCGATCATTTATAATGGGAGTTGTACAATCTCTTCAAACAGAAGTCTCATTTGAAGATCCAGATGATTCATAACATATTGTTCCTTCTCGAAAGAAAGGCAAAAGTCTAATACTTTTTAGTAAAGGACCGGAACAACAATTCAACTATACGGATGATAGCAAGACTAACGACACAGGACATCTCCAACTCCGTTGTTACAGTCAACAATCGAAAGACATCATCCGGAAGATGGGTTATGACTTCAAGAGTGGCCTCAACTACGGTAAGGGTAGACGAACTCCTATCCGTACGACTGTTCCGAAAGGAAAGTCAGAGATGTACTATAGCAGGACCAAAAGAGGTCTTGGATATGCTTCTCCTCCGATGCTATCCCCCGCAGTCTCCGACTCTGATAGTGAAGAACGTTCTAATTCTTCTGACTCCAGATCATGGGATTCTGACACCAGCATTGGTAAAGTCCATCGGGTGATCGTATCTTCTAATATGGTCTCCGTCGAACTTCCAGAAGGATATGACGAGGACATTGAAGAAAATCTAAAAACAGATCCTTGGGCTCAACAGATGGACAATCAATGGGTACTCCGATTTGAACAACGAGAACCCCCTACTGAAGATTAGTTAGTTCAGGTTGATGTAGGAGAAAGCGGGTCACCTTGTCCAATATTCATCAGCAAGATTCTTCCAGAAGCAGATAAGCAAGAGTTGATTCTTCTTATTAAAGAATAAATTAACGTTTTTGCCTAGAGTTATGAAGATATGCCAGGTCTCGATCCTAAAGTTGCTACTCACAAACTGAACATTTTACCCAATGCAAAACCAGTCAAACAGCAACAACGACGCTTCAAACCAGAAATGATGGATGCGATCGATGATGAAGTCAAGAAGCTCATCGCTTGTGGATTTATTCGAGAAGAACAACATCCTGATTGGGTAGCCAATGTTGTCCCAGTTTTAAAGAAGACCGGCAAAGTTCGAGTCTGCATCGACTTTTAGAATCTTAACGAAGCATATCCAAAAGATAAATTTCCTCTCCCTATCACGGACGTCATGATTGACAATACCTGTGGATTCGAGCGAATATCCTTCATGGATGGATTCTCCGGATACAATCAGATTCGGATGAATCCTGAAGATAAAAAACATACTTCTTTCTGCACTCCTCGTAGGGTCTACTGTTATACAGTGATGCCGTTTGGTCTCAAGAACGCTGGTGCAACTTACCAACGTACTATGAGTACCATCTTTCGAGATCATTTGCGAAAGACTATCGAATGTTATGTTGACGATATCGCCGTCAAAAGTCGTCTAAAAGAAGATCATATCCAAGACTTGAGAACAATCTTCAATCAGATGCGCCAACACCAACTCAAGATGAATCCCACCAAGTCATTCTTGGGTGTCTCTAGTGGTAAGTTTCTCGGCTTCGTCATTACCTATAAGGGTATACACGTGGATACCGAAAAGATTAAAGCCATTCAAGAGATGCGTCCTCCACACAACCTAAAAGAGCTACGAGGATTCCAAGGTCGTCTTACGTACATCAGGAGATTCATTTCGAACTTGTCTGGACGCTACAGACCATTCAATCAACTAATGAAGAAAGATGTATCTTTCATTTGGACTGAAGAATGTCAACGAGCATTCGACGACATCAAACAATATCTCATGAATCTACCAGTCTTGGTGCCACCGATCTCAGGCATACCATTCTTAATGTATATCCGTGCTATGGATCATTCATTGGGTGCTTTACTTGCCCAAAAGAATAAAGAAGGTCATGAACAGGCCATCTACTATCTTAGTCGTACTATGATTGGTGCTGAACACCGTTATAGTCCTGTTGAGAAAGAATGCCTAGCTCTTATGTTTGTTGTCCAAAAGACTCGGCATTATATCATTGGCCAAACTATTCATGTCATATCCCGAGTTAATCCTCTTCGGGTATTGATGAAAAAGCCTAGCACGCTCAATTCTCGGCTGGCTACATGGGCCATCTTGCTAGCTCAATATGATATGGTATACGTTCCTCAAAAATCTGTCAAAGGTCAAGTACTGGCAGATTTCTTAGCGGCTCATCCTGTACTAGAGACATCCAAACTCTACGATGAAATTCCAGACGAGACATTAGAATCAAATATGGTCTCTGAAGAATTTCCTACCTGGCATCTGTTCTTTGACGGTGCATCCAAAATCGGACCAAATGGTACCATTGTAGCAGGAGTTGGGGTTGTTCTCGTTTCTCCAAACGGGTCGACTATCCAAAGAGCCTACTCTCTAGATGAACCTTGCTCCAACAACGTAGCGGAGTACAATGCTCTGCTCATCGGTCTTCAGTTAGCCAAACAACTAGATATTGAATATCTCGAAGTCTACAGTGATTCTAAGCTGGTTGTTAATCAGGTTAGAGGAACTTACGAAGTTTGCCATCAAGATCTGGTGCCTTATCATGAAGCAGCAATCAGCATGGCTACATCATTCAAAGCTTTCTTCATCGACTATGTTCGTCGAGCTTGCAATACTGAAGCAGATGCCTTGGCCAACCTTGCAGCTGTCTTAGCCATCCCTATCAGAAGACAGCAGGTGGTGGTTGTCTCTAATCGAGAGTTGTTTTGCATTGAAAACAATCATAATATTGAATTCAGCAACTTTGCTGAAGCCAATGTTATCGACGAAGATTGGAGAATTCCTTTCATCGACTTCGTAGTTCATGATATACTCTCTGAAGATCCTAAGGAGGCTACGAGTGTTCGCCGACGATCTCTTCGATTCTACTACAACTAGACTACCAAGACTCTCTATCGACGGACTTATGACGGTCTTCTCTTGCGCTGTCTCGCTGGTGATGAAGCTAAGCAAGTATTGTGTGAAGCTCACGATGGTGTCTGTGGAGCACATCAACCTGGTCTTAAACTACAGGATCGCATTCGACGCATGGGATACTACTGGCCCTCTATGGTATCAGATGCCATCAAATATGCAAAAAAATGTCGTGCTTGTCAAATTCATGCAGATTTCATTCATCAACCCTTGGAATTTCTGTATCCGACTGCTGCTTCCTGGCCTTTCGAAGCTTGGGGTATGGATATCATAGGTCCTATCAACCCTCCTTCTTCTAGAGGACATCGATTTATATTGGCAATAACTGACTACTTCTCCAAATGGGCTGAAGCTATACCTCTGGCGGAAGTTAAGACTAGTAGCATCATCATCTATAGATTTGGTGTACCTCGACGAATCATTCACGACAATGGACCTCAATTTATCAGCCAGAAGTTTACCAGATTCTGTGATGATCATCGGATTGACAATGTGGCCTCGACAGCCTACAATCCTGCTGCTAATGGCTTGGCCGAAGCCTTTAACAAAAATATCATCAAGATCCTCAAGAAGTTTGTATCTACTAACAAACGAAACTGGAGTAAAAATTTTGGCGAATGTCATCTACAGATTTGGGTGATTCGTCGAGGTACACCAAGGACATCCCACTGGAGACGAACCTTCGCCTGCTTCTGCCTGCTTTGGCTGAACTAGATCAGCAGGACGTCCTTCGGTGCCCGCCTCAACCTTCGGGATGATTTCAGCCTTCTTGGATGCATCTCCAGACGACATTTTTATGTTGAATAGTGGAAGTGCTCATTCCTGCCAGATTTCTGCTCTATTTATAGGCAGAGATTCTCTAAATAATGAAGCGACACATACATCCGACGGTTCATCTATTCATTTAATTCACCTGAAGGTTCATCCGTTCATTATCATCTGACGGTTCGCCCGTTCATTTCATACATCCGACGGTTCATCCGTTCATTTAATTCACCTGACGGTTCACCCGTTCATTATCATCTGACGGTTCATCCGTTCATTTATTATCATCCGACGGTTTTGCCCGTTCATTCAATTCATCCGACGGTCCGCCCGTTCATTACCATCCATTTGACGGTTTGTCCGTTCATTCCACCATTCGACGGTTTACTTGTTCATCCCGACGATTCATTTCGTTCACACATTTTGACGATTCATTATCGTTCATCATCCATGTCAGCAACTTGTCATCCCTGATTGAGTTGTCTATTGAAATAATGATATTCACTAAATTATATTCTGCCATGTCCATATTACCTCTGAGCAGATATAATAAATATAATTATTTTCTAAAAAATCCAGAAATATATCATGTCATGTACCTCTGAATATATTTTATATCTCTATTATTTATATCTGAATAAGATATGCAATAAATGATAGAGCCACAATAAAATGTCTTTTATTGGTCAAAATTTGAGACATTACAAAAACATACAATCATAAAGACAAAAAGATACAAGATGTTTTCTACTGAGACGGAGGCATTATCAAATTAGCAATCTGCTGCTTCAGAATCTGCAGCCGTTCTTCGCGAGAAGCCATCACTCTCCTCCTGGCCTCTTCCATCCCGGATTCTTCATTAAAAGTGGGCATGGTCACCATTCGGCGAGTGATTTTAGCATCATGAGTTGCTACATACTCGTCCCTTTCCTGAGTTAGAGCACTGAATTGTTGGATTGCAATCTGATGTTCAGTAACCTCGTTTTCCAGCTCCTCTTGGAGACGAGCAATCTCCGCTCTCAATTCAGCAATTCTTTTCTCTTTTCTCTCAGCGGTCGAAGTCACTGATTCCAGCTTGGACTTATATTCAGCAGATTTTGTAGAATATGCCTCCAAGAGGTTCTGGAGATTCACTCTTTCAATTGCAGCTACCAGAGCCATTTGTTCAAACTCTGCTTGCACTAAAGGTTCTACTTTCCCCTTGTTGAGCTCTTTATAGTTTTTTATGGAAGTTTCCAGCTCATTCAATATATGGTCAAGGAAAGTGGCCTGAGCCTCGTCAACTTGCTCCCGGATGGCTTTACCAAGAAAGAGGTCGGACCTCTAACCATGTAAAAATCAGCATCTTCTTTGTCCATCATTCTATTGATCAGAGGTCTCAAGGACTCGAAGAAGCATTTGGTGAATGATTGGATGACAAGCTGATTAATCGCCAGAGCACCAGGAGTCACAGCTACTCCTGTTGATGACGAGGCAGCAGGATGTTCAATTTCTTGTATCTGAACAGCAGGCTCTTTGAATAAGGGAACCAAAGTGGAGCTAGTTGCCCCTCCTGGTTGTTCTTCTGCAAAAGTAAAGATTGTCATTTTTGTCTGTCGTTTGCTATTGTCCAAGAAGATCAAAAATAAAAACAGTTTTACCATGGTTTGATCCAACACCAGGCCTATCGTTTATTGGAACAGATTCAAGCTGCGCAGAAGTAGCCTCAGACACTACTGTCTGACTACTTCCTGCTTCAGAGCCACAGGATAAATGACGACTGCCACTAGCAATCGTCGGCGCAAGCACTATGTCCGTGCATATTGGAAGTGCCGGAGAAGTTTCGAGATTTGCAGGGAATACAAATAAAGATGTTAGCTATCAATCTATTTAAAAGAAGATTGCTAATTTCATTCTATATCTTGAGGATCCATGGTGGGAGTCTCCTCCGAGGCCGCTTCTTCATCTGCTGCCTTCTCTGGAGATGCATGTACCTCAGCATCCTCTTCAGGATTTAAGGTGTCATCGGCAGCTTCAGGGAGTATTTGTACCTCCGCATCCTCTTCAGGATTCAAGGTGTCGTCAACATCTACAGGGGATATGTGCTCTTCAGCATCCCCTTCAGGGTCTTGTGTTTTATCAATATCCTCAGATGAAGAGCTCTCCTCATTTTCATCTCCTTCTGCTGCCTCTCCACTGGCGATTGCAACAGCTTGGTCAACATAATCCTCCAGCGGGCCGTAGTCGCAATCCTCTAAAGTTGCAACATTTGTAGATCCTCCACTTCACGGAGTGTCCTAGGTGTAAGAGGAGGTTGAGTGGTCTCCACAGCAGGAGGAGGAGATCACACGACATCATGCTCTTCTTCTACAATCCTATCTCTGGGCTCTTCGGCCTCATTTCTCGGATCAAGCTCTCCTCTCTGCTCGATCTTCTCCCTCTGTTCTGAACTGGAAGTTTTATTCCCAGACTCAGAAATAGGAGTGGGAGATGGCATAGTGAGTCATGCTACAACGTTCGTCACTATTGAAGACAGAACTTGTCTCGAAGGAGAGACCGTTTTATTTCTTCTTTGGGCCAATTTCTTCTTTCTCTTCAGAGGCCTCTCAGGACTCTCTATAGTTATTACCTCGACTTGTTTTTGAACAGAGGTCGGTGTAGTAGCTTCTTCCTGCTGGATTGTCTCGACCAGCTGCCGAGATTGAGATCTGGTAGTAATCTTTTCTGAAGAATGATCCAAGATCAGTATCTTCTTCGCAGCTGGGACGGAAGGCTCCTCTCTCCTTCTCTTCTTGGCCGGAGATTTAGCAACCTTCAAAGAAACATGTAGTGGCGCGTTAATCTCTTCAGGGAATATAACGTCCCTCGAAACTTCTAAGGGTGCATCCACTGGCTCGTGCACCTCATCATTACCTGGAAGTGACATGACGACTCCTTCCTTCTTCAATCTCATTGCAGACGCGAAGCTATCCGCAAGATTGAAGTTCTCGGCAAAAGTGTTCGATGATGTATAAAACACCGAATATGTGAACAGCATACGAGGGCCATGATTACTATTCACCAGCATCGAGAACGTTGCTTTCGTATCTCGAGCGTTGTAGTAAGCCCAAGTTCGGGCTCCATCTATCATGAAACCTTTTCCTTGTAGGCATGAGATAGCATTACCTACGTGGAATTGGTCATATCCAAACTGTCGAGCGAACCGGCTGGGAAGATACGGCTCCAAGTAGCATTCTTCTTCAAATCGATACACCAAGTGGGATGGTCAAATTGTCTTCAACTAATCAAAAGCTGTACAGCTCAAAGGTTGCATCTTTGAGTCAATCATGTTGGTCGACATCTGTTCATATCCGACGGGAGGACGAGTGCAATAGAAGTTCCATCCTTTGTCAAGGTTCAAAGCATATCTGTAATCTCTCAAGGAAGTGTATTTCCACTTACCTTGGGAGAATCTCCGCAAAAAGCTGCCACTGACTGGTCCCATGTCGGGGTCCATCAAAGTAGGATGGTGTAGAAGCAACCACCCGAACAGATAAGTATACGGCAATTCTAGCCGAGGAAACTCTTTCTCGCCCTTAGCTTTCAGCATCAATTCGACGTACAGGCGGAGACTGGCGTTCACTCTACAAGTCATCGCCGATAAGAGATCCATCTTGTAGCCGAAGACTAATCGAACGGCAGCAAAAAGAACACCACGATAGAAGCGGTCTACGGCACTTGCTCCGGGGACGACGAATCGACGGAGCCAGTACATTAGAAAGCCTGCTAACTGGGCTTCTTTTGACATAAATCGATATCCCACTCTCATATAACTCTCGAGAATGTCTCCTTTCTTTAGAGGGGGACATTGATGATCGTCCTTGATCTTGACATCCAAATCCCCACTTTCCTCCATCAACTTCACCACTTCAGTGATGCTCAGTGGTTTAAAGAAGTCGGGATAGCAGTTATCATGTTCCTTGGTCTTCTTTTCTTTAATATGGTTGAGGAACAGATAAGGCAACCATTTGGATGAATAGCAGGTACCAGATGTACCACTTTGGTAAAACAGATAGCAGATTTTATAATGACACAGCAGTTCTTCGAAGACTTCTACCATGGCTGCGTTCTCTTTTCGAAGTTTGTCCAGCTCATCATTAGTTGGGACAAATTCCTCATACGGGACATCCCCCATCGGCAGGTAAGAGATGTACTGCATCTCGTGAAGGGCAAACCCGATCTCTCCGCAGGGAGTCATAAAAGTCCCTATCCTGTAGTTGTATCTCTCTGCTAGAGCCAGAAATAGATGCGGATTGGGGGCGAAACCGTAAACAGTGGCATACACTGCTTGATACAAGTTAATCTGATGAAGTTTGTCTTCAAACTTAGTCAAAATCCAGTTTGCTATACAATTCCACCTCTTATAGTCTGGGTTCACCAGTCCAGTTAATTTGAGGTCTTGATCTGGATACCTCCCTTCGACCTTCGCGAATTCATTCACGAATATTGGAGTTCTTACGGGCAATAACAAGGAAGAATTTTCTGGCAGAATACAACCGGGCTTTAAACCTCTGAGCAAGACACTGTATCGTTCCGAAGAACTGTAGAACATGTCTTTCTTGTTAGTCCCCTTCTTCATATAAATCTTTCCTGGACGGGCATCCTGAAAAGGTATGAGATTCCATTCCATTTTCCTCGGATAGCTTGCATGAGCATATCGAGATAAGGGGAGGCAGCGGGAGACGTCTGGTATCGAGATTGTCTTGTCTTTCTATTGAAAATCCGTTCTTCCATTCGTGGCCTTGGCTGAGAGCTCTTCTCAAAAGCCTCGCCAAACAGGAATAGGGGATTCTTGTGAATGATAGCATCTACCGACTACAAAGGTTGCCTATTCATCAGACATAACAGGGTTTCATTATCTTGGGTTACCAAGATAGCTTGGCGGGAAGCTGGCAAATCATATTGTGGAAAGTGCACATGGGACAGGTCCTCTTTGAATTCCGATTCTGAAGAGTCCCTACAAAGTTTTCATACCCCAGATCTTCTCTGGTATCAACTGCATCAAACAGAGAAAACAAAAATTCAGCACAAGAAAAAATCAAGGATGCTACCATTAAACTGCGCAACCATCAGATTGCGCAACCATCAGATTGCACAACCATTAGATTGTGCAACAAACAGTCTGCGCTAGCATCAGGTTGCGCTGGTAGTCTCGTGCAAATCAGCAAATTGCGCTGACTTTTGCCAGCGCAGTTCAACCGATTGCGCAAGAAGTTATTCTTCATAAAAATGAAGAATAAACTGTTTCGTGCAACCAAAACCCTAAAAAGGGTGGCGCAGTATGATCACATCTATAAAAAGAGATGGATTTTGAAGACCAGTGAAGTCGAAAGAGAGTGTTTCGACTGAGTCATCTACCTTGCAAAGCAGGATGCGCACTCTCATGATGAGAAGGACGTCGCGCAACCCTAGCCGAAGACTCGGCAGGGGCCTTGCCCTTGTTGGCGGCGGAGGATCGCTTTGGTGCCATGAAATCGTCGAGGAAAGAAAGTTGAAGTCGGATGAGCTCAGGGATTTCTCTCTCTTGAAAGCAAAGTAAAGAATGAAATGAATATCGAAGAGAACTATTTATAGTTTTTCAAAGAGTAACGGCTGCCTCAGACTGTGCCAAAAAAGTTAGACTGATCCATCCGATTGCGCAGACAGCTCAGTACATGCGCAACTTGATTGAAATTCAAAATTCAAAGTATTTCAAAATTTTGAATAAGTTCAACTTTTGAAAACTTTGAAGGGGGTCTTGTAGGTCCTAAAAAATCAAGTTGCACACATCAACAAAGTCATGAAGATCAAGAAAAGCATCTTTCAAATGAACTGCGCAGCCATCAGATTGTACAGCATTCAGATTGCGCATACTGGACTGCGCACACTTTCAACTGTGCAGGCTGACGTGGCAAAAGTCATCATTACCTGACACAATCAAATCTTCTGACAACTGACAGCACTTTTTACGAGGAGACTGTTCGTGTGTTGTGCAGCACGGCACTCGAGGACAGCTGGCAGCGCAATCGGTCAGGCATTCTCCTGCGCAATCCAGCCCAGTACAATCCAAAGTCAGCGCAACTCATGTTGCGCACTCCATCATGATAACTGATAAAAGTATACGTGGCACTCATGCCATCAATTTCTCATTACGTGGCAACCGTCTATGCACGATCATGCGTATTTCAATCAAAAGATGCCATATGTCCAAGACAGTTGGCCCATGATCCAACAACTGCCTGCGCAGTCCAAGGTTGCGCAATTCAATCCATGCGCAATCCAGTATGCGCAGTCCATAATAACTAAAAGTTAGTTATTTCCAGAACTCTATAAATAGAGTTTCAAGTTTTCATTCAAGGGGATCAGACAAAAAAAGTTCAGAAATATCAGAGAGTCCAGGAGTTCTTGCCCAAGTGCTGCTGCATTCTTTCGAGGCTTTTGCCTTCAATTCTCCGAGGCTTTTGCCTTTAAGTCAACTTCAGAGGCTACCATCTTCAAAGTTCACATCGTCCAAAGGATAAAGCAATCGTCTTCTAGATTGTATTCCTACAGTTGTACCTTTCCCAGAATTCTTGTAATCTTCTTTACAAAGTTTGTATCAATAAAGTTCATACTTTTGTTTTTGCAAACAGCACCTAGCTAAGGAAATAATCCCATCTTGTATGCTTGTTTAGAACATGGAAAAGAACTCAGCAAATATAAAAACTCTCATACCGCGCTCTACGCTCTTGCTAAGGCACAAGCTTACGTGCTAGTTTCCTATGCGATCAACAATGAAACAATAAATGGTTTATAACAAATAAATGGAAGACTATCGACATAGTCGTTCCGAGTAGAGTATAGCAACATTGAAAGTCTTCGGGATCGATGGGTCGCCAAGGTGACTCCCGCACGGGGAGTTACGTAATGAATGAATCCATGAGTGAATGAATGAATACGTGAAAAATGAATGAATGAACGAACAAGTAAAAGAAAGAAATGAAAGAGTGAATAAAAGATAAGACATGAAAGACGTTAGCGACAGGTATGACGGGCACGTGCAACGGGGCTCGCTACCCGTACTGCACAGACGCCAACCTGGTCGATAATGCATTATGGCTAAAGACAGCCGCTATGTTAAATGACAAATAAAATAGAAATGGTCATGGACAAACGGCACGGACGATGGGGGGAATACCGTGGCCATCATGAGGAAGGATTCTGCGGTACGGGCGATGGAGGGAATACCGTGGCCGGCCTAGGAAGAATCAGACATGGGGCTTACGGGCTGCTTTGAGTGAGGGCTCGACTGCTCAAAGAGACGTAAGGCCAGGCATTTCAAGAGACTATCAAGGTGTACCAGCCATCACGCTTCGATAGGTGAGAATGCCCACGAGAATGTCCAAAATGGCTTGTAAAGCCAGCGACCCATGTATGTAGATTAAGTGGACTATGCTGGTGGCAATCCACGTACAAGTCCTTGCATTGAAATAAGTAGTCTAAGTTAACTAAATGAAGTGCCTCATGAACATGCTTGAAATGTAACACTCCTGAACATGCTGGAAATATAACACTCTGAACATGCTCGAAACGTAACACTCTGAACATGCCCGAAATGTAACACTCTGAACATGCTTGAAATGTAACACCCTGAACATGCTCAAAATTTAACACTCTGAACATGCCTACGACATGCTAGAACATGCCTACGACGTACTAGAACATGAGGCAGGAACACGCCCTTAACATTGAATGTCTACATGAATCACTTTAAGTTACTACATGTGAATTGTTCACTAACTTGGTTAACTTTGGACAAGGAAGGCCGGACGGTAAGTATTGGTAAGTCGTGCATGCATTTCCATGCAGACACTTGAATTTGGCAATACGAGATAGGTTACAAAATATGCCATAAAACTGATCCTAAGGCAAGAATAGAAAGACAATAAATGATAGACGGTGCACAAAAGTAAATGGAATGTGTTTGGTAATGATAGCATTGTGGGCGAGCTAGCCTCCCCACCAGTGCATACCAATGTACTGATAACCCCACAGCCTGCTTGCAGGATGCAGGAGACGTCATTGGGTGCGGAGCTTCCCTCAAACGTGCTAAGGCGCAGAACTATCTCTGGAGCCTTGGAGCGTTGCAAGGAGCTGAAACACCATATACAGGATATAATGTATCAGAACATTGCCATGAATCATTCAATCTTGTAAGCCACTTGGCACGCCTTTTATGTTTCAGAGAGAGAGCTTGAGCGACTTGTAAACTCGGCCTAGCGCCGCTTGTAAACTTCTTAAATATCAATAAAGAGTTTGAATTCGCTTCAATTTGTGTTCATTTACTTTCCGCTGCAAATGGGGACACTCTGTGCGACTCTGTGGCCTAGCTCAAATCGGCCGTTCTAGACTTGGCCTTGCACGGGCACAAATTAGGCCCGTGCGGTATCACGCCTTAGCGAGGACGATCGCTCCTACGGGAGCAAGGCGTGACACCGGGCCCCCTCTGTCAGAGCGCAGTCTTCGGCTTCACAGGCGTCGTCACGAGCTCAGGATATTCGTCGTCAGATCGACGAGCTGCATCGCGAGTTACAGCAGCAGATTTCTGATCACCTTACCGCAGAGCGACGATCCAACCCTCCGATGATCATCGAACGATTTGATGCGGTCGAGCGCAGTATACAGGAGCTGATGAGTCTGCAGCAGGCTACAGATGCCATCTTGCACATGCTCACCGAGTCTACGCAGCACACAGAGCGTAGACAGGTCGAGCTGGAGGGATCGTAGAGGACCATGTCTGCCGCCTCACTCACTCAGGTATCGGCTTCGATTGAGGAGAGTACTCAGAGGATGGTGAGTACCCTTGCTGCGCATGGTGAGCGACTGCGAGAGCTGGAGCAGATACGTCCTCCCGGTCCATCGACGGCACCGACTCCAGACATTGTACTGCCTCCTACTGCCCCTACGGTGCAGCTCACCCAGGAGCAGTATGAGTACATGCTATCCTAGATGCGCAACAGGGGTCCTCAGTGATCCAGTAGATTTTTTTTATCATCTTTGTATGTATTGGCCCTATGGGCCCATTGACCGTTCTGTACATTGATTTTCATTATTATTTGACTCTGTTGGAATGTATGTTTGTGATATTTAATTTGTTGGTATTTTCATTGAGTACGTGTATAATATTTAGTTGTAGACTGTTATGATGGGAGACTGTTATTCATCTATTAGTTGTAGACTGTTATCATGGGAGACTGTTAATTATGATGATATATGTGACGGGGATGACAAATATACCTATGTTGGGTTATAAGCGATGATCTGATATACAAAGGAGGTGCTGTCCAAATTTTAAAAAAATATAATGTGTATTTTTGTGATGATGTGCGTCTGTGTTTACAGTGTATGTGAAATGTAGTGTTCGGAACCATCGATAGTTTCGATTACTGTTGTATGTTTTATCTTGGACAGAAAGAGCAACTGTTCGGGGTGTACTTCTGAGAGCTTTATTTTCACATCTTTCACTCTCTCGGGACGTCGTACAGGATCCCGAGAAGGTGAAGGACGTGAAGAGGAAGCTCTGAGAAGTGCACCCTGAACTGTTGCTCTTTTTATCCAAGATAAAACATAAAACAGTAAGAGAAACTGTCGATGGTTCGAACACTGCACTTCACACACACTGTAAACACAGACACACAACTAACAAAAATACACATTATATTTTTTTAAGTTTTTTCAGCATTATGCGACGGATAGCAACGTACGGGGACGTCGCTAATACGTCGCTAATTAGCGACGTTTCTTCGCTGTACGTCGCTACTTTGCTGACGTAGCAGGGATGCCGCGTCATCACGTAAATATAACGCAACGTCGCTAGGTAGTCGCCCTACGTCGCTACTTTTGCGACGTCATGTTATCGTCGCTCGCCGTCGCTAAATTGGCGACGACCCAGCGACACGGCGGTCACGTCGCAAACAGCGACGTAGGGCAACGAATGTGCCATCTGCGACTAGCTTAAAAGCGACCTTCATTTGCTGTCGCTAAAGTTGTCGCTAATTACGATTAGCGACATATTTTTCATTATTAGCGACGTATAATGACGTCGCTAATTTGCCTTATTTTAGTAGTGATCTAATGTATGATAATAATTTTTTTGTAACCATATGGAAGCATTGAATTATTACAATAGTTCAATGTCATAGTAGTTTATTTTATTATTGTACATCACCAATTTTTTTGGATTATATCTAAAAAAACAGAATTACAGAATGTAATAAAATGAGGACAAATAAAATTACCTCAGTATCGTGAAATACACACTCGAGACTGAATGGTTGCCCTTTCCCTCCGTATCCGGGTACATCATACATACGAATGAGTCAAACTTTCAAATTCCAAAATGTTTTGGATGGACTGACCTCACGAATTAGTGAGAAGAAAGGAGCCATTGATGAAGAATTTTTTCTTCTTTCTCTGAAAGTTGAAGAGTGAGGATGGAATCAATTCTTTACTGCATTTATAGACAGTATGAATACAACATTATTAATGTAATATATGTTGGGAAACCAACAGTTTTCTTGGATGATGGAGAAATGTGTTTGCCTCATTTGCTGGCTTACTATTTGCAAAAAAATTGCACAGAAACCTAAGGGTTGCAAATGACATATGGAAGCTTCGAATTTTTCCAAAGTGAAACGAATCTGGTACATTTATGATTTTTTTAGTTGTATTTAATTAATGTGGCTGGCTGTTGTATCAATTGTTGAGAAAGAATGTTCTTGGCACTACAACAGAAAAGTGTTTTAATGGCACTCGAAAAGTGTCGTTAATGACTTTCCATGGCACTTTTTTTGGTGCAGTCTAGAGGGGGTGTCATAGAAAGTTTTTAACTTTCAACGACACTCTGTAAGTGTCATATAATATCTTTACGATGACACTTATTTGATGTCGTGTAATGCTCATTCCGCGACACTTTGCTGGTGTCATTTTAGTCTGCTTCAATGACAGTTCATAAATGTCATTGACTGTACGACACTTAATAGGTGTCATCTAAACCATTCTATGACATTTAATAAATGTCATTGATATTTTCACGACACCTTTTTTTGTGCCATCTAAATGACAAAGGATAAACACTTTCATGACATTTTGCAGGTGTCATCTTAACGCGTTTCAATGTCAATAAGTGTCATCGAAATTACTACACCTAAGAAATGTCATCTAAAATTACTCAATGACAATTAATAAATGTCATGAATATTATTTCATGGCACTTCTTATGTATCATATAAACCAAGTTCAATGACAGATTTCAAAATGTCATCAGTATATATATATATATATATATATATATATATATATATATATATATATATATATATATATATATATATATATATACCAACCATGTTCACATATAATTAAACCATGTTCACGTACAAATAAGTAACCAAAACCAACCATGTTCCAAATAAGTAACCAAAATCAACCATGTTCACAAATAAGTAACCAAAACCAACCAACCATGTTCACATATAGTTAAACCATGTTCACGTACAAATAAGTAACCAAAACCAACCATGTTCCAAATAAGTAACCAAAATCAACCATGTTCATAAAGTCTATTACATAATATAGGATTCAATTTGTTTAAGACTAACAAAGTCGATTACATAATATATATGCAAGAGTCCTACTAGTAACTTCTTAGCGTCCTCAATCGGATTAGAATCATGCCTTGAGAACCACATTAAATGGGCAAAAGTGATTTTCTGTCATAAGTAACCTATAAAAGAAATAAGAAAAGATTCAACTCATAAGTCTTTAAATGAAATTGCAAGGAATCTGAAAGAAAGTAAGCATCTTACATCCACAGCTTCCCTAGCAGTCATGTTAACAAGAGGATCATTTTTCCTGAAAAAAGAATAATAATGAGTGGATGATGATAACATAAAAAATAATGTGTATTAATGCACTAAATAAGGTCCAAAAAACAAAAGTAGGATCATGTACTAAAAAATAAGTTCCCAGGTATAAAGAATTTCCACAACATAAGGAATTTTAGGATACGGAATGGACTTCAGTCCAACAGGTGCAGACACAAGCTCAACAAGATACTCTCTAGAGTCTCACCATGTGGATATTGGACAAATAGGAATTTCCATGATCACCATCATATGGCACATCAGTTTCTGAGAAAAGACCATCTGACATTTCAGTACTGTGAGAAACTAAACTGAGATCTAAGCTTAAATTTGTCTGTAAAGACCCATTCACATTTATGATCAGAAGATCGATTGAAGCCCCACTCTTCGTCAAGTCAATTAATAAAAAAGACCACTGAACAAAAATGAGATACTTGTTCAGAGTACTACCTAAAACACAAGCAGCTGAAGAAAAGAAAACCAAACCGATATTTTTCGCAAGGTGTTGTCTTTGAGATGCAACTGTAGATCTATGACTTTACTTCAAAGATATTGTAGTAGTCTTTCTCAGAATACTTCAAAGATTAGCTACCAATCTGTTCGCCATGGAAAAACACAAGCAGACACTAAAACACAAGCTGAGCAGATCAAAGGAAAACTGGAGAACAGCCAAATGGCTAAACTCGTACTTTTCCTTGTGACAATCTTAGTTGTATCAATGGTTATGGGTGATGGCATTCTAACTCCATGCATCTCTGGTGAGTCATATCAACAAAATACGCATATTCATTACATTCTGATTGAATAAAAGAAATGTTTAAATATAAAACAACTACCCTAAGAACACATGACTTTGGCAAGTAGATTCATATTATCCTTTTCTCTAATTATCTTTTGGAACTGTGATTAGTACCATGATCAAATTGTTGTAACATACATTACTTAATGTTTTGGTACTTCATTAATTTTGCAGTGCTTTCAGCAGTAAGTAGGATAAAAGAAAAGGCAACTTCTTTGAGAGAAGGTATGAATTGCGATTTGTGCATAATATACTCTAGTCTCCTATTTTGAAACTAACAAGTATGGCTTATAAATCATTTGCAACTATCTCGAATGTCAAAATGAAATAGTTGAAAGGAAAGTTATGACAGGTCATTTAGACCTCGGATTCTATATACAAGCTTAGAGCTTAAGTCATGACATGTCCAATTGAAAAGCCTTGATTTTTATTTTTGGTTTTTTCCATCATACTCTGAATATGAGTACATAGGCAACAACTAACACATGCTGGAAACAAGGTATAATGGAAAAAAGAAAACCAATAATAAAAATTTAGAATCCAAACTTTCCAATTGAACATATCATAACTTAAACTCTAAGCTGGTATAGAATCCACGGTCTAAACTCTAATTAGCCCTAGTTCTTAAGCTGCCTAGTTCTTAATGTTTATACCTATACAATGTTCTAGATGAAATGTAGGTAAGGAAATAAACTAATAAGAGAGACTTTCTAGTGATAAATCACAAAGAAAAGACAGAATCACAGAGATAGCTCCACATTCCTGCTTCTTTGTTATCCACTCAAGCAGATGAAGGACAAGAATTATTAAGGACATGGGCAGCTCAAATGGTATTAAAAAAACTACGTTAATTTCAGAATTAAAAACAAAGTAACTGGAGGAAAAATTAGTATTACTACATCATATAAAAAGAGTGAGATGGTTTAGATTATATGAAATGAAATGGAGGAAAGAACAATTTTATGTTGATGTAGACACACTCACCAGTCTGTTTTAATTAAACTGGCATGAGCTATGAACATATTTCTTCTTGCACCTTGGACAGGTACAATTGCTATTATTTCTATTGTCATCTTGATCGTGATATTTTATGTTCAACGTTTCGGCACGAATAAAGTTGGGTATACATTTGCCCCTATCATTCTATTGTGGTTCTCCTTCATCGTCGGTATTGGAATGTACAACTTATACGCCCATGGAGCAGGAGTTTTGCATGCATTTAATCCAAAATACATGGTAGACTATTTCAAGAGAAATGGAAAAGAAGGTTGGCTCTCTCTTGGAGGGGTCGTGTTGTGCATTACAGGTATGAAACTAAGTTATTTCGTTTCGTAGCTAAGTTCTAAAGCAAACAGCCGTAACCGTTGTTTAAAACCTGCTGAGACAATATTTTCTTTGCAGCCTAGCTAATTATGTTTCTATAATTTCAGCATGTATATAGTTCATCTCCTTTGTCTTTGTTTACATATTGATGCCAGAGTTCAACAGAAATGTTAACCGAATAATTCATTTTTCCTTTACAGCTCAGCTTCAGTACAATTTTGCTCCCTTCAGTATCACTGTCATACATGGGGCAAGCTGCATATCTAACCAAATTTCCAGGAGAAGTCTCTGACGCTTTCTACAAATCAATCCCAGGTAATATATAGATTACACAAGCATTGTTGTGATTTCAGAAGGTAATTTATGAAGACACTGTAAAAAAGTTATCTGGGGCTATCCAATTATTTACTAGTTTGTCATTCAATTTTTATTTTACTAGGGACCGTCCACTACAGATGCAGGACTATGACTGACTGTCAAATTTTTTAACATTCCTACCAAGAGCAGACACTAAAATGTTTACTTTTTTTTGCAAAGATATTGTAGTAGTCCAACGGGACTATAATGAAACATTTCCTGGTACCAAATTACTCGACTGCTTGCACATTCTTGACTGTTTGTGGGACTATAATGAAACATTTTCAAGTTTGCAGCTATGTAGAAATTTACTGTACCAATAGTTGCATCGTAATCAAGAAATGCTAATTGGGATGAAATTTTACACCTTAATGGCATATCCTCTAACCGATGGCTGATGATAAAGAAATTCTTTGTACTCATGGTTTTCCTTTTGATTTTTCTGTTTTTTGTTGCATAATTTCGATATAAATTCACCCATCTGCCTCCTTTGTGTAGAGAACAAAAAGGAAATATGAGACCTTGCCTAAGTATCAATAGTGTTGGTAATGTCAAATAAAAAGTGCATCGGAAGTTAACCCACAGAAAACTAGTGGAATATGAATTCTATACGATAAGTAGTGCTACAAAGATGTATAGAAATTGAATAAGTAGTGCTGGTAATGTCAAATTAAACATACATATTAATAATTCAATTACCTGAATCTCTTCAAAACTAATATACTTGTGTGGCCACGCAATTGTACTTCCTATAGCATCTTCAAGGGTGAAAAATTCTCTTGAGGCTCCAACTTTGATTGAGCTGATCTTACAGATGAAATTGATTACTGATGAAATTGCAGCATGTTTTCTGCTGATTCTCGGAAAAGTTGAGTTTCACAAATACGCAACAGGCAGTTGTTTCCAGTTTGCAAGTAATATAGGAAAGGCAACAGATAGTCTAGTTTGCAGGAGGTCATCTACAGTACCAACGGGCAGAAATTTCCAGTTTGTAGGTTAATGTAGTAGACTGAACTGTGCAACATCAACAGCCCCCATCCCATGCTAATAAACATGTAGATATGTTGGCATGTATCCAGACATCTTCTAGAAATTCAAGGCAAAGAATATTTGCTTAGTGTAGAGTATGTAATTGATATCTATTGCAAAATTAGCATATCAACATATCACACAAGTTTGATCCACTAACCAGGGCATAAAAGCCACTGGACAGTCAAGATACGGTAGTAGCAGAAAAAGAAGTTGCAGAAGAAACTATGAGCAAGAAGGAAACATATAGTACACACAGTATCAGGGAGGAAAAAGGAAACATATAGTGATGCCAAACATGTGCAAAATAGAAACTACATTATGAACACCTTATCCAAGTTTGTAAAAGTTAAACAATAATTCAATTTGACTAATATACTTAAGCAAATATAAAGGAAGGCTGCTTTAAGCCATATTTGTCCAAGATACAAAAAAAAACAAAAGACAAATACTTCAAAAAAATTCTCTAATTCATCACAACAACTATAGTGACACAAGAAGTCCTTCACAATTCTTCCTCTTGTACAGCTCATCACCACCTCTATGGTCTATCTCAAGTGCAGAAACATCTTGCGGACAATATGATGTATAAACACTTTCATCAAAGGTAGCCAAGTCATGAAAGCCTCGTGGTGGTGCCTTTAATACTACATGCCAATTTGATCTTTCACTTTCTCTGGAGTAAAATACTTGCTTTGCTTGTGATGCAAGAATGAATGGATCCCTTTCAAATTTATTTAATCCTTCATGAAGATTAACTAAAGTGAATCCATGCTCCTTCTTTATACCACTAACAATGTTAGCCCAATCACATTGAAAAACAGGAATTCGGAATGTGTTAAAGTTCAATAACAAAATATCCCTTATAACTCCATAGTAAGAAACATTTGCAACATCTTGTGTTGTGTCTCTGGCACTGGATCTACATATAGTCTCAGCTTCTATATAGACACCATAATCTTGAGTGGATCGCTCAATTTCTGTTGTGTGAAAGCGTTTTCCATTGATCACATAACCCAAGTACAACATTGCAACACATCTAGGCCCTTGCACAAGCCATCTAAGCGTATCCGACATTGTGCTCGCTGCACTTTCAAGATTAATCTGCAAAACATAACTGATATTAAAAGTTACACCTTATATATATATATATATTTATTTATTATATATATGACCTTCTCTGACATCAAAAAAATAAATAAAAAAATAAATAAATAAATAAATAAATAAATAAATAAATATATATATATATATATATATATATATATATATATATATATATATATATATATATATATATATATATATATATATATATATATATATATGACCTTCTCTGACATCCATGAAATGAATGTTTCTAAATGCCTCTTCTGCAGCAAATTATTATCCCGTAACAAACGCCTATCAGCACGTTTTAACTCCTCCATGTGTTCTCTAATAAAGACATCAAAGTTTATATAGTTACTCATACATACATATACACACATATAGCTAGAAAATCTCAATCAAACTTCTGCTATTGGAATGTGCTGGTAGTATACTCACGAAATATAGGGTTCAACTTCTGCACTATTTAGAAGAACATAATGATGAGCTGCCTTCAACATTTTACTTGACATGGTAATTACTTTTCCTTTTGAAATTGGATGTCCCTCTATAATTGTATCATCTTCAAAATCTTCATTGCGGTTTAATTTTGTGCCTAAAGCTGCTGCTTGTGGCATGTATTCACTACAAAATCTCACACACTCATCCACTAGATAGCATTCGGCTATGCATCCTTCTGGACGAGCACGATTTCTAATAAATCCCTTAAGATATTTCATAAATCTCTTGCAGGTTAACACACAAAACTTAGATTTAATAACCTAATTTAAATTTATGTTGAATAATCTATAAACCCTAAAAATATAACAAGGTTCTATTACATACCTCTCAAAAGGGTACATCCATTGATAATGCACCGGTCCGCATAATCTAGCCTCCCTTCCTAAATGTATTGTCAGGTGAACCATGATATCAAAAAAAGCTGGAGGAAAGTACCATTCCAACATGCATATAGTTTCCATAATTTCATCCTCTAATACTTTCAATTTATTTTTGTCAATCACTCTTTGACAGAGTTCATTAAAAAATGAACACAAACAAAAGATTGTGTTCTTGGTCCCTCTGGAAGAAGTCCTTTTAAAGCAACCGACAATAATTGTTGCATTAAAACATGATAATCATGAGACTTGAGACCAATAATCTTGCATTCTTCAAGCTTGACACAACTGCTAATATTTGAACTATAACAACCATCAGGTAACTTCAAATCAAACAATCTCTTACAAAAGATTTGCTTCTCAGCTTTTGATAGTGTGTAAGGTGCCGGCGGAAGAAAAAATCTTTGCCCTCTTGGTTTTGCATATAAGTCATGCCTAATGTTCATGTCTGCTAAATCTCCACGAGACTGTAATCCATCCTTCGTATGTCCTTTAATATTCAATAGTGTTCCTAAAATGCTTTGGCAAACATTCTTCTCAATATGCATGACATCCAAGTTGTGACGCAACAGTATAGCCTGTGATACAATAAAAAATAGACTAAGTTCCTAAAAAAATTAAGCTATTATAATAGAACTAACTAAAAAATGAGTATTATAGTAAAAAATAATTTACCTCCCAATATAGTAGTTGAAAAAATATTGACTTCTTTTTCCACATTTTAGGAGGATCGTTGTTCTTTCTTTTCTTTTTCTTGCTCTTTCCCCACACATTTTGAACTTCATTTACATCACTTAAAATTTCATTGTTAGTCAATGGTCTTGGTGGGAGTCCTTTTTCTTTTGTTCCGTCAAACCAGCTAGCCTTATCACGCCACAAGTGACTAGGTGGAAGAAAACGCCTGTGAGACATGTACACAGTCTTATGTGACTTATTCTACGACATTTTAAAGTTGTCTTAAAAGTGTTGTTAAATATAAATTTACGACATTTTTCAATAGGTGTCGTAGATTATGCTAAATATTGAATTACAACGACATGTTTTAGTAGAGTGTCATCACTACAAAAATTTAATGGCACTTATTTATAAAGTGTCGTAAAAAAAATGTCGTTGTTAACCTATTTTGTTGTAGTGTGGGAAAAGGTTTTTTATGTTTTTGAATAATTTTTTACATGACTGAAGGTTAATGTATCACAATTGTATCACAATTTAATGTTGCTGGCAGCTGTTTAATCATTGTACAATTTTTTTTTGTAACCATATGGTTTTTTAATGAGACAGAGTTTAGACGGAAAAATGACATTTTCGCAATTTCTTTCAACTATTTTGCTATTATATATATATATATATATATATATATATATAGGTTAAAGAGCAAAAGTCCATTAGAAGTTCACAGTTATTCAAAGGCTACAGGAGTAATTCAGTAAAATCACTTTCCCTAGTTCCTCTCTATATATAGTACTCACCCCAAGCTCCTTAAAAACCCTAGGGTTTCGTTTGCGGCCACCACCAAGAAATTAGGGTTAGGGTTTCTCTCCTCGAGAGCGGAGCATCAATGGCTCCGACCAAAAAGACGGTAACTTTCATCATCCCTTTCCTTTTAATTCGATTGATCGTTCTGGTTCCATTTTCATTTCCGATACCATTTGTTGCTCATGCAGAAGAAGACGATCCATTCTCATGATGTTCGATTGTGTTGTGTGTTGAATGCAGAAGAAGACGACGGAGAGCATAAACAACAGGCTGGCGCTCGTCATGAAGAGCGGGAAGTACACGCTCGGCTTCAAGACGGTCCTCAGGTCCCTCAGGAGCTCCAAAGGTCGAGTCTTTATCCCTATTTCTGCCCATCGAAAACTCTAATTTTTTTTTTTGGGCGGTTTTGTTGGATTTTGAGTTGTGGTTTTGGGACTGGAGTTTGGCTCTCTGGCTTATGAACAGTGCTTTTGAGATGAATGCAGCTCCCTATATTGATTTCGCTCTCCTTTTCCACTTTGGATTCCTCTAGGTCCTTCCTAGTTGGAATAATGGAGAGCGAGACATTGTTTTCATTGAGCTAAAAAAAAACCAATTTGAGGATGTTTATTTTCTTAAAAACCCTAATTAGATGACGTTCTTAGCATAAAAGCCCTAATTTGGTGATGCCCATAGCTTTAAATCCTAATTGATGTTCTTGGAGGTTAGGAAACTGCTTGAAAATGCTAACCTTGTGATTTTACTGGCTTAAAGCCACTCATTTTTTATGATATTCATTGCTCAAAAACACTAATTAGGTGGCGTTCTTTGCTTTAAAAAAAATCATAATTTGGCAACGTTATCTGCTTAAAACCCTAATATGGTGAAGTTCCTGAAGGGTAAGACATTGACTAAAAAAGCAAACTTGGAGATGTTCTTAGATTTGATTTGTGGTTTTGGGACTGAAGTTTGGCTCATTGGCTTATGAATCGTGCCTTTGAGATGAATGCAGCTCCCTACATCGATTTTGCCCTCCTTGTACACTAAAATTTCCTCTAGGCTTTGCTCCTTGAAGCTAGTAGGAATAGTGAAGGGTGAGACATTTATTCTTTAGTAAACAAATTAAAGTTAGGAAACTGATTGAAAATGCTAAACTGATTGAAAATGCTTTCATTTATGTCAGTATATACTCCGAATCTTAAAAAGTTAAAACAACTATTAGTTCTGCATTTTCATCGTCAAATGTGATTATTTCATCTTCCATCTACAAGTCCATGCTTTATTGTATCTTCACTTTGTACAATTTACATGTCTATCCACTTAACTGTCATTTTCTTATAAAAATAGGTAAGTTGATTATCATAGCAAACAACTGCCCTCCTCTTCTCCGGAAGTCACTAATTGAGTATTATGCAATGTTGGCAAAGGTTGGAGTTCATCATTTTAATGGAAGTAAGTTTCACCTCTTTTCTGTTTGCCTTTTTCAGTATTATAACATGATATGTATCCTTCTCTAATATGGAGAAAGTGCAAGCTGTTTTGTTATTTAATTGACAAAATATTTACATTATACTTCATGTTCTGGTTGTTGCTAAATTTGTTGCGTTAGCCAAATCATTTTTCCCAATCTTGTATTGCGACTAGTGTTTTCTCTTATTCTGAATTTTCTTCGGGAGTGCTGACTGTATTAGTCTTGAATTACATATTTGCAATTTAGGCAATGTATGTGGCACTGATTCTTCAGTAGTTGTGTATTCATGTCCGTGAATGGACAAACGATGAGAAGATATTCATGTCCAGGAAATTAGTGTGATGATAACAACAATTTACAATTGCCATGGAACAGATAATGTTGATCTTGGAACTGCATGTGGTAAATACTACCGAGTGTGCTGCCTCAGCATTATTGATCCAGGTGGGTTCACTATAGTCAGTCGAGTTAAAAGCGCCACTTTATATTATATACGGTCAAGTCTAGAATGCAGCTAAAAATTTACAAAATTAAATACAACAAATTTATTACAGCCAACCGTTCGCCCTACAGACTCGTAGGGAAGACAACACTGACCTGATGGCCACGATTGTCACTAATCTGCTTATAAGTACACTCTTGTTCTTGAACTTCCAGAATTTTTTTTCCAATTAAACTTTTGATCAGTACATGTTATAGGCATTCATATAAATAGATCTCCACTAGCCATTCTACTTCCTTGACTTTGCATGAGAAGTGAGGTTAAGCTATAGAAGTACAACACAGCATGCAAAATCCAATTCAAATTGATCTGTTAAGTTAAGTTGTAACCGGAACAAGAAATATCCAACTGCCTTTGTTCACAACAAAAAATTACAAATGGCTACCAAATTTTAATAAGCAAACTATTACCTGTACACATGGCGCGCGCTTTTCTCGTTTAGTTACTGACTTGGTACTCTCGGCCGTCAATCTTAATCTACTGTCACTAAATCACTCAATTTTTAAAAAAAGTTGATTTGAAAACTTTTTAAATTAACTCATCAAATTAATTTTTTAGTTTTTAACAATTAAGCCCCCTTCCTGACCAATCTAAAAATAACACCTAATATATGACATGATTGTTGACATAATAAAATTAAAATTAAATTCAAATTAACATGAAGATTAATATTAAAATTAACTTTAACATTAACATTAAAACTAATATTAAGATTAAATTAAAATTACCATTAACATTAATATTAAAATTAATGTTAAAATTAATATTAATATTAATTAACATTAATTTTAACATTAAATTAAAATTAGCGTTATCATTAACATTAACAATAAATTTTTGTGGGTAGTTAATTTTTGGAGTTAAAATATGACATATCAGCTGCCATGTCAGATACCACATAATGAAAGATTGTATCACCCAAAAAAATTGAGAGCCAAATAGCATAATTGTTATAAAAATATCCAGCTCTCTGTAACATTTTCTTTCTCTATCAAAAAAATCCAAGGACTTATATTAACTTTAGTTAATGCATGATAGATCTAACAAACCAAACAAATTCCATAAGCGTTCTATTTTTTCCCTGAATAAACTCAAAACGTTGTGTCATAGCGAGTGGATATATGTCTTCGATTTTTGATTGATCGGCTGGTATGAATGTAACTTTAAAGAATTAAATACTCATTATGAGGCAAATGGTCAGGAAATATTTGTTTTATTAATTATATAGATAATTAGCGTTTAGATTCTGAATTTTATACCAATTTAGAGTTTAAGCCCTTGTATCTCTAATTAGAGAGTTGCACTCTGAAATTTTATTTTTCTTTTCTTTTTTCCATTATACCCTTCATAACCTATATGTGGAATTTTTATTATCAAACATGAAGAGAGGGTATAATAGAAAAAAGGAAAAATATATAAAAATATATGGTCTAAACTATTCAATTGGACATGTTATAACTTAAACTCCCAACTAGTATAAAATTCAGAGTCTAAACACTAATTAGCCCTTAATTATAACCCTGACATAATAACATACAAAATTTTCTTTTTGTTTCATCTTTTTCTACAAATTTTATTTTAGTTTCATCAAGAGATTTGGCTGGTACCCTGACATAATAACATACAAAATTTTCTTTTTGTTTCATCTTTTTCTACAAATTTTATTTTAGTTTCATCAAGAGATTTGGCTGGTACATGTGTGATGTGGCATTAATTCCTATCTAATAGTCTTGATCTTGTACGGAAAATAATAACTGGGATTTGGATCCTCTGATCAGAGCTGGTCCTGGCCAGGGCGACCGCTCAGAGCCCCATAGAATATGAGAGCCATATATATATATATATATATATATATATATATATATATATATATATAATCTTGTAACTAAAATAGAACTAGTACGTAACATGACCATTTTTAACATAAAATAATTATGGTGTAGTGGTTATTATGTTATACTTGCATGTAGCGGTCCTAAGTTCAATTCTTGGTTGTAATAATTTTTTTAATTTTTAATTTTTAATTTTTTATTTTTATATACATGGGCTCCATTTTAAAAGTTACTAGGCTTGCATGAACCCAGGGCCGACCCTGCCTCTGATTGTAATATCTCGTGACGTATGTACCTTACTCCAGTACAATAAGAAAAGATTGTATGAGATATCTGCAGAAGATATTGACCATAACCATAAAAAATGTCAAATGTATCACATTAATCTTTTCTATTTGCATTGCCATTAGGGAATTCCAATCCGTTGCGGATAATAGTTCTATATAAGAAATATCATATAAAAAAAATCATGCACACTATAGGATTCTTAAACAATTCAAAGAACAAGTTTTTCAAATTTGTTTTTCCATATTATGCCCCCTCTAAACTTTAGTATATCATTTTGTTATTTGGTAAAGTAATGGATGAGAAATATAACAATCAAACTTGTTTGAAAATAAGAACAATTTTTCTTGCAAACTAATCTATAGGTATTTATCCCAAATAAGACCAAGTCGTTACAATTATTTTTTGTTAGACATGTGGAAAGCATGACTTCATTATGTTCTTTCTATCATTCGTTCTTAGTTTTGAGTTTTTGTTACAAGAGACTTCTCCATGGAGAAATAAAATGAACACCTTAATTATCGCACTAATATAATTATGGTTACATATAAAAATCTAACCGAAACCAAAATCGAAAAAGAAATTGAACCGAATTTTTTTTAAATCGAACCGAATATCTTATTTGTTTCGGTTTAATTCGAATTTCTATCCAAAATAGAATAATGCTCACACCACACCTGTGCAACCGTGAACGTGAGTGAGCTCTGTTTGGTTAGACGTTACAAAGTAGCAGTTCCAAAATAACGTTTTAATTTTTTTTTTCGAAAACCGGCGGCTCAAACGCGGTTTTTGGGGGAGTACGAAAAAACTCTTTTCTGAGCTGTGTTTGTCTTTCTCCACACGCGACCCAATTCCCAACGTCTCCTCCCCCTCCTCTCTTCTCTATCAGCTCTTCACAGCAGAAAAAAAAATCCAATGTTCCTCCCTCCCCAAGCTTCCACCTCCACCAAGAAGTCCATCTCCTCCGCGAGCTCGGCCTCCACGGATGGTTCCGCAACCCGGACTTCCTCCTCTACAACACCTTCTGTGAGCGCGCTGCGGCCGCGCTCCCTACGCTCATGGTCTCCCTCCACTACGCTACGATGGCTGCTGGCGGTAGCGTCGGGTGTCGCCCCGTGGGTCGCTTCGCACGCGACCTCTCCCTCGTACCGAGCTCTTGGGGGCGGAGCTCGATGGCCTCCGGTGGGACCCATGTGTAAGGGGTGGAAAAGAGAGATGGTAAGAAAGTTGTAAGCATTTGGTTGTAGACTTAGCATTTTCCCTTTCATGTATGCTCAAACTTACAGAAAATTATACCATAAAGCTAATTAGGCAAGTTAGCATACTTCATATAAAGACAACAATGACCTGATGGCCACGATTGTCACTAATCTGCTTATAAGTACACTGCTTATAAGTACGCTCTTGTTCCGGACTTGTCCGATTCCTCGAACGGCGTCCGTTGCACCCCGTAGATGAACACAAGCCATATTCAACATTCACTTTTTTACTTGTCAATCAGACTTTGGATTACCATCTTACTCCGTTGGCAAAATTGTTGAATACTCTTTAAGACATGATGATGACATATTAGCAGTAGAGAATTTGAAATACTACGACAAAAATACTACACAACATGCAAAACTGTGGAGTTAGCTACTAGACCACGAAGCTATTAAAAAATCTCTAGAACGTAGGGCTGTAAAATGGACAAAGTTGTCCGTTGTCCGTACGAGTCCGGCTCAATAAATGGTTCGACTGCAGGCCGTCTGATTGAATTAACGAACATAATTTGGACATTTTTAAAGGTCCGTTTAAAAATGGGACCCGGATACGGTCATATCCATGTCCGGTCCTAGTTTATCCGTGAACCATCCGATAGTAGAGACTCCTTTTGGTTTTGCATCAATTATGTCATAACATTTTCGTTTTGCATCAATTTTTGGTTGTCCAGCCTGGATTTTTGTTAAGGTGTCCATTGTTCTTGAACCATATCCCTCTTCCAGGAGTCCCCTTTAGATATCTCAAAATATGAAAAATTGCATCCATGTAGCCCTTCCTTGGATCGTGCATGTAACGACTCACTACACTCACAGCAAATGAAATATCAGGACGAGTGTGACCCAGATAAATCAATCTGCCTACAAGTCTCTGATATTTTTCACGATCAACCGGCTCTCCTGCCTCTGCCCCCAATTTATCTTCCTGGTCAATTAGAGTGACTGCCGGACGACATTCCAGCATACCAGTTTCTGTGAGCAAGTCTAGTACATACTTTCTCTGAGAGAGGACGATCCCATCTTTTCCTCGAGCTACCTCGATTCCAAGAAAATACCTCATCATTCCCAAGTCCTTTACTTCAAATTCTTTGGCAAGTTTCTTCTTCAGCTGGGTAATCTCCTCTTCCTCATCACTTGTGATCACTATATCATCCACGTATACCGCAAGTATGATAACGTGGCCTCTCACATGTCGGAAGAAGACTGTGTGATCTGCATTAGTTGGCTGTACCCAATGCCCGTGACAACTTTTCTGAATATTTCAAACCATGTCCGAGGAGATTGCTTGAGTCCATACAGTGATTTCTTCAGCTTGCACACTTTTCCTGCTGACTGCCTCGTGCAAAATCCAGGGGGAGTCTCCATGTATACTTCTTCCTGTAGATCTCCATGAAGAAAGGCATTCTTCACATCTAATTGATGAAGTTGCCACCCATGGTTGGCTGCAAGAGAGACCGGGGTTCTTACAGTGCTCATCTTCGCTACAGGAGCAAACGTCTCATCATAGTCGATGCTATAGGACTGAGTGAATTCTTTTGCAACCAATCTTGCCTTGTATCGCTCCACCTTTCCTTTTGGCGTCTCCTTCACCGTGAAGACCCATTTGCACCCGGCTACCCTTTTTTCCTTCAGGTAATGGAACAAGTTTCCATGTCCCATTTCTTTCCAGTGCCCCAAGTTCCTCCAACATTGCAGCTTTCCACCTTGGATCTTCCTTCGCTTCCTGCCAATACTTAGGCAAAGAGGTGCTGTCTAACGATGCAATGAATGCTCCATAAGTAGGGGATAGATTAGAGTATGATAGAAAATGAGCAATATCATGTTCATAACCATAACGAATAGGAGATTTTCCTGCATTACTACGAGAAGATCTTCTTAAGGGAATATGAGATAGTGGAGGAGAGATCATACCATCCGAATCAGAGGGATCCACATTCGAATTAGAGGGATCCGGTGCGGAAGGCGCATCTTCAGGAGTTGGGAGCAGGGTTAACTGTTAAGCGAGGGATATGGCACAATTGGCACAGTAGTGGCAATAAGCGCAGTAGTGGACTGCTGATTCCTTCTTCTGTAGACTTGGAGCTCTGTAGTTCGTTCCTCCCCTGTTCTGTAGTCTCCCCCTGCATTGGAGTATCACTTCCTTCCTCCTGATTGTATGCATCATCATCACTTTCCTCACTCTCGCTATCTCCCCTGCTTTTCTTGGACTAACTTCCATCATTGGGCATGGAACTGACCCAACAACCACGCTTGGGACTCTCCCCCTCACTCCTAATACCTCCTGTGTTAGGAGTGTCACCAAATGCGGAGCCTTCACCTGAACCATTGTGATAGTATGGTTCCATCTCTCTGAATGTAACATCCATGCTCACAAAGAGTCTTCGCTCCACTGGACTTCAGCAAGAATATCCCTTCTGAGTCCCTGAATAGCCAACTTAGACACTTCACTGTCCGAGGGTCCAATTTTTCTACTACAGGTCTATTATCCTTCACAAAGCATATACAACCAAATACTTTTGGGGGAACAATGTACTTGTTCTCACCTGTAAGCATCTCAAACGGTGTCTTCCATCCTAACATCTGAGAGGGCATCCTGTTGATAAGGTATGCAGCAGTCAACACGACATGTACCCATAAGTGTTTCGGAACATTCATAGCAAACATCGACCTTGCCACTTCCAACAGGTGCCTGTTCTTTCGTTCCGTCATGCCATTTTGTGCTGGTGTATAGGCACATGAAGTCTGATGATGTATCCCATTGGCTGATAAGTACTCCTCAATGGCTTTGTTGGTATATTCTGTCCCATTGTCAGACCTCAAAATCTTAACTTTGGCACCGTACTGTGTTAAAACCCTGCGATGAAAGTCTTGAAAGCATGTAAAGACATCACTCTTACGCTTCATTAGGTATACCCAGGTGACACGAGTATGACAATCAATAAAGGTGACAAACAACTTAAAACCATCAACAGTAGTTGTAGGACAAGGTCCCCACACATCAGAGTGTATCATATCAAAAGCAGCTAAACTTCTATTTCCAGAACTCACATAAGAGCTTCTGGTGTGTTTTTCAAGTTTACAAGTATCATAAATCAATTTTTGCTTATTAGCATTTTGATACATAGATGGAAACATTCGACTAAGTATACTAAATGAAGAGTGTCCCATGCGCTGATGTTGGAGTAATAATTTTTCTTCTACGATACTTCGCGGCTCCTCCGGTTGTGCTTTATCCACCAGTGCTGCCAGTGCTGTATCCAGTCCACCCCTGTCCAAGTACCATAGCCCTTTATGCCAAGTGTCAGTCCTCAACTGTCTCCTCGTTCCCTTCTCCTGAAAAATAACCTTCGGAATGTCAAAGAAAACAACACAATTAAGTTGAAGAACAATGGCACTTATGGACAATCGATTAACAGGAAAGGATGGAGCATGCAAGACATCAGTAAGACACATCGAAGGGGTGCATTCAACTGTTCCTTTACCCATAATAGGTCTAGCAGTACCATCAGCAGTCTGAATGCTTTCAGGTGTCATCAGGTGAGTGTAATCTTGAAACTCATCACGGGCACCCGTAACATGGCAGGCCCATAGTTAATTATCCAATTTATACTTCCTGGTTTGTGGGTAGATGCAAGGGCATGAGCAGGTATACCTGTGCTTGTACTGGCATAGTATGTGATGTTACCCCCGGAGGTAGTTGGAGTCGACGTCTCAGCAGTATTGGCGCGACTGTCGCTGGTTCCAAGCTTCATGTTCTTCCATATTTTCAGCATCTTCCTCTCACTAGGGGTCACATCGGATGACTGATTTTTACCTCCCCTTCTGCCATGTTTGTCTTGTGCCCTCCAGAATAATGTCCTCTGCCACCGACATAGCCTCCTCTGCCACCTCGACGTCCTCCACGACCGCGTCCACGACCGCTGGACTGGCCTCTCATAGGCTTCGTACAGGATCTGATGAAGTGTCCTGGGTCTCCACAGTTGTAGCACCCTCCCCCTCCTGAAGGGTTTGGGTTAAAAACTGCTAGAGCTGATTTCTCTCCCGGAGTGTTAGTGGTGCTGGCCATCAGCTTTAACCGTGCTTCTTCTTGTGCCATAGTAGCAATGGCCTCCTCTAGTGATGGCAGTCCGGGTTGTGCGAGTAGCACATTCCTCCTTTGCTCGAATGCTGGGTTGAGTCCCTTCATGAACATCATCATCCTCTGTCGCGAGTTATACTCCATGAACTTCTGGTAATGCTTCGCAAATGCTGGTTCCACTTGCTCATCTTCCACACCAATGGGATCATAGTGGTCGAGATCTGACCAATACTTCTTCAGCACAGCCGCATACTCGGAGATGGTGTGATCTTCTTGGACCACCTTATCAAGTTCATCCTGCAGTTGGAAGACTCATAGGGTTGCCTGTCCCCGAGTACATGTCCTTCAGTGTCATCCAAATATCACCGGCTCCCTCCATTGCCTCTACGTTGTCCGACACTTGGTCGGTCAAGGAGTCTGTCAACCATCATGCTACAACATTGTTGACGATCTCCCACACAACAAACTCCCGTAAGGAGTGATCTTCAGGTGTCTTGGTTTGGCCATTCACATAGCCCACCAAGTCTCTTGCCTTCAGAGTCCACATCGCCTGACGCGACCACTTCAAATAATTGGAATTATCCTCCAACTTTACTTCCAGTTTCTCCAACTTCGCCATTTTGTATGGTGAATGATCCACATTTGTGTGTGCAGGACGGAAACTAGTCTCGGATAGCCTCCTGGAGAAGAGATCGTCCACCAAAGCCTTCATCTCTTTGGCCGTCAGCTTGCCGTTGATCGTCTCCATCATCTTTGCCTTCTCCTCTTCCATCAACAAGATAGATCGAGACCGTCTGCATCTTTGGTCATCGTCCTCTCCACGTCTACTGTTCCTCCTTCAGCGGTAGCGGCGTCTCCGAGAGCCGCTCCTCATATCCCATGCCGGATTGCGACTGGAGGTCGCATGGCCGGACGAGGAGGAGAAGGGCCGGTAGGGGGGGTGGAGGCCGATGTGGAAGGAGAGGGGGTGAACATTTAAAGTTGCACCGTGCTAACATGATAGGTAGAATTGGGTTCACTTTTAATATAAGAGAGATGTATTTTCTGCCTATATGCCTGACTCTTAATAATTCCTTATAACCATATAGCCTCTACTCTTGCATCTGTGCACCTCTTAAAAATTCTATCACTCAAAAGTCCTTTCGAGTTTTTTGTAAAAATTGAATAGGGCAGTTTGCAAACATCTAGTACTTTTATTTATTCATTTTTTTTCTTTTTTGGTCAAGGACCTTAATCTGATCCTTTTGTTTTTGCTTTTGTTGTAGAGAGGCGTGGAATGACCTGCTAGCCTTACTTGGAAATGGAGAATTTGTTTCTTCATGTATTCCTTTGTCATCGCCCTTTGTCAGTGAGTACATTATTACCTACAAACTAAGGTTATATATATGCAATATTTTAATGAAGAACTGCTACAAGGAAGACACTACATACTAGGGGTGAGTATTCGGTTTATTCGGTTCCAACCGAACCGAATAACCGAAAACCGAATTCGACCGAAAACGAATAAGCAAAACCGAAACCGAACCGAATTGGTCAATAACCGAACCGAACCGAAATAAATCGGTTCGGTTTTCGGTTTATTCGATTTTTTGGTTTATTTGTGTTTTTTTGTTAATCTATATAATAACTAAATATACCTAGATATATTTATTATATACATATAGTATATACCCCTCTCTCTCTCTCTATATATATATATATATATATATATATAAATATACCTATAGTATATATCTATATATATTTAGTATATACCTATAATTAATACCTATATATATATATATATATATATAAACTAAATATATATATATATATATATATATATATATATATATATATAAACTAAAATTTCTTATTCGGTTTTCGGTTTTGGACCGAAACCGAAACCCAAAACCGAAACCGAAACCGAATAAAAAAATTTAGTATGTTCAAAACCGAAACCGAACCGATTTTTTTCAAAACCGAACCGAATCTCTTATTCGGTTCGGTTCGGTTCGGTTTTCGGTTCAAAACCGAATAATGCTCACCCCTACTACATACCAACCGTGTCTCCAGAAATTTGTTCGTATAGTTGGATTTTTACAAACAACCATTTGTTTGTTGGTAAAAAAAATTATTAGGAGTGCAAATAAACATGAACATGAATATTAAAGAGTCAATGACCAAAGACATATAAGTTGGGGCTGAGCTCACAAGCTAGATTCGGCTCGATAAAAGCTCGACATGCTTCCATAACGAACCAAGCTTGAACATGAAAATGAGGCTAATTTCCTTAATGATCCTTAATGAGCATAACTTAAACATGAGAATCTAAGTTCGTGAGTTTATAAACAAGCTCGACGAGTACTCGGCTCAGTGCTGACTTTTATGGTATTGCTGGAAACTCTGTTCTACAAGAGTCGACCCATGTGTATTAACTTTAATATATTTTTTTCGATGAGAAACTGTCAACAAAATCATAACAGAGGATTTTTAGTCCCAAACGTCGGTTGTGAACTAAAATGCACAAGGAAAACTACTATAAATAAAGATTACCAAAGACTTATACTTACCGTGTCGAGTCCATGAACCCTAGGACTCGAGCTTGAATAGCTTGCAAGAACCTGGACTCGGCTCACAAGCAAAACGACCTCGAGCTTCAACATGCATACCTTGGCTCTTTGCATCCCTAAATGCAATGTAGTTAATTGTGGGCATAAAGCAACTCAAGAATTACAACTCCTTCACAGAATTCATTTTCTAGTACTGCAGGTTTGTTTGCACGATACTCTGTGCATGTCCTTAACATCCAACTTAAGGAATCAAGCTCCAAAGGGTAGATTTCAACCTACTCTTTTTCACCACTGAATTCCCTGCAACTACAAATGTGCACAACCATTGTTAAATTGTGCAACATCTCTCTTTTTGGTTCAAATGACAACATTAGTCAATAGTCATTGGCAATATCATGATCACTCAAGTTTCCCAACCCATTCCAAACCCAAGGAGAAAATTCTCCAATCACAGTTGATAGGGTAATATTATCACTTGGATACACTAAACTATCATGTATTTTTTTTTCTTTCCACTTTACTATCCTGAATTTCTTTTTTCCGGTCAACTAAATAGTAAATACCTTCAACCAGGGGCGGATTTACTGGTGGGCTGAGGTGGGCTCCAGCCCACCCAGCCGAAAAATAATAATTTATATGTAGTTAGGCTTCAGCCCAGGCTGTCCAGACCATACAGCAGAGCAGCTAATCTATACTACTATATATCTTTCTTTTCCAAATATACCCTTGCATATGTCTACTAATTAAAATTGTTTATTAAAGTCAACAGGAACAAATAGGTAATTACGAGAAGTATCATTTGATCTTTCTAAAAAGTCTTAGTCTTCCTAAGTAGTTTAATAAAGATAAGAATAATTACAACGGCCTTCTACTTCATACACATGCATTTATGCATTTATATATTCTTAACTCCACTGTCCAGAGGCTCCATTCTTCTCCCCCTCTCGCTCTCCCCCTCTTTCTCTACTAGCTAAGGCGGCTAGGTCAGTCGACTCAGTCCCATCGGGTGGCTGCCAGTGCCAGCAAGCACAGTCCCATCGGAGCAGGGCCGGTCCTGAGATTTAGTAGGCCCAGGGCAGAAAATATTTTTGTGCCCTTCTTTGTTCATAAACAACAATTTTTTTCCAATGAATAAATTTTAATATAAAAACATGGTCCAATTAGAGGACATAACCAATATATCAATAAAAAAGTTAAACCACTTTTTTCGCATTTTTATCTTTAGTACATTTTTCTTAGACTTAAGCCTCCTCTGACCTACACAACAAAACAACTAAATTCTTCTTAGAGACAAAATTATCGATTATTTACCACAATATTTCTTAAGATATCTTTTTTAATATTAAAATTGTTAATCCATTTAATATGTCTTGAGTCAGTCATGGTGGTCGGAAAATAAGAGTTTATCAATTTTAACTTTAATCTCTCTTGAGTGATTCATGGTGGTTTGCAAATAATTTTTTATCAATTTTAACTTCGAAAAGTTTCTTTCTACTGATGACACAATAACAATCTAAAATATACAATCAAAAACAAATATTCTAGAATGTGCTATTACAAGTTCTCACATCCCAAAAATAAATATTCCAGCAAATTTAACAACAAAAAAATCTAATTAAAGGACAAAAATAAAAGCAAAAATTTCCTCTTTGAACCATTCTAGTGGTATTTCCAGCTAAAATGTTTTTAAATTGTGTTTTGCGAAAAGAATACTAAAGAACACATAAGAAGCATGTAAGTTTTCAAGTCTTTATAAAAGAAAGATTCTTCTTTCTTTTCTTTCTGAATAGAGCAATGGTATTCTCTCTCCTCCTCTCTATCTCTTCCTCTTCGCCACCACTCTCTCCAATGCTGCCCCTCTTCCAAATAAGCGTCGATTTATGGTAAAATTTCTTGTAATTAGTCCATTTTTCTCAATTGTGTTTTGTTAGATTTGGGCTTTTTTGTGTGTGCTAATTTTGTTGGAAAAGATGTGATTTTATGAGAAAGATGTAATTTTACTATTTATTCTGGATTTTTTTTGACATGGGTTTTTGTTCGATTTGCTTGTTTTAACATAAATTTAGTTTTTTGTGAATGTTTGAACTAAAGATTGTGTTTTATTTTCTTTGATTAGAAAGTTGAGTGTTTTTCTCAATTGTTACTCAGAAGGTTTGTTTGTGAGTTCTCTGGCACTTGCTCTTCTTCTACGTGTTTTGTTTAGATTTTTTTTGTGGATTTCTTTGGGTCTTTAAAAAAGGAGTTTTGAACTAAAGATTTTTTTTATTTTTCATTTTTGCTCTTGATGTTGAATTTTCTTTTGCTCCCTTATTATTCATAAGGATTGGTTCTTTGGCAAGGCTGAAAATTTTTCAATTTGAAAAAAAAACGAACCTCGTGGCAGCTACTGTCTCGCTTGCTGCTACCAGTGCTCCATCCGGATCCTCACGAACTTTGCCAATCTCGGTACCACCAGCGTTCACTGGACTTTGCCTTGAATATATATGAAAAGATAGAAGAAAGGATAGAAGATGATAGGTTTTTTCAGTAGAAATCTTCTACGGAAGTTTAGATAGAGAATATAATGAATGCCCTTCCATGAGGGTCCAGCTATAAGTAATTAATTGTTCCCTTCTGTCGATCCTTCTTCTCCCTGATATATATAAAAAACTGTACATGAATCTTGATCCAGCTATAAATAATTAATGCTCCTTCCATTTGTGCTATGGGAGCCTGTGACCAAACACAAATATGAAATCTAAATTAACTGGTGCCTCCCTTTCTGCTTGGGCCCTGGGCAGTGGCCCAGCCTGCCCTGCGCCAGGGCCGGGCCTGCATCGGAGGCACCGCGTAGCCGGTCTTGTTGCCAGCGGCCAGTCCCACCGGAGGCGTCCGGCGCCGCGGATCCGCGGGTCTTTCATCTCTGATTTATCGAGTCTCTCTCTATACGGATCGATGTTCACCCGAAGGTCCCGAATCACCCCACCGCCACCGGCACATCAGATCCGTGGTCCTCGGCTGACCATTCACCCTCATCTTCCTCTTTCCTCGCTTCTGCTCTCCCGCTATCAGGTGACACTCAATTGAAGATGAGTTCTTGATTAGTACAAGCCAGAACTCGTGGTGCCTCTTTATCTGTTTCTGTTGCTATACTTTTTTTTCTTTTCTTTTATTAGATGCTTTAAGAGAATAGAAGCTCATTTAATATCTTCAAATTATGGCAGGAACTTCATTTTTATGTTATGCAACAAATAGTCTAAAGATGCTTTGGTTTGATCTTTAACTCTTAGCTCTTTATTGTACTATGACTTATTTTGGAGCACTTCTTAGCTCTTTACTTATATTGGTAAGCAACAAGTGAGCTTGTTTTGGTTGATGGTAGTTGGATCATTTTTAGTTTATTGTACATGTATGAATATAATTGATCATTTTTAGTTTATTGCTTATCCTTAATGTCCCTTATACTAGCAATTTTATTGCTTACTCTTAATGCCTCTTATTACTTATATTGGATGAAGAATTCTCATTTATGATGGCAATTAGAGGTACTTGGGGTTCAAAAATCATCTTCATCAATTTTAGTTCAGTCCGGAGTAAATTAAAATTCTGGCTCCGCCCTTGCCTCCAACTATTTTAAGTTTTTTCAAATTGAACCCTCCATTGGTCTCTACCATTACATTTAGTGGTCATATGTTATACATATGACTACTTAAGACTTTTCTACCCCTAAAAATATGGATTGTTCTCCGTTACAGATTAGCGATAGAAGATAAAAAGGGGATTTTTTTTTTGGTTTCGTATTGAGTAAAAAGAATTGCTTTACATCTTACACATAATGTATTACAAATAATATTTTACTTGTTGAGAACTAATAAGGGACTTTAGTCCCACATTGGAAAATGTAGTATGAAGAGGAGCTAGACTCCCTATAAATAGTATAGAGTAACCAATCAATAAAAAACACAACAATTATTCTCTACATGGTATCAGAGCCATAACCGCAAATTTTTTTCTTCCTCCCCCCCCTTTTTCCCCCACCGGCAGTACCCCCCTTCCCCCCCCCCCCCCTCCGGCAGCCCCCCTTCCCCCCCGGACGCCCCCCCGGCAGTCCCCCCCGCCCCCCCCCCCCCCCCCCCCCCCGACGCCCCCTCCTTTTTTTTTCTTTTCGAAAAAAAACCCTAATTAAAAGAGAGATTATGTGGGTGGTTTTTCGACGACGGATGGCTGTCAAATGCTTTCTTTGCACCTTCTGTTTCTAGATTATGTCCTCCGGAATTACAAATGTTTTATTTGTTTTTCGTTCTCGATCTGCAAATTAGGATCTACATGCGCGCGACGGTGTTGGCCACATTGACCGCGCAGTCGTAAGGTCTACGTTGAAGACTTTACGTACAGACGGCGACAACGACGCCGACGAAGACGACGACAAAGACGAAGCCGATCTAGACGACGACGAATCACCGTTGAAGACGCCATGGATTCGATCAGTGGTAAACTGACAGCAGATGAGATAAAGGCCTTGGTTGATGATATTTTATCAAAGAGATTAACCGAGGCGACCCAACGTGTGATCCATACTGATGTGGATCCGTCACCCTACAAAATGGGGAAGCTGGACAAGTTGGAGACGAAGTTGGAAGGCACGTCCAATTACTTGAAATGGTCATGGCAGGCCATGCGGACGTTGAAGGAACGTGGCTTGGTTGGCTACGTCAATGGCCAAACCAAGGCGCCAGATGATTCCTCCTCAAAGGAGTTTGCTGTTTGGAAAATTGTCAACAATGTTGTGGCTGGATGGTTGACCGCCTCCTTGACGGACCAGGTGTCGGGCAATGCAGAGGCGATGGAGGCTGCTGCTGATATATGGCGGACTTTGAAGGATATGTACTCCGGCTCGGGCAATCCTATGTGGGTCTTCCAACTGCAGGATGCACTTGATAGGGTGGCCCAGGACGACGGCACCATCTCTGAGTATGCAGTACTGTTGAAGACGTTCTGGTCTGATCTGGATCACTATGATCCTCTTGGGATAGAAGATGCCCAAGTCGAACACGCATTTGTGAAACATTTCCAAAAGTTCTTGGATTATATTTCGCGTCAACGGATGATGAAGTTCTTGAAGGGTCTTAACCCTGTATTTGAGAATAGAAGGAATGTACTCCTGGCACAGCCCATGCTTTCCACCTTAGAAGAAGCCATAGCTGCCATGGCACAAGAAGAGGCTCGCTTGAAGTTGATGCCCAACAAGGGCTCTTTCCAGGGGAGCAAGCCACTGTTGACAAGTCTGCCCTTGCCGCCTTCAATCAGCCTCCCTCTGTGGCCGGTGTTTGCCACAACTGTGGTGACTCAGGACATTACATCAGATTTTGTCCTAAACTCCTGCACAGTCAGTCGAGTGATCGTGGACGGGGCCGCGGAGGACGTCGTGGTGGTAGAGGCGGTTATCCTGGTAGACGGAAAAATTATTCTGGAGGACACAACGCTAATCTGGCGGAGGAAGGGGGCGACCATCACCTGGTTGAGTTAACTCCTCTTGAGAAGGTGTTCCTCGCGAAGTTACGCGGCACGAAGCTGGGTTCGGACGACAGTAATGGAACGTCATCTACCTCGGGGGACCACATTACTTGCTTTGCCCAAAACGGCACAGGTATACCTGCACGTGCTCTTGCAGCAGCTGTCCACCAACCAGGTTGGATTATGGACTCTGGGGCATCTCGCCATGTCACGGGATCCCGCGGTGAGTTCCGGGACTATACTCACCTACCGACGCCGGAGAGCATTCAGACTGCTGATGGTAACTCCAGCCCTGTCATGGGTAAAGGTACTGTCGCATGCACGCCTTCTCTCACTCTCACCAATGTCTTACATGCTCCGTCTTTCCCTGTCAATCTTCTTTCTATTAGTGCCATTATCCTTGATCTTAACTGTATTGTTTCCTTTGACATTCCTACGGTGACTTTTCAGGAGAAGGGGACAGGACGACGACTAGGGACTGGCACATGACATAAGGGGCTGTGGTACTTGGACAAGACTGGACAAAGCTTTGTCATCTCTGGTAGCAGACACACCACCAGAAGATTCACGACGCAGTGTCGAAGATGACTTGCTACTACACCACAGGCGTGTCAGTCATTCTTCTTTTAAAATTATTAGTCAAGAGAAGTTATTTTGTCATGCTTGTGAGTTGGGTAAACATACCATAAGCACGTACGTGAGTTCAGGTAGTAGGAGTTCGACTGCTTTTGATATGATACATTCAGACGTATGGGGTCCTTGTCCTACAACCGGTATTAACGGTTTTCGATGGTTCGTCACTTTTATTGATTGTTATACTCGCGTGACATGGGTGTACCTTATGAAGAATAAAATTGACGTTTTTGAGGCGTTTCGTGACTTTCATCGCCGGGTAGAAACTCAATATGGCACTAAAATTAAGTGCTTACGGTCTGACAATGGGACGGAGTATACAAATAGGAAGGTTGCTGAGTATTTAACCACTCATGGCATACTACACCAAACTTCCTGTGCCTATACACTGGCACAAAATGGTGTGGTCGAACGGAAGAACAGACACCTGCTGGAGGTCGCATGGACGATGATGCTGGCTATGAATGTTCCGAAACACTTATGGGGGGCAGGCGGTGTTAACGGTATCTTATCTCATCAACCGAATGCCATCTCAGGTATTGGACTGGAAGACACCGCTGGAGATGCTTACTGGTGCAACCACGTACACTGTTCCACCGAAAGTATTTGGGTGTGTATGTTTTGTCCAAGATAATAGGCCAGGAGTTGGCAAACTGGATCCTAGAGCGGTTAAATGTGTCTTTGTCGGGTACACGGTAACTCAGAAGGGATACGCATGTTGGAGCCCAGTTGAGCGGAAAATGTTTGTAAGCATGGACGTTACATTCCGAGAACTGGAACCATATTATGGTTCGGATGACGGTTCGGCGTTTGGTGACACACCTGACATAGAGGGTGTTAGATGTGAGGGGGAGAAATTAAGCCCATCTGTGGTAGTCGGATCGGTCCCATGTCCGGTCGTAGAAAACTGGACGAAAGGGGAAGAAAGCAGTGACTCCGATACAGAAGATGAAAAAGATGCATATGTTAAATAGGGGGAGCAGCAGACAATGGAAAAGGAGGTCCAAGTCTACAGAAGGAGACAACAGAAGTCCAGTATTATGCCTGTACCGTACCCTGTACCTACTGTACCAAGTCCCTCGTCTACTCCTGCTCCAACTCTTGAAGATGTTGCCCCCGCACTGAATCAATCTGATTCTGATGCGGATCTCTCTGACTCTGATGGTATGATCTCTCCACCACCTATTGCTCCCTTAAGGAGATCTTCTCGCATCAATGCGGGTAAGGCTTCTAGTCGTTTTGATGATTATGAATATGATATTGCCAACTACCTGTCTTATTCTAACATTTCTTCGAATTATCGAGCCTTCATTGCATCATTAGACTCTACTTCGTTGCCCAAGTGTTGGTAGGAAGCAAAGAAAGATCCACGGGGGAAAGCTGCAATGATGGAAGAACTCGGGGCACTGGAGAAAAATAAGACGTGGGAGCTGGTTCTATTACCCAAAGGAAAGAAAACTGTAGGATGCAAATGGGTGTACACAGTAAATGAGACGTCAGATGGAAAGGTGGAACAATACAAGGCGAGGTTGGTTGCAAAAGGATACACACAATCATATGGCATCGACTATGATGAGACGTTTGCTCCAGTAGCGAAAATGAGCACCGTAAGAACTCTGGTCTCCATTGCAGCAAACTATGGGTGGAAGCTATACCAGTTAGATGTGAAGAATGCCTTTCTTCATGGGGACCTACAAGAAGTGTACATGGAACTCCCACCAGGGTGCTACGCTACAGAATCAGACGGAGGGACGTCGCATGGAAAAGTGTACAAACTAAAGAAGTCGCTATATGGACTCAAGCAATCTCCTCGAGCCTGGTTTGACAGATTCAGAAAGGCTGTTACAGACATGGGATACCATAAAGCAAATGCAGATCATACGGTCTTTCTTCAGCATGCAAGAGGCCACATCACTATACTTGCTGTATACGTGGATGATATAGTAATCACAGGTAATGATGAAGTCGAGATCGCTAAGCTGAAGTCAAAACTCGCGAAGGAGTTTGAGGTGAAGGATTTAGGAGCAATGAGGTACTTTCTAGGTATCGAGGTGTGTGAAGGCGAATAAGGAATTGTTCTCTCACAGAGAAAATACGCACTAGATCTGCTGAAGGAGACAGAGATGCTGGGATGCAAAGCAGCAGTCACTCCAATTGACCAAAAGTGCAAGTTGGGAGCAGAAGCAGGAGAGCTAGTTGATCGTGAAAGATATCAACGACTTGTAGGGAGATTTATTTATCTGGGGCACACTCGCCCTGATATCTCATTTGCGGTGAGTGTAGTAAGTTGTTACATGCATGATCCAAGAACGGGTCATATGGATGCCGTGTTTCAGATCTTGAGATATCTGAAAGGGACGCCGGGGAAAGGGCTATGGTTCAAGAAGAATAGAAGTATAGAAGTTGAGGGATACTGCGATGCAGACTGGACGAGCTGTATAGACGATAGAAGGTCTACCACGGGATATTGTGTCTTTGTAGGAGGAAACTTGGTCTCATGGAGAAGCATGAAATAGTCAGTGGTAGCACGGTCTACAGCTGAAGCAGAATACAGAGCAATGGCTTTGGGAGTGTCGAAGTTGCTGTGGGTGAAAGAGTTGCTGACAGAGTTGAAGCTGGACAAGGGAGCACCGTTACGTCTTCTGAGCGATAGTCAAGCTGCATAAGTATTGCTAACAATCCAGTTCAGCACGACAGAACGAAGCACATCGAGATCGATCGATTCTTCATCAAAGAGAAGCTGGAACAAGGGATAATGAAGATTGATCATGTTCCCTCAGAAGAACAAGTGGCAGACTGTCTGACTAAGGGTCTTAGTTCATTAAGTCTGTCGAAGCTATGTAACAAGATGGGAATGATTAATATCTATCGCCCATCTTGAGGGGGAGTGTTGAGAACTAATAAGGGACTTTAGTCCCACATTGGAAAATGTAGTATGAAGAGTAACTAGACTCCCTATAAATAGTGGAGTAACCAATCAATAAAACACACAACAATTATTCTGTACATTACTCAATACCGAGTTTCTGGAAAAGTGTGACAATAAAGACTTGATCAGCGCGCGATCACTTTGTTCCGTTGATGGTCGGACAACGAACTTGCTGTTCGCGGCAAGAGGACGAGAGCGATCTCGTATTCAATACTCAGTTGATCAGTGTTCTCTCCCACAAGGGATCTCTTTCTCCCTCTCGAAGTAGCCTAGCTCTAGTTCTTAGCAACCTTGCTGCTGCTTTTTTTCTTTCAAATGTCCAATGGCCAGGACTATTTATAGGCAACATTTTGGAATCTTCAATGCCTCACAGAATTGCGAGATCTTCCGACGAAGTCTTTTGTAGGAGCGTGATTTGCAGGAAACACGCTTGCTAGCGAGGCGGTCATCCAAGCTGGATGCCCTATTTGTGCGCCACGTGGACGTCTACAATACGTCTTGTTGCTGCAACGACCCACATGGGTCATTTGGCGCTCGAAGCGTTCTGCAGCTTGCTAGCGAGGCGGTCATCCAAGCTGGATGCCCTATTTGTGCGCCACGTGGACGTCTACAATACGTCTTGTTGCTGCAACGACCCACATGGGTCATTTGGCGCTCGAAGCGTTCTGCAGCTTGCTAGCGAGGCGGTCATCCAAGCTGGATGCCCTATTTGTGCGCCACGTGGACGTCTACAATATGTCTTGTTGCTGCAACGACCCACATGGGTCATTTGGCGCTCGAAGCGTTCTGCAGCTTGACAGAGTTGTCAGCCAATCGAGTATTTTTCTGTCATATTGGTAGCACTGACAGCCAATTGGGTGCTAACCTGACAGCGAGGATTGTCAGTTTGACAGAGCTACTGACTTGACAATACAGGTTGTCATGTTTGGCAGAACTGTCAGCCAATTGAGGACTATTGTGACATTGCGGGCTGTCAGTTTGTCAGCTATCAGTGCGTGCGCGTGCTCTGGTTCTATGAGAGCTACATTATGCGGGCTCTCCTTCTGCGAGACTCCCATTTCTGTGGGGAATCCATTCCCCATTTCTATTGCGAGATTATGTGAAGCTCCATTCTGGGGAGTTCTTATTTCTGTCAAGCTCCGACTTGTGCGAGGCCTTGTTCTGCCAGGCTCGCTCTTTTGTGTATGCATCATTCTGCAAAGCTTGGATTTATGCGGGGCTCCATTCTGCGAGGCTACATTTATGCGGCACTGTGCAAACAAGTGTCACAACCATAATCAGCATCATAGTAAATTCTTTTGCTGCGACTGTCATGCAATTTGCTTGTAACAACATTTTGAGGCGAATTGTTGCACGACAGTCCCTTTGGCATAGGAAATGCGACCTTTGTTTTGTTCAGAATATCGTCCATCAACTCGTGAACATCGGAGTAATCCTTGGAAGTAGTGCGGCTTCCTCGTTAGCATAGAGGGTAGCCCTGACTTCGTTGATGATGGCAATAGGGTACTCCGAGCGGACTTTGGGCAGCCATACATTGCGAGTGGTTGGAGCGACCACTTTGGCCACGCGGTATGAACGATTGGAGATTTTCCTTGGCCGGCATGCAGCACCTAGCAGCCGGACTAGCATAACCTTCGGAAAGTGTCTCCTCGAACCTTTGTTTTGATGACCAAGGAGTTGGCGGTTAGAGCCAAGCATATTGATGTCAGATTGCGCCATAACCTTCTCATCACTAGAAAATGAAGTCCCTAGCAGAATCGTCATCTTGTTTTCATACAGAATAGAAGTGTTCTACTTTTTATGAAAACTTTTGTAAAGTGACTTGTGCAAGTGCAAGAACTCAAATACAACGAATACATAAATTCAAAGTACAAAGTCTGAGATTCTGGAGAATGTAGCGATAGAGATCGAATCAGCGCATGATTCATGTACTCCATTGACGATCCAATGATCTTGTATGGACTCTCGATGCACATGAACACTGGTGGCAGAGGGCACTAGCAAAGGGACGCTTAGGGTTGCTATTGCTCGAACGTGTATGTGATGTCTCTATGCTCTTTGTATGAGTACAAAAACTGAGTATTTATAGCTGTATGTCTAGAAAATGGTTACTATGGAAGTTCTTCACAACTCAAAACCAACCAGCCGATTCAATACACACTGCCTCCACCCATAGTGGGGCATTACACTGATCACTTAAAACTCTGCATAATTCCTCTACATAAAACCAAGTCAAATCAGGCCCTTTGAGCTAACAAGCCTGCCTCACATTACACTGACTTGACAGTTTGGGTTGTCAGTTTGACGGAGCTATCAGTGCGTCCGCGTGCTCTGCCTCACATTCTCATGCTACGAGGCTCGTTCATTTGTGTGGGCTTCATTCTGCGAGACATTTATCGTGCGAAGCTTGGATTTATGTGAGGCTCGCATTTCTGGACGTATGCCACGTGACTTCCTGTTATAATTGCGGTCATAAAGGCATTGGTCCACTTACTATTTTGCATTAATTGCAGCCATAAATGCATGTCATGCGGCCATTCGCATTAATTGCAGCCGAAAAGGTGATAAGCCCACGTGAGTCATTTACCATGATTGCAGCCGAAAAGCAACGGACAATGTAGATGTCTGGCATTTCGTGTCACGTTCCGACCCGCCGAATCGTTCGTCCTCGTATCGATTCGAGCGAATCGATCGTCCTCGCTGGGACGTGATGTCGTACGAGTCTGAAGTTGTATTTGTATAAGGCAAAAATAAATTTTTTAAACGGTTATCTCAAATCTCAACTTTCGCATCAGAAGCAAGCAGATCATATTGAAGTTAAAACATAGTATAAGAAACAATCTCTTTATTGAATACGTAGCGAAATTACAAAGGCTTTCAATAAACCTAAATGAATCTGTCAAATAGGCTTACAACATTCATGATATCTCTAGCTCACAAATAATTTCACCTTTCTATACATCATGTCTCTATATCAGGTAGCCGCCTCGGCCGAACATCTTCATGTTGCAAGTTTCGAGCTCTGACGCCTCAATGCATCCAAGTCGCTTCAGTACGTGGGAGTTGGGGTATCAATGCACATCTTGTACTGGTGAGTGGAAACCCACTCACCGAAACCGATACAATGTAATGTTGTTATTCATGCAACTTATTTGTAGTCTTCCTATCTTTGCCTTAGGATCAGTTTCATTGCATTTTATAAAGCATGTATTTCATGGCAACATGATATACTTGATATCAAATGCAGAATATGAAACATATCAAAGGCGTCGCCTTGCGCCGACTTCGTACCAACTCTACGCACTCATCCTTGCGCTGATGCAAGGTGAATACTTATCATCCTTCTATGTCATGTTAAGGTATCATTTCAAAACATCAATGTGCCAGGATCGGTGTTACACCTGCACTCAGCCCACCGGCCCCATTTATATGAAGGTCACTGGCATTCCGAGCAACATTGACTATAATCTCAACCGTAAGCCGATGATCTCTCCCCGTACGGGTTAGTAGTTCGGTATCCGAACGATTTCGAATTTACCAGTATTGTGGCTTATCACACATCAATAGTCGGTCACAATTCGTCTTAGTGAAGTGCACAAACAATACCCATCTCAATTCCCTCCTAGGCTGAACAGCCCCAATGCCCCGGTTAACTCCTTTCAAGGGACTACCAAAACCCGTCCATTGGCTATCCAAGTGTCACGCCCCGATTCAATAGAATCGATAGTCGTCCCCCGGGCGTGATGCCGTGCAAGCCTAAGTTGCGCTTGCACAAGGCATAGTCATAAGGTTATCCGAAACACAACAACAAGAGAATACGCAGAGTAAATTGAACACACATTATAGAGCAAGAAACATAAGCTTTATTGATAATGAACATCATTTACAGACTCGATACAAAGGCGCCGCGCGGGCTTTTTACAACTGACTCCATTACAAACTGAACGTCGACGAGATAGCCATTCCATACATTCATCCCTTGATTATACAACCAAAATTACAAACCACCTGGGATCGTGGGAAGGCGCTCCATCTGTCTTCGATCTTCAACAGCGAAGTCTTCAAAAGGGTTGATCCAAGCTTCAATGCACGGACGAAGCTTCAAAACACACGAGCGTTGCTTCCTTTCACGTAGCACGCCCTTCCAGATCTATCGCACCTGTATAGAGAGCGAGGATCAGCACAATCAACATGTACTGGCGAGTGGCTAATTAATTTCCAGGCTCTCATTTGGTTCAAGAATTTGATAAAAATCATACAACTTGCTTTTAGTGGTCTTTCTAACCATCCTAGATATTTTCATAAGAAGCGTTAAGTTACATCAAGATTTCCTCCGGCAGAGCGCACCGTGCGACATAAAAACTTACCCTCACTTTCTTGTTAGTTGATAACAATTTATATCAAATGTTTGATATGGAGGTCACTGGCATTAACTAGCCATCTTGGACATAGCCTGGCAATACGGGACCCTTGCAACGCAAGTAGCGAGCCCCGATGCAAGTCCCCGTCTTACCGATTGCCTATTACCCAGCTCGGCTATAACCTGTTTCTTCCTAGGCCGAGTCGGTCCCGTGGCCCCGGGTTGCCGCTCGAAGAAACCATCGACAAGTTGTCCATGACCATGATCGGTTAACATGGTGTATTTAAGATACCGTTGGGGCTTGTTAAGTAATCAATTCATTTACTTGTTCGTTTTGTAAGACTAAAATAATTCTATCTCTTTTCAACACAACACATTCTTCTTCACTTCTAACATACAGGACTTGTATTCTGTAAGCAATTCATTCAATTTTTAGTAACATTACCCGAGTTCTCATTTGAAATAGAGGGTCGAGACGAAGGAGGTCAGCCACTCACCTTGAGTTTTGCTTGAGGCGAGGGACTTGTTGGCTGCGCTAGACGTCGCCTACGCGATCACCTGAAATCGCACAAGCAACCGATTAGAACACTGTATTATGCAAGAGTTCGATAGGAAATGCGAGCTCGAAATGTAACCCATGAAAACCATCGAAAACATTCACGAAAACGCATTCGGAAAACCAAAGCCAAAACCAACGCAAGCGGCGTGAAAAGCAGAGCAACGGGAGGTCTCTCCCGACTCAGCCGCAAAGTCAATCCTCGAGACGCAACCCGCTGAATATGGGACTTGGTTCCGAAGAATCCATCCCATAACGTGGAATGGATCTTAATTCAACCGTTCCCGTTCGATCGATTCGATCGATCCCGACCTATCGGTCCCGACCGAGTCGATAGCAACAGTGTTCCTTTCTCGCGCACCCCGTGGACGAATCAACAGGGCACGATGTAGGGACGGGGCACTACACCATAACCAACTAAGAAAAAGTTTCGTCCTCGAAACTTAAGAACAGAACCTACCTCTATGAAAATAATGAAGGAAACCTTTCCCTCATCTCCGACTCAAGTTCCCATGTCGACTCTTCCGCCGCATGGTTCTTCCAGAGTACGCGAACGAGAGGGATCGTCCGATTCCGCAATAGCTTATCCTTGCGTTCCAGGATTTGAACAGGCGCTTCAACGTAGGATAAGTCAGACTTCAACTCTAGCTGGCCAAAGTCTACCACGTGGCTAGGGTCGTGCACGTACTTCCGCAGTTGGGAGACGTGGAAGACATTGTGGACACCTTCAAGCGCCGGCGGTAGGGCAATCCTATAGGCTACTGGGGCGACCCGTTCAAGTATTTCGAACGGCCCAACAAATCTCGGACTCAGCTTCCCCTTCACGCCGAACCGAGTAACTCCTCGCATAGGCGACACCTTCAGGAACACATGGTCGCCCACCTGGAACTCAAGCGGTCTTCGATGGGTGTCGGCGTAGCTCTTTTGTCGACTCTGTGCAATCTTCAGTCTTTCCCGAATGAGCTTGACCTTCTCCACGGTCTGTTCCACCAGTTCTGGGCCGAGTATCTGCCGTTCCCCGACTTCATCCCAGCAAATGGGCGATCTGCACTTCCGGCCGTACAAAGCTTCATACGGCGCCATTTGGATGCTGGACTGGTAGCTATTGTTATATGCAAATTCCGCCAACGGTAAGTGGACGTCCCAGCTTGATTTGAAGTCGATTGCGCAGAGCCGTAGCATGTCTTCGAGAATCTGATTAACGCGCTTCCGTTTGGCCGTCGGTCTGTGGATGGTAAGCTGAACTGAACTGCAACTTGGTACCCAGCGCCGACTGAAGGCTACTCCAGAATCGCGACATGAACCGTGAATCCCGATCAGAGACGATGGATACTGGAACTCCGTGCAGCCGTACGATCTCGTCAAGATAAATCTGCGCCAGCCGATCAACGCTCCAAGTAACTTTAATGGCAATGAAGTGCGCTGACTTGGTTAATCGATCGACGATGACCCAGATGGCGTCGCTCCCCCGTGGTGTCTTCGGTAGGCCAACAATAAAGTCCATCGTGACATGATCCCATTTCCACTCCGGGATGGCAAGGTTCTGCATCTCCCCGCCCGGTCGCTGATGCTCAGCTTTCACCTGCTGACAGGCCATGCATTGTGACACGAAGAGCGCCACATCTCTCTTCATCCCGTGCCACCAGAAGGTCGTGCGGAGGTCTTTGTACATCTTGGTACTGCCTGGATGCAAAGTGTATTTCGCGTGATGCGCCTCCGACATAATCTCCTTTCGTAGTTCAGAATCATCCGGAACACATAGTCGGCCATTCAATCGCAGCGCGCCGGTCTTGTCTTCCGCAAAGTCGGTCGCACTACCTGTCGAAATTCGCTCGCGCACTTTCTTCAGGTACGGATCATCCTTCTGAGCGGCCATGATCTTTTCCAGCAAACTCGGCTCTAACTGCAGCTGCGCCAACCGTATATCCCTGAATCGAACCCGGAGATCGATGCCCATTTCTTCAAGATCTTGTAGTAGTCTGCGGTCGATGGATAGCGAGGCAAGGTATTTCCGACTCAGAGCGTCCGCCACCACATTTCCCTTGCCCGGAGTATAGTCGATCGTCAAGTCATAGTCCTTGATTAGTTCGAGCCAGCGCCGCTGTCGTAAGTTCAGTTCCTTCTGGGTGAAGAGATACTTGAGGCTCTTGTGGTCGGTATAGATCGCGCACGCCACGCCATATAGATAGTGACGCCACAATTTCAACGCGAACACAATCGCCGCTAACTCCAAGTCGTGCGTAGGATAGTTCTTCTCGTGCGGCTTCAACTGTCTGGAGGCGAATGATATCACCTTGTTCCGCTGCATGAGCACACATCCCAAGCCCTGGCCTGAAGCATCGCTGAATATCTGGAAACCCTCTGGCCCATCCGGAAGCGCGAGTATAGGTGCCGAAATCAATCGCCGTTTTAGCTCCTGGAATGAAGCTTCACAGTCATCCGACCACTCATACGCGACTCCCTTTTGAGTGAGGCGAGTCAATGGCGATGCAATCTTCGCGAAGTCTTTCACGAAGCGTCGATAGTATCCCGCCAAACCAAGAAAGCTTCGAATCTCACTAGCAGACGCAGGCCGCCTCCAATCAGCAACGGCTTCCACCTTCTTCGGATCGACTGCAATACCTTCGGACGAAATGATGTGACCCAGAAAGGATACGCTGTTGAGCCAAAATTCGCACTTACTCTGCTTTGCATATAGCTGATTTTCTCGAAGTGTCTGGAGCACGGTCCGCAGATGTTCTGCATGCTGCGCCCTGTCTTTCGAGTAGACCAGAATATCGTCAATAAAGACTACGACAAATTTATCAAGGAAGGGTCGAAATACCCGATTCATCAGATCCATAAAGGCGGCAGGGGCGTTCGTCAGGCCGAATGGCATCACCAGGAACTCGTAGTGGCCGTAACGGGTGCGAAAGGCTGACTTTTGCACGTCGTCTGACTTGATCTTGAGTTGATGATAGCCTGAGCGGAGATCAATCTTCGAAAATACCGAGGCGCCTTGCAGTTGATCGAATAAGTCGTCTATGCGGGGCAATGGGTACTTGTTCCGGATGGTGGCCTTGTTCAGCTCCCGGTAATCGACGCACAGACGCAGGGACCCATCCTTCTTCTTCACGAACAAAACGGGCGCTCCCCACGGCGAAACACTAGGCCGAATAAACCCTTTATCGAGTAACTCTTGTAGCTGGACCTTGAGTTCCTTCAGCTCGGCGGGAGCCATTCTGTACGGGGCCTTGGAAATCGGTCGAGTATCGGGAAATGTATCGATGCTGAATTCGATTTCTCGATCGGGGGGCATGCCGGGTAGCTCGTCCGGGAACACATCGGGGAATTCTGCCACAACGTCGGTCTGACCTACGTTTGCACCCTCCTGTCGCATGTCTCGGACGGACGCCAAATAGCCTTCGCACCCAGAATGCAGCATCCTCCGAGCAGAGATTGCCGAGATCAACATGCAGGTCGACGACGCCTCACCACACGAAAAGCAGAATTCAGGCACTCCTGGTATGCAGAAAGTGACCGTCTTCCTGGCACAGTCTATGGTTGCGTTGCACGGCCCGAGCCAATCCATTCCCAGAATGATATCGAAGTCATTCATGTCTAGGACCATCACGTCCAGACCGATCTTTTGACCGCCGATACAGATAATCCCGTCGGTGCAAGCTGAATTAGTGAGTATAGGTGTGCCCGAAGGTGTGCTCACGCTAAGGTCGAGGTCTAATGATACTAACGGAAATTTGTGCTCGGCGACAAAGTCCGCCGCTATAAAACTATGCGAAGCACCTGAATCAAATAGTACACGAGCAGGCACATTATTGAAACTAAGTATACCTGTCACGACCGTATCTGACGCAAGCACTTCATCTCGGGTCATGGCATAGACGCGGCCCTGGGCATTGGGGCGACGGTCTTGGCCATTTTGCGGTGCGGGCTGATGTGCTCGAGGCGCTGGAACTTGATTCCCTGGACGATGTTGTTGGGGCGCCGCTGGACGGTGTTGTTGGGGCGCCGTTGGGTTCGGCCTTCTGGTTGGGCACTCAGCACGCCTGTGGCCCCTCTTGCCACAGTGCCAACATCCACCCTCTGGTACCTGGCAATCGTCGATCGTGTGGCCGATATTATGACATCGGTTGCAGTAGGGCTTTGGGTTATGCCCTTGATATCCGCTTTGGGACCTAGTGTTCGGACGCTTGGTCACGTTGTTTCCTCCCGCGTGGCTAGGGCGTTTGTGATTGTAGGTATGCACAGCGCCGGCAGCACTTGGAGGATATTGGCTTTCAAGGCGGAGGGCGTGGTTGAGAGACTCCCCCATCGTTTGGTATTTGGGAACAGACACATGGGCGGCGATAGATGGTCGTAGGCCCACTTCGAACCGTCGTGCACGACTCGCCAGGGAAGGCAGGTATTGTCCAGCAAACTTGGCTAACTTGTTGAACTCTGCTGCATACTGCCGCACCGTCATACTCCCTTGCCTTAGCTGCATAAATTCATTCTCCTTCTCTTGTCGAACGGCATCGGGGAGGTACTCGATCTCGAACGCCTCGCGGAAGGTTGCCCAAGAAATTGCTGCTGTCTCGTCGTCGCGTCTGATCGCTCGCTTTTGCACGGCCCACCAGTCGTGCGCGTTCGACCGGAGTAGAAGTTGAGCGCATGCGACTTTCTTGGACTCTTCGACGTCTAGCAGCTCGAACTTGTCTTCCAGTTCCTCTAACCAGTCGATCGCCAAGGAGGGATCTTCTGTGCCGTAGAAGGAAGTACGGCAACTTTTTGTGAATTTCGACACGTCGAAGTTAGAACTTCTCGGTGTTGCATATGTAGGCTCGGGCGCCTCCGGATCGACATCACTTTGTCTGGCCGCAGGCTCGGTCACGGCAGGAGTTGTCGTAGAGTTGTTATTGTTGGCCACCACCGTCTGTACTATCTGCTGAAGAGTATCAAGCTGCTTCTGCTGCAACTTGAATTGTGCATCGAATCGGGCCTCGAACTGGGTCTGGCGTGCCTCTACCTCCCGTCGATGTGCCTCCGTCTCCCGTCGATGTTGCTCATTTAGGCGTTGATTCTCCAGAGCTTGTTGTTGTTGCGCTTCCAGCATGCGCAACATCCGTCCCATGGCATCGTTAGAGGGTCCGGGCCTCGAGCTACTCGAGCCGCTCGAGGCACTTTCTTCGTTCGCCACATTCACCGTCGCACCTTCTGGGATTTGAAGGTAAAAATGCATTAGTAACCAAGCTTATTACGGACTCCCTTGTATGGAACGACGTATCTCATCGACACGAGACCAACGATTTAAGACAGAAAACTCGACACTAGAGGCCAAGGACGTAAAGCCGTGCTCTGATACCATTATGTCACGCCCCGATTCAATAGAATCGATAGTCGTCCCCCGGGCGTGATGCCGTGCAAGCCTAAGTTGCGCTTGCACAAGGCATAGTCATAAGGTTATCCGAAACACAACAACAAGAGAATACGCAGAGTAAATTGAACACACATTATAGAGCAAGAAACATAAGCTTTATTGATAATGAACATCATTTACAGACTCGATACAAAGGCGCCGCGCGGGCTTTTTACAACTGACTCCATTACAAACTGAACGTCGACGAGATAGCCATTCCATACATTCATCCCTTGATTATACAACCAAAATTACAAACCACCTGGGATCGTGGGAAGGCGCTCCATCTGTCTTCGATCTTCAACAGCGAAGTCTTCAAAAGGGTTGATCCAAGCTTCAATGCACGGACGAAGCTTCAAAACACACGAGCGTTGCTTCCTTTCACGTAGCACGCCCTTCCAGATCTATCGCACCTGTATAGAGAGCGAGGATCAGCACAATCAACATGTACTGGCGAGTGGCTAATTAATTTCCAGGCTCTCATTTGGTTCAAGAATTTGATAAAAATCATACAACTTGCTTTTAGTGGTCTTTCTAACCATCCTAGATATTTTCATAAGAAGCGTTAAGTTACATCAAGATTTCCTCCGGCAGAGCGCACCGTGCGACATAAAAACTTACCCTCACTTTCCTTGTTAGTTGATAACAATTTATATCAAATGTTTGATATGGAGGTCACTGGCATTAACTAGCCATCTTGGACATAGCCTGGCAATACGGGACCCTTGCAACGCAAGTAGCGAGCCCCGATGCAAGTCCCCGTCTTACCGATTGCCTATTACCCAGCTCGGCTATAACCTGTTTCTTCCTAGGCCGAGTCGGTCCCGTGGCCCCGGGTTGCCGCTCGAAGAAACCATCGCCCTTGTCGACAAGTTGTCCATGACCATGATCGGTTAACATGGTGTATTTAAGATACCGTTGGGGCTTGTTAAGTAATCAATTCATTTACGTGTTCGTTTTGTAAGACTAAAATAATTCTATCTCTTTTCAACACAACACATTCTTCTTCACTTCTAACATACAGGACTTGTATTCTGTAAGCAATTCATTCAATTTTTAGTAACATTACCCGAGTTCTCATTTGAAATAGAGGGTCGAGACGAAGGAGGTCAGCCACTCACCTTGAGTTTTGCTTGAGGCGAGGGACTTGTTGGCTGCGCTAGACGTCGCCTACGCGATCACCTGAAATCGCACAAGCAACCGATTAGAACACTGTATTATGCAAGAGTTCGATAGGAAATGCGAGCTCGAAATGTAACCCATGAAAACCATCGAAAACATTCACGAAAACGCATTCGGAAAACCAAAGCCAAAACCAACGCAAGCGGCGTGAAAAGCAGAGCAACGGGAGGTCTCTCCCGACTCAGCCGCAAAGTCAATCCTCGAGACGCAACCCGCTGAATATGGGACTTGGTTCCGAAGAATCCATCCCATAACGTGGAATGGATCTTAATTCAACCGTTCCCGTTCGATCGATTCGATCGATCCCGACCTATCGGTCCCGACCGAGTCGATAGCAACAGTGTTCCTTTCTCGCGCACCCCGTGGACGAATCAACAGGGCACGATGTAGGGACGGGGCACTACACCAAGTCAATTTGACCATGCAACAAACGAACAGTTATAAAAAAATAAGCATATTTTGAGTCCAAAACTCAGAATCACGTCAACTCACATTATCATTCTTCCATCGCCTCGATTCATTGTTCCATAGCACGAAGCCCCAACTCAATGTTCAAATGAACGATCCGAGGGTCCCGAACATTTCCAAGGCAACATGCCACATTTAACAGTTCCGTGGTATTTGTGCTACAATCGTTCACTCTGCGTACGAAGCCATGTTTTTCATAAGTCGGTTGTACATATGCACGTTTGTATACGATTATTCATTGTTCTCTGCTCTTGCATTCAATGCATGCCTCGATTCTATGCCTTATTGTTCTCTGAGTTGTGCGCTTAATGCACGTCTTGACACGTTTGTCCAATGTACTATGACTCATGCATTGAGGTACTCGTCGATAGAATCATTCAATGTTCTAATTGTTCATTGCCCCGATTCGTGTACGGAGCCACTCGCCTATGTAGCCATTCGATGTTATATTTCAATTCGTGTAGTTGATGCACGTTTCGTCTCAATGTTCTATTTTAGTGTTCGACACGCACTACGATTTCTTTTTATCGGAGCTACGTCCGTGGACTCGATAGGATAACTTAGCATACAAGCATACATTTTAATTAGGCATGACAGAGTAAGAAAGAAGGGTCAAAGTCCTTCCACCTTTTGTGGATTCGCCTATTGTTTCGTCGAGTCGATAAGGCTAGGTTCTTTGATTTCATTGCACGACCAACTAATCTGACTTAGTGTAGAAAATAGTTGTTGAAAATAATTGTTATATTTTATTGATAATCTCTTGGCTATTTATAGCCTTACCACCTCCTTATTACAATAACTCTCTATAGGAATATCCTATGACATATTCTCATTACATTAACTCTTTATAGGAATATCCTATGACATATTCCAACATACCAAATATACTAATATGATATTCCAACACATATTCTAACATACAAAAAATACCAATAGGATATTCCAACACTCTCCCTCAAGATGGACGAAAGATATTATCTAAGCCCATCTTGTCACATCCTCTCATCATGCTGACAGAGCTAATCCCCTTGGTCAGTTCGTCTGCTACCTAATCTTTGGTTGGAACATAGTCCAGCTCTAGTAGTTCACTATCCAGCTTTTTTTTATGAAGAATCTGTCAATCTCGATATGCTTGGTCCTGTCATGCTGTACTGGATTGTTGGCATACTAATAGCTGACTGGTTGTCACACTATAGCTTCATCTTGACTCCCTGGTCCAACTTCAGTTCCATCGACATATTCTTCAACCACAATTGCTCTGTGACTCCCAAGGCCATAGCTCTATATTCTGCTTCAGTTGTTGATCTGGCTACCACTGACTGTTTCTTACTCCTCCAAGAGACCAAGTTGCCTCCTACAAATATGCAGTATCCCGAGGTGGATCTCCTGTCGTCAGCACAGCTAGCCCAGTCAGAATAACAATAACCCTCGATGCTCACATGATTATTCCTTCTGAAAATCAGACCCTTTTCGGGACCTCCCTTGAAGTACCTCAGAATCTGGTACACTGCATCCATATGATCCTTCCGGGGGTCATGCATGTAGCGGCTCACTACGCTGACCGCAAAGCTGATATCAGGTCGGGTGTGGCTCAAGTAGATCAACTTGCCCACCAATTTCTGATATCTATCCCGGTCAACTGGTTCTCCGGCTTCAGCATCCAGCTTGAACTTCTGGTCTATCGGTGTCGTAGCTGGTTTGCATCCCATCATCTCTGTTTCCGTAAGCAGGTCCAGTGCGTACTTTCTCTAAGAAAGAACAATTCTCTCTGTATCTCGAGCAATCTCAATCGGACGTAGGCCAGCTGCACCGTATAAGGTATGAAGATGTTATACGACGATCGTGGCTGTCAATCTTGTTGGGTATCCTAGCATGCAAGCAGTCTATGGCCTAAATCTGATTTTATATCCACATGCTATAACAAGAGAATAACTACAAAAGAGAGGATCATATGGAAAGCGGAAAGTACTCATATGTTAATTAGGAAATCTACAGTACTGAATAATAATGTAGACAAGAATACCTTCCCACACAGTTCCCACATAGTCAGGAATTGAGGCACGTCCTCCATGTCAAGTATGGAAGATCCATAGGATCGGTCACTCTGACAATCTGGGAATAATTCAGGGTTGGTCAGGCCAACCGCATCAAGTACCAGAAAGGAAGGCTCAAGGATGGGCGAAGAAAACCAACATGATATAATATATGACAGGATAACATGTATGAATAGTAGTAATGAGGGTAAAGGTTCATGCAGTACCAAAGCACGAACACAGAATATAAGGCAGCAATCCAACAACTAGTACGTAAGTAACCAACAATCATTACAATCATCCTATCATCTACTAATGCTTGCATCGCCAACTGGAACTCGTAGTCTGTCATCGGAATAGTAACCCACCCCTACATCAAATAAGAACAAGGGAATAAATTACCGCTCCGGGACAGCGTTACGTGCCAGCCAGCTTAGCAAGCAACAAGCCATACAATTTAGGTGAATAAGTGGTCACTCAAATGTCTACGATTATCTATGTGGAGGTTGTGTTACCCCAACAATGCAATATAAGAATCCTCAGATCGTGTTATGTCCAGTAGGGCTAACGAGGCCCAATAATAACGCATAGCACATGGATGAGCACCAGTCCCTCAAGACAACCGTGTGAAACAGATCAATCATATGGTAGTACATATAGTAGTCGGATACTGCCATCCGCTATTGCGGACGATAACAATATCCGGGGCGGTCAGCCTTGCGCTAGACATGTAATCATAACACTTGTGGCGGCTGGCATGCACGATCTCGAGATTCTGCTCCCTCCCAATGCTTCTACCATCTTTAGTTGCCTAGATTAACCCTACATTTATCTGGAATCACATGTCGTGGTCACATGCTCATCCTCCTAGATGAGTACCTCAGTACGGGTACACTAAGTACGAATCCACCTCGATACCCAAAGTCTCAAATATGGATTCATTCTTAGTGTAATGCAGCAAGCAGTCAATCTGTCCTAACCACGTTAAAACTACATACCAACTACCATGTCCGTGCTGGAAAAATGAATGTACTGCCATATAACACATAGAATCATGTAGCACCTCAGTGCACGCATAGAATAACACATTAGTGCACACGTAGAATAGCACCTCAGTGCACACATAGAGTGATATCAGCCCGGGTACAAGCAGTCAAGTCAGGAACATGGTCAATCGGATTAAATCCTCTGTCCACCTCGTGGCAGGGATATCAGGTCAAGTACACGGTCGGAATCTCTACTATAATAGCATCTCAAGTACCCATGGGGGTCTACAGCTCTAATCATCAAGTCGGTCTACCCACCGGATCAATCTATCAATAGTCTTTCCAGCCCCGATGGAATAATTTTTATATCAGAAAAATACGATCACTTGGTACTAGGCTAATCACTATAGACAATGCTTGGCCCTCTTGCTCACAAGAATCCTCCGAGTCAATGATCGCAGGCTATCAACAACTAAGTCTCCCAACTACCGGGATACAACAATGGTACCAGGTTTTGGGCGCTTGGGAAGTCGAGTAAAAATCATATATCGAAATCCTCGGTATCTTCCTCGTTTCGCGAAACATTCGCACAATAAACAAACTCCAGGAATCCAATGAGTCTACCAATACATTATTCCAGATCAATCCTCCAATAATATGCAAACTAAATATTCCCAATGTCACAATTCTGACACATAACTGTGAGCCTATCTGGCTATACTAGGATAACTCCTAGAATGAATGGTCAGGGTACAAGAGTTTATTAATTAATGCCGCCGAAAAATGGCAAGGATTGTATGAACCACTCTGGAGCAGATCCACAACCCTTAAACCAAGTAAGGACCAGGGTTGCAGACCGTCTTCCGAGTAGAATCGCGCTCCTTACGCTATTCGACGGACAAGACAGGTTAAGGGCTAGGCGACTAATCTAGCCATGAGTCTACCTAGTAGGTACTGGGATCAGGCATACTATACTACGATAAACTTGCAGGAGGCTGGTTCAACAAACCAAAGGAACGGTTCTGTCCAACTCTTCGAACCAAATTCTCGACTGAGAATTCTGGAAAAATTCGTCCGTCTCCTCTGTATTTCTGAATGGGAGCTCCCTACGAATTGGGGCTAATCCACTCGGTGCAACCCGCCACAGAATCGCAATTCGAGAACACCAAGTCTCGGCCTCCAGTAGCACTACGATGCGTACGGGGCACCAACCCTAGCCGAGAACACTAAGTCTCGGCCTCCAGCAGCACTACGATGCGTACTGGGCGCCAAACCAACACATACAACAAAAATTGTCACGCATGACGCATCACAGACCCAAAGTCATATCCAAGCCACAAGCAAAGTCATAGAAACAGTTAGCCAAGCCGTTACCCGACCGCGAGTCGGACACGGGACATGGGGACAATCCATACATGTGAGTCGTGCTCGTGTCCTCGGAGGTGTGGATGACCCGTCCGAGTTGTCCGATACGGTCGTAAACCGGTATCGAACCAAGCTATCATAGGTTATCATCATGACAGTTTTACTGCTAAGCTACACTAAGCATGGTTATACATTTACAATTACAAATGAATTAAATACAATAAATTACATGAGAGAGGACAAGAGCCGTCGATGAGCAAGGGATACTTGCCTAGAGGGCTCGGCTAGGTAAGCAAGTCTTCGACGATCATGGTCCAAACTAGCACGTCCATCGATGTCCTCAGATCACATAATAAACAATCATCAGCATTAACTAATAAAATAATGAAGAAAATCACGGAGGATGGCAGAAGAATATACCGTGTAGTTCCCGCAAGCAGTGTAGGAATCTGTTACAGAAACCGAGGCACGCAGGCTGATACGGGCACGCAAATCGAGACGTACACGCATATCGAGACGCACACGAGAATCGAGATGACTCGAAGATCGAGATAAATAGGAGACAACGTGCACGTAAATCAAGACGCACATGTAGATCGATACTGGCACGTAAACCGAGACGTGCACGAGAATCAAAAATGGCACGAATATCGAGGCGAACAGGAACGGGACGTGCACGTAAATCGAGACGTGCACGTAGGCCGAGGGGTCGCGAATATCTAGATGGCACACAAAGGCCGAGGCACAGAAATCGAGGTGGTGCGCAAACCGAGATGGCACGTTATCAGAGGCAGCACGGGGCTCGAGGCGTCCCGCTGCTCACGACATTACGTGTATCGCGGCGCACAAAAACAAGGCACGCAAAACGAGGCGCGTAAAACGAGGAAACACAAACCGAAGTGTACATGCCCCAAGACGACACAAAGGATGAGGGGTGCGCCAAACGAAGGTGCGCTGCTCAAGACAGTGCACTACACAAGGCAGCACGCGTACCGAGGCATCACGAAAATCAGAACTGACACGTACACCGAGGTGCACGCATCGCGAGAGGCACAGGGAACGAGGAAGCGCACTAACCGAGGGTACGCAGCTCGAGGCAACGCACTGCACGAGGCAGCGTACTGATCAGGGCATGCGGCATGAGGAAAGACACGGAGCACGAGGGCTCACTGCCCGAGAAACACGCATGCCGAGAGGGCTCGCTGCTCGAGCAGCGCGGGGCCCAAGGGCATCCCGCCGCTCGAGGCTGGCGCGGTGCTCGCGGCGGAGGCACGGCGGTGGTGCTGGCTGCCGGAGAGGAGGAAAGGAGGGGGCGGAGGGGCTCACCGGGGTCGGTCGGGCTCCGGCGTAGGGGACAACAGCAGTGAATGGGAGGCGGAGGAGAAGAAGACGACGACGATGGTGGTGCTGGTCGTGGCGGTGGCGCCGGTCGAGAGGGAGGTGGCCGGAGGAGGAAGAGAGTAGTGGTGGTGGTGCTGGCGATGAAAGTGCTGGTGGTGCTGGTGGCGATGGTGGGAGTGGCGGCCGGGCGGTGGCCGGAGGCCGTGGGAGAAGAGGAAAACATGGAGAGGGAGAGAGAGTTCGGGAGAGGTGAGGAAGGAGAGCGGGGGTGGGGCTGCTCGTCCAGAGAGAGGAAGAGAGGAAGAGAGGGATCGGGGGAGAGAGTGTTTGGGGAGGGGATGAGAGCTGAGAAAGAAAGAGAGGGGGGCGACTGAGAGCTGATAGAGGGGAGAGAGGTTAGGTTAGAGGGGGGGTAGATATTAGGATTAATAATAATAAGTAGTAATGATAATAACAATAATAATAATGGAAACAATTTAATAAAAGCTAACCATATTAACCCCAATAAAATAATAAAATAATATTGATAACAATTCAATGGGAACAATGATCAAATGTCAGGCCTAAACTGCCAAGCCAACCCAAGTCCAGAAAATTAAATTTTAAACAAATACGACATTTAAAATTGCCAAATTATCAAACACGGTCATATACCTATTTTCCAAAATAGAGATGTGACAAAGAGGGCCAAGATCCTTCACCTCGAACTCCTTGCCAAGCTTTCCCTTGAGTTGAACGATCTCCTGCTTATCATCGCCTGTGATAATCATAGCAGCCACATATACCGCAAGCATGGTGATGTGGTCTCCACTTCGTCTGAAGAACATAGTATGATCAGCATTGATCTGCTGATATCCCATCTCTATCATTGCTCTCCGGAACCTGTCAAACCATGCTTGAGGAGACTACTTCAGTCCATAAAGGGACTTCTTTAGCCTGCAGACCTTGCCTTCTGTCTGATTGGTACAGAATCCTGGTGGTATCTCCATGTACACCTCCTCCACTAGATCCCCATGGAGAAATGCATTCTTCACATCCAGTTGGTGTAGCTTCTATCCTCCATTGGCTGCCAGAGAAATCAAGGTCCAGACAGTACTCATCTTCGCCACTGGTGCAAAGGTCTCGTCATAGTCGATGTCGTACGTCTGACTGTATCATTTTGCCACCAGTCGAGCTTTGTAGCGCTCAACCTGTCCATCTGGGTTCTGCTTCATAGTGAAAACTCATTTGCATCCGACTGCTCTCTTCTCTTCTGACAGTCTCACCAGCTCTCAAGTTCGGTTCTTCTCCAGAGCTCCCAACCCCTCGTGCATTGCTGCTTTCCACTTTGGATCGTTCTTGGCTACCTGCCAATTGTTAGCACAATAACACTATCCATTGATGCAATAAAAGGCTCCATGAGAAGAAGAGAGATGATCATATGAGACAAATTTAGCAAGGTTCCAACCATATCTATCAAGAGATTTTTTCGTATTGCTGCGAGTGGACTTCCATACTGATGATGGTTGGGGAGGAGGAGAAGGAAGGATATCACCTGAAGGGGAAGGTGGTGGTGTAGGTGTCTCTGGAGTCAAGACGGGCGCAGGCAAGAGACTTAGCACTTGCACTGTAGGAACTGGTCCTGCAAGTTGCTTCTCTCGCCTGCTGTAGGTAAGTATCTCCTCCTGAGCTGTGGGCCTAATACCTCTTATTTCCTTCCCCTCTCCCTTTTCACCTTCCTGTACCCTGTTTGTTCCTTCAAGCCATACTCCAAGATCAGTCGAAATGCTTCCCAACAACACCCCCTCTCGTCTCATACTTGCAGTATCAGGTGAGACATTTGGGTTTCCATCCTGACTGTAGTATGGCTCATGTTCCTTGAAGTGAACATCCATACGTACAAATTTTCTTTTTTCCACTGGACTACAGCATACGTAGCCCTTCTGAGTTCCCAAGTAGACCACAAAGATACACTTGATTGCTCAAGGATCAAGCTTCCCTACCGACGGTCTGTTGTCCTTCACGAAGCATACGCAGTCAAACACCTTTAGTGGGAGCATCCCACTATTATTTTCCTGCAGCATCTCGCATGTAGATCTCCATCCCAACACCTTCGAAGGCATCCTGTTGATCAGTTGAGCTGCTGTCAGCACTGCATATTCCCACAGACTCTGTGGGACATTCATGTCTATCATCATACTTTTCGCCACTTACAGGAGGTGTGTTCTTCCTTTTCGCTACTCCGTTCTGTGTTGGTGTATATGCACAGGTGGTCTGATACCGTATTCCTTGGGCGGACAAATATTCGCAAGTGTCTTGTTGGTGTACTCCGTTCCATTGTCAGACCTCAGTACCTTCACCACTGCCTTATATCGAGTCTGGACATGTTTGTGAAAGTCCGAAAACAGGAGGAGGCCTCACTCTTATTTTACATCAAATACAACCAAGTAGTATGAGAAAAACAATCTATGAAGGTAACAAAATATTTGTAACCATTCATATGAGTAGTACAAGGCCCCCAGACATCAGAGTGTACCACATCAAAAACAGCCGAACTCCTATGACCGCTACTCACATATGAACTCCCAGTAAGTTTGCCTAACTCACAGGCATCACAAATTAGTTAACTTTTTCATAAATTGCAGGATATAATTTGCTTAAAATATTAAATGAAGAGTGACTCGACCTCCTGTGGTGGAGTCGCAATGTATCTTCCGCACTCATCTTCTTCAGTCCTTCCATTCCTGTCTTTTCCGCCACAGATACTAATGCTGAATCCAGCCCTTCTCGATCCAGGTACCACAGTCCATCATGCCAAGTGCCAGTCCCAAGTCTTCGTTCCGTCTTCTTCTCCTGGAACATCACCTTAGGAATATCAAAGCAGACAATGCATTTTAATTGGAGGATTATAGAACTAATGGACAAAAGACTGACTGGAAAAGGAGCATGCAAAACATTGGATAATTTTATTCAACCTGTACAATCGACAGTACCCTTACCGATCACTGGCTGGAAAGTACTATCAGCTGTTTGAATGCTGTCCGCCGATGCTAGGTGAGTGTAGGAAGAAAACTCCCTAGCATTTCCTGTCACGTGTCAAGACGCACCCGAATTGATAATCCAATTCGACTATCTGAGGGAAGACATAGGTGCAAGGGCGAGCGAGTCGTAAGTGCCTTCCGCCGACGGATGGGCATACATGACAGCGTTGCCTCTGGCGAAGAATGAGGTGGACGCCTCCCCGGTCCTACTCCTCCTGTCTCCATCGCTCGACGCTCTCTGCCTCCTCCTGAGCACTTCTAACATGTCCTGCAGTACCTGTTCCTCCTCAGTATAGGCACCGTCAACTGTCTCCTTGCCTTCTGCTGTTACGTCCCGCTCCCGTAGGAGCGATCGTCCTCGCTAAGGCGTGATGCCGCACGAGACTAAGTTGCTCTCGTGCAAGGCTAAGTACAGAAACGACCAATTTGAGCTAGGCCACATAGTCGCACAGAGTATCCCTATTCGCAGCGGAAAGTAAATGAACACAAGTTGGGACAAATTCAATCTCTTTATTGATAAGTTTACAAGCGGCGCTAGGCCGAGATTACAAGTCGCTCAGCTCTCTCTCTGAAACATAAAAGGCGTGCCAAGTGGCTTACAATATGGAATGATTCATGGCGATGTTCCGGTACATTATGCCCTGTATATGGTGCTTCAGCTCCTTGCAACGCTCCAAGGCTCCAGAGTTAGCTCCGCGCCTTAGCACGTTCGAGGAATGCTCCGCATCCGACGATGTCTCTTGCCCCCTGCAAGCAAACTGTGGGGTTATCAGTACATTGTTATGCACTGGTGGGGAGGCTAGCTCACCCACAAAGCTATCATTACCAAACACGTTATATTTACTTTTGTGCACCGTCTATCATTCATTGTCTTTCTAATCTTGCCTTAGGATCAGTTTTATGGCATATTTAATGACTTATTTCGTGTTACCGATTTCAATGTGTTGCATGGAAATACATGCACGACTTACCCATACTTACCGTCCGGCCTTCCCTGTCCAAAGTAAACAAGTTAGTCAACAATTCATATATATATATATATATATCAACTTAACGTTATTCACGTAAACATTCAGTGTCAAGGGCGTGTCCCTGCCTCAGATTCTACGACGTGTTCTCACTTGCGAAGATACGTTATGACCACGTCTTGTTCCGATGATCATTCTCACTCGGATATCCCATCTACTCAACCATTCAGTTGTGTTATACTCGAAGGGTTTTGTTCTAACATCCATGTTCACTTAACTACTCAATTGTTTAGTTAACTTAGACTACTTTGTTTCAATGCAAGGACTTGTACGTGGATTGCCACCAGCAAAGCCCACTTAATCTATATGCACCGGTCGCTGGCATCACAAGCCATTTTGGACATGTTCCTCTTTGGTATTCTTACCTATCATAGCGTGCTGGTGCACCTTGATAGTCTTTTGAACTACCCCTTTGGCATTCTCACCTATCATAGCGTGATGGCTGGTACACACACCTTGATAGTCTTTTGAAATATTCGGCCTTACGTCTTTTTTGAGTGTCCGATCCCCCACCAAAATAGTCCGTAAGCCATGATTCCGCCTAGGTCGGCCACGATGTCTCGTTGACCGTTGCCTTGGAATCCCTTTTTTATTCTCCCCCCGTATAAGAGTGGGTTGTCCACGACCATTTCGTATTGTCTTGTAATTTTAACTTAACGGCTGTCTGTGAGCCATAATACGTTATCGACCAGGTTGGCGGCGGCATCTGTGCAGCGCGGGTAGCGAGCCCCGTTGCACGTCCCCGTCATACCTGTCGCTAACCATTCCTTTCTTTCTTATCTTTTATTCTTTCCTTCCTTTCTTTCTTTCACTTGTTCGCTCGTTCATTGATTCATTCACGTATTCATTCATTCATTCATTCATTCGTTGATTCATTCATTCACTTATTCGTTCATTCGTTCATTCATACATTATGCAACTCCCCGTGCGGGAGTCGCCTTGGCGACCCATCTGTCCCGAAGTCTTTCAATGTTGCTATACTCTACTCGGAACGACTATGTCGATAGTCTTCCCGTTTCTTTGTTGTAAACCATTCATTGCTTTATTGTTGAACGCATAAGGAACTTGAATGTAAGCTTGTGCCTTAGCACGAGCGTGAAGTTTTCGTATTTTCCAAGTTCTTTTCCATATTCTATAGAAGCATACAAGATGGGATTATTCCCTTAGCTAGGTGCGTTGAGTCATTTATTAGCATGTGCGGTGTTATCGCCTAGCGATTCTAGTAATAGTGTCCGTATTGTTAAGTGTCTAGGCTAAGCAAAGACAGGTTCATCGAAGCCACCCACTTTAGCGATGTTCGCATCGGCCGAGCGATAGTCCGAGCGCGTCTTTGAAAGTCTCAAGTCTGAATTCATCCTTGACGGGCCAATGTAAGTCGTGCATCGATTCTTTATCGGGTAGACGCAACTCTTCGAGTCGACGGCTCGTTTAAGTCATTGCACTTACCGTTTGAATCGACGTTTCGCTAGGGCAGAGCGGGTCATTATATCTGCTATCAGTAGGTTCGCCCGACAACCTCCTCGACTGTTCCGTCGACCCCAACAACCACGGTCACATCCTCCAAACTGTCCACGTCTACCGCTTGAATCTCCCTTGGGTGGTTTGGTGCAAGCATACCTCAAATGACCCACCTCCCCGCAGTTGTAGCACTGCCGCGGCTCTCCATTAGGTCCTGACGGTGCTCTTCGTCCTGTCGAGCCCTCATTCGTCTCTGTCTTCTCTGCGAGGGTTCTCCTTCCCTGTCGTGGCCAACTCATGCAGGTAGTCGGTCCATCAAGCTTCAGATTGATGGAGGGAAGCTACAACTTCGACGACGTTCGTGTCGTGCTCTCACCAGCCGACATCTTCATCAACTTTATCAACGTCGTAACCTCTGCAGGATCCAGCTTCTTGATGATCTCCTCCATCGATGCCTCTCTTCTCCGATCACGTCACGTCCGCTCCATGACTCACGCTCGTCCTCGTCGTCCGCTCCTAGATCCGAACATGTCTATTTTTATCAGATCTAGGCATCAGTGTCCTCTTTCGGAATGATCCGAACAACGACAACAACGGCGCCGTTACGTGCGGTAGGAGGCGGCGGCGCGCACGTGGGAGGGGCGGCCGGCGCGCGTACTACAGCGGGCAGCAGCCGCAGCAGTAGCAGGCACGGGAAGGGAGGGTTGCTGTACGCGGGTTAGGGTTTGATGGAAGACAGAGACAAGACGTGGAAGGTTAGGGTTTGTGGAAAGGTGGCTCTGATACCATGTAGAAAATAGTTGTTATATTTTATTGATAATCTCTTGGCTATTTATAGCCTTACAACCTCTTCATTACATTAACTCTCTATAGGAATATCCTATGGCATATTCTCATTACATTAACTCTCTATAGGAATATCCTATGACATATTCTAACATACCAAATATACTAATAGGATATTCCAACACATATTCCAACATATCAAAAATACCAATAGGATATTCCAACACTTAGCCATTCGAGCATTTCGTGCTCCGTTGAACTACCCAACTAATTCGGCCTACCGTGCCCATGCCTCAGCCCATTACGAGGCGATACTTTTGTTTCTGTGGACTCCGTTACAAATAAGGTAAAAAATTGACCTAATATAATTCATCGTAAAAGCCTGCACATAAAATCAACTCTTACTTCATCGAACCAACTCAATACTTGCATCGATTCACAGTCGATACCTCTTCGAATCGACTCAACATTTCTTCGGATCAATTTAATACTCGCATCGATTCGCATCGATACTTCTTCGGGTCAACTTACGATCTCTTCGAGTCAACGACTCAGCATAATGCACCGTGCAAATGTAGGGCATTACATTTCGAAGGACGTAACGTCCTCGTCCTAAGATGCCATGGAGCAAATAATACTCATTCATTAATGACGTGTTTGAATGTGGCACCATCAATGCTAGTCAGAGACGGCTGTCGGAATTTTATGAGTTGTGCATTTCTGTTGAGCAGAATTTTGTGAGATGATCACTCTTTTGTCTGTGCAGAATTCTTTGGGGGGAGATTCTGCGAGATGATCACCTAATTCTGTGAGGATGATTCTGCGAGATGATCACTCTTTTGTCTGAGCAGAATTTTGTGAGGTTGATTTTTGCGGGGATGATTATTTTCCAGTCCGAGCATAATTCCATGAATTTTTATAGATATACCACGTGGAAATCATATAAAGATCGTCAATGTACAGGGTAGTGGTGGGGTGAGACTGAGATTGAGAGAATGAAATAAAATTCCTAATGACATTTTATCGAGCTCATATAAACTGCTCCCATGATTACCCAACCTAATCCAGCTTTGCTTTAGTTGGACTTGCCTGAGATAGATGGAGAAAATTTGATAGGAGATTGGAGCTAGATGAGGTGGAAGAGGGTTAATAGCTATTTAATTGGAGAAAAATTGTATTTGTTTTGGACTCGAGAAAACTTTAATTTTGATGAGCGATGGACTCTGGAGGAAGGAGAGGAGGGAACTTCTGGTTCTTTCCCATTTCCGTTTAAAAAGTGATGCAAAAGTTATGCTACACTAAGAATTCTCTCTTTTCTTTGCATGATGGCTTGTTTATATATTAACAAATTAGTTTTGTTAGTAAAAATTATGATATGAGATCAAATGGTAACAATACCAAATTGACTCAAAATTGTTACTGGAGTAACATGGATATTCCAATAAAAGTATATTTTTTGTTTGCATTTCTTTCATTCACCAACGAAGTAATATATCTTCCAACATATGAAAAGTTAGTTATTATAACAAATTTATCAAGGCTTTGTTGGTTAAAATTACTTTTATGTTCTTCTAGTGGTGTGTATACAGACGCGTATATGAACTTTTTCTTATACTGAATATAAAAGAAATTAGAGTTTTTGCGGTAGTAAAGAAGTATCTATTTAATTGTGTGATACATTTATGCAGAGTAACACCGTTACTGGTGTCATTATATTATGGTATGCGAGAAACAACAGCTGCTATCTCTTCAAATATAATGAATATCACACCCATTATGACATTTGTGCTTGCTTTGATTTCAAGGTTCGTATTATTTCTTTTACTCGAATAAATTAATTCTCATGCTATATGAACATATGAAATCTCTATGCCTATTGATTCACACAGTAGAAATTATATATTTATACATCCTGCATAAAAGAGGAGCCTCTTTTGGAGCTGGGATATCAGAGATTACATGTTTATTCTTCCATTCTGAATCTTCATTACATACTTTCTTCAGTAATCAGTTGATGAAATTTGGTCTTTTGACTTGAACAAATGAATTTTTCAGAATTATACCATTTGTAGTTTAGTGTTAAAAGGCCCTTCCATAGACTTTTATAGGCAAGTCAAATTGAATCACAAGGACCCCAGTCCACATTAAATTTTCAAGACATTATTCTTCCATTCTCACAGAAATTGTTGACAATGCCATCACTTAAGCTATATGATACCAAGAACAGTTTAAAACATCTAAACTCAAAGTACTAAGCTAATGTCATCCACAAACAAGAATAATGAAACACAGAAATAAAAAAAAAGAGTCTACTAGTGTGCGGAAAGTAAATAAGTCTATAAATGTAACATAATCCAACTCTGAAAGTGTCTCGCAGGGACAAATCCGCTAGTACAAGTACTGAATAAAAATGAAATGCAATAAGATAAATAAACACGATAAGCAACTAACTAGATATGGATATCGGAATCTAAGAGAGCTCTATCACACTGATCAAGCTGGATGAATCTCGTCCTCAAAAACTCGTCCAGCACCTGAGTAAAACATCCCGGGCTCGTACACCTTGGGGACTCCTCACCTGTGCTTGAAAAAAAGAGTAACGAACAACGCTCCTAAGGTGGCAAAATACTACGTACACAGGATATATATTTTTTTTTTTGAAAGAAGGTAATTGTGGCGAACGCTCCCACCGGGAATCGATCTCCTGACCACTCGGGCCGCATGCATCTCTCTTAATCACTAAGCAATATATATATATATATAATATATATATATATATATATATATATATATATATATCCGGAAGCCGAGGATTAGAATCTGGTATAACGTCCGAGTCCAAGGAGTTCGAAGAACCTAGAGAATAATTTAGAACCAATTAATTAATTATTCAAGCTAATAATAAGATAGTTCAAACAGATTTCATTATTAGGACTCTAGGAACCGGCCTCCTACTCAATCTACCCCTGTATAACTGATCCTCAAAAAATCTCATATTTTTATATATGTATATATATAAACCTGTGTCTGTGCTTAGGCCATTCTCCTTTCATTCCCAACCGTGCACACAAATATTTAAAAGAAATTCCTCCTGGACACACAACCACACATCCCCTACACCCAACTCACATACTAAACCATCGTCTCCCTATTACAGCACTTAATAACAGGTAAGAAAATTTTATTGGTCATGCTTGACCCATATTCCATTAACACGTCTTCCACTCCTTCCACACGTCCCCCACCACGCATATATTGCATCACTGTTTTCTTTTCCGTTTATACATACATGATTTCCCACTGTTTCCTTTGCTCTCCCTATTGCTTCATTATACTCCCATAAACACACAAACTTCCTTTACCATAAACTTTCTCACTAAAGCCAATACCTATGACGATAGAAGGTTTTACTAAATATTTGAAAGTATGCAAAACAGTGGGCAATGGGTGCAATGCCATGAGAAGAAACCGAGAAGGATGAGATGTATGCCAGAAGAGGGGTCTGTAGGGTCCCAAGAAAACGAGAAGGAAAATCTTCATCGGCCTCGCCGGAGCTCTGTGCGCGGCAAGTCGGTGAGGATGCTCGACGCGTCGGAAAGTGGGTAGTGCAGCGAACTCGACTGTGTTGCCGTGCCGAGGAGACATCTTGTGGTCCTCAGCTAGAGGAAGGAGGATGCTTCGATTGCACCGCCTCTCGGTCACGACTAAGGGATGCAACCCAGGCTGTGGGGCCGTGCAGCGCAGCTACCAACGTCGGACTTTGATGCAGACGGGCGGAAAATGAACACGATGGAGGTTTAAACTAAGGCTGGCGGCTAGAATTGCTAAGAAAGGATGAGAGAATGACTAGAGTCTCACTGTTTACCCAATGGAACAGTGGAGGGAAGCTTCCTATTTAAATAAGGAAAGATAAAGGTGTAAGGAGTTGGGTTTAGGGTTATGCAAGTCTGGGTTGGACTGGGTTTGCTTTACAGTTTGAAAAAAGAGTTTAGGTGTAGGGGGAAAATAACTGAGGGTGAGTTGATGAGAAATAACCATTGGGTTGGAAAGAAAAATAAAGAAAAAGGATAAGGGCTTTGCCTACTATCTATATGGTTTTGAATAAGATGGAAAAATCATCATGGCTAATAGTATTAATAATAATACTTGACAAGACAATGTATATTAGGAAATATTTACTTGGAGTAACAAAATTTAATAGCTTGATGAAATAATATATAAAAAAAACAAATGGACATAAAATTCAAATAAAATTAGGGAGGGGTCTTACAGTCAGAGGCAGATTCATCAACTTGTTCGGGAATGTCTACAGGTTCTCTTGATTCAAAAACACATTGTCTGTGTCCATAGCTGTGACATGTACATATGCGTCTATGGATGTGTTCGCAACTGTGACATGTACACATGCCTCTTGATTTGAGAACATGTGTCGATCCGCAACTGTGTCCTGCTTGCTCTTCGTAGTCCTTGGCCCATAGATGTAAATGAAGTCCTCCAATGATAATTATCATACCTAAGAAGCTGCATTGACATTAACATTTGTTAGTTGATAAGAGAAATAATAGCAATATAATCTAGAAAAAAACAAGCTATTTACAACAACTTTCAACATTCATAAAATGGAATTAAACATAAAAGAATTTTAGTTACAAATTTGGAATAATAAAATCAATTTAGATATTCGAATTGAAATTTCAAGTTTAAGCTAGGTTTATCACAACATGAAAAATACAAACCTTCTGAATGAGGTATGTTCGCCCATCACACATTCTAGAACACTAGTGACAAACACCGAGAAAGAAGTGAACATAGATGGATATATATATCCACGTTTCGGAATCACCCAAGAGATCATGAAATATGCTGCTGCGGTATTTAAGACCCCCTGTACAAAAATAGCAAAGTTAGAGTAATTAGTACATAAATTAGAGTAATTTTTTTTTTATATATGTTCATTGATCTTGCACCTCTTTTGAGAGAAAGAAGGTTATCTTTTATCCATCTAGTTAAAGAGTAACATTAAAACATACATCATACGCAATAATATCTATTAAACAAAATAAAAAAATTCTTTCTTATCCACCAGGGTTGACACACTAGCTGTTTACTGATTTTACAATGAAACACAAACTATATTGAATAAAATTGAAGCTTAAACTTAAATGACTAAAGCAAATGGCAGAATATGCTTCAACTATAATATTTTGAAGAAGATTACAACTTAAATAGGGAAAATAAAATTGAAGCTGCAAGCAAGCACAAAACCACTTGTCAGATTTTGTGAGATAGTCTGGTTAACCCACTTCTATAGGTAAAACTAGTATCTATCTTAACTATAGGTTGTAAGACCCCTAATTTTTTTTAGTTGAATTACTTTGTTTATAATAGGTTTTTAAATTTGTTGCAGCGGTATAATAGAATTACTATTAAATTTTTACCAAGTCCAAGTCTTCCCCCTAATTAAGTCACTTATCCACTCACTCAGCTCACCCCTCCCCGCACCATATCCACACCTGTGCTCACTTCCTTTTCCCTCTACACATTCCTTCTACCCCGCACTGCCCCCTAACTTTCAGCTCATTCCTCACAAACTCCTACACCACTCTCCAGCTAATTTGCTACACTCCTCAAGCCACACTTTCCAGAACTTGTACTCAATCTCCATACACCCCATTCCTCTCTATCGACAAATACACTACTCCCCGTTACTCACCATACTTCACCCACTACTCTCTAGTACAGTGTTGGAGTGGATGGGGTTCCCAACCTATGTGGAGAATATCCCGGAGAGCGACTAGCGCCATCCGTGTGTCGGAGAAGCTCGGGGAGTGCATGGATCATATTTTGGAACATATATGGTAAGAAAATATATGATTGGATTTCCATATTTACTTTGATAATATATTTATGTATCGGAGGAGTGATACTTAGCATGATCAAGTACCCAATAGTACACAGTTGGTATGGAACTGCTAATTATATATATATAATTATACATATTAGTGTTCTGGGTGCACTAATATCTATCGGAGGATTGATACTTAGCATGATCAAGTACCCAATAATACACAGTTGGTATGGAACTTACTCATTGTTAGGTGTCGGTTTCGCCACTGCTAATGGTGAAACTATACAAGTAATTTCCTTTTTCCTATTGGGTTAATTGGTCAAATGCGCATATATATATTTCATTTATTTTGAAAGTGGAATGAATCCACAATTTTAAGTGCGACTAACATTTCTTAATTATGTACAAAACGACTCAAAAAATATTATAAAGTTCATCTTTTAGTTTACAAAACAATTCATAAAGTATCACATTTACAATATTTTTTATGACATATTTAATGTTCAAAATCTTAATAGTACTAACATATTTCAAAACTTTATAACAATTTTGGAGTCTATCTACATCATATTGCACTGTTTATGTAATATAACTATTGCCTCTTTACTATTATGAATTACTAAGATTGTAGCACTTCGAATAATATAGATTATATCACAAGTAATAGACATCTGATAAATGTTAATATTTAATGTATAACTTTTTTGCTTTAATTATGTAGTAAATTTCAGATTGGCTTACTTCTTTATAACCAATGTTTTTAAGAAATTAAGTTTATCTTTATAACAGGCGAAAACAGGTTTTGAAAGTATTGGATAACAATATTGATGTGCTTGTTTGGAAGTTTGCAAACAGCATCCATTGGAGCTTTCGTGAATAAGGACACAAATGATTGGGCGGTGAAATCGAATATACAATTTTTTACAATTTTCTATTCGTTAAGATTAATCGAGTACTTGTATATGCTTATTTTACTTGTTTTAAGAAAAAACAAGTAAAATAAGAATATACAAGCACGCGATTAATCTTACCGAATAGAAAATTGTGAAAATTTGTATATCCGATTTCACCGCCCAATCATCTGTCCTTATTCACGAAAGCTCCAATGGCTGCTGTTTGCAAACTTACAAACAAGTACATCAATGTTGTTATCCAATACTTTTCAAAACCTGTTTTCGCCTGTTATAAAAACAAACTTAATTCCTTAAAAACATTGGTTATAAAGAAGTAAGCCAATCTAAAATTTACTACATAATTACAACAAAAAAGTTGTACATTAACTATTAACAACATTTATCAGATGTCTATTACTTGTGATATAATCTATATTATTCGAAGTGCTACAATCTTAGTAACTCATAGTAGTAAAGAGACAATAGTTATATTACATAAACAGTGCAATATGATGTAGATAGACTCCAAAATTGTTATAAAGTTTTGAAAGATGTTAGTACTATTAAGATTTTGAACATTAAATGTCATAAAAAATATTGTAAATATGATACTTTATGAGTTGTTTTGTAAACTAAAAGATAAACTTGATAATATTTTTTGAGTCGTTTTTTACATAATTAAAAAATGTTAGTCGCACTTAAAATTGTGGATTCATTTCACTTTCAAAATAAATGAAATATATGTATGCGCATTTGACCAATTAACCCAATAGGAAAAAGGAAATTACTTGTATAGTTTAACCAATATCAGTGGCAAAACCGGCACCTAACAATGAGTAAGTTCTATACCAACTGTGTATTATTGGGTACTTGATCATGCTAAGTATCACTCCTCCGATACATATTAGTGCACCCAGAACACTAATATGTATAATTATATATATATGATTAGCAGTGGTGAAACCGGTACCTAACAATGAGTGAGTAAGTTCCATACCAACTGTGTACTATTGGGTACTTGATCATGCTAAGTATCACTCCTCCGATACATAAATATATGATCAAAGTAAATATGGAAATTCAATCATATATTTTCTTACCATATATGTTTCAAAATAGGATCCATGCACTCCCCGAGCTTCTCCGACACACGAATGACGCTAGTCGCTCTCCGGGATATTCTCCACATAGGTTGGGAACTCCACCCACTCCAACACTGTACTAGAGAGTAGTGGGTGAAGTATGGTGAGTGACGGGGAGTAGTGTATTTGTCGATGGAGAGGAATGGGGTGTATGGAGATTGAGTACATGTTCTGAAAAGTGTGGCTTAAAGAATGGGCTAAAGAGTAGTGTTTTGTGGGTAAAGAGGAGTGTAGCAAATGAGCTGGAGAGTGGTGTGGGGTTTGTGAGGAATGAGCTGAAAGTTGGAGGGGAGTGCGGGGTAGAAGGAATGTGTAGAGAGAAAAGGAAGTGAGCATAGGTGTGAACATGGTGCGGGGAGGGGTGAGCTGAGTGAATGAATAAGTGACTTAATTAGGGGGAAGACTTGGGCTTGGTAACAATTTAATAGTAGTTCTATTATACTGCTGCAACATATTTAAGAACTGAACTTACAGGGTAGATATTATAAACAAAGTAATTCAACTAAAAAAAATTAGGGTTTTACAACCTATAGTTAAGATAGATACTAGTTGTATTATAGAAGTGGGTTAACCAGACTATCTCACAAAAAAATTAGGGGTCTTACAACCTATAGTTAAGATAGATACTAGTTGTACCTATAGAATATAGAAGTGGGTTAACGAGACTTATCTCACAAAATCTGAGACGTGGTTTTGTGCTTGCTTGCAGCTTCAATTTTATTTTCCCTATTTAAGTTGTAATCTTCTTCAAAATATTATAGTTGAAGCATATTCTGCCATTTGCTTTAGTCATTTAAGTTTAAGCTTCAATTTTATTCAATATAGTTTGTGTTTCATTGTAAAATCAGTAAACAACTAGTGTGTCAACCCTGGTGGATAAGAAAGAATTTTTTTTATTTTGTTTAATAGATATTATTGCGTATGATGTATGTTTTAATGTTACTCTTTAACTAGATGGATGGAAGATAACCTTCTTTCTCTCAAAAGAGGTGCAAGATCAATGAACATGTATAAAAAAAAATTACTCTAATTTATGTACTAATTACTCTAACTTTGCTATTTTTGTACAAGGGGTCTTAAATACCGCAGCAGCATATTTCATGATCTCTTGGGTGATTCCGAAACGTGGATATATATATATCCATCTATGTTCACTTCTTTCTCGGTGTTTGTCACTAGTGTTCTAGAATGTGTGATGGGCGAACATACATCATTCAGAAGGTTTGTATTTTTCATGTTGTGATAAACCTAGCTTAAACTTGAAATTTCAATTCGAATATCTAAATTGATTTTATTATTCCAAATTTGTAACAAATTCTTTTATGTTTAATTCCATTTTATGAATGTTGAAAGTTGTTGTAAATAGTTTGTTTTTTCTAGATTATATTACCTATTATTTCTCTTATCAACTAACAAGTGTTAATGACAATGCAGCTTCTTAGGTATGATAATTACCATTGGAGGACTTCATTTACATCTATGGGCCAAGGACTACGAAGAGCAAGCAGGACACAGTTGCGGATCGACACATGTTCTCGAATCAAGAGGCATGTGTACATGTCACAGTTGCGGACACATCCATAGACGCATATGTACATGTCACAGCTATGGACACAGACAATGAGTTTTTGAATCAAGAGAACCTGTAGACATTCCCGAACAAGTTGATGAATCTGCCTCCGACTGTAAGACCCCTCCCTATATTTATTTGAATTTTATGTCCATTTGTTTTTTTATATATATTATTTTATCAAGCTATTAAATTTTGTTACTCCAAGTATATATTTCCTGATATACATTGTCTTGTCAAGTATTATTATTAATACTATTAGCCATGATGATTTTTTCATCTTATTCAAAACCGTATAGATAGTAGGCAAAGCCCTTATCCTTTTTCTTTATTTTTCTTTCCAACCCAATGGTTATTTCTCATCAACTCACCCTCAGTTATTTTCCCCCTAGACCTAAACTCATTTTCAAACAACCCAGTCCAACCCAGACTTGCATAACCCTAAACCCAACTCCTTACACCTTTATCTTTCCTTATTTAAATAGGAAGCTTCCCTCTACTGTTCCATTGGGTAAACAGTGGGACTCTAGTCATTCTCTCATCTTTTCTTAGCAATTCTAGCCGTCAGCCTTAGTTTAAACCTCCAGCGTGTTCATTTTCCGCCCGTCTGCATCAAAGTCCGATGTTGGTAGCTGCGCTGCACGGCCCCACAACCTGGGTTGCATCCCTTGGTCGTGACCGAGAGGCCGGTGCAATCGAAGCATCCTCCTTCCTCTAGCTGACGACCACAAGATGTCTCCTCGGCACGGCAACACAGTCGAGTTCGCTGCACTACCCACTTTCCGACGCGTCGAGCATTCTCACAGACTTGCCGCGCACAGAGCTCCAGCGAGGCCGATGAAGATTTTCCTTCTCGTTTTCTTGGGACCCTACAGACCCCTCTTCTGGCATACATCTCATCCTTCTCTCGGTTTCTTCTCATGGCATGCACCCAATGGCCACTGTTTTGCATACTTTCAAATATTTAGTAAAAGCTTCTATAGTCATAGGTATTGACTTTAGTGAGAAAGTTTATGGGAAAGGAAGTTTGTGTGTTTATGGGAGTATAATGAAGCAATAGGGAGAGCAAAGGAAACAGTGGGAAATCATGTATGTATAAACGGAAAAGAAAACAATGATGCAATATATGCGTGGTGGGGGACATGTGGAAGGAGTAGAAGACGTGTGTTAATGGAATATGGGTCAAGCATGACCAATAAAATTTTTCTATGTGAGTTGGGTGTAGGAGATGTGGTTGTGTGTCCAGAAGGAATTTCTTTTAAATATTTGTGTGCATGGTTGGGAATGAAAGGAGAATGGCCTAAGCACAGACACAGGTTTTTATATATATATATATATATATATATATATATATATATATATATATATATAGGAAGCGGATCAAAAGCCTCCCTTAGAAAGCCCCCCAAAAACCCCCTCACTCTAATCCGTAATTTAATGTTAATATTAATGTTAATATTAATGTTAATGTTAATATTAACATTAAATACTAAAATTAACATTAAATTTAACATTAAAATTAATATTAACATTAATATTAACATTAACATTAATATTAACAATAACATTAACATTAATATAAAAAAAAATTTAAAATTTTTTAATATTAGCATTAAAATTAATATTAATATTAACATTAACATTAATATTAATATTAATATTAACATTAATATTAATATTAATATTAACATTAATATTACGAATTAGAGTGAGGGGGGTTTTTGGGGGGCTTTCTAAGGGGGGCTTTTGATCCTCTCCCATATATATATATATGAGCTTTTTTGAGGATCAGTTATACAGGGGTAGGTTGAGTAGGAGGCCGGTTCCTAGAGTCCTAATAATGAAATCTGTTTGAACTATCTTATTATTAGCTTGAATAATTAATTAATTGGTTCTAAATTATCCTCTAGGTTCTTTGAACTCCTTGGACTCGAACGTTGTACCAGATTCTCATCCTCGGCTTCCGGATTCAGGCAATATATATATTTTCTGTGTACGTGGTATTTTGCCACCTTAGGAGCGTTGTTCGTTACTCTTTTTTTCAGGCACAGGTGTTGAGTCCCCAAGGTGTACGGGCCGGGATGTTTTACTCAGGTGTTGGACAAGTTTTTGAGGACGAGATTCATCCAGCTTGATCAGTGTGATAGAGCTCTCTTAGATTCCGATATCCATATCTAGTTAGTTGCTTATCGGGTCTATTTATCTTATTGCATTTCATTTTTATTCAGTACTTGTACTAGCGGACTTGTCCCTGCGAGACACTTTCAGAGTTGGATTATGTTACATTTATAGACTTATTTACTTTCCGCACACTAGTAGACTCTTTTTTTTCTTTCTTTCCGTGTTTCATTATTCTTGTTTGTGGATGACATTAGCTTAGTACTTTGAGTTTAGATGTTTTAAACTGTTCTTGGTATCATATAGCTTAAGTGGTGGCATTGTCAACAATTTCTGTGAGAAGGGAAGAATGATGTCTTGAAAATTTAATGTGGACTGGGGTCCTTGTGATGCAATCTGACTTGCCTATAATCTTAAATCTATGGAAGGGCCTTTTAACACTAAACTACAAATGGTATAATTCTGAAGAATCCATTTGTCCAAGTCAAAAGACCAAATTTCATCAACTGCTGACTGAAGAAAATATGTGATGAAGATTCAGAATGGAAGAATAAACATGTAATCTCTGATATCACAGCTCCAAAAGAGGCTCATCTTTTATGCAGAATGTATAAATATATAATTTCTGTGAAAAGAGTAAAGGGCATATATGTATGCAATAAAACAGAAAATCAAGGATAAATATGTAAAATCAAGAAAACATAAGGTTCTAACATGCAAGAAGTATTAACGATGTCTTGGTATTTGAGGTTAAACTTGAAAAGAACGTTGAACTGTATAATATTTCAAAACATTATAATCTGCATTGAACTTATCACAAATCAAAAGCAAATACATGAATTCAAATAACTTAATGCATACTCATCAAAAAATAGATTAGATAAAAATAAAGGAGCTTGAACATACTCTTAACACTTCTCAAGCTAGTCGAAGGTTGCAAAGTGCTAAGAAAAATCTGTCAAAGAGAACGCAAACGATCATAATTCAATTTTACAGACAACTACAGAAAGCAACAGAGGACACTAACTCTATATTGAGAAGACAATTATGTTCCAGCCATCTCATAGAAGAAGAAGAAAAATGCATGATGACATATTTAAGCCATATCCTTGATGTTAATGAAATTTATAATCTCTGCTAAGAATAGAAGTTTTAGAGATGGAAACATTATATATACCTGCAAAACAATGTGGCGAAACCGGCACCTAACAATGAGTAGGTTCCATACCAACTGTGTACTATTGGGTACTTGATCATGCTAAGTATCACTCCTCCGATACATATTAGTGCACCCGTACTTTTAATTTCCATGTTATGCTCCCCAAATATAATCTCTCTATTCTGAAATGACAAGCAACACACAAGTCAATCAATAGGCATAGAGATTTCATATGTTCATATAGCATGAGAATTAATTTCTTCGAGTAAAAGAAATAATACGAACCTTGAAATCAGAGCAAGCACAAATGTCATAATGGGTGTGATATTCATTATATTTGAAGAGATAGCAGCCGTTGTTTCTCGCATACCATAATATAATGACACCAATGACAGTGTTATTCTGCATAAATGTATCACACAATTAAATAGAAATTCTTCTTTATTACCGTAAAAACTCTAATTTCTTTTATATTCAGTATAAGAAAAAGTTCATATACGTGTCTGTATACACACCACTAAAAGAACATAAAAGTAATTTTAACCAACAAAGCCTTGATAAATTTGTTATAATAACTAACTTTTCATATGTTGGAAGATATATTACTTCGTTGGTGAATAAAGAAATGCAAACAAAAAAATATACTTTTATTGGAATATCCATGTTACTCCAGTAACAATTTTGAGTCAATTTGGTGTTGTTACCATCTGATCTAATATAATAGTTTTTACTAACAAAACTAATTTGTTAATATATACACAAGCCATCATGCAAAGAAAAGAGAGAATTCTTAGTGTAGCATAACTTTTGCATCACTTTTTAAACGAAAATGGGAAAGAACTTCTCCTCTCCTTCCTTCAGTCTATCGCTCATTAAAATTCAAGTTTTCTCGAGTCCAAAACAGATACAAATTTTCTCCAATCAAATAGCTATTAACCCTCTTCCACCTCATCTAGCTCCAATCTCCTAACAAGTTTTCTCTATCTATCTCAGGCACCTCCAACTAAAGCAAAGCTGGATTGGGTTGGGTTATCATGGGAGCCGTTTATATGAGCTCGATAAAATGTCATTAGGAATTTTATTTGATTCTCTCAATCTCAGTCTCACCCCACCACTACCCTGTACATTGACTATCTCTATATGCTTTCCACGTGGTATATCTATAAAAATTTATGTGATCCATAAAAAATGATGGACCTTGCATAAATCTGAACTCACATAATCATCCTCGCAGAATTATGCTCGGACTGGAAAATAACCATCCCTGCAAAAATCAACCTCACAAAATTCTGCTCAGACAAAAGAGTGATCATCTCGCAGAATCATCCTCACAAAATTAGGTGATCATCTCGCAGAATCTCCCCCCATAGAATTCTGCTCAGACAAAAGAGTGATCATCTCACAAAATTCTGCTCAACAGAAATGCACAACTCATAAAATTCCGACAGCCGTCTCTGACGAGCATTGATGGTGCCACATTCAAACACGTCATTAATGAATGAGTATTATTTGCTCCATGGCATCTTAGGACGAGGACGTTACGTCCTTCGAAATGTAATGCCCTGCATTTGCACGGTGCATTATGCTGAGTCGTTGACTCGAAGAGATAGTAAGTTGACCCGAAGAAGTATCGATGCGAATCGATGCGAGTATTAAATTGACCCGAAGAAATGTTGAGTCGATTCGAAGAGGTATCGACTGTGAATCGATGCAAGTATTGAGTTGGTTCGATGAAGTATGAGTTGATTTTATGTGCAGGCTTTTACGATGAATTATATGAGGTCAATTTTTTACCTTATTTGTAACGGAGTCCACAGAAACAAAAGTATCGCCTCGTAATGGGCTGAGGCATGGGCACGGTAGGCCGAATTAGTCGGGTAGTTCAACGGAGCACGAAATGCTCGAATGGCTAAGTGTTGGAATATCCTATTGGTATTTTTGGTATGTTGGAATATGTGTTGGAATATCCTATTAGTATATTTGGTATGTTAGAATATGTCATAGGATATTCCTATAGAGAGTTAATGTAATGAGAATATGCCATAGGATATTCCTATAGAGAGTTAATGTAATGAAGAGGTTGTAAGGCTATAAATAGCCAAGAGATTATCAATAAAATATAACAACTATTTTCTACATGGTATCAGAGCCACCTTTCCACAAACCCTAACCTTCCACGTCTTGTCTCTGTCTTCCATCAAACCCTAACCCGCGTACAGCAACCCTCCCTTCCCGTGCCTGCTACTGCTGCGGCTGCTGCCCGCTGTAGTACGCGCGCCGGCCGCCCCTCCCACGTGCGCGCCGCCGCCTCCTACCGCACGTAACGGCGCCGTTGTTGTCGTTGTTCGGATCATTCCGAAAGAGGACACTGATGCCTAGATCTGATAAAAATAGACATGTTCGGATCTAGGAGCGGACGACGAGGACGAGCGTGAGTCATGGAGCGGACGTGACGTGATCGGAGAAGAGAGGCATCGATGGAGGAGATCATCAAGAAGCTGGATCCTGCAGAGGTTACGACGTTGATAAAGTTGATGAAGATGTCGGCTGGTAAGAGCACGACACGAACGTCGTCGAAGTTGTAGCTTCCCTCCATCGATCTGAAGCTTGATGGACCGACTACCTGCATGAGTTGGCCACGACAGGGAAGGAGAACCCTCGCAGAGAAGACAGAGCCGAATGAGGGCTCGACAGGACGAAGAGCACCGTCAGGACCTAATGGAGAGTCGCGGCAGTGCTACAACTGCGGGGAGGTGGGTCATCTGAGGTATGCTTGCACCAAACCACCCAAGGGAGATTCAAGCGGTAGACGTGGACAGTTTGGAGGATGTGACCGTGGTTGTAGGGGTCGACGGAACAGTCGAGGAGGTTGTCGGGCGAACCTACTGGTAGCAGATATAATGACCCGCTCCGTCCTAGCGAAACGCCGATTCAAACGGCAAGTGCAACGACTTAGGCATTGTGTTCATAGCTGAAAGGCACCAGTACTTAGGCATTGTGTTCGTGCTACGGCTCGCAGATGAGACAACCACATATTTCAAAATATGTGGGGGAGGTGTAGTCGGTATAGACATAGCATGTGTGGTGTATTTTGAAATAGTGGGGGATTGTTGGAACTCTTGTTTTTTAGTTCCACTTTGTATGTATTTCAAATACACCATAGACAAAAGGAAAGAGACTTTTGTTTAGTCCCACATCGCTTAAAACCCACACTTGTGAGTGGGTATATATATGTTTACTCCTTCTACATGGTTGTGATGAGTGGTAGTAAGAGGGGTGCTCGTGCGCCCGGGGGGGGGGGCATTAGGCTAGAATGCACCCGGTTTGGAGGGAAGCTCCAGAAAACCTTAATGCGCATGTGCGGGCACGTCGCACGCGCAGGGGGGGGGTGCAAATCCGGGGCGTTTAGCCTCGTGCGTAGGCGGGACACGACCCTACTTTTTGCATTTTCTTTTGGTAGTGAGCCCGCAATTTATGCGGTCCATTATTTAACTGTTACTACTCATTCAACACGTCTAATACACGTTCCTGATTCTCCTCCTGAGATTTGGTTCACGATCTAACAGTATTAGAGTTTTGCAACTCTATTTATTGATTCGTTCTTCACAGAAAGAACACACCGCTGAGATCCAAAACCACCAAATAGAGAGAGATCAGAAACGCTGCCGTTCGTCTTTTTCCCTGTTCGATTGTAGGTTGCAGATAGGTACTGCTATCTGTAACTCGTTGTATCCTGGAGGAAAGTCGCCGTGCGAGCCTTACAGTTACGATAAGGGGCGAATTTTTTCTTGAGGACAGTGATTCACACGCCTCAACGATTCTGACTTCTGATCCACGAAACTTCTACATCAACAATCTCAAGAAAAGATGTCTTCTCAGAACAATGATCTTGCTGCTGCTGGATCAAAGTTTTCAAGGCTACCTGACTTATCGAAGATCGAAGTTTTCAACGGTACCCACTTCAAACGCTGGAGGTAGAGGATCTACGTCTGCCTAGACATGCTGAACTATGCGAAGTACCTAACTGAACCTGAACCAGAAAAACTAGCGGCTATGGAGTTCGATTCAACTAACATAGAAGATGCTACCAATGCTTACGATGATTTCCAAAAACTGCATGATGAGTGGCAGCAAGGAAACACGGTATGCCGATACACTATTCTAAACACCTTGTCGAATGAGATCTTCGATATATACTATTCATATAAATCAGCTTACGAAATCTGGGAAAATATGAATAAGAAGTATATAATCGAAGATGCTGGTACTCAAAAGTACGCTATTGGAAATTATCTTAAATTTCAGTTTGTTGACTCTAGAGATATCTCTTCTCAAATCATTGAATTTCAAGTTCTTTTAAATGATTTGAAAACTGAGGATATTGAACTCCCTGATGCTTTCGTCTCTGGTTGTTTGGTTGAGAAACTACCTGAATCATGGAAAGACTACAAGGACAAGGTGAAGCACAAAAGGAGGCAGATGAGTCTAGAAGTGATTATTCATGTCCGGATTGAAGAGAAAAACAGGAAACTTGACGCAAGATTAGCTACGAAGTTTGACTCTAAGGCTAATATTGTGGAAGGTAATCCCAGTTATGCTTCTAATCGGTTTAGGAGAAATTCTAAGAAAATCGATAAGAAATCTTCTATTCCGAAGACTAACAATTCCCGTCCTTTTAAGAAGAATAAAGGAAATTGTTTTGTTTGTGGAAAACCCGGACATCATGCTTTTCAGTGCAGACACAAGAAGGATGGAGACAACAAAGACGTCATTCCGAAAGCTAATATAGTGAAGGATGATGTCTTTGCTGCTGTTGTCTCTGTTGTGAACATGGTGGCTGAGAAAAAAGACTGGGTTATTGATTCTGGAGCAACCCGTCACATCTGTGGTGACTTAAAGTCTTTCTCAGAGTACACCCAAGTGAAAGATGGAGAAGAACGAGTCTATATGGGTGACTCTAGGCCTGTACCCGTCCTGGGAAAAGGCACAGTTCTTCTCAACTTGACTTCTGGAAAAACCCTTTCACTGGGTAATGTACTGCATGTTCCTGACATTCGCTGCAATCTGATCTCTGTGTCACTTTTGGTTCAAGCTGGAATCAAAGTGAACATGGAATGCAACAAGGTAGTGCTTTCTAAGAATGAGACATTCATAGGGAAAGGGTATTGTAACCAGGGTTTATTTATTTTGAATGTACTCAAAACTATTATTAATGGAAATTCTGCTTCTTCTGCTTACATGGTTGACTCTTTTGATTTGTGGCATGGTAGACTAGGACATGTTTCTGCACCTTATATTAAGGAAATGAGAAAAACTGGTTTATTGCCTAACATCACTACGAATGATAAGTGCGAAGTATGTGCTGAAGTTAAAGCCATCAAAAAGGGTTGTTTACCTGTTGTTTCTAGAGATAATACTGATTTGCTTTCTTTAGTTCACACCGATTTTGCTGAATTTAGAAGCTTAATGTCTAGAGGAGGAAAATATTATTATATTACCTTTATAGATGATTACTCTAGATACACGAAGGTATATCTCCTTAGAAACAAGCATGAAGCAGGTGAGATGTTTCTGAAATATAATGCTGAAGTTGAGAATAAAATAGACAGGAAAATTAAAAGGCTTAGGTTAGATAGGGGAGGTGAATATGAGTCTAATCCCTTTGCTGACCATTGTGAACAACTTGGCATAATTCATGAGACTACCCCTCCATATTCACCTGAATCGAATGGGGTAGCTGAAAGAAAGAATAGAACCTTGAAAGAGATGATGAATGCTATGCTGGTTAATTCAGGTGCACCCCTGAACTTGTGGGGGGAAGCCATCCTATCTGCTTGTTTTGTTCAGAACAGAATACCTTATAAAGCAACTGGCAAGATACCCTATGAGTTATGGAAAGGCTATACGCCTAACCTAAAATATCTCAGAATGTGGGGGTGCCTCGCCAAAGTTCTGTTAGTAGGACCTAAAAAGACAAAATTAGGTTCTAGAACTGTTGATTGTGCGTTCATTGGTTATGCTAATAACAGTACTGCTTATAGATTTTTGGTGGTTAAGAGTGACTCTGACCAGGTTGCTGTCAATACTACTCTGGAAACCGAGAATGCTGATTTCTTCGAAACTATTTTTCCTTGGAAGACTAGTCTCGAAAGAACTGTTAACCATACCGAACGTATCTCTGAGACTCCTGAAAATTCAGAATTTGAATTGAGAAGGAGTAAAAGAGCGAAGATATCCACCAATTTTTGTGATGATTTTCACATGTTTCTTGTGGACGATGATCCGATAACCTATGATAATGCTATGCATTCTAGAGACGCACCTTTCTGGATAGAAGCAATCACCAGTGAGTTAACCTCAATTATGTCTAATCAACTTGGGAAGTTGTTGATTTACCTCCTGGTGCTAGAGCTATTGGTTGCAAATGGATCTTCAAGAAGAAACTAAGAGCAGATGGCTCTATTGAGAAATACAAGGCTAGGTTGGTTGCGAAGGGATTCTCCCAGAAGAAAGAGACTATTTTGACACTTTCGCCCCTGTGACACGAATCTCTTCTATTAGGATCTTAATTGCATTGGCAGCCGTTCATAAGTTAATTATCCATTAAATGGATGTGAAAACTGCTTTCTTAAATGGTGATTTAGAGGAGGAGATTTATATGTCACAGCCAGAAGGTACTATTGTACCGGGCAGTGAGAAGAAATTATGCAAACTAGTTGAATCTTTATATGGGTTAAAACAGGCACCTAAACAATGGCATGAGAAATTTGATTCTGTGATGGTGTCTAATGGATACCTGATCAATGATGTAGACAAATGCGTATACTATAAGTCTTTTAATAATTCTTATATTATGCTTTGTCTCTATGTGGATGACATGCTTATTTTGGGACCTAACCTTGATATTATAAATGAGACCAAAAGATTTTTAGCTTCAAATTTTGATATGAAAGATCTTGGTGAAGCTGATGTAATCTTAGGTATTAAAGTTGTAAAGACAAAAGATGGTCTTACATTGTGTCAAGAACACTATGTCGAGAAGTTTTTGAAAAGATTTGAATATTATGACTGTAAGAGGGTGTCGACGCCATATGATGCTAATATCCATCTTAAGAAAAACAAAGGACATAGTGTCTCTCAGAAAGAATATGCTCAAATTATTGGTAGCTTATGCTGTTGGCAGACTGAGCAGATATACTCAGAGTCCTAGTAAGGAACACTGGGTTGCCATTGAGAGATTAGCCAAGTACTTAAAAGGTACCATTAATCATGGGATATGTTTCAAAGGGTCCCCACCTGTGCTAGAGGGTTATTGTGATGCTAACTGGATCTCAGATTTAGATGAGATCAAATCCACTAGTGGTTATGTGTTTACCCTCGGTGGGGGTGCAGTGTCTTGGAAATCTACCAAGCAAACATGTATAGCTCGTTCAACCATGGAGTCCGAGCTAATCGCCTTAGAGAAGGCATGTTCTGAGGTTGAGTGGCTTAGAAACCTCTTAGCGGATCTTCCTATTAGTGTAAATGCTCCTCCTCCTGTGCCTATGCATTGTGATTGTCAAGCTGCTATTGCAAAGACAAAGGGCAATATTTACAATGGGAAAAGTAGACATATACGTCTAAGACATACAATGGTAAAACAGCTGTTAAAATCCGGAGTTATATCCTTGGATTATGTGAGGTTAGAGTTGAATTTGGCCGATCCTCTGACCAAACCACTTAATAGGAGGCAAGTGGAAGATACGTCGAGGGGAATGGGACTTATGCCTAAAACAGAAGACAAGAGTGATGGTAACCCCACCTATTTGATTGGTGATCCTATGACTTAGGTTCATAGGGGTAAGAACAAGTCACTGGTTGTTTTTGTGTACTATCGACTATTGTATTTGAGATGTCCCATTCTTATGACGAGATAGTACTGTATTTATGAATACAACTACTGCAGTGAGAAGGTTGAGCTTTGCTCTTAATAGAATCCATATCCCAAATCTTCAGGTGGTGTATATAAACTGCAGTACACACTTGATGGAAATCTACCTATACGAGTGAGGAACTGGGTCGGTTCCTATGAGAGCTTTTGGCAGGCTTTCTAGAGCACTCATGAAAAACCAGGAATCAGTGCAGGGCCAAAAAGCGCAAAACCGCAGAACAGTGAAGTACTAAGAATTACAATGTGGATGCAAGTCCTCTGTTCACTTTTAAGGTTGTTGGTTCATAGAAACTTGTTTCACCAACCTCCTGTGAACAAGTCTTGCTATCATAATGGCTGGTTCATAGCTGAAAGGCACCAGTACTTAGGCATTGTGTTCGTGCTACGGCTAGCAGATGAGACAACCACATATTTCAAAATATGTGGGGGAGGTGTAGTCGGTATAGACATAGCATGTGTGGTGTATTTTTAAATAGTGGGGGATTGTTGGAACTCTTGTTTTTTAGTTCCACTTTGTATGTATTTCAAATACACCATAGACAAAAGGAAAGAGACTTTTGTTTAGTCCCACATCGCTTAAAACCCACACTTGTGAGTGGGTATATATATGTTTACTCCTTCTACATGGTTGTGATGAGTGGTAGTAAGAGGGGTGCTCGCGCGCCCGGGGGGGCATTAGGCTAGAATGCACCCGGTTTGGAGGGAAGCTCCAGAAAACCTTAATGCGCATGTGCGGGCATGTCGCACGCGCAGGGGGGGTGCAAATCCGGGCCGTTTAGCCTCGCGCGTAGGCGGGACACGACCCTACTTTTTGCATTTTCTCTTGGTAGTGAGCCCGAAATTTATGCGTAACCGCTACTACTCATTCAACACGTCTCATACACGTTCCTGATTCTCCTCCTGAGATTTGGTTCACGATCTAACAATATTAGAGTTTTGCAACTCTATTTATTGATTTGTTCTTCATAGAAAGAACACACCGCTGAGATCCAAAACCACCATATAGAGAGAGATCAGAAACGTTGCCGTTCGTCTTCTTCCCTGTTCGATTGTAGGTTGCAGATAGGTACTGCTATCTGTAACTCGTTGTATCCTGGAGGAAAGTCGCCGTGCGAGCCTTACAGTTACGATAAGGGGCGAATCTTTTCTTGAGGACAGTGATTCACACGCCTCAACGATTCTGAGTTCTGATCCACGAAGCTTCTACATCAACAATAGGGAGGACTACGTTTTCATGCACGATTTCTTCCTTCAGTTCTTCCTTCAGTTCGGCATGCATTTTTCTTAAGCATGTGGTCGAGGACATCATGTGCCAAGAGGATTAAGATCCTGTATGGTTCCACAATGTAATCAAATGAATTTTTTTTATTTGATTATATTGCGAATAGATTACGTTACAGTGTATCAAACGAGGCCTAAATGGTGGCCTAAGAGGCCGCGATATATGAACTGGTGAAAAGAAAAAACAACCTAATTGACTAATAAAGATTAACAAAAACTTTTAAGCAGCAACACTGAGGCTTGGTTTGGTACTGAAGGTGCTTTTCAAATGTCCATAGCAGAAACAGTTTAGTTTTGGCAGCAGGGAGGAGGTTTGTTGTCACAGTTGTCCCAAATTTCAAAGAAGCATAAAATAAGAAGTTATTGCTTCTCAAATATGGTTCCTCGAAAGAGTGAACGATATATGTATCAAGAAGAAAAGAAAAGGCTGAGGAATGGAAATTTTGAAGCAGTGGCAGATAGAAAGAAATGGTGCGATTCTTCGTCTAGAATACGTCATTGCATTGTTAGAAGGGCAACAGTATGTTATTGTAACTACAATAGCTAAAAGGGATATGGATGACTATTCTGGAGGACAGAAAAAAGGAAGATGAAGATGACTTTTCTGGATTTGCTAATAAGGAAGGTGATGGAAGCACCTTTAGAGGAGTTGGGGGGAGGGATGATGGTAGTTTAGGTGGAGGAAGAAGCTTTAGAGGAGAGTTTTACTAAAGAATATGGGCAAATTATCCTAACTATGACCTCGGACGCTTTTGGCATATTTCAATTTTGCATCCAAATTTTATAAATTATTTTTTGAAACACATTTTATCAATTTTGAACCACATCAAAACCATTTCAAAAGTATATCTTGTAGTACAAAAATACAATTAAATACTTATAGTGCAATATACTCTTTTGAATTGTTCAGATGTGTTTAAATTGACGAAATATGCTTAAAAAAATAATTTATAAAGTTGACGTGTCAAAATCAAATAGCTTAAAGTTACAGAAACTCTTTCCAGACCGGAGGGAAGGACCGCGGTTTAAACCGGGACCACGTGTCCCCTCCTATTGGCTGAAGCCCAGCCCCTGCTAACGTGGGCCCCTAATTCCGACCAATGAGGAAGGGACACGTGGCACCACAGTTTAAACCGCAGTCTCCTCCCTCGGTCTGTGTAGACTCGTGCAGCCTTTTTACAAAGGAGAGGGGGAAGGGAAATACTTAGAAAATCAGCATAAGAGATGACTGATGTCCAGGGACAGTGCTTAAAGAAGACTAGGCCATGGTCTCTCCCAATTTTTTTATTTATTTTCTTAATAAATATTTCAGTTTTAGATATTAATCTCTTTTAAAATAAAATTTGACATATCCAAAAATATAATTTATATTTCTAAAAATAAATAACTCAAAAAAATTGAGACCGACCATATCGATTTCACAATATGGTTTGGGTTAGGTAAGGCTTTTTTTGGGCCAAGCTAAGGGTCATGGCCAGCTCTTGCCTATTATCATCCCTGGAGAACTGCAATGAGATCACAAAATTTTCAACTTCTTCAAAGAAAAAAAAATATATTTATGTACACCGAATTAAGAATTGTTTGTAATCTATAATATAAAGCACAGTGGGTTTTTGGTGCAACCAATGTGCTTGAAAGGACTAAATTATCCCTCTCTATAAGAGAGGAGGAGGTCCCATGTTGGGTGCGGAGCAACCGGTTGTTCCAACGGCACCCCTGCCTCCAGCTCCTCTTGCACCGCCCCTCCCTCCGCCGCCTCTGTTCCATCCTCGCCCACGCCGTCGTCGCCGGCCTCTTCCGCAACCCCTTCGTCACAAGCAGCCTCCTCCACCGCGCCGCCGACGTCGACCCTTCCTTCGCCGCCTCCCTCTTCTCCGCCATGACCAACCCCAAACCGTTTTCCTTCAACACCGCCATCGTCATCTCCGTCGACCCACTCTCCATCTACTCCCAAATGTTCCGCCGCCGCGTCCCTCCCGACTCCCACACCTTCTCTTCCTTGCTCAACACCACCACCGCCGCCGCCACCACCAGGTCGCTCCACGCACACACCCTCCTCCTCCGATTCCGGCCCGACCCCTTCGTGTAGACCGTCCTGCTCACCGCCTACTCCCGACGCGGCTCCGCCGACTACGCCCTGCGGGAGTTCGACGGAATGCCGCACAGGAACGTCGTCTCCTGGACCGCCGCCGTCTCAGGCCTCGTCGCTTTCGGACGTACCGCGACGGCCCTGCGCGTCTTCGCCTCCATGAGGACCCATGCCGCCCCGAACGACGCCACCGTGGTCTTTGCCGTGTTCGCCTCTGTCGGGCTCGGGTCCCTGGCGCTGGCCCGGTGCCTGCACGCCTACGTCGAGAAGGTCGGGTTCGGAGGCCGCGTCTCTGTCCGGAACGGAACTTCCTGGCGCTGGCCCGGTGCCTGCACGCCTACGTCGAGAAGGCTGGGTTCGTGTCTGTGCCATTATGGCACGGGTTATCCACTAGTATGATATATAGCACATGAAATTGGACGGACCAACTTACTGCCAGAATACTACTATGAAATAACTAAAAATAGAACATAAGCCTCTAATTTTACAAGTGAAATTCTTATAAATTTACACTTATCACTAACAATTTAAGGCTTTTTTTGGAAAAACAAATAACTTAAAAAAAATATAAGACCAGATGAGTATTATGTTTAATATATTATCAATCTTAATTCAAGATTTATTAATATTACTAGGGTAAAGACAAATTGTATATGAGGCCATCTCCATTGGGGGTTTCTATCTTCCCGATTTCTATGGAAGAAATCTATTTTAGAATTTTTTTTTCTCACAGTGGTGGTTTCTATCATCATTTCTATCCTAGGTGGCAATGATGTAGGATGAAAAATTTCTACGAGAATTTGTACATCTACAAACTCTCATAGAAATTCTCCCTCTCTCATGACAATTATTATTGGACCCCACACCATTAAATTGATCCTTTTATTTTGTGAAAATAGAGAACCATTGGAGAGTATTTTTTTTGTTTGTACAATTTCTACGTATAAACTCTTACCAGTAGGATAAAAACTCCTCAAAGTACAATGCCAAGTAGGATAGAAACTCAGTTTTAGTCTCCACCATTGGAGATGGCCTAAGGGCCTGTTTGGTTGCAGGCAAGTGAGCCGGATCTCCTCTTTTTTTTGGAACTGCATTGAACTCATCAGAGTTCATGCGTTTGGTTGGTTATGGTATGAAAGTAAAAGTAGGATGACAAGACCCCAAACAGAGTTCCTGTCCCCTATGTTTTCTACTTTTGACATCCAAATTTTTTTTCCAGATCTCGGCTTGGAACTCTCCGGAAGAAGCGCAGTATAACTTTTTGGATCTAGGTTGAAAGTGAAGGGGAGCGTTGGGCTCGCAAGGAGTGGTCGACCAGTTGGAGGGTTCGGCACGGTGGCAGAGCCGGAGCCTGATGGAGCGTCGACCTGATGGAGGACTCGGAACTGTGGCAAGCCAGAGCCGTATGCGCCACCCATGGCCGTCGATCGTGTGTGGTGGTCCTCACCCACCCAATTCTTTGCCCTCAACTGAGCAGAGAATTTTTTTTTGTTGGTTGGCTGTAGAGAGAGAGAGAGAGAGGGAGGAATGAGGCATTTAAGTTGGATTTTTAACACTAATGCAATTATTAATTTAGTGATTTTTTACAGTATAACTATAGCCCTTATTATTTTAGTGATTTTTTACAGTATAACTATAGCCCTTATTAATTTAGTGATTTTTTAAATTAATTATGATAATTAACTTTCAACAAATATTACAATTTTATTTGTTTAATTATGGTAATTAATTTAATTATGATAGTGCATATATATATTTTTTAATTATGGTAATTAATTTAGTTAAGGGTTACCATATTTTTAACCTCCCAATATCTACTTTCAAAAACCATCCAAACAACGGAACTACTTTTTCTCCACTTTCAACAACCATCCAAACACCGAACTCATTTTTCTTCCACTTGCAGGAGACAAAAAGTACTACATCCAAACACATTTTGGAAAGTGCCACTTTCACACTTTCAACTGCAACTCATCATGACGTAAGTGCAACTTTCACACTTTTAAAGAGTTACATCTATCCAAACAACACCTAAGTGATTAAGTGGACACCGAGATCTTATATTTATAATCATTGCATGAATGTTGTTGAAATAACTTAATAAAAAAATATAATACCAGCTGAGTATTATGTTTTCTCCTATCCTACCCAATAACAATAATAATGTAAAATTGACGATGCAATATGACTATTTAGAAAGAATGCTAAGGGCATAATGCATATCGCACCAAAGTTGTTAAATTCGATATGTGAGGTCACCTAGGAGGGTGAATATAAATGTGCCTTCGATCAATATCCAGAGATGGATTCAGAAATGTATACTAGGATAGACTAGAATAGGTTGGGATGGAATTAGGTGTGGGCTTGTACCTAGATCCGCCCCTATTGGATATCAATCTGGCTAGGACGAATTCATGATTTATAATTGAAGTGGGAAATTTTCTCCCATTTTTTTTTCTTATATGAGACTATTTATTTAAAAATATTCAACAATCAACCAATAAAAAATAATAAATTGAGTATTTTATTTGTTAATATGATAAATGTGTGTCAGATCTCGTTATTGTTTGTGGATTATTTGATGATCATGCTTGCAAAAGAGGTAGGAAATTGGAGTTCAATTGTAGAAAATTTTGGTTATAGACATTTTTTATAAAGGAAAGAAATAATACGTCCCTGTGATCCGATCCACTGATCTTTCGTCACCTAGCCAGCGCTCTTATGCCTCTCTCCAGTAACCACAAGGGTCACTCGAGTTCGACAGTTATAGGTCGGTATCAACTATCTATTTCAATATGTTTTGCAAATTAAACCCGTTATTTGGTATATGATTGAGTAAAGGACCAAAAATTGGATTTGGGTTAGATTTTTTGGGTTCAGCCTACTACTCATGGCAAGCCTTAGCCTATTATCATCCCTAGGAGAATTGCAATGAGAGAACAAATTTTCAACTTCTTGAAAGAAAATATACATGTTTACTTACAACCGAATTAAGAATTATTTGTAATATGTTAGCACTATTAACATCTATAATGATAACATACTAACACATAAAACGTGGTAAATTGGTAATATTACTAAGCCCTAGAAGAGGGAATTGGACTTATTGCCAGAGTACGACTATGGAATAACTAAAAAGAGAACATAAGCCTCTAATTTTACAATTGAAATTCTTATAAATTTATACTTATCACTAATAATTTAAGATTTTTTTTTTGGAGAAACAAATAACATAATAAAAAATATAAGCCCAGCTGAGTATTATGTTTAATATATTATCAATCTTAATTTAAGATTTAAGATTGATGGGGGTAAAAACAAACTGTATATAAGCGCACCAAAATTTTATATTTATAATCATTCCATGAAAGTTGTTGAAATAACTTAATAAAAAATATAATACCAGCAAGTATTAATAAAAGAATATAACAACAAATTGTTAAAAATATATGTGAGGGCACTTAGGACGGTGAATATAAATGCGTCTTCGATGCGATGTCATGATCCATGATTTAAAATTGAAGTGGAATACAATAAAATTTTAAATCTGACAAAACATAAGTATAATAATTATATATCCCAAGTATGCTAAATAAAATAAAATAAAATAAAATAAAACCACATAATAATAACTATCAAAATGTTCACATATGGCATAGCGATCGAAATTGGACTAGACTTGCACAATTGGTTTTTTTTAAAAAAAATTGACATGCTTAGTATGTTAGGCCATCTCCAATGGGGGTTTCTTTCTCTCCTATTTCTATGGTAGGAACCAACTTTAGAAGAAAAAAAAATATCTCCCAATATAGAAAAAATTGACCTGCATGGGCCATCACTAAAAACGTGTCACGACCCACACCCAGTTTAAGGGCACGAGAAGTGGTTACGTCCAGCCTACGCCGCAGTGTCGGCGGTAGAACGCTGTCCTAGATCACATACATCTAACAGTTATAAGGTACCTGTACAGTTTATACACTCCGAATGGAGGTGACATAAATAAGTACAACTCAATCACAACTAAGGAAGAAAGTACGATACGATAGAATAGAAGAACACAGAATCCACAGATGATAACTACAAGATAGAGAGAGCTGAAATCTAAGATAAACATCTCCACAAATCCAGAGTACAAACTCCCAATATATATACAAGTGTATCTAACATAACATGAAGATAAATAGAACTAGTCTAGCTAACTAGCCTAGTCTATAGGAGTAGTGTCATTAGCAAGTGCTGGGTCGTCTTGAGGGTCTAGCTCAAGTGTGTCGTCTAAGCCTGCTCCGTAATAGGTGGGACACAGCTCCTCAAAGTTATTTGTAATATTTCAACAGGTCCAGTCAGGACTGGAGCGAGCACAATACATCTCACGCAGTTCATATCATGACAGGAATAAAATACAGGCAATAGAGTAAGATACATGAAACGCTGAAGAATATACATGAGTAAGAGAAGGCTGTAATGAAATATCTACTATAAGTAAAGAGCTACAGTGAACTAGTGATTTAGAGTACAAGCTAGACATGTGAACGGCTTGATAATAAACATGAGAGGCCGTACATAGCTACACTACTTTGGAAATTGTCCACATGACTATTTATACTTTTTCGTTCCCCAATCAATACACAAGGATCCGCTCAAGTTATGTTATTGTACATGATTTCACATGGGGGCCCATAAATGGGTGCACATGGAAGTAAACATGGGGGGCTCCGTGAACATGAGAGTACATGAATCACGAGAGTGCACATGAATGGTGAAAGCACAAGAATACATGATGAAAGTGAAACGCACATGACATAATGTATCTGATGCTCCCGAGGGGGATAACATCGTATGAAAAGATCCATATAGTACTAATCTGTGTTTCCATCGTGTCCGCATCAAGTAAAATAATCTAGAGCAAGAAAATACTCCTAGCAAGTATGAAACGGTCAGAGAATGTATTCGCCTGATATCCTGAACGTCTGAGTAAAACACTGCCTGAGGAGTGGTGTTTGGCTCCTAATCAGAACAGTACAAGGCATAACATGTCCAACTAATAAGTAAGCTACTATGATGCAGTCTACATGATATTGGGTCAATTCTAGACCAAAGTCAACCCTGGTTAACTTCAGTCAACTAACTAGTCAATGCTAGGTCAACCTAGACCCAATGAAGTCTCACTAGGCCTAACCAGTTTACCCCAGCAAGTATACACCATACACAAGTCTATATGACTACTCATGTGCATATTTACCATATGCCAAGACCACACAAGGATACCATAGGCTATGCACATACAATACATATATTTATATACACACTATATCAATAGGAATTCTCTATTTTATCACATTAACACATTTAGCTATATATAATATATATATAGAGAGAGGGATAGAGGGAAAGTGTGTATGCGTGTGTCAACATAGACATGAGTGTGTGTATAGCTGTCATAATTTGTGTGTGTAGCTAGGATACATGAGAGTGTCATGTGACAGTTATCTACTAGGGTGTCTACATTGCATATTCATGTGTTTATCAGTTTCAGAAATTGTGGTGTTCGTGTTCATGTGTAATCTCAGGATCATGGCATGTAGGTAGTGTAAGGGTGTGTGTAATGTGTGTTATCAGATTAGACAGGTATACACATCTCAGATTTGATTGTGACCCAGGTTGTGTTTTAGGTGTGAGTGTTCTGTTCCCAGGTTTGTGTGGGTCAATGGGGCATAGGCATGTGGTTATCCCAATCAAATTTCCAGGCTTCAGGTTTCAGTCCCACCTGTGAGTGTTAATAGGGTGTCTCAGTTTCAGGTTCTCAAGTGTAAGTGTGTGGGTCATTAGTGCACATGGTTACATATCAGTGTGTCATGGAGGTGTACAACAAAGGGAAATCAATACTATTTATAAGTTACACTACCATGGCACAAGCTAACATGTAGAGCTATGTGTTAATAGGGTGTCTCAGTTTCAGGTTCTCAAGTGTAAGTGTGTGGGTCATTAGTGCACATGGTTACATATCAGTGTGTCATGGAGGTGTACAACAAAGGGAAATCAATACTATTTATAAGTTACACTACCATGGCACAAGCTAACATGTAGAGCTATGTATGACAGTGTATCAACATAGTGTTCTCAAGAATTTAGATTTGTGTGTGTGTTTAGGAAACAACCAGTGTGTGAGTGACTGAATAATGGTTTCAATCTCAGGAATTTCGAAGAACAGTGTAATATCCTAGGCTATCAGTTAGCTGGAATCTCAGCCCAATACAATACGAAACCCAAATTCTCATGCCATGAACAACCCTAACATGATATCTAATTCCCCAGAAATTAAATGACAGGAAAAATAAACATCAATGAATTCTCAGCTATGTGACAAGAATTGTTCTCAGGATTCTCAGGAAATTCAGATTTTAGCAAAACAGTGAAATGATTAATGGTTTAAAACTCAGGAACATCATTCCTGGCAATTCAACAACATGACAGTTAAATGAAATGAGCATTGTTCTCAGGAATTTCAGCAATGCCTAAGGTTCAGTCCACAACAGTGTATTTCAAGTATCAGTTAATGAGACCAATCCCAAGTGTAGATTCGAACACTCATTCATGCTAACACAAACCCTAACATGGTATCTAATTGTAACAGCAACTAAACCACATTACATTACATGATATTAACATTTAAATGTAAATCGAAAATGGGAAAAACAGTGAGTGTACTCATTGATACTCGACAGTATCAGAGAAATTGGGATTTCCCATTTCGACATTGAAATATCAGTTAATAAGTTATGTTAATGGTTGGTAGTTAGTGTCGAACATGTGTACGTGTCATACATGCAATATCGTGTCCAAAAACAGGACACGAACGTGTCCAAGAGCTCACAAACCCAACCCACTGAACTGGGTTCAGAATGCAGTGAACCCGTGTCTGTAAGTCGAATTTCTCCCTCGACACAAACCGATTGGACACAGAGCTTGGGGGACATACAATAGAGACTTCTATCCTATGTGGCATTGATGTAATAGAGAGTTTATATAGAAACCTCATAGAAATTCTTCATCTCTCATACCAATTAATATTTGGTCCAATACCATTAAAGTGATCATTTGATTTGTTGCCACATATGATAAAAATGAAGAACGATTGGAGAGTATTTTATGATTGTGTAATTTTTATGTATAAACTCTAATAACTAGGATAGGAATACGCTTAAAGTACCATGCCAAATAGGATAGAAATCTAATTTTAGAAATTCCCATTGGAGATGGCCTTAGCCCTCCTATATAACCGCCATTGGACGAGAGCATCATGCCCACATTGAATAGTGGCAGTGATACCATACTTAATCACAAATAGATCATATACTTATCCCTAAGGTATTCTTTGAGGAAGGGAGAAAATGGGAGGAAGCTCCGCCAGTCCGTCGAACACGAAGGTCGGACAGCTTTCCCGCTAGCTCCTTCCTCGGCGTCCCCCGTTCCTTTCCTCTCTAACCATCCCTATCTTACAGCACCGTCAATGCCGTGTCCGACACGATGCGGACACGGAGGCGTCACGGGCTGTTAATGGACTGTCCGTGCTTCGTAACCCCAAAACATTTCGGACACGGACACGTGCTTCTTCATCCTGATTTAAGATTTTCGGACACGGACACGTACTTCTGCCTCCTTTTGTAAACTTTTAAAAAAATGGGACATACACACATAAAAGCTCGAACGAATTGTATATATATATATATATATATATATATATATATATATATATATATATATATTTGCAGAATCTTGATTTTTCATATCAATTAATTATGTTGGTTTTATTTTGTTAGATTATAAGGTCCATGCTTACAACAGAGATGGCCTTTGTGCACTGGGGTTCATGGATGATCATTATCCTGTACGAAGTGCGTTTTCTCTACTTAACACGGTAATTTCTTCTTATGTCCTCAGTAAGGTGTTTGTTACTAATGCTATTTGGTTGAGAGTCGACAAAGGCTAGATGATAATTTTGTTCTGTATCTATCTTGCAATTTATGTTGTGTAAATGTTGTTGTAAATTTGTAATGTTGATATTTAACACGTTGCGTCTGCTTGTTCTCTGTTAACTTTAGTATCTTCTAGGTATTCTAGATACTTTGCATTTACTAATTAAATTCTGTCACGGACAGTGGTTGCACCAAGCTTTAAACATAAAACCTTGGAGCTAATGGTGAAAATTGTATCATGTAGTGTATTTTAACTGGTTAGGTGGCACGTTTTTCAAAGTCACTGAGTAGGAAGTACGGACACGACACTCATAAATCAATTAGGACACACCAAATACAGTGCCGTTTATGTATAGTTGTCCTCCTTGTGTTTGTATCATATCCGTTGAGAAACTGGATAATAACTTATGTTAAAAGAGTGCTTTCATGACCTATGTAAACATTTCATAATCTGGTTATTGTCATTGCTACTAGTATTCCTACTGATAGGGTATGGGCTACTAGCACCAAGACCCCCTCTCATTCCCAATTTTATTTGAGAAATCTTGAGTTGCCCCCCATTTATTTTACTTTAATTCAAGGTGCACCACATCTAATAACTATAATGCATGAAACCTCATTTTTAACAGAAATCGTCAATGACTAACAATCAACTCCTTTGACCTACATAAATAAAAAGAGAGATTTTGAATTGCAACCCATTTATTTTTACCATAATTCAAGGTGCACCTCACTTATTTGAGGGTATTTTGGTCACAATTCAAGATGCACCCCACTTAAATGGGGGATCAAAGGAGTTGGCTGTTAATCATTGACGGTTTCAGTTAAAAGTGGGAGGTTTCATGCGTTGTGGTAATTCGGTGGAGTGCGTCTTGAATTATGGTAAAACAAGTGGGAGACAACTCAAATTTTCTCTTATTTTGTCCAAGTTGGGATTCGAATACCCATCCACTCCTCCCCTCCCTTACTAGTGTTACCACTAGACGACCCCCTTGGGGTGATATTGGTTTCTTGTTAGTATATTGATCATCCGAGGATCTAAATAACATATCTGAAAGAAGATAGTTGTTATTAAATTTTACTGTAACAATCAGGTCAGGGAGAGAGAGGTCAGGTTTTTGGTATTGTTGTATTTTTCTACAAAATGAATTCTATTTTTAATGAAGCATAGTGTTGCTTGACTTAAACATGATCGTCAATTATCCGGGGGGCGTTTGGTATGCGGAATACTATATAGCCGGAAATTCTATATTCCCGGGAATCAAATTCCAAGGAATTAAATTTCCTGGAAAATTACATTCCCATCTTTGGTGACAAAATAAATATTCCCGGGAAAAAAATAAAAAATAATAATAACGAAAAAAAATGAACAAATATAAAAAATCCGGTAAAAACGACAAAAAATCGGTAAAAACGAAAAAAGAACTGGTAAAAAACGAAAAAAATCGGTAAAAACGACAAAATAAAAAAAATGACAAAAACGATGAAAAACGATGAAAAACGACAAAAAAATCAGTTAAAACGACAAAAATGACCAAAAAAAACGACAAAAAATGTACAAACGACAAAAAAAAAGGATAAAAACGACAAAAATAACCAAAACACGACAAAAACGACATAAAATCGGTAAAAACGACAAAAAAAATAAAATGCGGCAAAAACGACAAAAAACAACAAAAAATCGGTTAAAAACGATAAAAAATCGGTTAAAACGACAAAAAAATCGATTAAAAACATAAGAAATCGGTTAAAACGACAAAAAAAAATCAAAAAGCGACAAAAACGAAAAATAATCGATAAAAACGACAAAAAGGACAAAATCGGTTAAAACGACAAAAAATCGGTTAAAACGACAAAAATAACCAAAAAAACGACAAAAACGACAAAAAATGGTAAAAGCGACAAATGACAAAATACGACATAAAATCAGTAAAAATGACCAAAAAGCGACAAAAACGACAAAAAAAACGACTAAAAATCGGTAAAAACAACAAAGAAGCTAAAAAACGACAAAATCGCTTAAAACGACAAAAATCGACAAAAAGTGACAAAAGGACAAAAATTGGGTAAAAAACGACAAAAAATTGCTTAAAAGGACAAAAAATTGGTAAACACGACAAAAAATGACAAAAAAAAAACGATAAAAACGACAAAAAAACAAAAAATGTTCAAAATTAATCAAAATTGATCAAAAATGAAGAAAAAAATTTAGACATTTTTTTTTTTGCCTGGGCAAAAAATACCCGTCTATTCTCAAGGGATAGAATTCCCATGTTTTGTGGGTAAACTATTTACCCGGGTATTTATAATTCCCGGGAATAAATTTTTTATAAGCCAAACAAACGTGGTAATAGATTCCCATCTTAAATTTTTCCGGGAATAAAAAAAAATACCGCGTACCAAACGCCCCCAGTGTACGACATGATATTCTCTTTAAAACATGGGGGAATTTTTTCCCCATCTTCCAAAAAATACCCCTTCATGCAACAGTTTACTCAAAATTGTAGAACTGCATTAATAGTTGAGTTTGATTCTCCTTTTTCCTTCCACCTTCCTGTCTAGGATTGATTTAGGTCCGAATTATAATCTATAAGAAACCATAAAGGAAGATCACTAGATCAGTAACTCAAAAGGTTTCATATATTACATATAGGGTCATGTTCTAGATAACGGACACTATTACTGAACCATTGTTGGACTGAACCTCAGCTTGGCCTCCCTTGTGATTCAAGAGAAAGGTCAGGGAACATGTGGACGTGGTTCAGAACTTCAGATAGAGTTCATGGGTGACTTTGTTGAAGCTTACCCTTCATATTATGTCTGCAGTCAGATATTATAAAGCATCAAGTGGATTGGTTTGGATTGGTTTAGGCATAATCAAAATCCTAATGGAAATTGGGTCAGGAATCTAAATCGGAATTTGATCCACTTGATTTTTGTTCAAACCAGAATCAGTTATGAATGCAGAAAGAATTTGTTACAAAAATCACTTATTAACTTCAAACTCTTTCTATCTATGGTTTTAACAGTTTTATCCTTCTATGACTAATGGTTTTAACTTTTAGCAAGAGACTACACATTTGCTACCCTAAGAACTTAATCATTTCAAATAGACTCTAGGAGAAAGAACTAGGTTGCAAGCCTTGATTACACCAAAAGTTGCATATGTACTGAAGTAATAACCATTTGGGAGGAAAGGAGATTGACTATAGGGGTTTCATCATACCTTTGTTAATTTAGGGCACATAAAGAGAGTATTAGCTCTTCTTACCTTGGCCTTAGATCCTTTTTATTGTAATTCTGATTTCACAAGTTCGAAAATGAAAATCAAGTATAGTATGAATTTAGATCAGATCCTACAAAGTGACAGAGTATAGGAGCTTCAGTATACATTTGTGAATTTAGTGCACATAAAGAGGCAAGAGTATTTGCTCTTAACTTGATCTTAGTTTTTTTTTCTTCCTACTATTGTATATTTGAGTTACTTGTAAAAGGATTATAAAGTAAAATAGTGGTAATGCCAAAATTATGTTATAGTAAATTGTTTAACGTCATGATATGCATGTCAAACTAGCATGTATTTTGTTCTTCGGTTATAATCACTTTAAAACCTTGTTAAAGTTCTAGATGAATAATTTGGTAACAAAGTAAGCCCTAATTGCATGTTTTATATAACTCACTGTGAAGGGAATGGATTATGCATAGCCCTTTCTCTGCATATGACCCTCATCAAATTCTTTTGACTGCCGTTGATTGTTTGCATTGGGGATTTTTTAATGATTATAGCCATTCCTTCTTCATTCATTAATCTGAATATGCCTCAAAGTGATTCCGTGCCTTCCAATTTCTTGAGTAAGCATCCAGTACTACCATATAATTTATGTGCTCATTTGACATGGTGGTTGCTGCAAGAAACAGGACAATTGGATTTTCTTGCATTTGCATGTTATGGTTCCTTAAAATCTTAAGGGTATAATTTGAATTCATTGTTTTTATGTCTTGATGACGAAGTTTTATTATCATGTCCACGTTTTGTTGAAAATCAAATTGTAAGTTATAAATGCTTAGGCAATTAACTTGTTTTGAAGGTACTAGATGAGTATCAGAAGTCGTTTGGGGAATCATGGAGAGCAGTAGAGACAGATGTGACGGAACCATGGTCATATTTGAATGAGGCCCTAACCAAATATCAGGTTTTTTGTCATTTTTCTGTTACTTAATTAAATTGCCAACTATTTTATTCATCTTTAAATGTCTATCTTGAAAATTGATTTTGGGTTGAGCAGAGAGTTTATTCTTTTCTTTTCTAAACCAACACGTTTGATTTCCTATGAATAGGAGGTTGTGCTTTGGATGCTTTTTTCCTTTTCCTTTTCTACGAGTGGATACATCCTATACTGGCAACATATTTAACCGGACAGAAGTATTAAAACAAAACAACTGTTTTAACACTAATTATACATGTTCTGAAGAACTGTCTAAATATGACTCTGAAGTGCTTTTTTCTCCTCAAGACGAGCCAATTAAAGTTTGTTGTCTATGTTTTCCTTTACTCATTCATTCTTCGTCAGTCTCAAGTGAACTTGTTATTTATTTTGGAATTTCATGTTCTGATGATCTATTCCTTAATACTAACTTTTCAGTTAAATTTACCCATAGGACCCTGCAGAGGCGGATAAGTTGCTGAAGATTCAGAGGGATTTGGATGAAACTAAAATTATTCTTGTAAGGCTTAACTATAAACAAAATATCCATATGACTTTGGAGTTTCTGGTTCATGGTATACATGGATACGCTCACCTTATTAACTGTGTCGGCTGCTGCTGAAGAAATTGGCAGAAATGCTTAGTAGTTAAAAAAAGAAGAAGACATTTTGAGTAAAGTATATGCTAGAATCTACTCAATATCTTTCTTTTTAAAACAATGAAAGATGGAGCAAAGAAAACAATGTAACAAATACTTTTCATGGCTGAATGAGGCGTTTGCAGGATAGATAACTAGCAATGTCATCGTTTAGGCATACGACGCATCAGAGTGATCGATTTTGATTCAAAGAAAAGCAATCCTCTTGATATATAAAATAAAGAACAAGATTTTGACCTGGTTTGATCTATAAGATGTTTTGTTCCCCTTCGTTGTCTCCTGAAAAATTGCATTGCTAGCTATACTTAGGGCCCGTTTGGTTTGCAGGATTGGACAACGTAATGTAATTGGCATTACGTTGTCAATCTAACTCGGATGTTTGGTTGGACAAAAAAAATTAGATGTAATGTAATCGCGATTACAAGTTTGATTACATTACATCAGTTTCTTCTAAACTCAATTACATCATAAAACCTATGTAATCGCAATTACATTACAACTTAAGCGGAAGGTTGGTATGCTATAATTTGGTCTTTTTGTTCGTTTTTGGTCATTTTTTGTTGTTTTTGTTTGTTTTTTGTTCGTTTTTGGTCGTTTTTGTTCATTTTTTGTAATTTTTGTTCGTTTTTGGTCATTTTTTGTTGTTTTATTGTTTTTTTTTCGTTTTTGTTCGTTTTTTGGTCGTTTTTGTCGTTTTTGTCGTTTTTGTTCGTTTTTGTTATTTTAGTTCGTTTTTTGTTGTTTTTGTTTGCTTTTTGTTCGTTTTTGTCCTTTTTTGTTGTTTTTGTCCTTTTTTGTCGTTTTTGTTCGGTTTTTGTCATTTTTGTTCGTTTTTGTTTGTTTTGTTTGTTTTTTTGTCGTTTTTGTCCTTTTTTGTTGTTTTTGTCCATTTTTTGTCCTTTTTGTCGTTTTTTGTCATTTTTGTCATTTTTGCTCGTTTTTGTTCGTTTTTTGTCATTTTTGTTCGTTTTTCGTTGTTTTTGTATGCTTTTTTGTCGTTTTTGTCATTTTTGTTGTTTTTTGTCATTTTTTGTTTGTTTTTTGTCTTTTTTGTCGTTTTTGTTCGTTTTTTGTAATTTTTGTTCGTTTTTTGTCATTTTTGTTCGATTTTTTGTCGTTTTTGTCCTTTTTTGTTCGGTTTTTGTCATTTTTGTTCGTTTTTTTGTCGTTTTTGTTCGTTTTTTGTCATTTTTTTAGTTTTTGGTTGTTTTTGTTTTTTTTTTGTTTTTGTCCTTTTTTGTCGTTTTTGTTCGTTTTTTGTCATTTTTTTAGTTTTTGGTTGTTTTTGTTTTTTTTTTCGTTTTTTTCCTTTTTTGTTGTTTTTGTCCGTTTTTTTGTCGTTTTTGTTCGTTTTTTTGTCATTTTGTTCTTTTTTGTTGTTTTTGTTTGTTTTTTTTCGTTTTTGTCTTTTTTTGTTGTTTTTGGTTTTTTTGTTCGTTTTTGGTCGTTTTTGTTCGTTTTTTGTAATTTTTGTTTGTTTTTTATCATTTTTGTTCGGTTTTCTATCGTTTTTGTCCTTTTTTGTCCATTTTTTGTCGTTTTTGTTCTTTTTTTGTCATTTTTGTTCGTTTTTGGTTGTTTTGTTTGTTTTTGTCCTTTTTTGTTGTTTTTGTCCCTTTTTGTCGTTTTTGTTCTTTTTTTGTCTTTTTGTTCGTTTTTGGTTATTTTTGTTTGTTTTTTTGTCGTTTTTTGTTCTTTTTGCCCTTTTTTGTCGTTTTGTTCATTTTTTGCCTTTTTTATCGGTTTTGTTCAATTTTTTACGTTTTTTATCGTTTTTTGTCGATTTTGCACATTTTTTGTCATTTCTGCATGTTATTTATCGATTTTTGTCGACCTTGTACGTTTTTGTTCGTTTTTTAATCTTTTTGTCGTTTTTTGCTCTTGTTTTTGGTCTTTTTTCGTATTTTCATTTTTTGTCATTTCTGTTCCTTTTTATCGTTTTATATTTTTTTTGCTCTTTTTTATCATTTTTTGTCATTTTTTTTTTGTCGTTTTTGTTCATTTTTTGCCCTTTTTTTGTTTTTGGTCTTTTTCGTCTTTTTTTTCTTTCATTTATTGTTGTTTTTTGTCAATTTTTTTTGTTTTTAGTCAATTTTTTTATCATTATTGGTCACTTTTTATGGTTTTCACATTTTTGATCTTTTTTTGTCGTTTTTCTTTTTTATCGCTTTTTCATTTTTGGTTTTTTTTCCTTCTGTTTTGTTCGTTTGTCATTTTTTGTATTTTGTATTTTTTGTCGTTTTTTTCGTTTTTGGTCTTTTTAGCAGAAAACAAACCATTTTTCCCTTATTTATTTATTATTTATTATTTATTTTTAGTTTTTTTTTCTTTTTAAATTTTTTAAAAAAATTTAGTGATCCAATTTTTAAATTTTAGGTTGTATTTAAAAAAAATATTAAATTAGAAACTTAATTACATTACATGGTAAACCAAACATATGAATGCAATTGGCATTACATTACATGGTTTGATTACATACTTCAACCAAACATAGTAATGTAATTGTAATTCCATTACATTACAAACCCAATTACATTACAAATCCAATTCCATTACGATTACGATTACATTATAATGAACCAAACGCAACCTTAGTGTGATACTTGGGTACTGTGATAATTTCAAGTACAGGCTTCAATTTTCTGGTAAGCATGCTATCAGAAAAGTACCAAGTCGCTAAGATTTTCCTCAGTTGAGAAGTTTGCATGAGTTTTTGTGTAAGAATATGCTGGTAGTAGTTACTCGTTGCGAGGGGGAGCTGATTGTTTCGTGATGACTGATGCAGCACAAGACCATCGAAAGCGTCCTGGAACGTGGGGAGAACTTGAATACCCTCGTCGAGAAGAGTAATGATCTTAGTGGTGCTTCCCAAGTAAGTTGGACATAACACAGATGTGATTTCTGATGTTTTTGCCACGCTTTTTTTCCCGAGTGTGTAAATGATAATGTTTCTGAGGAATTGAAGATACTGAACAAATCTTATGGTTTTCTTTACTGGCAGATATTCTACAGGCAGGCCAGGAGAACAAACCAGTGCTTTACTATACTTTAAACTGCACTTTGGTTGCTTAGCTTCTGAGCTTGTAAGTAACAAGTACAAGTAATGGTTCATTATCTACTGGATGATCATTTCGTGTTGTATTTTTGAACTATTGTAACAAATAGGAGAACCTCCATACTGAAGGGTTGGGGGTTACATACTCATTGACAATTGGACGTGTGTTAGCTGAATTAATGACTTCATATATTTTTCTTTGCTGTGTTAATGATTACTGCAATTTCCTCTGTTATGGTTGATATTTGAATTGATGATGTAATTATACTATTTTCATCACTGGATCTGTGATCTCGATACCAGTGTATCCTAAATATTACTGGTGTTGGCAAAAGTTTATAAAAAAAACTAAAATTAAAACATAAGTGAAGGGCTAAGGTTCACAATATTGGCATCAGCATCGATTCCGGTGCTTCCTATCACTATTGGTATCAATGATTTTGACCGTTTTGGTGTTTTGAGTTGGAGTATTACTATTGTTTTTTTTTTGAAAGCCAAAAATAGTAAAAATATATTTTAAAAAGCTAGAAAAATATTTGGTACATTTAGACATAATTTTCTTATATATTTTATGTTATTTATCATTTTTTTAAATTAAATAAATATTATACTTGCAATAGATATTATTGTTTATTTATTAGCACTTAGGCATAATATAACAACAATTAATAGTTTTAATCAAATAATATTAATACTGATGAATCTTGTGAACTTATACATATACAATTTCGGCAAATGATAATAGTTACAATTTATCGATCTGTAATATTGTCAATTTTTGGCTTGACTGGATCATTGTATTGACACTAACTTTCCATTATTCTATCTTTTCCATTCAGTTTTTATTTTATTTTCTATGGATCCGAATATGTAAATATTCAACTAATTTTTAAGCTGACTGGATCCTAATCCAAATCCACCACTTTCCATTATTAGATAACTAGCTATCTTTTGCTTTTTATTTTATTTTAATTTTTTATAGGAGCTAGCCTATATCTAGTCCATCTTAACCCACTGTACCCCACCCACCAAAGTATACATTTCTGAATCCGTCCATGATATACAGTAATATTAATATAATAATAAAACTAGAATGATTAAGTTAGTTATTTTTTTAGTCTTCTTAAGTAGTTCTCATAGAAATTAGAAGCTATTTTCAGTCTTTCTAATAATAATTTATGAGATACGTGCGCGTGCGAAAATATACTAGTTTGCATAAACCCCAAAAGAACTCAGTAATATGCTGCTTTAAAAAAAAAAAACTCAGTAATATGCATCTCCTTAGGTTGTGGCCTAGTGGTAACAATGGAGGTCCCGGCACCGAAGGCACAAGGCACAGGTTCGAATTTCCCGTTGACATTTGCGAAGATGTGAAAATGACATCTTAAAAAAAAACCCTCAGTAATATGCATAAACGCCACAAATTTCAGTAAAATTTTCACTCAGATCCCCACCTCTAACCTCCTCCTTCCTTCTCCCCCTGCCATGGCCACCAAGCGAGTCCTCCACCACCACCACCTCCTTCTCCAAAACTCTAACCCTAGCTTCCTCCTCACCCCCATCCGCACCCACTCCTTGTGGTCCATGTCCAAGGACCCCTCCCTCGAGTCCGCGCTCTCCCGCAACCGCAGCTGGACCGTCAACAACCAGATCAAGAACCTCCTCCTCCGCTCCCCCGATCGGACCTCCACCGTCCGCTCCCTCCAGTCCCGCTTCAAAACCCTAGGCCTCCGCGGCAGCGCCCTCAATTGGCTCCACAAGTACCCCTGCTGCTTCCAAACCCTAACTAACAGCAGCGGCAACGGCGAGCCCCTCTTCCGCTTCTCTCCCCGCATGGAAGCCCTCGTCGACGAGGATCTCTCTGCCGCCGACCTCGCCGAGCCCCTCATGGCTGCCCGCCTCGCCAGGCTCCTCATGATGTCGCGGGGCCACAGGCTGAACGTGGTGAAGTTCAACGAACTGAGGAAGAGCTTCGGCATGCCGGACGATTACATCCTCCGTTTCGTCCCGAAACATCCCGACACGTTCCGGGTCCTGAGCGGCACCGGCCGCCGCAGCTCGATGGAGATCGAGCTTGTCAAGTGGGACCCGGATCTCGCGGTCTCCGCCGTCGAGTGTTATTACCGGGGCACAATTTTTCGATGGAAAACTTGAGAATATGAAACGATTGTAAAAACAATGTTTCAAATCAACACTTCAAGGAAGGTGATTCTGAATTACGAGAATCTAAAAAGATTTCGTAATCAACAGCAATCAGATCGTAGTACTTCTAAAAAGAAGATACAATCAGAATTACTGGCAGCAACGAAGAAAGTGACCGACGAGAGATGGAAGAACTCCTGCTGGAGTGAATAATCACCGTTGCTCAAAGCTTTATTCGCCCTACACGAACAGCTTCCAGGAACCAGCAAGTTCGTCGGAGAACTTGGAACACTCCTGCTCTTCTGACTCCTCGGATGGACACGAACTCCCGTGCAAAAGCAACGCTGGTGCGACGCCTTTCCTCTCTCTCGAAGGCTGCTGGAATTCGCAAGCAAATTCCGATCAGAACTGTGTTAAAGAACACGTCTGAATTCTCTGTTTACTTGTGTTAAAAAACACTTCGTAAACTTTCTGTGGTGGCTTCTCTTAATTGTATATATTCAGCCTTGAAAGAGAGGATGCCTTATATAGGCCCTGCAGCAACTGTTCGGTTGCCACAAAGTTAGGGACGTGGTAAAAACCACCCCGAATATGTAGCAACCGTCCAGAACATGCAAACGCACGTTCTGCTGCCAACTGCGCGCACCCTGCGCTCCTTGCACTCCGCGCACTGAGCCACTTGCGCCAACCTGCGCCAACTGCGCGCACTGCGCCACTGCGCAACCTGTGCCACTGCGCGCACTGCGTCAACAAAACGCCATATTACGCCTCATGAGCCCGAGTCCGAGTCCGAGTCGCTAAGCCCCTACGGGGCTTAGCTCCCATGGAAATGAATTTCCCAAGAGCAAAAAGCATGAATGCTTTTATTGTTGATTTAGCCTTTTTTCCATTAGAAAAATAACCTCACATGGCACACCCATGTGCACCTCCACACCACGTGCATCTCTAAACTAGCAAAGCTAATATATAGAGATACAACTCCTTTGGTCTAGCCGATGTGGGACTAAAATTCTCTTTGAAAAAGATCAAACTCCAACAATCCTCCACATATCTCTATATATATGGGTATAAGTGTTCCCCACAGTAACTGTCCATCATACATTTGGAGAGATGTCGCTTACGACTTGAATCTTCCCACATGGGTCAAACAACAGACTATAATACAAGAATGGACTAAGCCTTGAATTCTGCATCATAGCTGAAATTCTTCCACTCGCACATTGTAGTTACATGTGCTTCTGGCTACACATTAAAGGCCCTGTGCCAGCCTGGTTTCAGTGTATAATTTTGGACGTCTACAAGTTTACCCTCAAGTGACGGCCTGATATCTCTTTGTCCATACACTATAGGTGAGTTCATTATAAAGATACATGGCATGAAGCGCTTTGCGCTTCCCTTGCGGTGCTACGCCGCTATGACATGGCTTAAAGCCGAGGCCTTACCCCGTACCGGGAACCTCATCGTAGTGTCATACTACTGTAGCATGAGGCAACCGCCTCTTTGTAGTGCCAAACTACCCAGCATGAAGCCTTAGGCTCCCTTGCGGTGTTACGTCGCAACGACATGGCTTGCAAGGCCGAGGCTTTATCCCTAACCGGGTACCTCATCGTGGTGTCTTGCCACTGTAATATGAGGAACTCCTCCTCTTTGTAGTGCTGACTACACCCCTCTTTATTTTAACATACAGCATTAGGCTAACTGCCTATTTGCGGTGCTATGCCGCTGTGACTTGGCCTGCAAAGCCGAGGCTTTATCCTATTCCTGGGCAGCACCCCATATATAGGAATCTCATTGTGGAGTCACCCCACTGTAGCATGGAGTTTCACTCCTTGTAGTGCTGCTCTACCGTGCTTCCTGTAAAGCACACCAGGCATTCACTCTGCCTGAGAACTCATTAAGGCAATTAAGCTAACCTTCCCACAGGAACCGTTTTCCGCAGAAAATAACAGTAGACAACAGTGGTTATAGGTCCGTAACCTTTCCATGCCCAATAGAATATGTACCCACCGTTCCTGATATTCTTCCGATTAATGGTCCTCCCTTGAACCAAAAGCTAGATGCCAAGTAGATAAATCTTTGAACTATTAGCATAAAACTTTATGGTAGGAATACAATAATACAATATCAGAATGCCTTCAAGCCCATTTTACAAGCTGTGTCATCGACCAGCCTGAAACAAAGAGATAAAGTTAGTTTTGTAATTTTTTTAACAATTTAGACGGTTAGTGTTTGAACTATTTTCAAGTCTCATTAAGGAAGTAGAGATGTTTGTACATATACTTTGCATGGGTTTTTCTAAGGTGCTCAAGTAACTATTGAAGGAATACGTAGGGAGACAAAATTTTAAAATTATGACGTCAATATAAAAAAAATTTCCTACCATTTGTGGGTTACATAAAATATTTTGTATATCTCTTCCATGTAATAAAATATTTTGTATAATCTAAATATGATTCGATTATGTAAATATATAAATAATATAATCTTACCTTATTTGTTCATTATTTGTTCGGTGTGTCCATAAATGGGCACAAGTAGGACCTATAAAAACAAAATAATAGCAAACCCCAAAATTCTCATCTCCAACCAATTCCTAAGCATACTATTAGTCCAATTTTATAGTCCCAACCATGGACTTTCCGACGATTCTCGTCTTCGGCACTTAACATCACTTGCGGCATTATCTTATTCTTCATGATCCTATATGGGTGGTGTAGAAAAGCCACTCCAACCCAAAATCCAAATCCTTTGCCATAGGTGGAGCCGCAGAGGGAGAGATGCTTCATGCAAGAAATAAAATCTTTTTGTTAGAATTTTTTTTTTTGTCCTTTTTTAATTCTATGTTTTATTATGTACTTCTTCTTCTCCTTTTTTTTTTTTTTTTTTTTTTTTTTCTGTTTATCTGAAGTCTGTAGGTGGCTAAAAACTTTTGACCAATTTTGGCTTATTTTCGGTCAGTTCTTTTCAGGTACTTGTTTATGGATCTCAAGTTTTATTTAGTTACTTAAATAAATAATAATAAAGTGAATTTTCTTCCTTGTTGGCAAAATATCATCATATATATCTTTTACTATATAATAAGACTTCAAAACGGCTCAAAAGTGAGCTGTCTAAACCTTATGTATATTATGATCCATTTTATTTTTAAAAAATAAATTATGTAATAAATTGTTAAAAAAGTTTAAATTTGTTATATATATTCAACATGGAGAATCGAACTCAACAAACAAGAAAAAAATTTCACCTTAACCACATAAGTTACAAGAGATATTTGACTATAATTGGATAATATTTTTATTTTCTTTTGCTTGCGAAAATAAAAAGAAAGGAAAATAAATTAACTTTTTTTTTTGGGAAGATTTATGAAATGCCCAAAAACTAAAAAAGTTTTATGTAAAATCCACCGCTAAAAAAACTTTCATCGCGTGCCCAGAATTAGAAAAACTTATCCAAAGCGGGTTCCAAATGACCCTTTTGCCATTCCTTTTAATTTATTGAAAACACCCACGAAACTGCTCTTAAAAAAAAGTTTCGATACTTCATCTTCTTCCTTACGCTGCTCACTTTCGAATCTAGGTTTTCTCCTCAAAAATCTTCAAAAACTCGTCGAAAAATTTCGGAAAGACTGGGACAAACGACAAAAATGCTAAAACGGAGGTCCAAACATCATTTTTTTGCGAATCTAAAATTTTGGAAGGCCGTCTAACTGTTAAGCTGTTACTTTCAGTCTCCTCGACGATACGCTCATTTTGCGACAAACGGAACCTCGTTTCGACCTCCCAGTCAAAAGTTATGGCCCTCCAAAGTTTCAGTTGACCATAAAATGCAGGAGAATGGCCATTCTCCGTGTTAGAACACGAAAAATGTTAATTTCACATGAGGGTGGTCATTCTCCGTATTAGTAACACGGAGAATGGCATTCTCCGTCTTAATTTACACGGAGAATGACCATTCTCCGTGTTAGTAACACGGAGAATGACATTCTCCGTCTTAATTAAGACGGAGAATGTCATTCTCCGTCCTGAAAGTTACACGGAGAATGGCCATTCTCCGTCATAATTTAGACGGAGAATGGTCATTCTCCGTCTTAGTTTACACGGAGAATGGTCATTCCAGTGTTAAAACGCAAGAGAATGACCATTCTCCGTGTTGGAAACACGGAGAATGCCATTCTCCGTGTTAAATAAAACGGAGAATGACATTCTCCGTCTTAATGTAGCACGGAGAATGGCCATTCTCCGTGTTAAATAAAACGGAGAATGACATTCTCCGTCTTAATTTAAACGGAGAATGGCCATTCTCCGTGCTACATTAAGACGGAGAATGTCATTATCCGTTCATTCTCCGTGTTAAATAAAACGGAGAATGACATTCTCCGTCTTAATTTAAACGGAGAATGGCCATTCTCCGTGCTACATTAAGACGGAGAATGTCATTCTCCGTTTTATTTAACACGGAGAATGACATTCTCCGTTTTATTTAACACGGAGAATGGTCATTCCAGTGTTAAAACGCAGGAGAATGACCATTCTCCGTGTTAAATAAAACAGAGAATGGTCATTCTCCGTGTAATTTAGCACGGAGAATGGTCATTCCAGTGTTAAAACGCAGGAGAATGACCATTCTCCGTGTTAGAAACACGGAGAACGGCATTCTCCGTTTTAAATAAAACGGAGAATGGCATTCTCCGTGTAATTTAGTTTTTTTTCATGAACAAAGAGTTTTGTTCTTCTTTCAAAACGATGATAATTCTGATGGAAAAGAAGAAGAAAGATATTCTCTCCACAATTGACCTAATTGTCGGAAAACTTCAAATGTCTCCACGATGAAGATGAAGAAGATGACGAGCGATGATCTGAGTTCGACTGAAGAAAAGCACACCGAACTACGAACGATCTTTGCGATCTCTGCTGAAGATGAGAGCAATGGAATTCAGATTTCCAGTGAAGAAGAAGAAGACGAAAATCACAATCCAGATCTGAGTTTTTTGAATTCAAATACATATAGATGACCAATTCGCGCGGAGGGGTAGTTTCGGTATTATAAAAATAGCAGTTTCTAGCGGGTGGCATCTAAAAGGGAATCTTGGAATATTTAACGTGAAAATACTTAATTCTGGATATTTCATAAAACTTATCCAGCGGGTGGGCATTTCATAAAAGTCCACCCCGAAATTGGGTTTCTCAGCAATTTTCAGTTTTTTTTTTGTACTTTCTTCTTTTGGGAAATTATAAATTATATTAATTTTTTTCTCTTTATTGGGCAAATAAAATTGAAAGGAAAATGAATACTTAAAGTCTATAGTAATGATTTTTTTTTTTTCAATTCTATGATTCCGCGAACTAAACGAGATAGGGGCGAAATGATGATATACATATATGCGTGGGTTTGTTATGACTCACTTGTTATTAGAACAAGTCAACAAGATCACAAAATGTGATATATGTTTCTCCTTGTTAATTCAGGGATCAACACATTATACCTATTTTGTTTTTATGGTGATTTCCTAAATTAGTTAGTCATGTTGTTTGTGACCACTGCAAACTGATTGCAATTTTGCGTTATGTAAACAGAGCTGTTTAATTTGAAAAAAAAAATAAAAAAATTAAAGTTCTTATAACCAGAACAATTATCCCTTCCAATATATTATAGTGGTATCAACTTCTTTTTTAAATATGTCTTGCAAAATAAATCTATTATTTTATATATGATTGGATAAAGAATATACACAGGTTCAAGCCAAAAATAAATTAGGCAAAAAGAAAAATCCGGCCCTATCCGTTCTAACTATCATGTTTGTGTTGGATCAGGCTTTATTTTGGGCCAACCTACAGCCATGTGATCAGCCCTAGCCTATTATCATCCCCAGGAGAAGTGCAATGAGGCTAAACTTTTTAAAAAAAAAAAGCATATTTATAAACACATAATTTAGAATTATTTGTAATGTGATAGCACTATTAACATCTATGACGACAATATACTAACAAATAAGACGTGGTAATATTACTAAGCGCTACAAGAGGATTCGGACAGACCAACTTATTGGCAGAATACAACTATGAAATAATAAATAATAAAAAGTTGTACATAAGACTCTAATTGTACAAGTGCAAAGTACATATATAATTTTATTATAAATTCATGATATCACTAATAATTTAAGTTTTCTAGGGTAAAAACAAATTAAATATAATTGATTAAGTGACACCGAGATTTTATATTTTTAATCAATTCCATGAATGTTGCTAGATTACTCATTGTCCAAATATAAAGTAAAATAAAAATTACAATTTATTTTTTTTGGTACACTAGAGAGTGAAAAAATAAAACAAAATTTTGAAATGGAAAATCTAAGAATTATTTAGTTTTAGGATCTTGTACAAGTTTCGTTTATGTCTTCATATTGTCTCACGGTGCACTTGGAATGACCGACCAAAATAAAAATCTAAATACAAAATTTTAATATTATACTAGATCCTAAAATTAATTAACGCAAAATTTGAGTGCTTTAGAAATTTAAATGAAATGTAAAAGTCAACCGTTAAGGCGAAATCTAAATATTCTTCTGGATAATATAAAAATCTAAACGTAAATTTTGAATATTATTCGAGACTCCAAAACTAAATATTCTAAAATAATCACCACAATAATTCGCTATTAAACATGTTTCAATGAGTTTGATTCACGCTAGCTCTAGGGGTGAGCAACATTCGGTTCAAACCAAACCGAAATAACCGTAAATCGTATTTCTCAAAACTGAAAACCGATTCTTTTTCATAAAACCGAACAAAACCGGACCGAATTAATTCGATTCGGTTTGTTTAATGGGCAACATTCACATTTTAGCAAATGAACAAATTTAAATAATAAATTCTCAAAAACAAAATTGACATTGTTGCATTTATGAATTATTACAATTACAAAGAGTTAAAAAAATATTAATATATATAGATTGAGGGTAGAAAGAGACCACTCAGAAAAGAAACGACAACTACCAACAAAGAATGGAAAGAGAAAGTGCGCTTAAATAGAGTTAGCAAAAATATTAGTATATATAAATTGAGAGTATTTTGGTAAATTATTAAGTACAAATCGATTTTCGATTCGGAAAATCAAATCGATATATCAAAATTTATAATCCTTGAACTGAAACCAAAAAAAATCAAATTGGTTGTTATATTTTTCTATTTCCAACCGTTAGCTCATCGCAACTAAACATGCGACGGTTTTGAATATTTTCAAACATAAACGTCACTGTCATCACACCACTAATACTACAACAATCATGCATTCAGTACAACATTCCTAACTGTGTCCGTATCCTCATTCTCTAGACACAATCTAGCCTTGAACGGTTTCTTCTTGGTAGTAATGAATCCATGGTTCTCCGCCAACTCCCCCTCCGCCACCACCTACCGGAACTTCGATATCAAACTCCCACGAAGTAGCAGACATAGTGATCGAAATTGGACTGGACTTACATAATAGGTTTTTTTAAAAAAAATTTGGCATGCTTAGTATGTTAGAGCATCCACAGTGGAAGATATTTCAAGTGCTACATTTTGACTTTAGTTAAATTTTGTAGCACTTGAAAGCTACAGGGGACACTTGTTTATACTTGAAAATTGCTAGAAAGCTAAAAGACACTACAGATTTGGAGCGTCTCCTACCTCCGTTACATTAATTCTCACGCCCACCAAATTAATCGTTATTATCAAACATGAAATAAAACAAAAAGGGAAAAGAGGAAGAAAAAAGATCTTACAAGCAATGAAGGAAAATAAAGAGAAAAAAGAGGAAGGATGTTAATTTGGAGTATTTGGTTGGAATGTACCATTTGTGTCAATATTAATGAGACATTCCAAAAATATAATTTACACAACTTTTAATAATTTGTAATATGTGTTTGGAGTGTGTGTATCCATTGTGGATGCTCTTAGGTTATCTCCAATAGGAGTTTCTATCTCCCCCATTTCTATGGTAGAAACCAATTTTAGAAGAAGAAAAAAAAACACATTTCAAAAGAGATTTCTATCCCAATTTCTATCATAGCTGGCATTGATATGGGATGCAGCTAGAGTTTCTATTAGCCTATTAGGCCATCTCCGATAAGGGTTTCTATCTCCCTTATTTATACGGTAGAAACTCACTTTAGGAAAAAATAATACCTCACAATCGAGATTTCTATAACAATTTCTATCTTACGTGGTGGTGATGTAGGATGGGGAGACTTTCTATGAGGATATACATATAGAAACTCTCATAAAAGTCTTTATCTCTCATAACAATTATTATTGGGCACCACACAATTAAATTGATTATTTTATTTTGTGACACCTAGGATAGAAATGAAGAACTATTGTAGAGTATTTTTTTGTATGTATAATTTCTATAAAGAAACTCCTCCAAGTAGATAAAAAAATCTCCTTAGAGTAGAATGTCGGGTAGGATAAAAACTCAATTTTAGAAATCACCAATGGAGATGGTCTTAGGATTTCTAGACGTAGAAACATTCATAGAAACTCTTCATCTCTCATACCAATTAATATTAGATCCCACACCATTAAAATGATCTTTTGATTTGTTGCCACATAGAATAGAAATAGCCATTGTAGACTTGTTCTTTTTTTTTGTCATTTCTATGTAGAAACTCTAACAACTAAATAGAAATTTGTTTAAAGTACCCTGCCAAGTAGGTTAGAAATGCAATTTTATAAATTCTCATTGGGGATGGCCTTAACCCTCCTATATAGCCGCCAATGGACATGGGCATCATGCCCACATTGAATAGTGGCACCGATATCATATTTAGTCACAAACAATCATATAGTCATCCTAAGGTACTGCTTGTGGAGGAAAGAAAATGGGAGGAAGAAAAAAGTTGATGAAAAATGATGGAGAAAAATTTGAGAAAAAAAGTATGTGGGTTCCACTAAAATTTTTCTCCGAAATTAAAGTGGAAGAAAAATTGAGAGAGATGAAAAGATTTTGGGATAATTTACCCCACTACCCATAAAAAAGTTAGGAAATGATTATGCTAGAATATTTTTAATATAATTTGAATATATTTTAGTTATGATTTATTACAAATATATTTTTAAACTTTTGGATATGTGTTTAGTTAGATAATATCATGTAGTTAGTTTAAATATAATTTAAATTCTAAATATTATAGAGCATCTCCAACCCTAGTGTGAGTTTGGAAAAAATGGTTGCCACGTAGGAATGACAAGCATTTTTTTCATAAGTACTTCTCCAATGCAAATGTGAAATAAATTGTGAAGTTGACATGGAAATGACATGGCAAGGAGAATGTGAAGTTGGTTGTCTAGATCTAGACAATGCACTTCACAATGACTTTATGTCCACATCATCAATTATGAATAAAAAAATATATAAAAAAAAAGAAGTGAAAAAGTTGTCTTGGAAGTTGAAAAAAAAGAAGTAATTTTATTGTCTTCTCAAACTTTTGCATTGGAGAACACATTTTTAACTCATTGTCTTGTGTGAATGTCATCTTGCCACATAGGAAAGACATTGTCTTGTGCCTCATGCCACATAGGATTCACAATACAAAACAAGACAATAGGGTTGGAGATGCTCTTAGTATTTATATATATTCATGCAGTTAGGAGGATTTTAGGTTTTAATTTTATTTTAAACTACTTGAGAAAATAACTACTGTTACGGGACTTTTTTTTTAAAATTTTAAAAACCAAATGGTTGACGAAATACACACGGCTTAACCGGCTCAATATTGATCCGTTTTGAAGCCCCCTTATATTAGTAGAGATGAGGTGCAGGATACGAGATCAAGAAACCAGGGCAAGAACTCCCTTAATGTGTTGATCACTAACGCATCAAGAACCCAGTGTCTAGCTCCTCTGGAGAGACTGCAATTGATCTGAGAAGTGTGTCTTTAGTTTTGATAGATCGCTTATGCGAACGCCTAGTCTCAGGAATCCATAAGAAAACAAATGTTAAGTTAGTATATAGTCGTACCGATATGATAGTCACAAACATATCATAGTGAGCCCTAAGGATCTCCTTGGACTGAGGGTGAAGAGAGTTAAGTACGGGATAGTTAAGTGATAGGAAAAAAAAAATCATTCTTGGTGTAAGGGTAGAGTTTAGAACGGTGAGTCACGGAGGGTTAAGTGAGGAGAAGTTTAATAGTATTTTATCATTTTTATAACCTCCCAAATCAGGGGTTAAGTGAGGAAAAGTTTAACTAAATAATCAATTCTGTTTATTCAGTTTGTTCAGTTAGGATATTTATATTCTTTAATAGGTCGGGCCCAAAGTTAAAATTATATTAATAATTTTTATACACGTATTTTTTTATTTCAAAGTTATGTCCAAAGTTAGAATTAGTTGTTAAATTACCAAAGTGAACTTCAAAATACATATGTTGGATTGTTTTTTTTTTAATACCCAAAAATCATTTTAATCATAAAATATGCATATAATTGAGTGTATTTTCATAATTGGATAAGTCTTATTATGTTTTCGATTTTGGACTGCAACCGAAATCGAAACCTAATAAATTCTTTTAGTAGTTTCAAAACCAAATCGATCCTATATTTTTTTTTCAAATCGAACCAAAATTGTTATTCTGTTCAGTTTAGTTTGATTTTCGGTTCAAAATCGAATAATGCTTCCCCTACAAGGAAGAGTTATTAGACACATCACACTTAACTCTTCTCCAATCCAACCAATATTATATGTAGTGTCTCGTGGCCATGTAGGATGGCGTTGAACTCACCTATTATTAGAAGCAAAGAAAGCCCAGACTGCCAATCTTCTCATGGCTTTATAGTTTTGTACAAGTTTGATGATTCATTATTTGAAACTAGTAATGTGCACACGTGAATTGCTCGTGTAATGCCCTGCTCCGCACGACGTATTACGCTGAGGCATTAACTCAAAGAGTCGCGTTGACTGAATGAAATGTATCGATGCAAAACGATACGAGAGTTACGTTGTCCCGAGCAATGCATCGAACTAAGTCGATACGAAGAGTTGCAATGTCCCAAAGTATGCATCGAGTTGAATCGATGTGAAGCGCTGTGTTGCCCCGAAAGATAAGTGCATTGAGACAGATCAAAGATTTTAAGAAATCGAATCGACCAAGGCGCAAGTCCGAATCGATGCAAGTATTGATTTTAGTTGTTTTCGTGTGCAGGCTATACGTTGACGCGAAAATATTAGAGGTCAACATTTTACCTTATTTAGTAAGGGTCCACGAAACCAAATCGTCGCCTTGCGACAGGCTGAGGCGTTGGCACAGTAAGCCAAATCGGACGCATAACTCAATGAAGCACGAAGTGCTCGAATGGCTAAGTCAGGAGAGTTGGCCGTACAACAAAGTTATGAAATCGAGCCGCATCGGCTCGGCAAAACGACAAGACGTATCGACTCAAGGTGGGAGGATTGAATCTTCTTTTTACTCCTTTATGTCTAAGTCAGAATATATCATTGTGTGCTAAGTTAACCTATCGACGCCACGGGCATGGTCCGATCGGAAGATAAATCGTAGTGTGTGTCGAACACTAGTTAGAACAATTGAAATGAAACGTGCATTAATTGCACGAGTCGCTATGGAACATTGGATATCACAAAGGCGAGCGCCTCGGTGAGCAAGCCACAAGAACATGGGATAACTGTATTCGGCGAGTGCCTTAGTGCACGAGCCATTCCGTGCTTCGCACACGAGTTAGAAGGCTAGAATATTGAAAGACAATAGACGAGCGCCCTAGCGTACAAGCCACGAACATTAAACACTAAGGCATAGAACATGGAAATAAGGCTTCGATGCGTGCAGCAAGTGCACGACACGAAAGAATGATGATAAATATGTCGAAACGTGCCTACGTGCACGAGATCATAAAAAATGGCTTCGTTGCGAGAGAATACAGTTGTGGCATGAATGTGGCGAAACTGTCGGATATGACATGATGCCTCGAAAGGTGTTGGAGACCTTCGGGTCGTTCGGTTGACGAACATTGAGTTGAGGCATGATGCCATTGAACATTGAAACGAAGTATGAAATGTAAGAACATAGAAAGTAAATAGAAGAAATACGAGATAATAAATGTCTGAGTCTCGGACTTAAGACTATGTTTGGTTGTTTGATAAAGTCTGAGCCTCGGCTCAAGACTAGGTTTGGTGGTTTGAATAATAGGGCGTTGCATGGTCGAATAGACTTGAGATAATTGTGATATCTTTCGTGCACGGAACGTTCCCTCCGAACGGGTGCACCGGGACATCAGGACCGTTCGGCCTAGGAGGAATATAATCTTTGATAGGCACACATCTATATAGGAAAAGCCACAAATGATGGTAGGCACGCAGTATGTTTCGGTTGTTTGGGGTAGCAACCCAATCCGTGAAACGCCGAGCTACCCAAATTCGAGAAAGAAAAGAAAGAGAGAAAAGAAAGTAAGGAAAAGAAAAGATAAACACCTTTAGTCCATTTTGGTGCGAATACGCCAACGACCATCATATAGTTAAGGAACGATGGGTTGAAAGTGTAGGCACGTATGTATCCCGCACATAGATCCTGCTTAGAGATGCACTTATAACATGACATGGAAGGAATGGGGCGTATTCACCTTGCGTCAGTGCAAGGACGAGTGCGTCGACTTGGTAAGGAGTCGTGCCACGAATCAAACACGAGATTGCTTGTCTGCTTGCCTACTCAATTCGATTAACATGCTTGCCATGATAACATGCTTTACGCTTTCGAATATGCCATGAAATCGAACCTAAGGAGAACATAGAATGAGAACTAAATTGTATGTTTGCATGAATCAATACAATACTAAAATATCGCTTTAGAAAGTTGGTCTTTTCGTCAGTACATGCGAGGACGAACGTACTGATCCCCCACCAGCTTTCATGCAAGGTGCAGGGAATGGTTGGCTCGCGCCGAAGCTTCGCTTGAATGCGTTGAGACTTGGAATGCCGAAGCGTATTGAAGCGTGCGATCACATTGACGCTCTGACTTGCAACAGGATTGATACGGCCGAGATATAAAAGGCATGATGTATGAAACGGTGAAATCTTTTGTGGGCAAAAGAGAACCTGAGTGTTGTAGCCAATCTGGCATATATTGGCTATCAAAAACCTTTGTAATCTCAGTTCGAATATCAATAAAAGAGAATTGTTTCGTATACTCTGTTTTCCTTTTGTTGTTAATATCAACTAAAAGATAACCAATTTGAGAACTTGTCATCTTGCCTTGCACGAGCGCAACTCCAGGCTCGTGCGACATCATGCCTCCTGCGAGGACGATGATTCGGGTGATTCTGGGTCAGGGCGTGACAAATTGGTATCAGAGCTCTAGGCTCAATTTTCTTCGGACGTTTGTTTGTTTCAATTCCAAAGAGCTACCCACCACCAATCGAAATCACTCTTGACTCTACTCGATGTCGTACTAGATGTTATATACAATAAGTCTAATACAAAGCCGGATAACATTGCCACAATTACTTCGAATTTACATAATGTTGCGGAGAAAGTCGTGAAACGTTTCGTTGCATTGAATGCAACGAGCCACGGAATGATAGTTGCTGCAAGTGCAACAAATTGTGAAATATGATTGGGATGTTATTATTGCAATATAATATGTTGAATAAGAAATGAAACAATTCACGAGGTGCAACGGGTTATGAATATTGGTTGCACCAATGCGGAAACTTAAATAATGCATTGCAGTGAAAGTGATAAGACAATATCGAATGTGTTGAACGAATTTGAATATTGACTTTAAATGTCGGAGTAAATCGTTGCACGAGGTGCAACAGATGTCAAAAATAAAATCGTTGCACGAAGTGTAATGAATGTCGAAAATAAGTCATAGCATGATGTGCAACATTTGTCGGAAGTAAATTGTTGTACGTGGTGTAACGCATATCAAGGTAATCGTTGTACGGAGTGCAAAGAAGATTGAAAATAAATCGTTGCACGAGATGCAACAGAAGGAACTGAAATCATAAATCGATAGAACGAACCGTTCGGTTGCACATCGAACTTGTGTTGGCAAATGAAAACATTGGACAAGTTGTGTCGGATTTGATTAATCAAAGTTACGGTTGTGATCAAGCACGATCACTGCGGAAATCGTGAGTCGGAAGAGATTGTTGGTTCATAGTGAGTGTAATGCGAGGGAAATGACTTGATTTCCGAGTGGTATATGCTATACCACGTATGCGATGAATGACTCAATTCCGAGTGGTATATGGTATACCGCTTGTGCGATGAATTGCATTGACGCGTTATGAGAATTGCGGAAGATTTGTCCACAACGGACGGGAGAGTACCGAGACTTGATTGAAAATTTGTATGACGGTATGTTGATGCAAGTGTTCTTTGAAAATTGGTTGGGACGATAAGGTGAGACTCGTATCAATGAATGATATGTCGGACGAAAATTATAAGTCAGTCGGACGACCGAGACTAGCGAAACGATTATGCCATGAAGCAATAATCGGATCGACAGAAAAGGAAAACGTGAACTTACAAATGAGTCGTACGACTTGCGATCTTGATAGAAATGTTAGACGAGGCAAATTATAATCGGATCACACGATGTGCAACTTCGTTGAAGAGTTGGTTGATGCGGGTAAATCGTGCCTAAGAGATAGTTGGTTACGTTACGGCGAAACTCATTTGAGTACGATTGAAAAACACGCAAAACTTAGAGGGCGAGATCATATGACTTGATGGTTCGATGTTGGATAATCGGTAACTCAGTTATGCGATCAAAGTATAGCTGTCACCCTCGTTCCCGTATTTCGTATTTATGCTCGTATTTGGATTTTTGGCACATATTTTATTTTCTCGACTTGCGGATTTAGGTTTCTCGTAAATGAGTTTTGGACCATGGCTTGGTTTATTTTTGTGGAGTTGGTCTGATTTGGTTTGGTTTGGTTTGGTTATTTTGTATTGGAACACCTTAACCTACTCTACACCCTCAAGAACACCACAACCATCCCCCATTAAATCCCACCTAACTTTTCTCTCTCCTCTTCATTCTCCATTAATTCTTCATCTACTTCTTCCTCAACACAACTCCTCCACCCTAGGCAAGTGCACCTTGCCATGATCCAGAACCCATGTTTTTATTTGTCCATTAGATGGATTAGCTCTCTAGGAACAACATTAGAACTTGGAAATTTGTGATTTGGAGCTTCCGTTCTCCTAGATCTAGGTTTTGACCATTTTCAGAAATTTATGGTTTTGATCTATTTTGAGTTGAATTTGGAGGGTTTTGGTGTCTCTATGTAGAAGAGAATCAAATTGCACCCAAGTTAGAGCTTTGAAGATCTGGATTTGGAGTTTTATTGGCAAAGTTGTGAGATTTTGAACCTTAGAACCCATTGTTGGTGTTCTTCTCAGCCAACTTGGAGAAGAAGGCCACCACTCCCTGCGCGCTCTGCTGCGCCGCGCTCTTGCGCGCGCGCACTCTGCTGCGCTGCACCCTGGCGCACTCTCCGCGCGCTCTGCTGCGCCGCACTCTTGTGCGCGCGCACTCTGCTGCGCTGCCCCCTGGCGCACTCCCCGCGCGCTCTGCTGCACCGCGCTCTTGCGCGCGCGCACTCTGCTGCGCTGCGCCCTGGCGCACTACCCCGCGCGCTCTGCTGCACCGCGCCCTTGCGCGCGCGCACTCTGCTGCGCTGCGCCCCCGGCGCACTCCCCCTGGCGCATCCCGCTGCGCCGCGCCCTTGCGTGCGCGCGCTTCGCTGCGCCGCGCTCTTGCGCGCGCGCACCCCGCTGTGCTGCGCCCTTGGCGTGTAGCGGTTGTTCCCCGAGCGCGTCTCTCGACGCCGCTCGTGTGCCCTAGCCCGAGCCTTACTCGGCGCCCCCTTGGGTCGCCTTTAGCCCAGCACACCCTGTGCTCTGGTGGACCTTGGTCCTTGGTTTCTTGCTAACTGTGTTTTTCTGAAATTTTCTTGCCCACCACACGACGTGACTTGGTCTGACACGTCTTGACACTATTTTCTATGATTTGGCATGGTTTGGCCTGCAGCTAGTTTTCTCCTATCTTGTTAAATATCTTGTTAATAACTGGGACCTGTAACTTGATAACTCGGTTGACTTGATAGTGGCCCGCGGTGGCGCACTCCCGACTTGGCATGACTTGATAACTTAACTTGACTTGACTTAGCATGACTTGGTTTCACTTGATAGTGGCCCGTGGCGGCGCACTCTTGACTCGACTTGACTTGTCTTGACACCGTGGGTGTACTACCTGTTGCTCTGTGCAAATCACTTGTCTTGTCTTGCATCATGTCTAGGGGGTGACTCCCTGGGTACCACGGCCAGGGACTCACACTAAAAACTGGACTAGGTAATGAGTAGACCGAATTAGAACATGGAGAATTCCCGGTCACAGGCAGTCTCATTATCTGGAAGCCTTAATGGACTTGTAGCTTGCCGTCGAGTAGAGCACATTTCCAGCACACTGTCATGTGTTGCACCTCTAAGTCACCTAAGGGTACATTTGTCTCCCGGGCGATGTACCCACCTATAACTCTCAACCCGCGAAAGGATAACTGGATGGTCTGCAGGGCTTGGGATTTGGAATTCTCATTGCATCTTGTTAGTAATTAGGCTTGTGATAACCCTAGTTAGTTAAAGTAGTAAGCCGTAGTACTTGCTTGGCCGATTGTGAATGAATGGTGTCCAGCCCTGTCTAAGTCTTGTCTAGCCCCTGTACCTGGAACTTCGAGCATGATTGCTTTACTTTTTACGATAAATGGGTAGAGACAGTGAGCTATTCAGGCGAAGGGATACAATCCCGGTCCTTGTTTGGTTTAAGGATTGTAACCTGGCTCCCGGAATGGTTCCACGTCCCTAGTCGTTTATCGCTCTGTGTACTTTTATTACTTGTACTTTCTTTTATTCTTTATGTTCTGATATGCTGGCTTTGGTTCTTATTTGTGGCCTCCTTTGTGGCACTTGCTCTTTCTGGGGTTTGACCCAGCTGGTTTTGTGTGGCCAGATTTTGGAGCAGCTCCCGAGGATCTACCAAGCTTCCAGTCCAATGGTGAACACTAGACGGAACCCGGGCTACGAGTGGGTTTTCCCTTTTGTTTCACCCACTTATATGTAAATTTATTCTTTTGAGGCGTTTAGCCGACGAGCACCTGTTAGCTCGATGCACATTTACTTACTGTCTGCCTACGGGCTGTAAACATGATTAACAAATCCTAGGGTTGATCATGTACGACTGAACTCTTGCTAGTCCTATCATTTTGTACGACTAGCTTCATGATCATCCAATATGTAATATTTGGGACGCCTTATATATATATATTTGATGCTCTAACATCTTGTAACTCTGTTAATTGCTTGAGATTGAGGCAATAGGCTTGACCTTAAGAGACTGCTGGCTTGTAGTAAACCCTCATATCTAGACAGCCGTGACCGTATTATTGAGATGCATTCTATCTCAATATACGTAGCTGGCTGTGTCTGCCCCCGCTCTCCAGTATTCTGGTTCTGGGGCGTGACAATAGCGGGATGCGGCGAATCAGAAAATGAGTTGATACGTATAGAAAAGTTTGTTGCAAACTTGGACGTATGCAATGCAAGTTGTCGACGTTGAAACAGAATCAAAGTTGGCCATTATACTTTCAAAATTGATACGACATATCGAGATCGATACGTAAGGAAACGTAAGCACGATGTGAAAATACAAAATAGAGTGTGCCTTGCGCTATCAATTTTTTTTGTAAATAACAATACGAGAATGAACGAACTGGTTGTTCATGAACTTTGTGATTGATCTAGACGAGACTATAAGTCATCGACGATTGTTCGATGCGTATAGCATCTCGTGTGTCGACCGCAAATAAGATAGACTCGAACTAAATACGAGAAGATGCTTCGTGAATAGCAAAATCATCGACGGTAGTGCATGACTTTACTTGGAGGATAGTTGCGCATCAGTTGTGCCGATAGAAATAATTTTGTCTGAAATTGGAGAGTCGCATAAAAATTGTCGGAACGTAATTTGGCTCCGAAATAAGATATAGCCTGGTTCGTAGTAAACTGTCCTTCGGTGATGATCCACAATTATCGAGCGTAGCTTCAGGGCAGCTGAACCTAGAAGACTTGACCGCCAAATCAAATTGAATGTTGCAGACCATAAGATGACCCATGCGTTGTCGCATACAAAATTGCATCGATAACAAATGTTATGTGGTGCATGTTGACGATAAGTGTAGGCGATCGAGAATTGTTGGAACAGCTTTCGATTGAAAATGATATACTTAGATTTTGAGTATTCGTCGGATGAGTATTTGAATGGTTATGTTGGTCGACGATCGAACTAGAAATTCACCAACGAATTTGGTGATTCGGATAGGCGATTGCGAGAATCGTGCTATGCACGAAAGAGAACGATAAGGAAATGACTTACGAGTAATGTCGTTAGATTCGGATTCACCTTGCAATTGAGCTTGCGTGAATCGAACTTATATTCGATGTTGCGAGACGGATAAGTTAGAAATTTGGCTAGTGAATTCCTACTCGTTAGGAAATCGGATGTAAGATGCATCGTAGAGACTTCGTGTCAAGGCGATCATTGCCTTAAGCACCGTCGCCTCGATATAAACTGTTGTGTCAGATATATTGTGGCCTTTGTGCAATGTCAATTTAAAGTTTCGTCGGGAGAATTTAAGCACGATGTCTAGGTAAGTAACCTAGCGGGCGTAGCCCTGAATGTTAATGCATTTGCAAGTCAACAAAGAAAATTGTATCGAGATAAGTTGCATAGACAGACTTCAAAAATAGTTGGGTGGCGACTTCGAACGTAAGGCGTTGCGAAGGATTGTTGCGATTGGATGCGCGACAGCACGATGCGACGCATAAAGTTGATAGTCCATACGAAACATACGAAATGAGCAATACAAATTTTTTTAATCGCGTCGCATACAGTGACTTTATTGAATTAATCACGTATGTATCGAATATACGTATGCGATGAAATTTCGAGAATAGTTGCTAAAGATAAGTCGGATAGGGAGTACGAGAAGGCAATCATAGAATTGAAATTTATCTGTCAGCTTTGTTCCAATTTGCTACCACTGGACTTAGTCAAAATACATATATCTTCGGACGCCTTGAATATAGGTACGGATCCAAATCGAGTTGTATACAAAATTTAAATCGAGCTGCAGAAAAGACTTGAAATGTTAATGTAAAGCTAGCAAGATAGTGTGAAACTGAACAATATTGGTGGAACGAGATCGTGAAACGATCTATAAAATACTTAGTCGTAGTGTTAGTTTTGGTTCGAGGACGAACCTTGTTTTGAGGGGTATATTCTGTAATGTCCCGCTTCGCACGGCGCATTACGCTGAGGCGTTGAATCAAAGAGTCGCATTGAGCGAATGGAATGTATCGATGCAAAACAATACGGGAGTTATGTTGTCCCAAGCAATGCATCGAACTAAGTCGATGCGAAGAGTTACATTGTCCCAAAGTATGCATCGAGTTGAATCGATGCGAAGCGCTGCGTTGCCCCGAAGGATAAGTGCGTTGAGACGGCTCGAAGATTCTAAGAAATCGAATCGACCAAGGCGCAAGTCCGAATCGATGCAAGTATTGATTTTAGTTGTTTTCGTGTGCAGGCTATACGTTGACGCGAAAATATTATAGGTCAACTTTTTGCCTTATTTAGTAAGTGGTCCGCGAAACCAAATCATTGCCTTGCGACGGGCTGAGGCGTTGGCACCGTAAGCCAAATCGAATATATACTTCAATGAAGCACGAAGTGCTCGAATGGTTAAGTCAGGAGAGTTGGCCGTGCAACGAAGTTATAAAATTGAGCCGCATCAGCTCGGCGAAACGACAAGGCATATCGACTCAAGGTGGGAGGATTGACTCTTCTTTTTACTCCTTCATGCCTAAGTCAGAATATATCATTGTATGCTAAGTTAACCTATCGACGCCACAGACATGGTCCGATCGAAAGATAAATCGTAATGTGTGTCGAACACTAGTTAGAACAATTGAAATAAAACGTGCATCAATTGCACGAGTCGCTATGGAACATTGGATATCGCAAAAGAGAGCACATCGGTGTGTAAGCCGCAAGAACATGGGATAACTGTATTCAGCGAGTGCCTTAGTGCACGAGCCATTCTGTGCCTTCGTGCACGAGTTAGAAGGCTCGAATATTGAAAGACAATAGGCGAGCACCCTAGCATACAAGCCATGAACATTAAACACTAAGGCATAGAACATAAAAATAAGGTTTCGATGCGTGCTGCAAGTGCACGACACGAAGGAAAGATGATAAATGTGTCGAAACGTGCCTACGTGCACAAGATCATAAAAGATGTCTTCGTTGCGAGAGAATACAGTTGTGGCATGAATGTGGTAGAACTGTCGGATATGACATGATACCTCGAAAGGTGTTCAAGACCTTCGGGTCATTCGGTTGACGAACATTGAGTTGAGGCATAATGTCATTGAACATTGAAACAAAGTATGAAATGTAAGAACATAGAAAATAAATGAAAGAAATACGAGATGATAAATGTCTGAGTCTCGGCTCAAGACTAGGTTTGGTGGTTTGAATAATAGGGCGTTGCATGGTCGAATGGACTTGAGATGATTGTGATATCTTCCGTGCATGGAACGTTCCCTCCGAACGGGTGCACCGGGGCACCGGGACCGTTCGACCTAGGAGGGATATAATCTTTGATATGTGCACATCTGTAAAAGTTCGATTAGCACTCGGTTATAGATAGAAAAAGCCACAAATGATGGTAGGCACGCGGTATGTTTCGGTTGTTTGGGGTAGCAACCCAACCCATGAAACGCCGGGCTTTCCAAATTCGGGAAAGAAAAAAAGAGAAGAAAGTAAGGAAAAGAAAAGAGAAACACCTTTAGTCCATTTTGGTGCGAATACGCCAACGACCATCATAGAGTTAAGGAACGATGGGTTGAAAGTGTAGGCACGTATGTGTCCCGCACATAGATCCTGCTTAGAGATGCACTTATAATATGACAGGGAAGGAATGAGGCGTATCCACCTTGCGTCAGTGCAAGGGCGAGTGCGTCAACTTGGTAAGGAGTCACACCATAAATCAAATACGAGATTGCTTGTCTGCTTGTCTATTCAATTCGATAAACATGCTGTCACGACCCGCACCCACTGTTAGGTACGAGAACGTAACTACGCCCAGCCTACGCCGCAGTATCGGCGGTAGAACGCTGTCCTAGGTCACAACATTTATCAATATAATGCTAAGCAGTTTATACTCCCCAAATGAGGGTGACATAGCAGATACAGACTCAATCACCTCTAAGGTAGAGCATGATAAGGATAGATAAAACATGAAATCCAAAAGAGATACAGGAGATAGAAGTCTAAGTGTCTAAGATACATAAACCCAGAAATACATCTCAAAACTCAAATACAGATACAGTAATCCACAAAGTAAATACAACTCCAGATAAAATGAAATAACTACCTAAACAACCTCTACTGTGTCTCCTTTAGGCTAGCAGGCAATCCCAGGCCATCTGTAAAATTTATCAACAGGTCCAGTCAGGACAGGAGCGAGCACATTACATCTCAACAGTTCATAGCAGGTTAGAAATATAATCATGCAGTAAAGTAAGATACAGGTACTAAAAAAAATGCAGTATGTAAACAGAGAGAGAAAGTGTAATAGAAATATCTACTATAGATAGAGAACTAACATGTGGCTAGTGAGTCAGAGTATAATATAGACATGTAAATGGCATAGGAGATTCTGATAATACACTATGGAAGAGATTCTGATAAGATACTACTTGGGTATTATTCACATGTCTACTTCTACTCCCCCGTATCCCCAATCAATACACAAGGATCCAATCAGGTTATGTTATGATACTATGTACAGCCCTCAAAAGGTGGTAAGCCCCGAAGGGTGGTAGCCCACGAAGGGTGGTAAGCCCCCGAAGGGTGGTACATAGTAGACCAATAAATGGAATAAGGATTCCAGGAAGACTATGTGATCATAAGAGTATATGTCACAAGTGATCGAAGAATCAACGAAGCATAGTGATACGCTATGTAAGTGAAACGCACAGAACATAGAGTACACAATAACATCTCAAAAAGGGATCCATATAGTACCAATCCGTGTGACCAACGTGACAGTACAAGTAAAGTAATCTACTGCAGGAAATAATTCTAAGCAGGATATGAAATGATCAGAGAATGTACTCGCCTGATAACCTGAACAACTGATAAGTATAGGGGGTCCAACTGAAGCCACAGAGTCCTATTTAAAGCAACACAGGTTACAAGGTGTTCAAGTTGTAATAAATGAATCTCTATAATCAATCTACATTATCCTAGGTTCTTTTAAGTCAAAACAACTCTAGGTCGACTCCGGTCAATAATCTAGTCAAACTAGGTCAAGTATTGACTTACAGTTGACTTTGGCTCAACTGGTCAACTCTGGTCAAACATGGTCAATTCTAGTCTAATATAAAGTGTACTTTGTTATTTGTACGTCGAAACTTACGACACGTAAATCGAGATAAAAAGATTATCGGTAAGGTTGATAATCTTATTATAGTGATCCACGTGTCTAATTTGTCAATTTCAACGATGTGAGATCACTGGAATCGACTGAGCTCAGTTTCGTTGTACTAATCCCGAAATACGAACATTATAAGAATTAATTATTAATTAATTATAAAAAGGATAAACTCAGAGATATTATCAACAAACATTGTCGGACGATGAAATAAACATCGCCAATATGTCCAAAATGGTCAAATTAGCTAGGATAGCCTACCCAACGGTCCAATTTGGATACAAGGGCAAAAAGGTAATTTCGGATCAAAACGGTGTCCGTATCGGAGCCGTTTGCACCGAAAAACGTGCAAAAAAATAAGTCTATAAAATATAACAAATTATATGTCCATGAAACCAGAATGACGATACAAACCCAACGGTATCTCCAGAATTGGATTCCGTTGACCCGATCTCAATTTGGTCCGTTGACCAGAACTTAGAATTCTGGTTTGCACGGAAACGTGTGTCAGAGCCAATGTTCTCAAAACTCAGCAAACTATATGTCAACGAGTCCAGAATGATGATATGAACTCAACGGTATATCCGGAATTGGATTCCGATGAGCCGATCTCAAAATGGCCCGTTGACCCGAATATTGGTATCCGACTTGCACCGAAATGCGTGCCGGATCTAATGTCCACCAAAACCTAGCAAATTATATGTCAACGAGTCCAGAATGACGATACGAACTCAACGGTATCTCCGGAATTGGATTCTGATGAGCCGGCGTCAAAAAGTCCTATTGACCCAGAATGTGGGACCTACTTTGCACCGAAAAACGTGCCAGGGCCCACGTTCTCCAAATCTAACAAATTTTATATGAAAATATGCCAGAACGACGCCACAAGTCTAATGGTGGTGTCAGAAATGAAATATGGAGTCCCGTGTTCAAAAATAAAATTTTATAAGTTGGAAATTACGAATTCGGACGGCCAACTTTGGCGTCGAATGCAGCCAATCAAACAAGCTCACAATAAAACGAAACTGGAGGGATAGTAAGAGGGTTATACCAGCTTTGCATCAGAACTGGTAGCACGCCAAACAGAGCTGCGGTGGAGGAGATACAAGCTGACGAAGTTGGCCCCGCAAAACTGTCCAAATTTAGTACAATTTAAACGGTCAACTTGGTGGCCGGTTTTGATGTACCAAACGATAAAATTAACGGACAAAAATTGACATGAGTGAAGGTGGATATACCGAGATTGTGACGGTGTGAAGAAATCGTCGATCCAACGCTCGTGAAGTCGCTGCGACGGAACGCCAAAATGAACTCGATTCCGCGCGCGTCACGACGGGACGTCGTGCAAAACGCACGAATCGCCTCGACGGCGCGTCCCGGAGGACGGTGGCCGTCAGGGGGCTGCACGTCGGAGCTTGTCGGAGGGGGGGTGCCCATGGCGGTGCGTGGCCGGCCATGGCAGCGGCGGCCTGCGCCTCACGCGCGCGCGCCTGGCGTCAAGCTGCTACCGCTGGCTGCTGTCACGCGGTTGTGCGGCCAGGCCAGGTGACGGTAACAGCGGGGCATGGTCGGCCGGCCAGGTAGGGGCGGTGCCGCACCTCGACGAGGGTGGAGGTGATGGTGCGGCTAGCTGATGGTGGTGGCCGCGGTTTGATGTTAGGGGAATGAGGAAGAAGGAAGTAGGAGGAGGAAGGAGTTGGTGGCTGGTGGCGGTTGTGGCCGACGGCCAGGGGGAGGGTGGCCGGCGGAGCTTCGGCCAGGGAGGAGGTCGGGTGCTCGGGTGTGGTATAATGGTGTGGGAATGAAGGGAATGGTACTGCTGTTGTTGTTTTTGTTGTGTAGGAAATATTAGGAAGAGAGAGAGAGAGAGAGAGAGAGAGAGAGAGAGAGAGAGAGAGAGAGAGAGAGAGAGAAAGTGTTCTCCTCATAATTTGGGCCGGCCACATGTGGCTGTAGGGTGTTAGGGAGTTGGGAAATTAGTCATGTAGGAATGAATGGATAGGATTTATTAGGGGAATCAAATGGCTACAATTAAATAGCTAATAATTAGGTCACTCCAAGGAATTAAAATCAATAGAATTTACACTCAATATTTGAAATGGAAAAACTAGGTATTGAATATTATTTTTGGACAAGCAAAAATGAGGGCGTTATGATGGAGAGTAACATGGAGCTTGGACTGGGTTCGGTCAAGCCGGGTTGGATCAAAATCCGACATTGAGCAAAATCGAATTAAAATTAGACGTTGATGATCACGGGTAAATAAGTAGCACATGGAGATTCCAATAAATGGGACACAAGTGTCGAACGGGTAGTAGGCTCAATGTGGGCCATGTCCATAATTGGGGCTGACAGGTTTTGGTCGACAGGGGACCCACAAATCAAGTTGGAAGATAAATGTGACACCGTGGAGTGAAATAAAATCAGATCACGTGTCAGAAAAGTTGTACGAAGCAAATGGAGCAGAAGATGGCGTGTCGGAGTGGGACACGAAGGTCAAGGGTGAAGAGCGTCTCGAGTAGATCATCAATGAGGAGTTGGTTTCAAGAAAATAACTGGTCTTGCGCTCCAAAATTAAAAGTCACGGTAACGTACTAATAATGATCAAGGAAAAGAGTGGGAAAAATAATTAATGATTAAATGGTCTAATTCGACCCGAAGTTCAGCGAAGCAAAAAGAGCACAAGGGAACAAGTCTGAGTGGGACACTGTATACCATCATGAAGGTAGTCATGTCCACTCCAAAACTTGTGAAGAAGATTTCCAGAATTGAACATCCCTGATACTCCAAATATCAAAGGCACGGAAAAGTACACTTAAGGAAAAATAACAGAATAAATTATTTATCAAAACCAATCAATCAGAAAATAAAATAAAATAAAATAAAATAAAATAAAATCAACCCGAAATTCAGGGTGCTCACATCCTATCCACCTTATAAAATTTCGTCCTCGAAATTAAAATATCCATACTCCCTCTAGGTCAAACCCCCATAATCAAAGTCCCAGAACTTAAACAAATCATACCATCAAAAAAGAACGGCATACAGGGTCATGGCATACGGTGGTAGTGAAAGTCTCATCTAGGTATACTAGTCGTGCTAATACCAAAACGGTCATAGGGTATCAAAACACACAAGCAATCTAGGGTGCTAAACGAGAAAAGATACAAAAATAACAAATCATCAAAACTGTAAGGCGGTCTACCATCCTATATGAAAACTGGTGCTTATCAAAAATAAAATAAAATAAAAATAACTACCAATTATCTATAAAGGGTGCAGAAAATCAAATTCAAAAGTTAAGAATTGAAAGCCAATTCCATGGAAAATTCCAATCACAATACATATTGAGAATATTTAGTCTCGATACGACGTAAGTTGATCAAATTAGGAAAATCAAGATTTAGGCAACATGGAGGACAGGTTCAACAAAGTCTGAGATCGAGCATATAAGGATAGAGATTCAGGTCACAATCAAATTTAATTCAATTAAGTACAACCCAAGATATAAATATGATAAGAAAAGATAATCGAAGTCGATTTGGTCGTGATTAAGGAAACTAGGATTCAATGATATTGAAAAACCCTTTTTAGAGAAAACAGGAAAAGATTTCATACGGAGTTAGCAAATCATCCCTCTCTAATCAGTTTATCATTTGCCAAACCATATTCTTTTTTTTTCTTACAAGTCCCAATATGAAAATCAACCTCTATATAACTATCATCGAAATTTTATAACCTTCAGTCATCTAAATATTTACCATGATCACCATAGACAAAATTCTAAACTTCCAAAACATTTTTCACGAAGCATACCCCTCTTAATTAGGTATCAACACTTATCCATTTAATCAAGTTTCCAAATTCTTTCACCTCGTTCTAAATTAGATTCGAAACCTCTAAATACAGTTTATGGAATCCTTGGACTTGTTTAAATCAAGTCTCGTATTTAATTTAACTCCAATACCACTATATCACACAAATTTATTCTTGTTTATAAATCAACCTTCATATTTTCTTCAACATTCACCTTCAAATGTTATCCTTTTGAATTCCACAATTTCTTCCAATCATCTAAAATAATTTCTATAACGTAAAATCCTTGTGTTCTCTCTGTCTCTAGTCACCCTCTTAAAATATCTAGTTCAATTTCACATAATTATTTTATTCAATTAAATTCTCCTTTCTATCTCTAAATTTCTACATAGCCTTGTAATAATTCCCAAGAATCAATAACAAAGATTTTTAAGTTCTCAAAACTAGGTTGACCTCTGATATCCTCATTAGTTTTTTTTTTTTGAAATATATCCCTGAATTACTCATAACCAAAATTTTCTGCGATTGTTTCTAAATTGATAACATTTATCCCTCGATTTCATTTTAAACCTTTACCACATCTTCCTCTCAATTTTTTTTTTCATAATTGACATCCAACGTTCTGATTCCTACAAATCATTTTATGATAACCATTTACGTCATTTCCGAACTAGATGATTTACGTTATTTCCTCAATATTTCTCAGGCAAAATTGATATGAAGATTCAAGAGTTTCAAAGTACAGCTGACAGAATATGATACAAGACGAAATTGATATAATCGGGACAGTTATATAAGACAAGGAATGATGGTAATAAATATTGGCGGGAAGAGAATGATAAAAGAATCTGTTCTGCTTATCTGTTTAAAAGAGGAACCCATTTTGAAATCAGAGCTACAATATCAAATCCAAAATAAGGCCTAGCAAAATTACTGATTTATTGTATTAAGAAGAAATAATTTGTAAGAAGTTACACAAGGTTTATAAAAATAGCTAAAGCTACATCCTAAGTAAACAAGGAGAAACAAAACAAAACAAAACAAAACAACAATAATTCTTTTTTTATGACTAAAACAAAAGTCGCGAAAACATGTTCGAAAATATTTAAGGTACAATCTGATAATCATATGCGTCTATCCAAAATCATGGTACTCTAAATTCTCGTCATACTAGTAAGCAAGGCTACGATAATCACAGAGTCCTTGACTTATGCACATACCTCTAGAATCATGGTATTTAACATTTTCGCGATGCCGCTAGCTTGACTGCGAAAACCTTAAATTCCCACACCCGAGAAATATATCCAAAATCAGACTATATGTCCTCACCATGCTGGCTAATGTGACTATAGAAGACAAGATTTTCATAACTTAGATGACCTAGCCCATATAATTTTATCTTGCCAAAAATTAAATTAAATCAACAATGAATACCGAAAAAAATCAAATTTATCAACGAACATCAAAATTCAAAATGAACAAAATCTTTCAAATTATATAACTACAAACTCGGATGCTACAGCTAACATCAAGATTCAAAATTCCACAATCTTCATTAAAATCAATAAATACAAACTCAAATTCAATAATAATCCATCAAAATCAAATTCAACAACAGAAAGTAAAGATAAATCAAATCAAGGAAAAAGAGTTTTCAAATCGGAGTTAAACAAGATTCTCGAGGGTCGTCCCAGGAATCTCTCAAGGGTTCCTAACTGTGATTGAGTATCTTCAAAATATATCCTAATCCTACTGCAGTCTGTAGTGGTACTCTAGTTCGATTACCACTACACTTTTAGTCTCGACCTACATGGGCCACCACTAAAAACATGTCACGACCCGCACCCACTGTTAGGGTACGAGAACGTAACTACGCCCAGCCTATGCCGCAGTGTTGGCGGTAGAACGCTGTCCTAGGTCACAACATTTAACAATATAATGCTAAGCAGTTTATACTCCCTGAATGGGGGTGACATAGCAGATACAGACTCAATCACATCTAAGGTAGAGCATGATAAGGATAGATAAAACATGAAATCCAAAATAGATACAGGAGATAGAAGTCTAAGTGTCTAATATACATAAACCCAGAAATACATCTCAAAACTCAAATACAGATACAGTAATCTACAAAGTAAATACAACTCCAGACAAAATGAAATAACTACCTAAACAACCTCTACTGTGTCTCCTCTAGGCTAGCAGGCAATCCCAGGCCATCTGTAAAATTTATCAACAGGTCCAGTCAGGACAGGAGCGAGCACATTACATCTCAACAGTTCATAGCAGGTTAGAAATATAATCATGCAGTAAAGTAAGATACAGGTACTGAAAGAAATACAGTATGTAAACAGAGAGAGAAAGCTGTAATAGAAATATCTACTATAGATAGAGAACTAACATGTGGCTAGTGAGTCAGAGTATAATATAGACATGTAAATGGCATAGGAGATTCTGATAAGACACTATAAAAGAGATTCTGATAAGATACAACTTGGGTATTATTCACATGTCTACTTCTACTCCCTCGTATCCCCAATCAATACACAAGGATCCAATTAGGTTATGTTATGATACTATGTACAACCCCCGAAGGGTGGTAAGCCCCCGAAGGGTGGTACATAGTAGACCCATAAATGGGATAAGGATTCCAGGAAGACTCTGTGATCATAAGAGTATATGTCACAAGTGATCGAAGAATCAACGAAGCATAGTGGTACGCTATGTAAGTGAAACGCACAGAACATAGAGTACCCGATGCTCCCTAAGGATAACATCTCAAAAGGGATCCATATAGTACCAATCCGTGTGACCAACGTGACAGTACAAGTAAAGTAATCTACTGCAGAAAATAATTCTAAGCAGGATATAAAATGATCAGAGAATGTACTCGCCTGATAACCTGAACAACTGATAAGTATAGGGGGGTCCAACTGAAGCCACAAAGTCCTATTTAAAGCAACACAGGTTACAAGGTGTTCAAGTTGTAATAAATGAATCTCTATAATCAATCTACATTATCCTAGGTTCTTTTAAGTCAAAACAACTCTAGGTCGACTTCGGTCAATAATCTAGTCAAACTAGGTCAAGTGTTGACTTACAGTTGACTTTGGGTCAACTGGTCAACTCTAGTCAAACATGGTCAATTCTAGTCTAATATAAAGTGTACTTCGTTATTTGTACGTCGAAACTTATGACACGCAAATCGAGATAGGAAAATTATCGGTAAGGTTGATAATCTTATTATAGTGATCCACGTATCTAACTTGTCAATTTCAGCGATATGAGATCACTGGAATCGACTGAGCTCAGTTTTGTTGTACTAATCCCGAAATACGAACATTATAAGAAATAATTATTAATTAATTATAAAAAGGTTAAACTCAGAGAAATTATCAACAAACATTATCGGACGATGAAATAAACATCGACAACGTGTCCAAAATGGTCAAATTAGCTAGGATAGCCTACCCAACGGTCCAATTTGGACACAAGGGCAAAAAAGTAATTTTGGGTCAAAACGGTGTCCGTGTCGGAGCCGTTTTGCACCAAAAAACATGCAAAAAAATAAGTCTATAAAATAAAATAAATTATATGTACACGAAACCAGAATGTCGATACGAACCTAACGGTATCTCCAGAATTGGATTCCGTTGACCCGATCTCAATTTGGTCCGTTGACCAGAACTTGAAATTCTGGTTTACACGGAAATGCGTACCGGAGCCAATGTTCTCAAAACTCAGCAAACTACATGTCAACGAGTCCAGAATGACGATATGAACTCAACGGTATATCCGAAATTGGATTCCGATGAGCCGATCTCAAAATGACCCGTTGACCCGGATATTGGTATTCCATTTGCACCGAAATGCGTGCTAGATCCAATGTCCACCAAAACCTAGCAAATTATATGTCAACGAGTCCAGAATGATGATACGAACTCAACGGTATCTCCGAAATTGGATTCCGATGAGCCGGCGTCAAAAACTCACAATAAAATGAAACTGGAGGGATAGTAAGAGGGCTATACCAGCTTCGTACCGAAACTGGTAGCACGCCAAACGGAGCTGCGGTGGAGGAGATACAAGCTGACGAAGTTGGCCCCACAAAACTGTCTAAATTTAATACAATTTAAACGGTCAACTTGGTGGCCGATTTTGATGTACCAAACGATAAAATTAACGGACGAAAATTGACATGAGTGAAGGTGGATATACCGAGATTGTGATGGAGCTAAGAAATTGCCGATCCAACGGTCGAATTTTCGAGAAAACGTGCACGAAGTCGCTGTGACGGAACACCAAAATAAACTCGATTCCACGCGCGTCACGACGGGACGTCGTGCAAAACGTACGAATCGCCTCGACGGCGCGTCCCGGAGGATGGTGGCCGTCAGGGGGCTGCACGTCGGAGCTCTCCGGAGGAGGGGTGCCCACGGCTGCGCGTGGCCGGCCATGGCGGCGGCGGCCAGTGCCTCACGCGCGCATGCGCCTGGCGTCGAGCTGCTACCGCTGGCTGCTGTCGCACGGTGGCGCGGCCAGGCCAGGTGACAGCGACAGTGGGGCGTGGTCGGCCGGCGAGGTAGGGGCGGCACCGTACCTCGATGAGGGTGGAGGTGGTGGTACGGCTAGCTGATGGTGGTGGCCGCGGTTTGATGTTGAAGGAAGGAGAAGGAAGGAAGTAGGAGGAGGAAGGAGGAAGGAGTTGGTGGCTGGTGGCGGTTGTGGCCGACGGCCAGGGGGAGGGTGGCCGGCAGAGCTCCGGCCAGGGAGGAGGTCGGGTGCTCGGGTGTGGTGTAATGGTGTGGAAATGAAGAAAATGGTGCTGCTGTTGTTGTTTTTGTTGTGTAGAAAATATTAGGAAGAGAGAGAGAGAGAGAGAGAAAGTGTTCTCCTCATAATTAGGGCCGGCCACATGTGGCTGTAGGGTGTTGGGGACTTGGGAAATTAGTCATGTAGGAATGAATGGATAGGATTTATTAGGGGAATCAAATGGCTACAATTAAATAGCTAATAATTAGGTCACTCCAAGGAATTAAAATCAATAGAATTTACACTCAATATTTAAAGTAGAAAAACTAGGTATTGAATATTATTTTGGGGCAAGCAAAAATGAGGGCATCATGATGGAGAGTAACATGGAGCTTGGACTGGGTTCGATCAAGCCGGGTTGGATCAAAATTCGACATTGAGCAAAAATCGAATTAAAATTAGACGTTGATGATCATGGATAAATAAGTAGCACATAGGGATTCCAATAAATGGGACACAAGTGTCGAACGGGTAGTAGGCTCAATGTAGGCCATGTCCATAATTGGGGCTGACAGGTTTTGGTCGACAGGGGACCCACAAATCAAGTTGGAAGATAAATGTGACACCGTGGAGTGAAATAAAATCGGGTCACGTGTCAGGGAAGTTGTGCGAAGCAAATGGAGCAGAAGATGGCGTGTCGGAGTGGGACACGAAGGTCAAGGGTGAAGAGCGTCTCGAGTAGATCATCAATGAGGAGTTGGTTTCAAGAAAATAACTGGTCTTGCGCTCCAAAATTAAAAGTCACGGTAACGTGCTAATGATGATCAAGGAAAAGAGTGGGAAAAATAATTAATGATCAAATGGTCTAATTCGACCCGAAGTTCAGCGAAGCAAAAAGAGCACAAGGGAACAAGTCTGAGTGGGACACTATATACTATCATGAAGGTAATCATGTCTACTCCAAAACTTGTGAAGAAGATTTCCAGAATTGAACATCCCTGATACTCCAAATATCAAAGGCACGAAAAAGTACACTTAAGGAAAAATAACAGAATAAATTATTTATGAAAACCAATCAATCAAAAAATAAAATAAAATGAAATGAAAAAAATCAACCCAAAATTCAGGGTGCTCACACATGCTTGCCATGATAATGTACTTTACGCTTTCAAATATGCCATGAAATCAACCCTAAGGAGAACATAGAAAGAGAACTAAATTGCATGTTTGCATAAATCAATACAATACTAAAATGTCGGTTTAGAAAGTTGATCTTTTCCTCAGTGCATGCGAGGACGAACGTACTGATCCTCCACCAGCTTTCATGCAGGGTGCAAGGAATGGATGGCTCGCGGTGAAGCTTCGCTTGAACGCGTTGAGGCTTGGAATGCCGAACCGTATCGAAGCGGCGATCGTATTGACGCTCGGACTTGTAAAAGTATTGATGCGGCCGAGATATAGAAGGCATGATGTATGGAATGGTGAAATCCTTTGTGGGCAGGAGAGAACCTGAGTGTTTTAGCCAATCTGGCATATATTATTAGGCTATCGAAAGCCTTTGTAATCTCAGTTCGAATATCAATAAAAGAAAATTATTTCGTATACTCTGTTTTTCTTTCGTTGTTAATATCAACTCAAAGATAACCAATTTGAGAACTTGTCATCTTGCCTTGCACGAACGCAACTCCATGCTCGTGCGGCATCACGCCCCCTGCGAGGATGATGATTCGAATGATTTCGGGTCGGGACGTGACAACTCGTGCGTAAAAAAAGATTGAAAGAAATTTATTTACTAGAAATTACTGAAATACCTATTTTTGGGGTGGGTGTTTATGAAAAATCCACCCGCATGGTAGGTTTTGTGAAAAACCCAAAATTATATATTTTCACGTTACATATTCCAAGATTCTCTTTAGATGCTATGTATTTACAAAATTGCCATTTTGATAATACCATAACTACCTCTTCACGCAAATTTGGTCATATATATGTATTTAAATTCACAAACTCAGATTTGGATTGTGATTTTTGTCTTCTTCTTCTTCTTCTTCTTCTTCGTGAGAGATCTGAATTCCATTGCTCTCATATTCAGCAGAGATCACAAAGATCATTCATAGTTCACTGTACTTTTCTTCACTCGAACTTCGATTATCGTTCATCATCATTATCATCATCATCATCATCATCATCATCGTGGAGAGATTTGAAGTTTTTTGGCGATTAGGTCACTGTGCTCAGTTGTTTGCACTTATATAAAATAAACAACAATGAATAGTACGATATCAATCAATATAAATTTTTTAAAAAAAGAAGGAAAAAACATCATTTTTTGTGATCTTAACACGGGAAATGGCCATTCTCCGTTATTTTAACACGAAGAATGGTCATTCTTCGTAATTTTAACACGAAAAATGACCATTCTCTTGCATTCTAACACGGAGAATGGTCATTCTTCGTAATTTTAATACAGAGAATGGCCATTCTCTGTGTTTTTACAACGAGTGATGACCATTCCTTGTGATTTTAACGCAGAGAATGGTCATTATCCTGTATTCTAACACGAAAAATGGCCATTCTGTAACGTCCCAGTCCCAAAATACATAGGACCAAGTACGTGAATATGTCAGATGTATACATACGAAGTATACTCCAATGTATAGAAATCTCGTATGCATCTATAAGCTGTAAATGCAGTAAACCAAGACAACTAAATCTCATCCACCAAATAAGAGAATAATAATATGAATCAACTATGAAATTTGTCATTTATACATGTAGTTGGGCAGAGACAAATCCATAACCAACTAATTGGAATAAAAAAATATACAAAAAAATGATCGATAAAATAGCAAGACGAACCAATAGCAATAATCTTCGAAGGAATGGAGAAGATTACGGCCATGGCTAGAACACCTGTGAAAAGTTACAAAGCACACACCTAGAGAGATAACCAGGTCCTCAAAGGGACGTAACAAGATACATAAAGAACATGCCACATAACTGAATATGTATAATGTGTCATAAATCATAAGTAAAGTAAAATAGTCCCAATCGTAACAAGATCCAATATCCCATTATAGAAACAGTGGACTATCCCTACAACCAAACAAGGACAAGGGGTAGTACACTATACTGCGATGCGACATTGTCCCAAGCTACTAATGGAACGGGGGTGATATGACATTGACGAGGGTTACCTGACCATTCTAATGTGTTTATGCAGTTAAGAATAAAACTACAACGCATAGGCACTCTGGCTACAGGAAAATCAAGTGTGGTCCCACAGGATACCGGGGACCTCAAAGCATAACATTCATCGAATGTTAGAGGCCAGCAGGAAATCAGGTATCAGGATCCTGGACCGTATCTCCAGCGGAGATAACCGGCAATAATAGGAAAGTTCATACGTGGCCCATATGTTAATAAACTGTTCTTTCCACCCAATGCCTAGTAGAGTCACATCCATGACTCCTATACCTCTACTAACTGCCAAGTCTCCTAACATGCCTCTATTAGCAGTTAGCCCTAACGCATGCGTACAGATGATCAGTCATCATGCAAGTAACTCTACATGCTACTAATCTCACACATACCTCGTGGTACAACTGTGTTAAGATTTATGATATACACTACAAATGGTAGTCCCTTAACTGTAGGTCCATATGCAATCAAAGGATAATAAGTAAAGTAAAGCTAATATCACGGAGCAGACAATAAATCAGGAACTGTAATAATGACATAGCTACAAGAACTGGAAATAAGTAAGCAGTGATATGCAATAACAAAAATACAGACTAAATATAAGCAGTAAATATGGCAATGTATCTTGTCTGAGGTTGTGTGTAAAAGGGCGACGTCCAATAGCTCGAACCGTCAGAATAGTGAAGCGATGAAAGTAAAATCCTGCATACGTCCTCGGATCTTGAAGTAAACACCATGAACGTTTTTGAAATATAAGATATGTCTAGGAAATGCCTGTCCAAAAGTCCAATTCTGGAACACGGGTAAAATCGTAATTTTGGGTCAAAACGATGTCCGCCGTTGGACCCGTTTTGCACCAAAATACATGCCAGAATCTACGGCCTCTAAAGTCGTCAAACTACATGTCTATGGGTCCATTTTGATAAGACGAACCCAGCCGTAAGTCTAAAATTGGATCCGGCGGGCCGGGCACAATTTTGCCCGTTAGAGCGAGTCGCGGGCCCGCCAAATAGGCATTTCGACCTTCTCAGAATCAGACCAAACTTGGCATACAGGACCAAAAAAATGATTCGGTTCTGCTGGCATAAGTTTCATCTCAACTTGACGAACGCGCACAAAGTAATTAAAGAAATTGTAAAAAGGCCGATAAAGTGAATTTCGACGGATATGTATCAAATTCGTCGTGTACACGCAACCAATTTGAATTCCGTCATAGCCCCACATCTGCGAAGTCGATACGCACCTTTCGGTACTTTCGGTTCATGACCACGTCATCCGTTTTGTCGGGACGCACCGTATCGGTTGGTTTTTTTTCCAAAATGTATTATTTTCAAAAACAGATTTTCTCAATTTTTAGGGACTGATTTCTCTGTGCGAAAACAATCAAATTCAAATCTAAAAGAATGGGTTCTATGGTCTTATATGTGATCTAAAAGGTTGTTCAAACGGTTTTTAATTATTGCTAATAGGTTGACGAAAATCTGTCCGTTAACAGGGGTACGTGGACTGTTTTGTGTCCTATTTTCGACCAGGATTTCGATGATCTTCTTATCGATTTCTAGGATAGCGTGTTTGTCTAACGTGAAATCTATCTACAGGGATCGAAACTCGGTTATATTGGCTTCCCAAAACAATTTACGGATCGTGAAACGATCAAGTGACGAGGGAGAAAACTTACGATGAAGTTGGGCTTTCGTTGTCCAACTGATGTTGTTGCTCCTCTGCTTGGCCCGCACGCGTGCGTGCTCCGGCGCGGCGGCGGTGGTCGGCCGGCACTGCTGTGGCGGCGTGCAGGGACATGGGGATCGGGACGGCAATCTGGAGTGTAGGGTTAGGGTTTGGTAGGGTTGATGTTGCTGTTGTTGTCGTTTATAAAGGGGCTCAGGTCTGAAGCTTGGGGGGCTCGGGTTTGCATTAGCACTGTTCCCCCGTGGGGGAACAGTAGCTACAATTTTTTTCCTTTCTCTTTTTCTTTATACTCTTTTTCTTTTTAGAAAAAAAAACTTTTATTAAATCTATCCATAATCTAAATAATTCTAAAAATTTAATATACAATAATAAGTACATTTCTAAGGTCATCTAAGTTTATAATTATAATAATTATTGTTATTATTATTATCTTTTGAACAACAATGCACATCTATATACTAATTAATAATTATTTACTGAATTAAAATTACCAAAGATATTAAAAATATTTTTAATAGATAATTGTACAATATACATACTTAAATATTTTTAAAATTTAATATAATACTATAATTTTTACAATGACATGCCTTTACAATTAAATTAAGTATACAATTAAGTAAAATGTTTCTATGAAGTATCTAGCGTGTAAGTTTATACAATTTATCTAGGCTTGCATATAATGTAGCATATAACTTGCTACCTACTATTAACAAAAATAAAATTCTAGAAGTCCACTAAACATACTGAGAAATATACTAAATAAACTTAAATAAAATTTCTAAAATTTAGGAATTTTACACATTCTACGTGATTTTACAACGAAGAATGGTCATTCTTCGTGACTTTAACGCAGAGAATGACTATTCTCCGTGATTTTACAACGGGGAATGGCCATTCCCCGGGATTTTGCAACAGAGAATGACCATTCTTCTGCATTTTAACACGGGAAACGACCAACACGGGGTGGCCATTCTCCGTGATTTTAGAATGACAATTCTTCATGATTTTAACACGAAGAATGACCATTCTCCTGTATTTTAACACGAAGAATTGCCATTCTCCGTCATTTTATCACGGAGAATGACAATTCTCCGTCAATTTAACAAGAAGAATGACAATTCTTCGTGATTTTAACATGGAGAATGACTATATATTCCACTGCATTTTAATACGGAGAATGACCATTCTCCGTCATTTAACACGGAGAATGACTATTCTTCGTAATTTTAGGAAATGATCATTCTCCTGCATTTTAACACGGAGAATGACCATTCTCCATCATTTTAACACGAAAAAGGCCATTCTCTGCCATTTTAACACGGAGAATGAAAATTCTCCGTGATTTTACAACGGGTGTGAAGATTGCGAATGGAGAGTCACTGGCGAGTTTTTGAAGTAGGGTTTGAAGATTTTGGAGGAGAAAACCTAGATTCGAAAGTGAGCAGCGTATGGAAGAAGAGAAAGAATCGAAATATTTTTTTGAAGAGTAGGTTTCATGGGTGTTTTCAATAAATTAGAAGGGCAAAAAGGTCATTTCGTACCCTTATATATATATTTTTCTAATTCTGGGCACGTGATAAAATGTTATTTTGTGATGGATTTTTCATACAACTTTTACGGTTTTTGGGCATTTGATAAATTTTCCCATTTATTAATGCCTTTTCTAATATTTGTAATCAAGCAATCAAATAAAATGTCTTCCACCTTAACCACTTGATCTAGAGTTATTTGGTTGTAAATATATCATATTAGGTAACCAAATCTTTGGTTTATTTTTTTAAATAATTAGTGGAATATTTATAAGTGATAATAATCTGAACTTTTTCATTTTTATAATTTAAGAATGGGAAAAATATTACTGTTACGGGCGTAAAATAGTAATTTGCAAACAAAAAAAACTTCATAATAACCAATTTATTTTTAGTTACTATAGTATATGATATTAAATTTGCTAATTTTAATAATTTATGGTGACAATATGCAAATAGAAATAGTTTATGGTATTTAAATGCAAGGTTGCCAAATCCTCTCTCATTTCCTGCTCCGACCATCACGACCACCGCCGCCTCTACGTCGACCTCAAACCCTAACCCTAATCGTTCCCATTCCTCCATCTTCCTCATGACATCATCTCCCATCCGAAACCCTCACTCTAACTGTCGGGTGCCGTCGCCCCCTCCACTCCTCTCCATCTCCCTCGAAGCCCACCTCCGTCGCTGGCTCTACGACACCTTCCACTTCGTTCCCCGGAGGAGGAGCTCCGCGTTCTCGTCGTCTCCCTCCTTCCGCAGGAGGCGATGGCGTAATGGAGCTTGATAAGGTTGGACGTCGCCGTCGGGGGGTGGTGGTGGACGTGGGATATGGAGCCTACGCTGCCGGGAAGGGTTGGCTTCGAACCCGGTCGTGCCGGGCATTCCCAAGAGGTATGTGCGGTTCTTCCAACATGCTGGCGAGCATTCCCTATGGTGATGTTTGGATGATGGTTTTATATTCTTAGTAACCTATTTTTTTATTTCTTTTCTATGGTAAAAAAATTCAACATTACCATATCTATATCTATGTTTGGTTAACATATCCGTGTTTAGTTGGAACGGAAATATGTAGTCCTAAAATTTTTTTTATTGCATGTTTGGTTTAGACAATAATGCGAACCTTAATTTGTTTACTTTTTCATAAATACCCTTTCATAAATTTTATTATGTTATTATTATCTAAATTCAGTTGGTGTCATTGAGGATATTACCGTCAAAAAATATTTATAATTATTGTACCCAACCAACATTTCCAGGAAAACAAAAATATTTCAAGGGATAATTGGATTAAAGCCCCCATATTTTCTCCCAGTTCTCAATTCCACACTGATACCAATACACGGCCGAGTAACAAATCTAGGAAATGTAATTTTGTATAGTAATCGACTTAAAATGCTTTTCATGCACATCTTTCTAAGGTAAGAAGCATCGAGATAGAAGGTCAATTAAAATTTTAAAACATTTAAACCTATGGGTGCAATATGTTCATTACTAGGTTGCATAGTCACGGATACGGATGCATATGCATAATATAATAGATATTCGAAACACGACATTATTTTAGAAAACTTGGGATACATGTACGACATAGATATTCAGAATACGGCTCTTGTTTAAAACTTAGTATTTGAGTACGACATAGATACATGAACATGAAAACACACACACACACACACACACACACACACACACACACACACACACACACACACACATATACATCAGATCCTAATAATATCTATATTTAAACATTTTTAATAGTGACTAGGTTATAAAAGGTTCTAAGAAGGTTTCTCGTCAATGATACGTTACTTTCTCATATCTTAACTATATTAGGCACATTTATGACCATACCAAATTACTTTTAACTATGTTTGGGATCCTTTAGAATCCTAGACGTTTACACACTATATTCTATATAAGGGATGTGGAAGTACCATATTGGATACGTATCAAATACTATTATTAACACGGGTACAATATTCTGGAGGTGTATCTATGCAGCATATGTTTACTATTAAGAAATATTTTTGAAGCAGATATTGGTCATGAACAATGGAGGGTGATCACTAATTATTTACAGAGAGAAGCGCAAATGAATTAAATCATTCTTAGGTTCCTAAACAAACAAAGAAGGAAATATGATGATGTCTTCTCTAATCATATTGACTGTAGATACATAATATCATATGAAGTTGGTCGATAATTTATTATAGCTCTTTTACTGGTCATGCAAAAGACACCTTATTGATATTCTTGATCTTTATATATTTCAAGGACAAAATTCTAATAATGACACTTTTGGTCAATTCAGAAGATTTAAAAAGACTTTTTAAAATAGAATATATTTGATAGATTTGTATGCAGAAAACCTAAAAGAAATGTTTAAAATATAGTTTTGGATATCAATAGACATGACTAGTCAGCGACAAGTACTCCATGTATGTCAACAATGGGTTTGGACCTCAGCAATACCAACTATATTCTGCTGATCGAAAGATGCAGTCGTCAACTACTAGGGTAGGAAGGAGAATGTGCCGGCCGGGGGAAGGGCTCATGCGCTATGGCATTCATTCAGCTCCGGTTCGTCGGCCAGTTTGGTTGGGTGGTGTTACGACCCGCTACCCAAATTATTGGGACGGATTGAGGCATGTCCAACCTACGCTTGAGTTATAGCGTAGTAAGTTATTCTTTTAAAAGTAAACAGTAAAAGATCAAAGTGTGCTAACAGTTCCATTTGTCATATTGAAGAAATCATCACAACACAACATCTAATATACGAATATGTTTAAAGATACATGGCCAAAATATAAAACTGGATACAGATCCAGTAATAAAATACATAGTCTAAACAGTCCTGCTCTCAAAGTCCAGAGCAACTAAAATAACAAACTATACGAGTTTTTTCGTAGGTACATCCTCGTGAGCTAAAGCTTGATCCTCAATGGTATCTCCATAATAGGAATCATATAGTAACTCCTCCTCGGTAAGTATACCTGCAACATTTTCTGTCAGGAAGGGAGCAAGTACTGATTCTACAAACTAAATATACGGAGCATGGAATAAACAGGAATCATGGCATATCACAATATATCATGTAGAAGATACATTTGTCATGACGACAGATGTACATATAATATTTAAAACTGGAGCAGGTACGTGATCGTCAATAGGTGTAAAATATTCTGTGGAACAAGTATATAAAATGTACTTCCATACAATTAAGCAAGCGATAGATGTATATACGCACAAATACAGCTGGTACGTCTACGACAAGGTATACATGATATAAAATGTCAACCTTGTTCGGTACATACTTACGAAAGAAGGGGGCATGATCACGTACTCAACTATCAGTTTTCCTATAACCCAAGTTCTAACATGTGAGAGATACTGAGAACAATATAAAGTAGGTGAAACATGTAGTATGTTCATAGAGATATTTCAAATATGACTTGCAGTTTAAGTAACGGTATTAACATGGTTCATTCGCAGTTCATTATCATATGCAGTAAATAGAGTTTGTAGGGGTACTTACCTCATACAAAGCAAGGATATGAGTAAAAAGCTATAGATGTTCGGTGTCCTGTCACTGACAGAAAGGATATATATAATCTCAGCCTCTACACTAAAATCAAGATTTTACACTAGCGGTGTGACACGACTCATACTGGACACTAGCTGTATGAAACTAGCATAGAAGTCCAAAGTGGGGTGATACAACATCTAACCCAACACTTAGGGTCTCTTCACTAAGGTAGGGCAATGCCCCAGTACTAAATTATCCCAAAATCACGCACAACTTCACAAGACATAATTATTAAATTAATAAATCAGACTATACACTGTGTTCCAACAATTATTAAGATAGGCAAAGCGATTCAACATATATAAAATAAAGTACTAAAATGATCCTTGTTAATTATATAAATTTATTCTAATTTTTTTGGAATTTATAAACTACAATAGATATTTATTAAAAATCAGTAAACATAAGTACTTTGAAACTGAGTTCTGTTTTCCTTTTTTTATAAAATGACAAGAATACAAACTAAATCCTAGAAAAATTATATTAAATTAGCTAAATTAACATAGTATTTAAATACAATTTTTCTTAAATTTTTACAGCAATTATACTGTCTAAAAATTCAAATACAGCAAGGTACAGTTTCTAAAAATAAATAATTAAGTATTTAATATATTTATTCACGTATACTAAATTGAACCGAAGTCCAGATACGGGACCCAATTCCATGAATCAAGTCCGATATGACTCGTACAGACCCTGAATGTACTTAGACTCATTTAAGTCCACAAAATCCATGCTAGGTCTGGACTCAAATGGCCATAATTTACAGAATAAATAAAAATACAAAATTAAATATATAGATATATGTGCATATTAAAATAATATAACAATATTTTAATGCAGTAAAATATACATAACAATAATATTTATTGACAATAAAATAATATGTAAATTTTTATATATTAAAATACAACATATATATATATATATATATATATATATATATATATATATATATATATATATATATATATACTGTTCATATACTGTATTTATATATATATTGTTCATATATATATATATATATATATATATATATATATATATATATATATATATATATATATATATATATATACTATATATATATACTGTTCATATATATATATATATATATATATATATATATATATAAGAGAAAAAAATATATATAAGAGAAATATATATATATATACATACCCAGCCCAACAGGCTAATGGGCCAAAACCCGACCCAATGAACAGTAAACCCGTAAACTCAATAACCCACATAAACAGTAACCAAATTCGTTACTGTGGCGGTCAAACCCGAACATAATAAGCCAAATCCATTAACCTATACCCGTGTCCGAACAGTTAGGGACACGTGCGTATGAATCCGATACGAGTCTTGTGTCCATTGTGATTGACACGAATCTGATACGAATCTTCCGTGTCCAAGGCCATCACGACACTCCTTGACACACGATGACCCTTCTACGTGTATACGAGACACAAACCCATAGCAGAGATGGACGGATATGTACATGTTCGACTAGAACCGTCGTTCAAGGCTGCTGCGCGGCGGAGGATGCGTCGTGGTCGTCGAAAAAAATTTGAACGGAGTTCGTCTTGTCGAGGCAAACACTTTGGCGGTGGTCGGTGTCACGACCCGCACCCGCTAAAAGAGCACGTGACGCGACAACGTCCAGTCCTCACCAAAAAATCGGCGTGGAACGCTGTAGATTTTTCTACTCTAAATAGTTTATATATATAACAAAAACTTGTCGAGAATATGGTCAACTCCGAACGGAGGACAAGCAACGAATATATATATGAGTACTCAATCACGACTCTAAGATAACAAAGTAAAGACTGAAATGAAAAGACAACAAGACGATAAAATAATATATAACCTGTCAAGTCCAACACAAAGAATATATACAGTCCAAGTCTCTAATACAGTCCATAATAATAACAGTCTCAAAAGTAGCTGGAGACAATGTCCAGTACAAAAAGACCTACTCTAACTAAGTAATAGGTAGGGTCTCATCAGGCGGAGCTAAGCCCAGCTGGACCAAAGTCTCCAAGTCTATGCCCACTATGTCATCCGGACCGTAGTAGGTACTGTAGTCTCCCTCATCTGCATCTGTAATATTTTTAACATATCCTGTCAGGATAGAACGAGTACAATCTACTAACAGCAGTTCACAAGATATGCTAAAAGCTACAAGACTGTAAATAGATAGTATATACAAGGAAATCATGGAATGTATATGTGAATATCATGGCAAGGTAAGCTGTAATTCTAGAGCTAGAATAAGGTAAGTAAACTGATCATGGCATGTACGAGAATCAAGAACCAACTAGGTGTGTGAGAACTAGCTGCAATATGTGGCCGGCTTGGGAACTTGCACAAAATAGTAACAGGCCTGGCTAATCATACGTGGGGTGTATGATCAACACTCATAATCAATAGGTGCACAAGGGGTGCACAATAGGCTTTGACCACATATCTACACTAATACTCCCCGTCCCCGACTGGTAGAGTGGATCCAAGCAAGACACGTTATGACACGGGATTCCACGAGAAGGGAGCAAGTCTCCTCGAGAATCGATGTCCATATACTGTACAAGAACTACAAGGGGCTTGCACAGGATATACCAAGATAACGAGGAATAACATCTCATGTCGGGATCCATGAATACCAATCCGTGTAACCAATGTGTCGAGAACAAGCATATCTACACTAATTACATGAATTATAACAGTTATCGTAAATTGGAAAAGTGTCAGAGAATGTACTCGCCTGAGATATGATATGGTACGTCAACCGGAGCAAATGCAGCGTCTCAAGGACCTATAGAGAACAAGACGTATCAATACTATGTTTAGGAAGTAAAATCAAATTAATTTGAATCCTATTAAGTCATTCTAGGTCAAGACGCATCAAACTAGACTGTACGAGGTCAACCTAAGTTATATTAGGTCTAGCTAGGTCATACTAGGTCAACGCAAGTCAAACGGAATTAATCTAGGTCAATTTGAGTCAACAGTTGACTTACAGTTGACTTTTGGTCAACTGGTCAACTCTGGTCAACTGTGGTCAACTCTAGTCAACCCTAGGTCACTGGTGACTAACAGTTGACTTTTGGTCAACTGTACAAGTTTAAAGGAATTTGGAACTAAATTGGGTAAAGTGTTGACCCATAGTTGACTTTTGGTCCAAAAAGTCAACCGGGGTCAAGACTAGGTCTAGGCGACTATTTCTAACTATTACCAATCTCTACAACCCATATCCAAGTCCATCTTGGACTTCCAAACTCATTTCTTGGCCATAGGCCAAATTCCTATTTTATCCTTAAAAAGGGTAAAATTCCAACTTCGACGATTATCTAGTTAGCCTACCTACGTTTGATATTTTGACCCGATCTTCCCAGGGTAGTAAGGTACTATCCTATAGGTATATTATCTACCAAAATACTTAGGTGAAGTGGACGTCTAGTCCACCTTACGGCCCGTTGCCAAAATCTTGAATATTTTAAGATACGCACCGATACGACACGATACCGGCGCCCTACGACTCCGATTTCCACTCGGGAGCCTACCCGCAAAATCTAAATCACGTATTATAACTCCACTCCAAGTTTCGTCGCGATCCGATACTCCGGGCTCAAATTTCCCTTCTAACTCGATTTTCCCTATTCTCTACTTCTCACATCTATTTCTCACTTTCCTTCTATCTTCCTATTATTCTAATTTTTCTCCTTCTAACTCTCCTTCCTATTCTTCTTCTAATTCCCAACTCTTCTTATTCTTTTCCCTCTTCCTATTTCTTTCTAACTTCTAACCTTTCTCTTCTAACCCTTTCTAAACTTCTTCTATTTTCCTTAACTTCTTCTAACCAATTCCTCCTCTCTACTCTTCATTACCCTCTATATATATATATATATATATATATATATATATATATATATATATATATATATATATATAGGGGGGTTTCAATGGATAAAAGGGGACTTAAAGGGGGGGAATCAGCTGCCTTTGCAGCTGCTGCTGTGGCTCCTGCCACTGCTGCTGCTGCAGCAAGCAGCTGCTGCTGCTGTGGCTCTTGCCACTGCTGCTGCTGTTTCTTTTCTCTTCTTCTTCTCCTCTTCTACCTCCTTCCTCTACTCTTCATATATATATGAAAAAAAAAAATATATATATATATATATATATAGACATATCTATCTATATATCTATACATATATATATACCCATATCCATATATATACATAAATAACTCACAACACACACACATCTCTATATACATCTATACACACACACACACACACACACACACACACACACACACACACATATATATATATATATATATATATATATATATATATATATATATATATATATATATAAACACTCATACACATATACATATATAACACATACACACATACTCTCACAACACACACAAGCTCTCTCACACTCTCACACACTCACATGACACAAACACCACCACCACCATTTCCATTCCTCTACCCACACAAATACACATTCATATATACATATATACACACACACACACACACACACACACACACACACACACATATATATATATATATATATATATATATATATATATATATATATATATATATATATATATATATATATATATATATACATACATATACATATACCACTATATATATTAAAACCCCTATTAATTCCTTAACCTAGATTCTAGGGAATCCTACAAATTTCATGGGCAAAAGGTAGAGAATTTTATTCCCTACAATAAATGTGAAGACATTAAATGGGAAAGAGGAATTTATTAGGGTTTAAATGCATACCTAGTAGGGGTGCAACTCGGGCGGGCTAAACCCGAACCCGATCGGGTAAACCCGTTAATGGGTTGGGTTAGGGTTGAAGATATTCGGGTTTGGGCTCGGTCTCGGGTTAGAATATTTGAACCCGATAAAAAATCGGATTGGACTTGGGTTCATGTGTTGGGTAACCCGAAGAACCCGAAACCCGACACACACACACACACACACACATATATATATATATATAGTTTCATGCTACTTAAATAAAAAGTTTAAACTATAATTTTTTTCACCCGAACTCTTCAATTCCTTGTCCTAAATCTCATTTCAGTTTTATTTTGTAATGATCGAGGCTTAATTGCTATTTGATTATGCATTTAATATTACTCTTGTTTAAAATTATTTCAAATATCATATTAGAGTCCCATAAACCCGATGGACCCGACCCAACCCGAGCCCAACCCGATCCTCCGGGCTTGGTCTTGGGCTTCATATGTTGAACCCGAAGTCGGGTCGGGCTTGGGCTTGGGCTAGGCTTATGATCTATCGGGTTGGGCTCGGGTTGACCTCAAACCCGACCCAACCCGCCCGAGTTGCACCCCTAATACCTAGGTTCTTGGAGAGGGAGAGAGACTTAATGAAGAAGTAAAAAGGGGGGGGGGGGTTCTTGACTTGGCCGGCCACCTCTTGGGGGGCTATTGGGTTGGGATCCAATAAGCCCCCAACCCATTAAGCTTAGTTTGGTTTCGTTTGAAATCGGTTTGGTCCGGTTTGATTCTAAATACAAATTAAGCCTCTTAAATGACTAATTAAGCCATGGAAGATGGGTTAAAGATTTCTAGCCTAATTATGATAGTATGTGGGCTAAGCCCAGCTAGTATGGGGGTCCCACTAGGGTCCAGGCTACCCGGATCTCCAATTTGAGTCCGAATTGGATAAAATCCAAACCAACCCAAATAAATCCCAAAAATTTACATAAAATCAAATAAAATTCCTAAAATTTATAGAACTTGAAAAATGACGAAAATACCCCTAATTCGAAAACTCGGGGTAACAAATCTACCCTCCTTAAAAAATTTCGTCCTCGAAATTAAATGAGAACTAACACAGCAATCATGAATAGAACAAGGAAAGAAAAAGATAGAATTTTACCTCAAGGCTCGAAGAGATATGGGAATCGCTCCCGCATGTCATCCTCCCTCTCCCAGGTGGACTCACCGGGAGAGTGGTGTCTCCATGCAACGCGAACCAAGGGAATGACCTGGTTCCGGAGCACCTTCTCTCTTCGGTCCAAGATCTCGACCGGCTTCTCTGGGTAGCTGAGTGTCGGTCCCACCTCGATCTCTGAGTGGTCTAAGACGTGACTGGGATCTGCCACGTACCATCTCAGCTGCGACACGTGGAACACAGTGCACTCCCTCTAGTGCGGGCGGTAACTCTAGTCGGTAAGCCACTGCACCGACCCTGCCCAAGATACGGAATGGTCCAATGTATCGTGGGCTAAGCTTCCCGCCGCCACCAAAATGAATCGTGCCACGCATCGGAGAAATTCGCAGAAAGACAAGATCACCAACCTAGAACAAAACACAAGACTTAGAGCTTGATCTAAAATAATCACAATCAGACTCAAATACTAGAAAAATCTAAACTATACCTCAAACTCCAATGGTCTTCGGTGGCTATCGGCCCAATGCCGCTGCCTATCCTGCGTCACCCGAAGTCGATCTTCGATAACCCTGACCTTCTTCGCAGCATCCACTACCATCTCAGGGCCAAGCAAAACCCTTTCGCCTACATCATCCCAAGACAAGGGAGTACGGCACCTCCGTCCGTATAGAGCCTCGAAAGGTGACATCTCTATACTGGCTTGGTAGTTGTTGTTGTAAGCAAACTCTACCAAGTGAATGTGGTCCTCCCAAGATCCCCCGAAGTCCAAGACACAGGTACGCAGTATATCCTCGAGGGTCTGAATCGTTCTCTCCGACTGCCCGTCTGTTTGGGGGTGGTATGCGGTACTGAACTTGAGCGATGTGCCCAAGCTAAGCTACAAACTCCGCCAAAAGTGGGAAGTAAATCGGCTGTCCTGATCCGAGACTATACTCACTGGCACCCCGTGTAATCGGACTATCTGTCGCACGTACACCTCGGCCAACCTCTCCGTTGACAAACCCACTTTGAAAGGCAAAAAGTGGGCTGATTTGGTCAATCGATCAACAATGACCCAAATCGCATTCTTTCCTCCTGGAGAGCACGGAAGCCCAGATACAAAGTCCATAGTGATATGCTCCCACTTCCACTCAGGAATGGGGAGTGGCTGGAGCAATCCACGGGTCTCTGCCTCCCGGCCTTCACCTGCTGGCACACCAAACATCTCGACACGAACTGAGCCACCTCACGTTTCATGCCATACCACCAAACATGTTGTCTCAAGTCTCTATACATCTTGTTGGCTCCTGGATGCATAGAGTACTGAGAACGGTGTGCCTCCTGAAGAACCTCCTCCCGAAGTCCTCCGCTCGGCACGCATAATCTGGTACCATGCCTCAATGACCCATCCCCTGCTAAAGAGAACTCATCCAACAGCCCTATCTAGACCTGCTCCCTGATGACCCTCAGAGCCTCATCCTCAAACTGAGCTGCCCTGACTCTCTCCATCAGCTCCGACTGCACCTGCAGACCCCACATCTGCGCCTCGAACCCAGGAACTATCACCTCTATGCCCAAGCTCTCCAGATCTGCCAGAAGGTGACGATCCATCATCAAACACATGGCCACGGGATACCTGCTCAGAGCATCCGCGACCACGTTGGCCTTCCCTGGATGGTACTGTAAGGATATATCAAAATCCTTCATCAGCTCTAACCATCGCCTCTGCCTCATATTCAGCTCCTTCTGGGTAAATACGTACTTCAAGCTCTTGTGGTCAGTATAGATCTCCATACGCTCTCCGTACAGATAGTGTTTCCACAGCTTCAAAGCAAAGATGACCGCTGCCAGCTCAAGATCATGGGTAGGGTAATTCCTCTCATGAGAACGTAACTGCCTAGATGCATAGGCAATTACCTTCTCGTGTTGCTGAAGCACACAACCCAAATCCCGTCCTGAAGCATCACTGTAGATCGTATAACTACCAGATCCAGATGGCAGCGTCAAGATAGGAGCTGTAGTCAACCTCGCCTTCAGCTCCTCGAATGCGGCCTGGCACTCATCGGACCAAACAAACTCCTCGTCCTTCCTGGTAAGGCGGGTCATCGGCTGGGCAATCCTGGAAATGTCCTGCACGAACCTCCGGTAATAACCTGCCAGACCCAGAAAACTCCGAACCTCTGCTACTGAGCTCGGCGTCGACCAGGAATCCACCGCTGAAATCTTCTTCGGATCCACTGAAATCCCCTCGCCAGAGACAACATGGCCTAGGAACTCCACGCGATCCAAGAAGAACTCGCACTTGGACAGCTTCCCATACAGCTGCTCCCTCCTGAGAGTGTCCAACACAATCCTCAGGTGCTCCTCGTGCTCCTCTGACGTCTTCGAATAGATGAGAATGTCATCAATGAAGACCACCACGAACTTGTCAAGGTACTGGGGAAATACCTTGTTCATCAAGTTCATGAATACCGCCGGGGCGTTGGTCAACCCAAACGGCATGACAGTATACTCATACTAGCCATAGCGAGTCCGAAAGGCAGTCTTCGGAATTTCATCCTGCTTCACCTTCAGCTGATGGTACCCGGTGCGCGAGTCGATCTTCGAGAACACTCTCGTCCCGCTCAACTGGTCGAACAAGTCATCAATCCTTGGCAAAGGATACTTGTTCTTGATGGTAAGGTTGTTGAGCGCCCTGTAATCAATACACAGACGTACCGTACCATCCTTCTTGGGGACGAAAAGAACTGGCGCGCCCCAAGGTGAAGAGCTAGATCGAATAAAGCCCTTGTCCTCCAGCTCGTCGACCTGCTTCTTCAGCTTCGCTAACTCACTATTGTTGATTCTATAGACGTGCTGGGAGATAGGCTCAGCGCCCGGCACTAGGTCTATAGAAAACTCAACATCACGATCTGGCGGCATCTCGGGCAGCTCCTCGGGAAAGACATCCAAGAACTCAGCAATAAGTGGATGTGGCAACACCGGCCCCGCCAACAACGCTCTGCAGAATCCATCTCCCTGCTCCACTGCACCCCTGGTGAACTCATACTCCGGCTCTCCCGGCGGCCTAAATAGAATCTTGTCCCCTCTGTAATCGATGCTAGCGTGGTACGTGCTCAACCAATCCATACCGAGTACCACATCGTAACTCAGAAGTGGCATTACGAGCAAACACGCACTCAGCTCCCGGCCTCTCAAAGAAACTCTCCGCTTCTTGCAAACATTATTAACTAGGATGATGCCATTCCTAGTCATAATCTTGCAAGTCCTATCCAGATATTCAGCAATGATGTTGTACCTAAGTGCAAAAGAAACTGACACAAAACTGTGCGTAGCACCTGAATCAAACAATGCTAAGGCAGGAAAAGAATCAAGAAGAACCGAACCTGCAACTACATCTGCGACTGGCTCGATCTCCTCAGCTGTAAGAGCAAAGGCTCTATCCTGACCACCCCGCTGCTGGTGGTGCTGAACAAACCGCTGCTGCTGGGTTGAAAGCGGACCCCTCTGCTGCACTGCAGGAACTCTCGTCGGAGCCCTCTGAGCTGTACCAGTAACACGAGGGTTCACTGGACACTCCCTCAACTGATGGCCTGCTCCGCCGCAAAAGAGACACACTCCTAGCCTCTTCCGGCAAACCTCCCAGACGTGACCAGGCTTCTTGCAGAAGTGGCAAGGAGCCCCATGCTGTGCCTGCCTCGGCTGAGTGTGCTGCACCTGCTGCTGAACTGGTGCTCTGGCCTGCACCTGCGGCGGGTGATGCTGGAAAGAACGATGCTGAAGCTGAGGGCGCTTAGCAGCCCCTGTGCTGCTAGTAGCCCCCGAGAAATGATCCCGCTCCCTCTTGGGCTTCAAGCCCCACTCCCGCTCAACCTTGCGGGCCTCCGCATAGATCTGGGCATATGTCTCATAGAAGGAGGGAATGAGGTGCTTGATATCCCGAGCCAGCCCCTCCCTGAAATGGCTCGCCCTGATCTCTGGGTCTCGAACCATGTACTCTGCGTATCGGCTCAGACGGCCGAACTCCGTTGCGTACTCCTCCACAGATAGACTGCCCTGCTGCAGATCCTGGAACTGCCGTACCAGGTCAATCTTGTCCGTGGGGGAAAAGAACTTCTCCTTGAAGAGGAGCGTGAACTCTGCCCAAGTATGGCCCTCTCCAGCTAGGGCTGGCTCATTTCTGAACCAAGTGCGCACAATATCTAGCAACTGCAAACCTACCGCCTCGACCTTCAGGTCGTCTGCCAGGCGGCAGGCCCTCATCTGCTGCTCGATATCCTCGAGCCAATCATCTGCATAGACCACGCCTTCGGTCCCGCTAAAGTCACGGGGCACGAGCTTCTTGAAGTCCTGGATATCTCCGTACCTCGGTCGCGTCCCCGGATGAGGAGCCCTCTGCTCCACGGCTGCAAGGGCCAACTGATGGGCATCTTCCATGCCTTGACACATCGCATCTATCTGCCTCTGTTGAGCCTCGGTCTGGGCTCTCTGAGTCTCCAGTATCTGCTGGAGGAAGGTAAGCATCTGCCCATATCTGTAGGCAGAGGAGGTGGAGGTGGAAGTATGCCTGCAACTGGCGAAGGAATCCGCTGCGCAGGAGGAGGAAGAGCGCCCACGACAGCTCCCAACACTACGGGAAGAGCACCCGCAACCCCAGGGACTGTCATCGAGGTAGCTGGAGGAGTACCTCCGAGAGCTCCAACAGAAGTCCCATCTGCAGGGGAGGTGACCGGAGCCTGCCCGCCAGAGGTGGCAGACTCTCCGTCTCCCCGTGCTCCTCGCCAGGAGAATGAGTCATCACTATCCTGGTATCAATATGGCATATGAAGGCAATATCAAAGGAGGACAGCTAGAATGCAGTAAATCAATATCAAAGACGATAAGCAAGATAAGCAAGGAAAGATCCTACTGTGATTGAGCACTCTTAGCCTACTATCACCTATGTGTAACACAGGCTCGTAGTCAACACTCTAAGACGAGTGCCGCCACGACATCGCACTAATGGCGACTTCAGGACCTGCGTGGGCCACCACTAAAACGTGTCACGACCCGCACCCGCTAAAAGGGCACGTGACGCGACAACGTCCAGCCCTCACCAAAAAATCAGCGTGGAATGCTGTAGATTTTTCTGCTCTAAACAGTTTATATATATAATAAAAATCTGTCGAGAATATGGTCAACTCCGAACGGAGGACAAGCAATGAATATATATATGAGTACTCAATCACGACTCTAAGATAACAAAGTAAAGACTGAAATGAAAAGACAACAAGACGATAAAATAATATATAACCTGTCAAGTCCAACACAAAGAATATATACAGTCCAAGTCTCTAATACAGTCCATAATAATAACAGTCTCAAAAGTAGCTGGAGACAATGTCCAGTACAAAAAGACCTACTCTAACTAAGTAATAGGTAGGGTCTCATCAGGCGGAGCTAAGCCCAGCTGGACCAAAGTCTCCAAGTCTATGCCCACTATGTCATCCGGACCATAGTAGGTACTGTAGTCTCCCTCATCTGCATCTGTAATATTTTTAACATATTCTGTCAGGATGGAACGAGTACAATCTACTAACAGCAGTTCACAAGATATGATAAAAGCTACAAGACTGTAAATAGATAGTATGTACAAGAAAATCATAGAATGTACATGTGACTATCATGGCAAGGTAAGCTGTAATTCTAGAGCTAGAACAAGGCAAGTAAACTGATCATGGCATGTACGAGAATCAAGAACCATATCTCTAGGTGTGTGAGAACTAGCTGCAATATGTGGCCGGCTTGGGAACTTGCACAAAATAGTAACAGGCCTGGCTAATCATACGTGGGGTGTATGATCAACACTCACAATCAATAGGTGCATAAGGGGTGCACAATAGGCTTTGACCACATATCTACACTAATACTCCCCGTCCCCGACTGGTAGAGTGGATCCAAGCAAGACACGTTATGACACGGGATTCCACGAGAAGGGAGCAAGTCTCCTCGAGAATCGGTATCCATATACTGCACAAGAACTACAAGGGGCTTGCACAGGATATACCAAGATAACGAGGAATAACATCTCATGTCGGGGTCCATGAATACCAATCCGTGTGACCAATGTGTCGAGAACAAGCATATCTACACTAATTACATAAATTATAATAGTTATCGTAAATAGGAAAAGTGTCAGAGAATGTACTCGCTTGAGATATGATATGGTACGTCAACCGGAGCAAATGTAGCATCTCGAGGACCTATAGAGAACAAGACGTATCAATACTATGTTTAGGAAGTAAAATCAAATCAATTTGAATCCTATTAAGTCATTCTAGGTCAAGATGCGTCAAACTAAATTGTACGAGGTCAACCTAAGTCATATTAGGTCTAGTTAGGTCATACTAGGTCAACGCAAGTCAAACAGAATTAATCTAGGTCAATTTGAGTCAACAGTTGACTTACAGTTGACTTTTGGTCAACTGGTCAACTGTGGTCAACTGTGGTCAACTGTGGTCAACTCTGGTCAACCCTAGGTCATTGGTGACTAACAGTTGCTGCACAAGTTTAAAGAAATTTGGAACTAAATTGGGTAAAGTGTTGACCCATAGTTGACTTTTGGTCCAAAAAGTCAACCGTGGTCAACCGGGATCAAGACTAGGTCTAGGTGACTATTTCTAACTATTACCAACCTCTACAACCCATATCCAAGTCCATCTTGGACTTCGAAACTCATTTCTTGGCCATAGGCCAAATTCCTATTTACCCTTAAAAAGGGCAAAATTCCAACTTCGGCGATTATCTAGTTAGCCTACCTACGCTTGATATTTTGACCCGATCTCCCCAGGGTAGTAAGGTACTATTCTATAGGTATATTATCTACCAAAATACTTAGGTGAAGTGGACGTCTAGTCCACCTTACGGCCCGTTGCCAAAATCTTGAATATTTCAAGATACGCACCGATACGGTGCGATACCGGCACCCTACGACTCCGATTTCCACTCGGGAGCCTACCCGCAAAATCTAAATAACGTATTCTAACTCCACGCCAAGTTTCGTCGCGATCCGATACTCCGAGCTCAAATTCCCCTTCTAACTCGATTTCCCCTATTATCTACTTCTCACATCTACTTCTCACTTTCCTTCTATCTTCCTATTCTTCTAATTTTTCTCCTTCTAACTCTCCTTCCTATTCTTCTTCTAATTCCCAACTCTTCTTATTCTTTTCCCTCTTCCTATTTCTTTCTAACTTCTAACCTCTCTTCTAACCCTTTTTAAACTTCTTCTATTTTCCTTAACTTCTTCTAACCAATTCCTCCTCTCTACTCTTCATTACCCTCTCTATATACATATATATATATATATATATATATATATATATATATATATATATATATATATATATATATATATATATACATACATATATATAGATAGGGAGGGGGTTTCAATGGATAAAAGGGGACTTAAAGGGGGGGGGGGGGGGAATCAGCTGCCTTTGCAGCTGCTGCTGTGGCTCCTGCCACTGCTGCTGCTGCAACAAGCAGCAAGCAGCTGCTGCTGCTGTGGCTCTTGCCACTGCTGCTGCTGTTTCTTATCTCTTCTTCTTCTCCTCTTCTACCTCCTTCCCTCCTTCCTCTACTCTTCATATATATATATATATATATATATATATATATATATATATATATATATATATATATATATATATATATATATATATATCTATATAAATATCTATACAAATAAAAAATAAAAAATAAAAAATAAAAAATAAAAAATAAAAAATAAAAAATAAATATTAAAAAATAAATATTAAAAAATAAATATTAAAAAATAATATTAAAAATTGAAAAATAAAAAATAAAAAATAAAAAATAAAAATAAAAAATAAAAAATAAAAAATAAAAAATAAAAAATAAACAATAAACAATAAACAATAAATAATAAACAATAAAAAGTAAAAAGTAAAAAATAAAAAATAAAAATTAATATTTAAAAATTAATATATAAAATATAGAATAATAAATAATAAATAATAAATATATAATAATAAATAATAAATTAAAAATTAAAAATTAAAAATAGCAAATAACAAATACCAAATAACAAATAAAAAATAACAAATAACAAATAACAAATAAAAGATAACAAATAAGAAACAAGAAATAAGAATTAAGAATTAAGAATTAAGAATTAAGAATTAAGAATTAAGAATTAAGAAATAGGAAATAAGAAATAAAAAAAAAGAAACTAAAAACTAAAAATTAAAATTTAAAATTTAAAATTTAAAATTTAAAATTTAAAATTTAAAATTTAAAATTTAAAATTTAAAATTTAAAATTTAAAATTTAAAATTAAATTTAAAATTAAAAACTACAAATTAAAAATTAAAAATTAAAAATTAAAAATTAAAAACTAAAAATTTAAATTTAAATTTTAAAATTGAAATTTTAAATTTTAAATTTTAAATTTTAAATTAAAAATTTAAAATTTAAAATTTAAAATTAAAAATAGAATAGGATTTGCATGCTACGAGTTCCGAATTGGAAATCATAATTTTTCTTGGCTAAAAATTAGTATTTAATTTTAATTCCAGAATTATATTAGATTAAATTAGGTTTTTTGATGATTTATTTTAAATTAAATAGGATTAGTTATGTTAAACCATTGGACAACTTTATTGGATTTTAGAGTGGGATTTTTATAATGTAACTTATGATCATTTATTTGTCGAGGTAGATCGGACGACGTTGTGAGTCGCGACTTCATCCTTTTCTGGAGCAAGAAAAGTTTCACTATGGCATTATGTTACCTTTATTTTGTACTGCATGTATCTTTTGTCATCTTTTCACTGTTACCTCTTTATATTTTTTGTTGCCATTGTTCTTGATTGATCATGATTAGTACTTGTCATCTTTTCATTGTTACCTCTTTATATTTTTTGTTGTCACTGTTCTTGATTGATCATGATTAGTACTTGTACACGAGAGTTAGACTCGCTAGAGTATATGTACATGTTCATGCTTACTTCTAGTTTATCGTGATTCTCGTTCATCGTACTGTTAATGTTTATCGTGTTGGACATGTACTATTGAGTTACCCGGGTAGAAGAATACGACTAGTAGACATGTGGTACCCTAGTGTAGCCCAAAGTTTATTCGGTCAGGGGACCGTCTGACAGTGTTTGTTCAGTAAGTACACCTCACGTGTTGACTGTCCGATTCCTAACCAACCACATGTTGAATGTTAGTATTCTAAAACACATTAGACACGTGTCTTCTATTCTTATTGTTGTATTGCTTAGAGGTTCATATCTTTTGAGTATAGTTTCATAGAGTTAATGAGTCATAGTTGATCTCTTCTTAGTATATCATATCATGTTTACAGTTCATCTTCCTTTTACTGTTTCTCCTCATGCTTGTATGTTATATTGTGTAGTATAGTGTTATGGTGAACTTGTTCCAATCCTGACTGGATAACTGTTTTTCAGCTTTAGGCGACGTGGTTTGCCCCGAGGTTTATGATGCGTATCTTGATGACACTGACGTTACCAATGTGCCACTTGCTTCTTTTGATGCGGAGTAGCACATTTCTTTCTTATGCTCTTTCGTGTTATTCTTAGCTAGTGAGCTTTGCGGACTTTAGTTCTAGTTGTTCTATATTTATTTTTAGCGAGTTTGTTCCGGAGACTATTTGATTTGTAGTAGATCTTTCTTTAAATCATTTAGTTAGATATTTAAGTTTAATCTCTTGTCTTGACTTAGTTGTGGATGATATATGTAGATTGTGTACTTGTATGGATAATGTTTGTCATAGACAGCGTACTACCGTCGACACTGCGGCGTAGGCTGGGCTTGGACACGCACTCGTATCCCGAAAAGCGGGTGCGGGTCGTGACAGTAATACCTACGGGTTGTGGGCTCAGTCTCGACTGAGTCAATGGGGAAATATTTGCTTGTATCATTGGATCACGGACGGAATGCAATGAACCTTTCCAACTGATGGATCGGCTTCTATTTAAATGAGTCCAATAGTTTTCGTTGGATGTTTTCTTTCGTTTCTTGGTTTTGATGAATGCATTTTCGTGTTAGTTTTTGATGATTGATTTTCATTGTTCTCTTTCATCGCATTGTGCATTCATTCCGAATCTTGAGAGGAAGAAATTGAAGTATGTTAATCAAGTTTTGGTGCCAATGTAGGAGGAAGCTTGTCACGCTCTGATCCCGCTAGGGTCGTTCGTCCTCACTTTGATCCCTGCGGGATCGTGCTAAGGCATGATGCCGTATAAGCCTAAGTAGCGTTTGCACAAGGCCAGTACCTACACAATACAACTAGACAAAATAAAATACACGCATACAACACTTTTAATTACAAAAAACCAAATATTTGAGACAGAGATTTGAAATAAAAATACTTTTTTTTATTGATAACTTGATAGGAATACAAGGACAGTGCTCTGTGACTCAAAATGTCATAGCTTAATTACATATTCCTCTTTGAAACTCTTTTAAAAATAGCCACAATGCTCATACATCATATCCCTTTATTACATACTCGAAATGAAAAGACACCTTCAAAGGAAAACTTGCAACTTGGCTGAAAATGAAAGTAGCTTCGAGGTTAGTGCCTCACTGAAAGTTCCTCTGTCTCCTTGCTATATGAAATAACGCCCACAACGTGGGTCAGTATACATCATACTGGCGAGCGGCTTTTGGCCGAACTAACATAAATTTGCACTAAGTAGACAGTAAAGTTAGCATACATTTATTATGTGATCTTTCTACTTGTCTAGGTTCTTTTAAGCAATTCAGAAGAAACATAGCAGTAAAACTCACTCGTACCATAATTCTTACCCATCGCCGACAGTCATCCTTGCACAAGACAGGTTAGCACAATTTGCATATAATATAAAGCATACTATTATCTCTGCATTTAGTGTTAGGTTTGTAATACACTCTAATTTCCCAAATGCACCTAACTACATGTTGTGTAATGCCCCATCCCGCTCAGCTCAATCGGAGGAAACAAAATGCCAACGACGTTCGGACTTAGCCATGCAACGGCTGCTCGAAGACCCGCTCAATCGAGGCGACTCCTCGCTCAGGTGGGTGGCTTCGGTGAACTTGCCTCAGCTTGGCCTTCCACGAAAGTTTTCAACTGCACAAGTAGGCTTGATAATAAACGAGACACATCCACATAACTAAGGGAATAATCTCAATTTGGATCGATTGAATTAAGAATATGGAAAGGTCCCACGGTCGGCTTAGAGGTATTGCACGGTGTGCTTTCAAAATAACACCCGATCCTTCATTCCGTGGCTTGGAAGAAGGAAAGTTGGTTTAAGTAGCCACGAAGTTATGAACTTAGCCTAAGTCATAGATGTCGCACGTATGAATGCTTGATAAAGCATGCACGGTCCCATCGTCCAAGGCTTGGAACAACCTTGCCCGTCCCATGGATTAAATTATTCCACGATTAAGTTAGGCAAGAGTTGTGCTGGACTATCGAAGTCACACTAAGCACAGTCCCATATTTTCTGCGGTTGTCAAGTCGTATAGTCCCATGATCTCATGGCTCGTCATATAAAGTATGACTTGCACAATACTATCGTATAGAACACAAGTTGGATTAAGGCACGAGCCACGGTTGGCTCGATAAAAGGTTAGCCACGGTCTACTGCACTTAAGGAGCACGTTTTGTTCAAGCTAAGTTGGAAGACTATGCAATAGTCATTTCCTAGGTTTCCAAGAATAAGAAGTTCATGCGACCGTTTGTTGCCGAGGCGGTCCCTCGTTTGGGAGTCTCCAAGGATGCACGTTTTGTATCGCATGGTTCCATTGCACGTTTTGCATGATATGGTTCCTAAGCACATTTTGCTAGGAATGGTTCGAGTCATACCAAAAATAGGACATGCATTTACGTGAGTCTAAATGCCCTCGTAGGTGCGTGGTCATGGACAACTTGTCGACAGGTATTTCATCCTCGACTGGTATTACGCCGGGGCACCGGGGCCAGGTTGACCTAGGGGGAAGATGTTATAGCAGTGCTGGATTGTACCGCGTGGGCAGTCGTAGGCTTTCCATGGGGTTAGCTACCTTACATCAAAGACCCGCGCCTATCCAAGCTATGTCCACGATGGCTTGGATTGCCAGTGACCTTTCATATAGATAAGTTGGCGTGCTGAGCGACAATTCGCGTGCACAGTGTCGATCGAATCATAAGGGATGTCAAGCACGACATGAGTTAAGTTAACATGGTGTAGTTCCTCAAAAATGCTAACCATGAATCAGCGCATGCCAGCAATGAATCGGCACGGTAGAAACGAGTTCTAGCAAGCGCCAGCCATGAATAGGCACGTGCCAGCAATGAATCGACACGGGCTAAGTGTGTACGATTTCAACACCATTATGGGCCTAAGATATGGCTAGAGCATGGATACGTGCTTTGGCACGAGATGTGGCATCGAGTAATAAGTCATTGGCATAGAGTTGCATGAGTTGGAATCTGAGTACTTTCAAGTTAAGTCATTATGGGCCATAGGACAAGCTCGGTTAAGTCATGTGAGTTACGAGACACGACCTCGATCGGTTATGGCATGACCATGTCTTTGCGTCTCAAAATATGGCACAGAAGTCAGCATGAGTCGATAAGTTGACATTGTTGGCACGACTAGAGGCAAGGTATAAGTAAGATGTTGGTGCAAGGCACAATAACGGTCTAAAGACACAAAGTAGACCAAGATGTCTACATCCTAAAACGAATCCTAAGACAAGAGTAGAAAGACAATCATAAAGGGATAATGTCGCACAAAGTAAATGAACGTATCAGTTTTGTATGGGTAGGCGAGAAACTCACACCACCAGTACAGTTGAGTACTGACACCCACACAGTTTTCTTGTTCAGGCTCAGGCAGAAGCTCGTTGGTGCGAAACTCGCTTGGATGTGTCGAGGCATAGAGTTTCCTTAGCGTTTCGAGGCATATGGCCGCATGGAGTCTGGACTTGTATGGACATCGCCTATCTGAAGCATCCGCTGGCTCGTCGAATTGTATTGAGAGAGCAGAGTGACTTGTATTGTGAGAATAGTGATACTGAGTGATTGTTTGGCCTCGTGCCACATTATAATCCTTTTTTCAATATTAATAAAGAGCATTTTGATTGACTTGTGTTTTGCTTCGAGTTTTCGCTTGTTTATTTAATGTTTCTGCGTGGTACTTTTGTGCGACGACCCCCGTCGCTTAGCCTGAAATCAACTATTATGGAACCTGCCTTGCGTGAGTGCAATCTAGGCTCGCGCGGCATTACGCCTTAGCAGGGACGATCGCTCCTACGGGAGCGGAACATGACATAATGGTATCAGAGCACGACTTTACGTCCTTGGACTTTCGATTGAATTCTTTGAATCTGATGTCTTGTTTCCGTAAATTGATATCGTTGTGCGCTCTCTCTCAAATGTCCTACGAGATATCCATACAATAAGTCTATATAATTTGCAAATCGTATGAGAATAGTTTTTGAAAAAATAAAAGATGGTTGACGTAAAGCACAGTTGGCTAAGTTGGGCTGGACATATACACCAAAATTGCGTCGGACAAGGATGAGTTAGACTCGATTCATAAAAATGTTTGAGTAGTTGCGATAGAGGTACTATCGGATGACGATGCTATCATCGATGCGATATAGATGAGCATGCTTGGAATTTGAGGAATGATTCGAACGGAGATTCGAAGTAATCGATTGTGAATCGAATGATAGTTTTGAGGATTTGTCGAATGACTTCATCCCTGAGTGGTGTATCAGATAGCCTCGAGTATGTCGATCGATTGAAAATGCGGGGTGCCAATGAGTCTATCAGCAAGCATCGCTTGTATGCAAAGCCTTAGATTGAGTATCATTGAGTAAGTTATAATCTTAAAGTTCATGACGAGTTGATTCGGACAAACTAGGAATGATACGCACGGGATTGTGATTGCGCAAGTATGAAATATGAAAATGATTGAGTAGGTAAAACTGAATCAAGGAAAAACAAGGTGTAATGAACATATGACTCGATCGAAAAAATTGATATGTATCGTATACGAAAAGTTAGCACGATCGGATGATAGCGTGCATAAAAGTTATTCGAATATAATGACTCTAAGGATTGGAAGTTGATGTTGCTCGATGATTTGAGATAGCATAGATCGATGTGAATTGAGGAAATAAGCTGCTCGATGACTTAAGATAGACGGATGAACATGTATGATTTTGGGTTTGAACGAATTTGATCTTGAATGTCGACGAGATTGTGGTAATCCAGTTCGGATGATAGCGTCAGATGCACGACTCAAAATTCGTTGCAAAGGAAGATCGTCAGGTTATGCATATCATCGATGGTATTGAGGTGTATCAAAGATTGATGTGCGATAACTCGGGGGTACTTTAATTCGAGGAACGCCTATCGTGTAAAATATTATCGTTTCGATGGATGCTATGCTTGGGATTTTAAATAGAATGAATGTTTGGATGAAAATAAAGTATCTTGATTGCTTCGACGATAAACACGATGTCGACATTCTTGTCTTGTGCGAGCACAACTCCAGCCTCGCACATGCGTCACATCAAATTTGGGGCGATCGTTCTGCGTGAGCGTTGACATGGTGATTCATGTCACAGAAATGATCGAACTCGGGAAATCAAGGCATGGCAATTTGGATTGCTTCGACTCGTGGTTTGATGCGAAGGTGAATTCAAGGATTGGTCCACTACCAAAATATGTCAAATTAACAACGAGATTAGCACTCCAATTAAAAATGTCGCTGTGTTTTGTGTATTTAGCGACGTATGAAAATGACGTCGCTGAACGTCACTATCAGTGACGTTTAGCGACTAATAGTGACTAGAATTATGGTTTGGAAAGAACAAGTCGCTATTTAGTCGCAAAACGTCGCTGATTTATTTTATTCAGCGACATTTTGAGACATTTAGTCAAGTCCGTCGCTATCCTATTACTGAACAGCGACGTCTCTCTCAGACGTCGCTAAAAACTTTTATATAGGATTCTGGAAACCCGATCGATTTTATTTTAATTCACCCAAATTTTCGATCTCCTGCCTCGAGCCCCAAATCTCTCTCCCCCTCCCCCTCTCGTCTCCGGCGACCGCTCCCCCCGACGAGCTCCTCCCCTCCGGTGAGGCCTCCCCCCGACGACCTCTCCCTCCGGTCCCTTTCCCCTCGTCCCCTGCCTGGCGACCCCTCTCGCCCCCTAGTGACCTCATCGTCGCTCCTCCACTGCCGACCCCCCTCGTCCCCAGCTCCGCTCCGGCGATCTCGACCCGACCCATCTAGGTATACCTAACTGTAACCCTATCTCCCACTGACACGACACAGACACACTCACTGACACACTCACTGACACGATACCGACACACTCACTGACACGATACTGACACACTGACACACGACACACAGACACGTATACATATGTATACTCATTGAAAAAAACTTTTATATATATGTATACATGTATACATGAAACTCTTATACATATGTATACAGTATATACATATGTATACTCATTGATGGTTCCTTTATATACATATATACATATGTATACATATGTATACAATCTCAGGAAAAACTCTTATATAACTATAGCTATATATGTCAATCTACATATATATAAATGTATACAATCTCAGGAAAAACTGAACTAAATGCACATAGGTATACTCATTGAAGAAAACTGAGATTTCACAATAGAACTTGTATTTTGATACATGAAACGAGATGATGGTTCCTTTAGTTAGCTTGCTTATGTTATAATTATATTCTCTGTGAATATCGATCTTACCAGATGGCACCCATGACCCGAGCAGCGGCACGTCGTTTGAGGGAAACACATATTACTGAGGTAGCTCCTCCTACTGTTAAGGAGGAAGTGGCACCGGTAGCTAGTGAGACCGGGAGTTCCATTCATCTAGCACCTGCAGTGGAATAGCGCTTTCCCGCCATCGATCCCACTTTTTCGAAGATGTTGCATGATGGTATCATTGAGCGTATGCGTGAGCTGCGTGGTCGTCATTCGTTAGTGTAGTTTTATGGATATATTTTATGTTGGACTAATAGTACTTATTACCAGCTGTACTTGTTTTATGGAGATGAGTTTATGGAATTAATTATGGACTTATTACCAGCTATACTTGTTTTATGAAGATTAATTATAGACTTATTACCACTTGTTTTATGGAGATTAATTAGGCTAAGTCTTCTGTATGGTCAATTCTGATACACTATGGTTATATGGTTATGTGATGTGATACACTATTACCACTTATTGTATCATGATTACTTGGGTTTCTATTTCAATGTTTAGGATATGTCATGATTAATGCGCCTATTACTTTTACAAGTGTTTCAACGAGTGCATGTATCTATCTTACAGAATTATTCTCAAATGGATATGGATCTGAATTACTATCTACAGAATCGTTCTTGGATGTACAACCGTCATCCTGATGATATGTACGGTGTGCAGAATGAATTCATAGAGGGTGTACAGCAGTTCCTGCAGTTTCCCAAGGCGTTCTCTCAGTACATGGACGGTACCAAAATTAAACGTCAGTGTGTGAGATGTCGTAACTTGAAATATCATCCAGAAGTGGAAGTCACGTATCATTTATACTCGAAGGATTTCACGCCGAATTACTATCAGTGGAGCGCACACGAAGAACTTGTGTCTTTAGCATCGGAGTATGAGCCTTATGTGGATGTCCACAACCACGCTGCTCACGACGATGGGTTGGTGAACATGGTTTTTGATGCGGCGGGGCCTAGTTTCGATCCGGACAAACATGATGCACCTGAGGAGGCACCGAACGCCGATGCTACAAAGTTTATAGAGTTGCTGGAGAATACAAGGACTCCATTATATCCTGGTTGTGAGGATCATTCACCGTTGGAGGTGGTTACAAGATTGTTGAGCATCAAGTCCGATTTTAATATGTCGCAAGATTGCTAAAACCGAGTTATGAAGTTGATTATAGAAATATTGACTGAGGGTGCTAAGTTGCCTAAAGACTTTTACAGGTCTAAGAGGATGGTGAGATCGCTCTGGATGGGATACGAAAAAATTGATGCATGTCGCAACGGGTGCATGTTGTCCTACAAAGACGACAAGGATGAAGACGCATACAAATTTTGTGGTACTGATCGCTACAAGGGCAGTGGTAGAGGAAAGTCTGTCAGTAAAAGAAAGCCTACCGATTCGATGCACTAATTGTCGTTGACGCCGCGATTACAGCGGTTGTTTATGGTGAAGGAAACTGCAGAAAACATGAGTTGGCATAAGCGAGAACAGACCGAAGGACTGTTGGATCATCCATCTGATGGAGAAGCATGAAAGCACTTTGATCGAGAGTATCAGATTTTGCTTTCAATTCGCGTAATGTCAGATTGGGTCTCTGCTCTGACGGTTTTACCCCATTCGAACTTTTGGGATCCCAGTATTCATGTTGGCCTGTGATCGTCACTCCATACAATCTACCGCCTTGGATGTACATGAAGACTCTGTATATGTTCCTCACCGTTATTATCCCAAGTCCGAACAATCCGAAAAGGAACATCGATGTGTATTTATAGCCATTGATTGATGAATTGAATCAGCTGTAGGAAGTAGGTTCCAACACGTACGATGTATCTAGAAAACAAAATTTTCAGATGCGGGCATCACTTATGTGGACCATCAACGACTTTTTGGCCTATGGTATGTTATCTGGATGGACCACGCATGGTCATCTTTCATGTCCGTATTGCATGGACCGCACTAAGGCTTTCTGTTTGAAACACAGAGGCAAACTGTGCTTCTTCGATTGTCATCGACAAATCCTGTCGAAGGATCATCTGTACCGGAGGAACAAGAATGCTTTTCGTGCTGGCATTGTGGAGAAGGCTAATCCTCCGCCAAGGTTGCCCGGATACACGATATGGAAAGATGTAAAAGATTTACAAGGGGCCAATGAAGAGCCTGCTATGGGCTATAAGTGTGACGGATTTGGTCGCACTCATAACTGAACGAAGAGGAGTATATTCTGGGATCTGCCATATTGGAGCACCAATCTGATTAGACATAACCTTGATGTCATGCATATCGAGAAGCATGTGTTTGACAATATAATTAATACTGTAATGGACGTAGAAGGGAAGACGAAAGACAATCCAAAGGCTAGATTGGACTTGGAAGAAATATGTAGACGTCCTGTATTACATTTGATAGAGGAGGGGAATGGGAAGTTGAAACAGCCTAAAGCAATTTTTTTACTGGAGAAGGAGGATAAAGTGAGACTTTGTAGGTGGATCTAACATCTGAAATTTCCAAACGGGTATGTTTCGAACTTGAGAAGATGCGTCGACCTCAAGGAGAATAAACTGACAGGTATGAAGAGCCATGATTGTCACGTATTCATGGAGAGGTTAATTCCGACTGCATTTCAGAAATTCTTATCCCAAGTTGTTTGGGATCCATTGACCGAGCTTAGCATATTCTTCAGAGATTTTTGTTCTACTAAATTGCTCGTCGATCGTCTAGAAAAGTAGGAGAACGATATTGCGGTAACACTGTGCAAGCTCGAGAAGGTATTTCCTCCTAGATTCTTCGACTCCATGGAGCATTTGCCAATTCATCTTTCCTACGAGGCACGTGTTGATAGGCCCGTCGGTTATCGGTGGATGTACCTGTTTGAACGGCATTTAAACCACCTAAAGAAGGTAAAAAACAAGGCTCGGGTCGAGGGTTCTATTTATGAAGCATATATTCTCGAAGAGATTACAAACTTCTGTTCGACGTATTTCAAACCTCATGTTGCTACGAATAGAACGAGGGCTCAGAGAAATGACGACGGATATCAAGAATCTAATGATGGAATACTGAAAGTATTCAATGCGTCCGAAAAGCCTTCGGAAAAAATGAAGAAGATATATTTGAATGACGAAGAGCTAAGGGCTGCTCAGTTATATATATTACTCAATTACGACGAGGATGAAGTGGAGAAGCTAGAGGGATAAGTAATTAATAATGAGTTTACGTCATCTCAATGTAATAGTATAAGCGAATATTATTGTACTAATCGGCGGTTGCTTTGTTGTTTTTTAGCACATATATTAATGAGTTGAGGTCGGTTAGACCCTACCTAACAGACGAAGTATTAGAACAAGAATTGAGACATCATTTTCCTTCTTGGTTGAGCGAATATGTAAGCAACTCAGTAATTACTGGCCTCTTCTAATGCAACTGTGCAATAAATAACTTACTATCTCTTCTTTGGTATTCAGGTCGATCGTCTAATTTCACCAGAGATTGAATTAATTAGAACTCTTACCAAAGGGCCAATTAATTTTATTAAAATATGGCTAAGTTACTATATCAATGGCTTTAGGTTCAAGTTGACAATGCTCCGATCAGAGACAGCTTTCTGGATCTTGATTCCACGAAAAACAGTTGTTTGTGTATCAAATCTTCGAACTACAAAGACGTCAATCCAGGAAATGATTTCTTTGGCATCTTGTGAGAGATTGTGGAGTTGACATAATTAATTATGGAAGAGACCAGCAAAGATCATATTGTTCAAGTGTGAATAGTTCGATCCGATTGAAAATCAAGATTGGAAAATTGACAAGCATGGTCTTGTGGATATAAACTACAAGCGTAGATATCAAGGCTACAAACCATTTGTCTTATCAAATCAGGCTCAGCTCGTGTACTTTACAGCTTATTCGAGACGGAGAGTAACGAAGTCTGACTGGTGGGCAGTATGCAAGACTAAAGCTAGAGATAATTTTGATGTTGACGAAAAATCTTATCAAGAGGACGAGCTACCTCTTATAACCAAATTGTTGATGTGGACTCCATGGAAGTTACGCATTTCATGACTAATGTAGAAGATATAAAATTATTCGAAGAGGAAGGCGAAGCCGACGAATGCGAAGATGAAAGTGAAGATGAGGAGGAGGAGGAAGAGGAAGATGAGGTTGAGGAAGACGAACAAGATAAATATTCTGAAGATGATTGAGAGAGATGTACTTTCATTTTCTTATTATGTAGAGTTGGTTATTATCTAGTTTTGGTTACTATCTGAACTTAGATGTTTCTTTTAGAATATACAATCTGGACTTAGATATTTCTTGTAAAATGTACCATCTGAACTTAGTTGTTTCTTATAGAATATACTATCTGGACTTAGATGTTTCTTGTAAAACATATCATCATATTTCTAGTCTCTATTATTTGTTGTATCTCATCATATATTATTATCAGGTATGACAGGTCATCGCGGATCGTTCCGCTTGTCCCGACATGGGGCACGGGGTACTGGTACTGGCAGAGGACAGGGTACACCTTCGGTACCTCCTACTGGTACCGGCAGAGGACAGGGTACACCTTCGGTACCTCCTACTGGTACCGGCTCTAGATCATCGTCGCCCAGTACTCCTGTGTATCGGACAGTAGCTCCGCCTTCCCCTACGCTACGTGGCATATCTCCTGGGACGAGTAGTTCCAGACTTGAGACTTCTTCGTCGTCTAGCGTTCCTCCTGCTGATACGATGATGGAGACAGATGAGCAGATGGAGGAGGCTGAGCCGACGCTCGACCAGTATCAAGCAGATGATGCATACACACCTCCGGAGGAGACGGGGACGGAGATCTGGGCCGACGGTACAAAGTAAGTGTTTTGGTTTATCATTTTTTTTTCCTATGTTTATCATAAATTAACTTTTCTCTTGAATATAATATGTCTGTATAGATATTATCCCCCATCGGTACAGAGACGCCTATGCCACTTATTGAGGACTAATTATGGTGGTCCTTGGATAAACTACTCTGATGCTCCGGACGAGAGGAAGGCCTACTGGTTTGCGCGCTTTAAGATTAAAATATATTTGCTTTTAACATGGATTATATAATTTTTGCATATTATGTATAACTGATAAATATTTGGTTTGCACTCTTTTAGGATATATTTTTCTATCCACCGTACCGGGCCGAGATGATCGAGGGGATGTTTCCTGTCGTCGCTGCTAAGCTTATTCGTGACACTATTAATGATCAGAAGACTCGTGATCGTAACGAAAAGCCGATCCAAGGTTGGATCACCCCTGATTAGTGGACTGCAATGAAGGCTCGATTCGACGAGCCAAGGTACAAGGAAAAGTCTGAGAAGGCCAAGGCGGCTAGGAAGCAGGGATCAAAGTGGTGTGGTGGGTCGATTCCGATGACGGAACATTTCTGTCGTTTGGTATGTCTTTTTATTTTAGAAATATTATTTTAATACAAGTTCGATAAATTAGTAAAAGGTAATATATTTAATTATAGGTAAAGAGGGGTGATGACGCCAATATGGTGACTGTCTTCCTGGCCACACATCGGAAGGGCGGGAAGCTTATTTACGAGAGGGCGGAGCAGGCCTATGTAAGTATTACAATTCTATTTATTAATTTTAATACTTCGTGTTTGTTTTGATATAACTTAGTAAATATGCATACAAATAAATATTCATGTAGTTAGTAATAATAAGTACAATAGACATTAGAGGTTATAGAGTATCCATGCTTTCTAGGCCGAGTTTCAACGGCTTAAGGAGCGGGCGGCTGCTAGTGCATCTGCTGCGGAAGAGGCTGGTACTTCCTCACAGCCCGCTCCAGCTCCGTCGGAGGACGAGCTGTGGGTGACCGCCGCTGGTGGTCTCCACAGGGGTACGTACTATGGTACGGGATCCTATAGCGTCCTAGTTGCGACACAGTCCTCTAGGACCTCCCCTGCTTATGTACATGGCCCACAGCCCTCCCAGGTGTCTGCCCGAGTCCAGCAGATGGTGGAGTCTGTTCGTGACGAGCTGCTACGACGGATCCAGGAGCAGCACCCAGATGGACGATGGTGCGCTCATAGCACGATTGGATATGCTCGACAACAATATTATGGAGCTCAGGGATATGACTAAGAGGACAGAGCGGGGCATCACTGATCTTAGAGCATCGACAGAGCTTAGCATGACGGATTCGTAGGCATCACAGCTATCCATGGGCGAGAGGCTCACATTGATGCAGGATTCGATGGTTGATAACAGTACGAGGCTGTTATCTACCATACGTTCCTACCAAGAGCGACCAGCAACGTTGGAGCGTTATTGTCCTCCGGGTGCACCTTCATCGTCGTCGACTCCGCCAGCGTCACTACCTCCGACTCCACCAACGTCACTACCTTCTTCATCAGTGACGATTTCACGGATGGAGTACGAGATGTTCCTATCCTTGAGGCGCGGCGGTGCCCCTCCTCCTCCAGATCTGCAGTAGTCCGAGTTAGGACTGTTTTATGAGATTGTAGTATTTTTTTTAGTGTTTGTTTATGTCATTTCAGTATTGGTTGTGGATTATTTGTTTGTGTAGACTTTCATTATTGGTTGTGGATTCATGTGGATATTGGTTGTATACTTTGGATATTCGTTTACCGACTTTGGATGTTTTAGTGTTCGTTGTGTTGGTATCTCATCATATGTTGGTTGTAGACTTTTACTCTTGTTTGCGTTGATACATATGTATATTGTGATGTACCGGTGTTGAGTGTTCCACCGAAGGGGTCGACGAACCCAGGAAGAAAATATGCTTGTGGTTTTTTTGTTATTTATTGAATTATAGGTAGAAAATGTGATTTTGTGGACATTCTGTAATTTATTTATTTTTATTTTTTTGTAATTTAGCGACGTTTAGAGACGCTTATCGACGTTTAGCGACGCAGCTAAACGTCGGTAGATCACCAGGTATACCGATGCTTACCGACGTAAGGTTGCGTCGGTACACGTCAGTAAGCGTCGCTAAATACAAGACATACGTCGCTAAATGTCCCAGTATTTCTCTCGTCTACAGAGTCGGTGAACCTCGGTAAAAGTAGACATACGTCACTAACTGTTGTAGGATTCACCGACGTTGACCGATGTTTGAGATGTCGCCATATTTCCGACGGGGCGTCGGCGAACGTCGATAATTTATCGATATTTAATGACGTCAGCAAGCGTCGGTAAGAGCGACGATTACTACTTTTTGCCTGTTAGTGACATGGCTTTTCGCGACAACAGAAAAACGTCGCTAAATACGCCGGTAAACAGTTTTAGCGATATTTTTTGTCATTTTAGCGACATTTTCTGGCATCGCTAATATGACTTATACTGGTACTGATCAAACTTGTGATTGATGATTGAGTAAACTTGAGGATTGAGTAGATCTAATCTGCGTGTCGAGAATAAATTAGTCTAGATTCAATGCAAGAGTTACGCCCCGATGAGAACGATTATCCTGTAGGAATGCCTAGTGATTTTATGTCCAACGCGGATGATCGGATGTAGCCTCCCTTCCCAGAATTTTGAAATATTTTTTATTTATTTATTCGACTTAAAGGGTGATTTTTAGAATTAATTATTTAGTTAATTTTTATGGTAGATGACTGTAGCCATGGTTGAGATTTGGAGTACAAGGTGACTAGAAATCGTGGCACGGATAGTGCAGTGGCGTGCCTTGACAAGTGTATTAGCCATGCCAGGGAAGACTGAGCCATAGTGATGCCCTAACTAGGAAAATCAGGCTAAGTTGCGACTTAACCCCCACCGATGAATTATTTATTCATTAATTAGATATATTGATTTTAGATAACCCGATTGTACCAACTTAGCCCGAACTATCCCAAACAGAATACAAGCCTTTGTAGGTATGTAGTAAGACCAAAGACGACCATATAGACATATTTTGTGTGTACAAATATTTTCTAAATTATTTTAGGTAATGATGTGCATTTTTAATTGTTTGAATAATTGTACACAAAATTGGTATTTTTATTATTAAATATCGATTTACAATATTTGTACAATTTTCTGGACCTAGATAAAGGTGAATAGTATGGATTCACCAAACCACCATTTAATTATTTTATTATCATTTTATTAATTTATGGTGATTAAATAAATATGTTTATTACTATTAGATATTATTATATTGGTTAATTGAGTATTTTTGATATATATATATATATATATATATATATATATATATATATATATATATATATATATATATATATATATATATATATATATATATATATATATATATATATATATATAAAATATATATATAAAATATATATATATATATATATATATATATATATATATATATATATATATATATATATATATATATATACATAAAATATATATATATATACATAAAATATATATATATATATATATACATAAATATAATATATATATATATACATAATATATATATATATATATATATATATATATATATATATATATATATATATATATATATATATATATATATATATATATATATATATATATATATATGTATATAAATAAAATATAAAAAAAAATGTATATAATATAATATATGTGTCAAAGTATATATGTGTATGAATGTATATAAATAAATATTATATATTGTGTAGGTGTACATATTTTTTTTTTATAATATATGTATATGCATAAATATAAATATATGTATATGTATATATATAAATATTATATATTGTGTAGGTGTACATATATATAAATATAAATATATGTATATGTATATGTATATGTATATGTAAATATATAAATATATATATGTGTATACATGTAAATTTGTATGTATATATAAATAAATGTATGTATATATAGTATATATATTATATACGAATTGTATATGTGTATGGGTGTATATATAAATGTAGGTATAGTTGTAGGTATATGTAAATATATATACTTGGTTATATATAAATAAAGAAAAAAAAAGAAAAAAAGAAATAAACCATTGGCCAGGCCCAGTCGGGCCAGGCCCAGTCCCCGCCCAGCTCGGCCCACAAGGCCAGCAGCTCTCAGCCTAATCCCTCAATAACAACTTAGCACCCCGACTATGTTTAAGAATAGAGCGATGCTTATAAAATCGAGAGATGGAAAGGGAGTCGGCAAAACCCTAGCACCCAGGATCGCCCCCGACCTCTTGGCGGCCGTTCCTGACCGCGCGCCACCGCGCGCGCCGCCGGAATTGACCGGATCTGCCGCGGACAGCAGAACAGCGCAACTACAAAACAAGAAGCAACAACAGCAGTTGCAGCAATGAAAGCAAGTTCGCAGCGACATCCCGTTGCGCATGAGCAATGGTTTTGCGATTTGTCTTTTAGGGTATGTTCCTAACCAATACGAAATTATTTCTCTTCAAATAGTTTTAATCGCCGCTTGCTAGGATTCCCAGAAAATCGATCCAAAGATCGACCAAAACCTGTTCAAAAACAGGACGTTTAGTAGTCCAAACACTCGACTTGGAAGGCGATTTCTCGCCAATCCATAGATCGATTCGAAAATCTTTTTGAATAGACTTATAGACTACATATACGAGATTAAAACCCTACTAATAGGTTTAATTCTAGTTGATTAAACAGAAGGTTAAATCAGTTTAAATATCAAAAAAAATTGTTTTCAAAAATATAGAAAATATAAAAATTTGTCCGAGACGACGTGGGTCCCGTCAATCCAGACGACGTAGTCGCGAACCGAAAGCATCAAAAGGTGTGTAACGGCTTCGTGGTCGTGTGGGCTTTGACAGAATTCAAATTGGTCGTGTGTGCGCGACGAATTTGATGTCGAAATTCACTGTATCAGCCTCTGTGCAAGTTTTCAAATTACTTCATGCACGCTCGTCAGATCGAGACGAAACTTACGCCAACAGGACCATATCTTTTTTCTGTTCCTGTATGCCAAGTTTGGTCCGATTCTGAGACAGTTGAATTGAAACACCGTTTTGCGGTCCCCACGGTCCGACTCAATGGGTGATTTTGTGCACGGTCCGCCGGAATCTAACTTTGGACATACGGTTGGCTTCGTATCGAAAAATCAGATCCATAGACATGTAGTTTGAAAACTTTAGAGACCATTGACTCTGGCACAATTTTCGGTGCAAAATGGATCCGACGACGGACATCATTTTTGCCCGAAATTACCGTTTTGCCTCTGTGTCCAGAATTGGACTTAAGGACAGGCAACCCTAGCTAATTTGACTATTCTGAGAACATTGGTAATGTTTATTTCAGCTTTCGGAAACAGTTGTGAGATTTGGACTTATTTGGCTTATTGGTTGACGGTTTATTGTTGGTTCTTCGCGCTTCCACCAGGCAAGTATACCTTGCCTCCCTCTACAGTTTGTTTTTATGCTTATAGTATACCTATTGTAGTATGTTATCTTTAGTTATCGTTGTTGTTATAGATTTATATGATACCGTGTTTACCAGTTTATTGTCTTGCTTGTATATCGGTATATCATGACTTGATAGTGTAGATATACCAGGCTTGTTTTACGTCATGGATCATGCTAGAGTTGTCCTTACCTATGTCATGACTGAGTTGTACCTTGTCTTCACCTGTGTCTTAACTGAGTCGTGTCTGCAAGTATGTGTGAGTGAACTGCTATTCCTTTGTCTTTCCCACAACCTGCGAGTCCACACACGGGGTGAGGGTTGTCCTTTGCACCTGCGAGTCCACATACGGGGCAAGGGTGACTTGTCTTGAAACTGACCTGCGAGTCCACGTTTGTGGGCGAGGGTTGGTATTCCATTGATCTTCCAGCAGTTCATTTATGCATACTTGATCCCGTATCCGTGTTCCTAGCTACCTGTCAGTAGCCACGTGTCAGTCTCATGTTTAGTTCCTGTTATACCCTGGTTATATTATTGCATGATTAAACTGTTAGATAGGCATATTTTATGTATCTTGCTAGTCCTCTGAGGACCTGATGATCTCTTCAGGTTTAGCGATTGTATGGAGTTAGTTAGCAAAGCAGGATGGTAGAGGATTGCGATGCATGATACAAGTATTTGCTTGTGATATTTCTTTATTATCCTCTCGTGCTTTATATTCAGTACTATGATATAGTCTGCTTATTTATAGACTCATATCATTCTTGGAGTCTAATCGAACAATATGCTAATGGACTGCAGACCATGACCCATACTTGTTCATTATTGTCTGATATATTTCTGTGGATTGAGATATAGTTTAGATTAGATATGAAATCCTGACCTTGACAGCTTATACGTACTCGAGTTAGGCTGGAGTCCGTTCGATATGTAGCTGGCTTGCTCACGAGCTCACGTCCAAAAAGCGGGTACGGGTCGTGACATCGGACTTGCGTAAGACTGGGGCGTGACATATTGTTAAGCTAGACGACCTTGTGATCGAATACATGAATTGTGATAAGCGACTTAGGAAATATGGAATGAGGAGTATGGTTTAGTGACAAATCGTGTCGTAGCATACTTGACTGGATATGATGGAT